>CM031234.1:112242919-113459373 GCA_018340775.1 Taxus wallichiana var. yunnanensis
GTGGAAGAAGCTGCAGAATAGTAATGATAAGTATAAGGAAATAACAAATGTGCACAGATGGAGAAAGGTATTTACAATTGGTGAGTTGGTTATGGTATACTGCGGAAGGAAAGGTTTCCAAAAGGAACCTTTAACAAGCTGAAGTACATGAAGATTGGTCCTTGCAAAATCGTGAAAAAAATAAATGGCAATGCTTATGAGGTAGAATTGCCGGGGAATTTTGATATTTCTTGGTGTTTAATGTTTGACTTGTATTCTTTTCATGGGGATGGTGCGAAAAGGGATGTTATTGATGAAGTAGTAGATTGGAGGCAACAGGTTCCAGTGAAGAAAGAAGAAGTGGATCAGATTCTAGATAAGAAAACAATGGACATGCGACATGGGAAATACAACAAATATTTGGTACATTGGAAAGGACTAGAACAAGCGACAATACTTGGGTCACAAAGTGCGAGATTAAGAAGTGGATGCAAATAAATGGAAGCGATTCGAAGAAGACAACTTGCTGGAGTTGCGTTTTTTTCAAGCGAGGGAGAATGATGCGCCAGAATTAGCAGGAACATGAAAAGGTCATAACTTGGCCGGGTGTCCGTTTGAGTCCGTTTTTTTTTAAACCACATGTTTCATGAGACAAACACACCGGTCAACCAGCCCAACTTGGTTGGAGCACGTTCGGCACATTCTGAGCCCAAAATATGCCATCTTGAGGCCGAAAATGTAACACCTCTCAATCCCTTATTCTCTTTTGTCATAAAATGAATTGAAGCATTAAAATAATTTACGAGTAGTGCGGTATCCAGTACCACTACGCTGTCCCGTGTACTGCTTTGTGGACGCATACGCATAGCCGAAAGGGTATGCATACACGTGCACAATTGTACGCATGACATTATAATGGCTCTGTTGTCACATAGCCATAAGCTGAGTAATGTTGTAATTCATTTTACATGTTGGTACGCTATCATGTTTCTGTTGATGATGGTTGTAGTAATCATCACGGATGGCTGTGGTAATGTTGTGTGTTATGAAATACCTTCTAGTTAGAGAAGATGAACTTTCGTTATGGGATGCATAACTGGCATCATACCTTCATGGCTATTATTATTATTTTACTTTTGCATGTTGGGGAGTTAAAGTTACAAAATAGGGTTGAACTTATACACTACCTCTATACTTTAGTCATTATGAGGAAATGATGATATTTAGTAAGGTACTAAACTGTATATTGAACTTGGTTTCTTTCATGACTGTTATATTAAGTTTGATCAAATCTTACATTGTGTAGCATGGGATAAATGTTTGATTAATCGCGGTGAGCTTGGCTATGAAGATGATGTGATCATCACCTTCGACCTATCCGAATGTCCTCCGTCAAACTCTGTTATGATAAACTTCTATAAGTTGTGAACTTAATTGGATAACATTTTAAGTTATAATGAGGCATTCAATTATTAAGATAATCGAGAGGCTATGAGTAAGTCTTTAGATTATTACTACTTATATTTCGACAATGAAATCAAACATTTGTGGGTATAGTTAATAACTATATAAGCCATGCATTGAAACTTTAGGGCCTATAAGTCGAATGATACATAGAAGATCCATCAGGCAATATCTAATATATTGATTAATGCAATTTATTACTTGGGATATCAGTTAATCACTAACCTCGATTCAATAAAGGTTTTCTCCATGCGATAGTTATATGCCTATCCATGCAAGCGGTTAAATTTGGAAAGAGAATTTAAACTTTTCTAAAAATAAGAATCCCGCCATTTGTGGTGGAGAAATCTTTTACCGGCGGTGGAAATCTGTTTGGGAATTAAATAGCATTGAATATATATTAAATGCTCTTAAATGAGCTTGGGGAATGGGAAGCTTCTGAAGAAGCTACCAGAACCACTGGAAATCCGTCTTTCTCTCTCTGTTCTTGCATGTCGATTATGAACTCTTCTTCTTCTTTGAAAACTCTACTTTTGGAACAAAAATTCGCATGCAGTTTTGAAAGATAATTCGTTGGAAGTTTTGGAATATTAGAAGAGCTCAAATATTCTGTATAAAAGGATGGTTATGTGAGAAAGATTAGTTTTTATTGTTGGAACTTTGTATTGTTCGACCTTGCGCAAGAAGCTTTGATAATCACGTCTCGGAGGGAAGAATAGTCGCTTTGGGACTGCAAGGTGGAAGGATTTCGGTTTTACCAGGCATGGATCGCTCTCTCCCCCTCTTAATATCTTATTCAATTTGATATTTGAATAGATAATCTTCTGCAACATTTTCTTTGGTTTGATTATGCGTTTGAGGAAGGTTACTATTGTACACTTTGTTTGACTCTTGCGAAATTCTGAGTGATGGTGTTTGAGCTTTCAGAGAGCTGTAGAAGTAAATGTTAGTTTGGGTGTTATTGCACTGCGTGATTGTTACTAATAAAACTATGTGCTGCTATATTATTGGGAATTGAAAACTCATTTATCTGAGTTCGGTTATTCTCTATTTTTATTATTACTTCATTTAGCATTACCCAGATGCCTAAAATGTTTATGCGGTTAAGGAAAAATACCTTAAGTGGCCTGGTCAGGTAATTTTTGGGTATTATGGGGAATTACGTTGGCTTTACTTAAAAGATAAAACCGTGTTCAGTTTCGGATTACTTTGTTTTCAAGGATTAGATGAAAAACAGTAATACTGGGAACATCGATGGTTAATATGTATTCACCGAGTTGAAATCTTGAAGATTCAATCACTTAGTCCTTGGTCTTCAACCTGGACATAACCATTGACGTTTTGATTTGTAAATTTATTTGTGTCGCTATAACAATCTGTCTGTGATAATAAAGAGGTTTTGGGGCCTGCTATGGCACAAATGGAAACAAAATAATATGAATTCCGTAGGCCTGAAACTTTACCCTCAGTGGCTTTAAAAAGGATGCACTGTGATTTTTAGTGCTGTTGAGTTAATACCTTCTTCTTAGTATAACTAAATCAGTGTTTAGCCTTGGGTTAATTTCCTCCTGGAACATAGGGTCGATTCCATGTTAGAGAATCCAGTAAAAATCTTGAATAAAAACCCATAAGGGGATTTATTGATTTGGTTGTTTTTGTTGAGCAGTCTTATCCATTAGTCTGGGTGCATAAAATGATTGTTACTGTATATATGATAAGTTGCTTTAACTGGTAAATTGAAGTGCATGCTTGAGCGTGAGTGATTAACTAGGGAGCTCTAAGCTCTGTATACGTTGTTTAGCTATATCTTATCGGTCACCGTAATGTGAATACAGAGACCTCCTAGCAATGCAATAAGCCAGTAATAAGTCAAATTCTTTTGAGGTGTTGATTAGTATCAACGACAACTGGGACGAGTCTGAATAAGCAAGAAGGTTGCAGTTATTTTGAAGGCTCTTGATTTGGTTAAAGTAATTAAAGATTACCTTATTAACGTCTACCTAGGAATTGGATAGCCTAATGTCATATGTTGAGTTTAGCGGTTTCTATATTTGAGAAAAATAAGGATTCCCTAGTAAGCTAGATTTGAATAGGATTAAAGAACAATAAATAAATATTCTAATAAGAATATATCAGTCGTGCCTGAAAGGCCGTGTATATATATTTTCTTAAAAATAAATATCAACCTATTCTGGTAAGAGATGTCTGGAGGGAAGTAAGGAGAAAGAACGTTTTGAGGGTTGCTGTTCTGAATACCCACTTATAGTAAATTTCTGTTAGATACATTGAGTAACATGCTGAGATCAGTCCTTAGGGACAGCAGAAAGAATACCTTAAGAATACAAGGAAATAATAGTATACTTACATGTTTTAAATGTTTTGCTTCAATGGCTCAACTGTATTAAGTCCGTAGCGTCTACCAATTCCGCCATATCCCCTTATTGGCAAATGAGCTCACGAGATAAGCAGATCTCATCAATTAACTTCTATCGATTTGGCAAATAATAGTTCCAGTTCAAGAGATAGATACCTTCCATTACTTTGTTATCTTTTGACATCCCAGTCTCATCGGGGCTGAAAGTCACTATACTATTTCTGTATATTATAAGCTAGTGATTACTTCCACTTTTTCATGTTTCAGATTAGTGAAACTATTGACAGCAATTTATTTAGACTTATAATTTATTATGTTATTGCAAGTGGAATGAATGCTATGAATTCTTTAATCCTATGTTGTTACATATATTCGATTACAGGTGAATTCCTTTATTTAAGGCATTTAGAATTATGATAGGGAATAGTTTTCAGATGGATAAAAAGAAATTATGCTAAACACCTGATGATTGATTCTTTGCATTATTAAGTTGTTACTTTGATAGATAATGTTGCAGCATATCATTTACTCAATATTATATTGCATAAGTTATTAAGCGGGGAAAAGGGCTATTCATGCCAGTCATGTTGGACTGACCATGTGCAATTTTGTACATCAACTTTTCAATGCAGGGAAAAAGGAACTTTGTGGCAAACGAAGTCTGGACGAGGCATTTTGAATTTTCCTTAGATGTATGAGTAATTGGATTGTATGAAACTATAATTTTAGTCATTACTTATTGTGAATATGATGGTTGTTGAGCGTAAATATTCTGACTCACTTATGAGCTTCATCTTGTTCGAATGTTATGAAGGAAAAAGGGGATAAGTGATGATGTGTAGAAAAAGATTTCTGTTTTAACCAGAGGCATTAAGCCTATTCCAATTTGTGTTCAAGTTTGATTAGACACTTGACCTCTTTATTGTATTCTTTAATTCTGAGAAGCAATTCTAAGATCTTTACAGATCAACTTCTCGAATTAATGTAAGATATGATATATGATTTCCATTTAGATGCATGGGTCATTTCGTAATATAATTTGCAACAAATTTAATATCTTGGAAATATTATTGGTTATGATAACCATTTTTAATAAGTTGCAAAATATGTAGTTCTTATGGACTATTTACCAAATAGAAATGTTGGGAAAATATTCTATCCTGTTACTCATTAACAATGAGGTAAATAAAGAAATATCTCAAATTATCTCAAAGTACTACTAGAGGTAGGTGGGCACCATAGCACAAACAATGTTGCATATAACATTGTTGCGTATCATCAGAATATAACTGAGTTCTATTTGCTTAAAGCATGTTGGTATATGCGGTGAAGTGACTTCACTCCATAGGGATCTTAAGAACTTGATCGATTGGCTTCACTAAAAATATATGGATATGTATTAGTAGCATGTATGGATACCCTACAACACTCTAACCTCTACTACTGTGAATTTAATTAAAAAGAATAGAGTAAATTAGTAATGAGGTAAAAAGGCAAACATCAGTGGCTTCGGCAGATAGACAATAGGATAATATCCTTAAGTGATGGTTCATATCTAACGCCTTGAAAGGTCATGTAATATAATCCAACTAAAATAGAATATGATCTTAAAAGTTTAAACCATTATCAATAATGGCAGACACCTACTCTATGTGAGTTAAGAAGTGATGCCATGTACGGAAGTAGTAATGAATCAAGTAGAATGAATGGCATTTGGGAAAGTTAAATTGAAAATATAGTAAAAAAGGAATTCATGGATAATATGATCCATGTTGTAGAAATAATAGTTTAAGGATTTAATACCGGAATTGGTATAGTAAACCATACTTGGTTGACTACTATTCTCATGGCAGCATTCTAGTTCCTTATGGTCAAGTTGTGTTATCAGGAATGCGATCTGGTCTGATGACTATTCAAGTGAAGAGGATTTGACTCTAAATAATCAAGTTCGAAGGTACGCCGATACCTCTATGAAGGTTTAGGAACCACACTTATATAAAGATAAGCTTAATACAACCATAAATAAATTCGGAGGGTGTAGGCTTACTTCCAATTGAACAAGAGGGTATTGGTCCTATAACCGATTTACATTGTCAAACAAATACGGTTGCCAAAGATGTCGACATGAAGATGTATTAAGATCAGTCTCATTGTTCAAGAATCGATGTATGTGATAATTTGCTCTAGGAAATGATAACGGATTTAAAAAGGATTGTCCCATAATGCATCAGTATGAGCATGCAATCATGATATCCATTACAATGGAATTAAAACGGAACACACGTACTAAGTTGGGAAGAACATAGTATCTTAATCCTAAACCTAGTCAACCCGGTTATTATATCCAAAGAGGATTAGAAAATAATCCTTATTAAAAGAATCAAAGACCTTATGTGGAAGGCTATGAGAAGAGTGGATGAACGGGCAAGTATCTCATCCAACCTATTATAATAGGTACTCCAGATATATCTCACTTGCTGGATATAATAAAGCAAATGAACGATCTTGATTAAGCTGCCACTAGAAAAAGTGTGGTGTTTAAGCTTAAAATGTGTATTGGCATCAATGGTCTAAGACTCTATATTACTTTATAAAAAGTATGAGTCATACTTAAAAACATAGTTTTATGTAGGTGTATATCCTTAAGATGAAATAAAGGAAACAAGGGCTTAATTGATTAAGCAGGGACAAATTTTAATCTGTAATGTTGTTCCTAGACCAGAATAGTACCATTCTCCAATTATGGGTAACTTGAGCATGAAACCTAGTAAGGAAATCAAGTGAAACGGAGATTGAGGTCCTGGGATCAACTCAGATCGGATATTAGGTACGACCCATTTGTGGAGAAGTGTCGTAAAACCTAGACTGTTCTTAAATGATAATAATTACCTTGAGAACATTTGACACCATGTCCCATACCGGTTTCTTGGTAGGCTAACTCATTGCAGATTCTTTACATACGCCGTATCCTTATAACGACGGATGACATTATTAGATATCTCGTCTTGTTTAGTTACTTGTATTGAGTTATCAAGAGGTTGGAGTGTGGCTTGGTGTTGTCTTAAGTGCAAATCTTGATAGAGTTACAAAAATAGTTGGGACCTCCTGGGTACGCACCCTTGTATCAACTTATGATGGCTACGGGAAGGGAAGTGGTCAAGTAACAAGGTGAATTGTTACGAAAACACTTACTTTCCCATAGGTATCATAGGATGACATAGAGGTACGCCTTCGTGTAGGTTAAACTGGATTTGTGTCTTGTTCAAGACTTGTAGTTGTTTACAGCATTAACATTTGTGAATCCATATAACTGAATAAGTGAATAAGGTGAGATGACAAGATTCCAATGGCGAGTGTGTCGTCATAGAATCGAGCATGGCATACATGACTCAGAAACTTTGCGCAAAGTGGTGTAAGTGCTGATTACACTGTTGAGATTTCACCAATATCTAAGTTGTGCGATGCCTGTGGATTTCATAGGTGGAACCCAGGTACACACTTAGGGATTTTTCACTTATATAAATATATATCTTGTTAAAGGAGAACCAAAGGGGTACATTCTATGTATGGCTCGTATAGAGCATTGAGGGAGAACGAGTAGGTTCAGTATTATCTCATACAGCTGCACATGGTTCATGACAGTTATCGGAAATGGATTGCTTTAAGGTTTATGTAGATTTAAATATATGGGTATTTAAATCAGCTGCATAAAGATGTATAAAAAAAAAAATCTAGATATGAGGTGACAAAAAGTGGATGTTACGGAAAAATAGGATTTAAGTTGTAGTTCGGTTTTTTCCTATTTTAGGGCATTAGTTAATTTTAGTCTATTAGTTGCATTATGAGTTGGAAAGTTGACAATTCCTCTAATTTAGGCATGTAGAAGATGTGTGGCAATTTCTATGCCCGTATGAATAAGCATGCGAACTTACTAAGAATAACAGGTTCTAGTAAACTGCTAAAAATAGTAATTTCCGCCACCTAGAGTAGATTTAGTCAAAGTTAGTTAGAGTTTGCTTGGCAACTCAAGTTGGGAGTTGTTTTCCTATTTAGGAAACATTGTAATTCATGATTCAATAACGAAGGAGATCTATTTTCTTTTGGAGTTCATATTATTTGCAGTATATTGAGTTTGTTTAGAATTTGGCTACATTAACAACCCATGTTTACAACCTTAGCTTGGATATCTTCTTGTTGTTTACAATCTTTAAAATCTATCTACAATCAAGATACTAGAAAGACATCACACCTATCCCGGACTTGGGGTTTGGAACCCTATGCCTTTGATATAGAGTGGACTATCATTTTCTAGATCCATGGCTCCAGTACCTTACAACCCTCTAGCATGTGGCCCTATAATGGTCCCCTTCTTATCATAATCTATATTATCTAGAAGAGAAAGAGGATAATCTATAGACTATTCTTAACTTGCATACAAGTAGCCCCTTATGAAAAAGTTATTACGGACCACAAGAAGGATGGGAAGAAGATCTAAGTAGACCAAAATTGGAAACTCCACAAATTTGGCAAACCTTGCTAGTGCAGCTCCTATTCTTGAGTACACTAGACCAAAAGCTCCAAAGATAGTCTTCCAAATGTAAGTAAAACTAGACCTTAACCTTTATGACCTTTAAAAGCAGCTTGGCGAGCAAATCCAGACCAATAAGTGTGTAATGTCCCTTTCTAGGGTTGAACCACACAAACAAGGAATTTACACAAACCCAAGCTGAATATAATCTGATTTTTATAACAGATCCAACAATATTAGAAACCCTAGCAGCGAACTGGAAATTACACTTTTAGGGCATCATACATCATTAAAAACAACTGAAAATTAGTAAACAAGTCTTCCTAATGCAGTGAACTGTAGCAACACCTAATGGCATCCATTCTCATGCAATTTGGATTGGAAATTAACATAGAAATATCTCAAATACTTAATAAATCCAGCAAGATGAAATCTGGAGAAAATATGTATTTTATAAATTTATTTCAAGTGCAAATACAATTGAAACTTCTAAAATTCATAACTCCATCAATACTTGGAGTTTCAACACAAACCAATGCTCAAAATGATCTTGAAGAGACCAGCTATCCAATGAAAGTGAAATCACAATTTTCCAACCATGGAAACCCTCTCAAAAATGATCCCGAACTTCCCAGGTGGGTCGCTCCAAAGAAGGAAGGGTGCCAACACCCTAGAAAGTGCCCTAGCTGAAGTAGAAGTGCCCTATGCACGGATAAATGCCTTGCTGTTCCAAAAATCTGCCAATTAAGTCCACTTGTGACTCCTGTATGAAGCCACCAATGCAACAAATGAGGGTTTTTGTCCCCAAGTGTTGTGACTATTGAGGGTTTTCGTCCCCAATAGGATCATCCTCAAAGGGTGAAAATGAGAGCTCAATGCTCCAATTTCCAAAAGAGGAGTATAAAATTCATAAGATGATACTTTACAATGAGCCCCAACATTTGCTTTTATAGCCTTTTCTTTTCTTTCTTTGTGGAGTGCTCCATGTAGGCCTCTTTATTTCTTTTTTAATATTTGTTTTTCCCTCATAAAGAGGGACAGCCTCTCCTTTTTCTTTTATTTTAGTATTTAAAAAAATATTTTAATAATAATAATATGAAGTTGTCCCAAAATAAGAATTGGCTGGGCCCAACTTAAAATATTATTAATTATTTTTAATTTAGAAAAGGGGACATTACAAAGTGATTATGTGATTCTTGAGAAATGTCAATGACGTCTATAAATAGGGGATCATAATGTGAAGTAAAAAACTCTCATAGCTAAGAGCATTGACTGTGGTTGATACAATCAACAGTAAGAAAGCTTTGTTAAACAAAGATCGACCATGGTCGATACTATAAGCTTACAACTACCGACACGAGGGTCCTAAGGGAAAAGAGAGATAGGAGTGGAGTAAACACTTTGGAGTAGACTTGAAGGTGTTGTAAGTAGGTGTGAAGGAGATCACAAGAGGATAGTAAGGAGATGTCAAAGGAGGTGGTCAAGGATAGGATATCTAAGGCATATTGGACTGCACATCAAATCTCTCTTACAGGTACCACTAACACACCCAATCCCACTTTGGGTGATGCCCCTTAAGGCACGCACTCAAGGAGGTGAATGCGACAATGGCTTGCAAAAAGAAATTGTTAATAAGAGTCAAAACTAAGGTGTATACATACGCCTCTACCAAATATTATCATGTGCCACAGGAGTAGAACACAAAATGGTCTTCGGGAAAAGAACATGTAACACCGTAATAAACAAGTGATTGTAACTAAATAATAATAAGGGGTATAATATGAACTCAACCAAATGAAATATACTTACCTCATAACTTCCCACAAGGGTGGTTGATTATGAGTCTCATGTCTCAAACATGGAGGGAGCAACGCGGTTGAGTGAACCCAAGTGACAAAAGAATGAAAAAGAAGCACTAGAGGTCATTAATGATGTCAAAGATGTGCAAATGTTTATCTACAATGACCACTTTTCACATTCACTCCACAAGACCTTCTCCAAAAAGGAATTTTGAAACTCCGTGGAGATTATATATACATCGTACTTCATTCTCCCGGAGAGGATGCTTGAGTTGCAAGAGGCATTGCAAGTAATGGTCATGAAAAGATATTGGAATTTGTGGTTTGATTCTACATCAAAACAAAGGAAGAGAGTGAAGGAGGTGGTGAAGAGTGACATTTTTTGGGGTGATGAAAGATCCGTTGTCTCCATCATTACTCTAGTGTTAAAAGTCATTAGATATAGGGATGTTAATGCACCTAGACTTGAAAAGGTGTATGAGTGTGTTGACAATATGCTTGGCCAAATGAAGGTCGTTGTACAAAAGAATGACCCCACATTGCAGTTCTACAATGAACATATTCAGCCAATCATTCACCAAAGATGGGAGAAGCTCAACACTCCCTTACACATGGTTGCCTATGAATTGAACCCGAAGTGGTACATACAAAGGCCTGGAAGAGCTACCCCCATACAAGATGTTGAGGTGAAGACAAGGTTCATGAAAGCTATTCAAAAGATGTACGATTCTACGATGTTGGCATCATTCATATTGAGTGGTCAAAATTTGCCACTCTTAGGGGATATCCAAAAGAGGCCAAGTTGGATAGGGAGACTATGGCATAGGAGGACCCAATTTTGTGGTGGACTATGCATGGGCCTACTTCTTTGACAACCACACTAGCCATTCGTCTTGTTGTCCCAGATTTCTAGTTCTTTTGCTGCTGAGAGGAACTGGTCTACTTATAGCTTCATCCACTCTATCAAGAGGAATAGGCTTACCTCTAGGAGGGTAGAGAAGCTTGTAGCTATACATAGCACCTTGCGTCTTATTGACCATAACACACTTGCATACAAGGATAATCCAGCAGTCCGTTGGGATGTAGAGCCAGAGGAGCCAACACAGGTTGATGATGATGCAGCACAAACAAGGTTGGTTGGTATTGGTTTGGAGGAGCTTTACCTCGAGGAATCCAGCAGTTCGAGTGATGAGGAATATGGCACAAACTTTGGTATAATTAAAGGCATTGGGCCATTGGCTAATTGTATTTGAAATTTGAATGTAATCATTATTTTGAATATAAATTACGATAACTATCAATATATTGATATTTATCGTAATTTATATTGTTCAATGCAATATGTTTAGTACTTCAAAGTTTCATTTGTTATTCCTTATACATTTTTTTATAACTAATTTTTCAAGTACTAGATATATTTGCACCACCATCCCAAACCTAGGCCCTTGGTCCCCCCATTCCCCATTTCCAAACCTCATGGAACTATGGTTATAACCTTATTTTTGAAGAAAGTCATTGTCCAAAATATTCCATCCTAAACAGAGTTACCAAAGCTTGATGAAGAGAGATGAAACATCTTAGAATCTGTAGCAATTCTCCAAACACGCACAAAAACATTGTTTCAAGCCTAGGGTGATCATGAAGTATTTTATCAAGTTGAAGATCCTACCCATGGAAGATGCGACATGGGTAGACAAAGCTTGCATGCAAAAGCATCCACAGATGGCCAACATTGAGGACAGTACTTGTTTGAAACAGGGCATGCTATGCCCTTAGCCTATTGGGTGTATCATGACGTGTGGCCAACCTATGGTGCTCATAACCCTTGACTTAGCCATTTGATAATATTTATATTACATGTTGGTAGGAGTAGTCGGCCTAATTAGATTACAAAGTCCCCATGACCAAATTATGGTATATATAGAAGGTACTCTTGATAACTGAATCACCATTGTACGAATTTGGTTCTTATTGCAAGGATTTTGGAGGTTGCCCAATGTGGCTAAGAAAATATTTCAGTATTATACTCTCATTTCACTTATGCTGCATGGATCTGCTCTATTCTGCTCTTTATTGCAGAGTAATTGTTAATTTGTTTGTGCCATCTATTGAATTGCAATCTATTATTGTGAATCTGCTTGTGCAATATAGTAAGATCATTACAAAACTTCACTAACAACAATGGTAAATTAGAGGAACCAGTCGCTTTGCATACAATTGATAAGAATTTACTCTCCTTCAATTCCTTGTTGGGGTATCAATAAGGAAAACTCATTGAACAAACTGACAATGCTACTCTCATAGAAAACATCAATTAAAGAAAACAAAAAAATGGAGTGGAAAGAAATTTTCAATTTAAGCAAAGCCAATATACCTTTCATTCTTCCTATTTTCTTCCATTAGTAAAAATCCAATAATTTCAGCACGGTATTTATGAAACTAGCACAGGGATATTCATAAGTCCCTACTTAGCAGTTCATAAAACGTGGATCTATCATTCTTAGAACTTCAAAAAGGATGCATAACTTATAATAGTTAAGAAATCAGTTACATAGCTAAGCCAGCAATCCATCAATTCTATATCGAATTGGATTTCTCATTGACATCTATTCAGGCACAAGATAATCAAAATCATGGCATTAACCCTATCTTATAATATATGATATATATTTATTATTACGAAATCAGAATCATTTGATAAAGGATTTGCTCAAGAAAACCGAACTACATAAGATTTTCTGGCGTGATTTTGATCTTAGAAAATAGTGTTGCTTTCTTTACAACCACATAAGCATTTCTTTTACTTCCATGCCCTCCAAAAAAGCTCTGTAATGAAACTAAGAAAGCTGCTTAGTGGGAAAACCATTGGTTGCTGCAAGACAAAACTTTAAGATACTGAAACAAAACAGAAAGGTGGGCTTGTGATTCTGAAAAAAATCCCAACAAAAGCAGCAGAATAGCAAAAGAAAAATCTTTCATTTTCAGTAGTTTCTATGGCAGATGGTGATATATTTGTGAGACACTTACTGCTAGCCACCCTCCAAACAAATTCAATGAGAACTGTAGCCTCATTCCCCTTCAGCTCTCTTTCCACGGCTCTATTGACAGTCCTCTTATAAAATTGGACTTTCCTTTCAGGGAATTATTCTGCATTATATGACTTTGTAAATACTGATTTTTCTATAGGGATTTTTATTATTTTTCTTCCTAAGTTTAATTCTAGTTTAAGTTTTTGATCTATATTTGGTTTTTGGAGTTGTCTTAGCATTCCTGATTTGCTATTGAACTTGCTGTATTTTTAGTCCCATTACCTACTTTGGTCATCCGTCGACATTAACATAATTTCTTCCATTCTTTCTCATTTCTTCCATTCTTTTTCCCTCTTTGGTAAAACAAAGGATATAATGGTCATGGGTTTGAAGACCTCTGATGAAACAATGGATCAATTAATACGGGATGATGTTTATAAAAGGGGACGTGTATATTTGTATTTCTCAATTCACACTTTGCAATTATCAATATTCTAATAATAGAAAGATTCCACCCAACTTCACAATACCATAACCCTGACTACCCAACAAGACAGAAAATGATTATTAATCGACAATTATTAAGCAAAAGATACATCTATCACAGCATAAACCCTGCCCTATGATACAAAATAGCCATTTAGTTACTCTGGACTAAAATAAACGGTATGGTGCTACTACTTTATACATTTCTCCACCTCCATCTTTATAAATATCTCATAAATAGAGCTCAATGATCAAATTGAGGAAGCTCCATACAAAATCTATCTAACAAATTGATTTGATAAAGAATTATACAAGATGTGCAAAGGAGAAATTCATGCTCTGACTAACATAATTTCCAAATACACATATGAGCCCCTAGCTTGCTTAAATACTTGTGAAGTAAAAGAACCAAAATTGAATATTTTTAAATCATACTGAATACTGCTGATGTTAAAATTATAAGATGTTCAATCTTGCATTGTAGCTTAGACCCTCATGCCACACAGGAAAAACAAGAAGCAGTTTATGATAAACAAAATTTAATCAGGTACCTAAAGAGAACTTCCTCACTTGTCTGATATGTAAAGATTCAGAAAACATTTTTAGAATATAAACACTTGGCATTGAATATAGCAAAATTGAAGTGGACATATGCATTAAGGGTAGCACATATGATTAAACATCCAAGTTCCAACTCCCAAATATATTAACATGCAAGTTTTAGTAGTCATCAGTACTTTTAAAATCTATCAAAAATCTTTCAACTATTGAATTTGCATGGAGGTCCATAAATTATATTCATAAACTAGTCTTCATAACCATTCCTAAACTAAAAACCAAATGCTTTTCCTAAGGAAAAATACTGAAAGAAAAATACACTACCCAAACCTTTTTAAAATCTCGTAAGAAAAATTGGAGACCAGATTGTTTCAGACCTAAACGGAACGACTTCTCACCTTGTATTGCTCTATGCGGCGTTTCAATTTCTGCTTGTTTACTTCTTTGTCCTTTATTTCAGCAGCATCATCCTGTCCCAACTCAAAGTCGTCAATTATCTTTGGGGAATCCACTGGGTCCACAATAATTTCATCTTCCACAGTGCTGGAAAATCAGTGTTAGGAAAATTGCATCACATGCATGTTTAAGGCCGGGATTCGAATCAAAAAGTAGAGGCATTTGAACTAAATGTTTTTATCCATGTAAAAGAAAACATGCTAGGAATTTGTCTTTATTTATGCTGATTATGACATACCAGTAGCAGCAAAACAAGGTTATCATATAAAATATTTTAGAAGTCCAGGAAGAAGACAATCACACTTGCAAGAAGACAAACCATCGACCATTATTATGGAAGCCAAACTGCTCAGTAACCATTCCCTTTTATAACTGCTTTTTTGTAATGAATATATTATAAGCCATTTGATCCCGTGGAGAGATCATTAAGGAGTAGATCAAATAAACTCCAAACTTTTTTGTAATGTCCCTTTCTAGGGCTGAAACTGTAAATCAAGGAAATCACACAAACCCCAAGTGAAGTAAATTCTGATTTTTATAATAGCAGCTTTAATATTCCTTGAAACCCTAGCAGCGAATTGTATAGGGACTTTAATTCACCATATAACCATGCACAACAGCTGAAAATACTTCTAAATAATTATGTCCTAGACTGCCCGGAAACGCCAAGTACCCCCGTACCAGGCCTGATACGTACCGGGTGAGTATGTTACATTGCGGGGCACGTTGGATGTACCCAGGGCCTGTGGCTACGTACCCACAGCATACCCACATGGTTTTTTTTTTTTAAGTGCAAAAAAAAAAAGAAACCCCCTTACTTGATAGCTTTGATTGGAATTGAACCTTGGTAAGTTTGTGTGAGATTCAATATTGCCAATAGGCTCCGAAGAGTCAAGAGAGATGAAAAGGACTTCATTTGGTTGACTTACTATTTGGGTGCTTTCTTGTTGCTCCTCATGGGTCCTTTATTCTTCAGTCAATTTGGAAGGCATGGGAACAAGTGAAGCACTTGGTGGTTGGGCAGCCTATCTTCTCTTCCTTTGACACTAGGTGCCAAGCCTACAAATCGATTTTGTCAAATCTGAAATATAATGACAAGATCCTTGCCTTGACAAGAGGCTGTTCTGCCCTCCTTTGGTTTGAGAAAGGAATTAAAATATTTCATGACTTGTACAGATTTGGGAAGTGGATGGAATGGACAGACCTTAAAGCTTTTTATAAGCTTCCTCAATCTCAATTCAGAATGTATACAATGCTCAGAAATGCTTTCACAGCTCCCTCTACTGGACTAATTATGGAGGATGAGAATGACTTTTGGATACTATGAGGTGGCTCAAAGGGCCCCTTCTCCAAGAGGCTACCTCCAAACAACTCTATGAAAAGATTGCCTTCTCCCCAAACCTTTCCCTGGGCCTTAACAATAAGTGGAATGTTTGTGAGCCCATTAGTAGATGGACTCATAGATTTAATGTTTTGTGGTCTTCTTGTATTCGGTCAAAGAAATCTTGCTTTAGATGGCTTTTGATTCATAATAAGCTTCTTGTTGGCTTCTAATATTTTATAGGTTGCTGAGACTATAAGCTTCTTGTTTTCTTAAAATTTATATATATTTATATTTTTTACTTTTTAAAAATATATTGTACGAACATACCCACAACGTACCGTACCCGAGGTTTTTAAAAAAATTCATTTCAGCGTACCGTACCCATACCCGTACGAAACAGTCTAGATTATTTCAAGTATGGCAACAATTATCCATCCAATTTGCATCAAAGAAATGGAGAAAACAAGAGATGATACCCAGCTGTAATTAAATTTATGACAGCAGCAAGGCAGCCACAAACAAGGGCTGAAAACGATAGATAAACTCCTCCAAAAATAACCAAATTATAGATTCCAGCCTTATAAAATATGATAAATCAGAATATCAAAGAATAAATGAGTTATGTGCCCTAGAAGGCATTGTTGACTTTTCAAGTCACATTGCCAATTTGCCTTCTATTTGATTACTTCTTTGCAAAAAAAAAAATCCTTTTTACCCAAAAATCATTTTTCAAAAAATCTTAATAAATTGCCTAAATGTCGAAAAACTTTCAAGTGTATTTCAGATTCCAGATTCGAGAAACAACTTGCAATTTACATGCAAATTGTTCCTCGACTTCCAAAACCCGACATACAAAGAGCCAAGTGTATTTCGAGTTTGGGTTTTAGGTTTCAATTTGCAATTAACATGTAAACTGCAAAGTGAAACCTGATCCCAAACCCGAACCCTCAAGTTTATTTTGGGTTTCGGGTTCCGATTTGCAATTTACATGTAAATTGCAAATCGACTTTTGAAACCCAAATACAAAGAAAATAGTGCATTTCGGATTTCGGATTTACAAATACAAATTAATGTAAAATTGCAATTGATCCCGAAACCCAACAAAGTTGCAAAAGGGAGGATGACTTCCGACTTCCAATAGACATATTAAATGCCACCAACCCACATGTGTCATCTACGTGTAATTAATGTGCCCTTTTTCTATTTAAGGTCGGAATTTACATGTCCTTTTCATCTAACAATTTGTACACTTAACTTGCTTGACGACCTTGAACTTCCGACGTATGTTTTTCATAACTTCTCAAGCATTTTTCGCATTTTTTCCTTAGACCCACCAAATTTTTTGGGTAAGATCTAATGTTTAAATGATTTTTTGCAAGTTTTATGTCATCATTTGAGGCATTTTTTCCATTTTTCTTCATGGCATTCGGGGTTTTTCTTGATTGCTCTTGTTTTTTTACTCTTTCTTTTCAGGGGTTTTTCCTTATCTTTTGTTTTAGTGACCTTGTAAGCCCCTATTCTTTACTTGTTTTGGCTTGTGTGAGTTGAAGTTTCAAATTTGCTCAAAGAACAGGGAATTTTTACAAATTACAAGCAAGAGATTCACAGTGTAAAGCAAAAGATGAGTTTTTCCCGGATCTACTGCGAAAGTTCAAGGTTGCAAAACAAGTCTCGACTTCCGCTCAAGTGCAAATCGGAAGTTCAAGGTTGCAAAACAAGGGCTGACTTCCGCCCAATCAATTTCAAAGGTCGAGGATGGCAAAACAAGGGTCAAGTTCCACCAAGACCAAATCGGAAGTTCAAGGTTGCAAAACAAGTTCCGACTTCCACCTGCATTTCAAAGTTCGCTGTTTTTTACAAGACCCTACTTCCACACTTGTATCGGGGCCTTCTACGGAGTTTTCAAAAAAATTCCAAAGCATATGTCCAAACTTCATCAAAGGGCAAAGGAAAATGAAGTATAGTTTCCAAGGGGTGGCTCCCCCTTCAAGTATCACATCAAACCTCGACAATATTAGAGATACCGATCTTGCCACATTGATTTATCAGAATTTTGGGAAAGAGTCAGAGCTCCATCCAAATCTTGGATCAAGAGCATTTATGACAGTGGAATTTCCTAGCCTTTTCCACCTTCTATGCAATGCCCAAAATTTGTACTCACGGCAACGGCACACTATGATTCGGAGTCTCGGACGATAAAAGATCAAGATGGAACAATAGTGATCAAATTAGATACTAACTACTTCAAGGACTTGCTCAAACTCCCCAATGTCAAGGGTTATGCATCGTTCTCTCCCTAGAACAACTCTTGGGCATTGGAAAGGAAATTCACATACTTACATTAAGGTCCTTAACAAAATTTACCTCACAAAGCCCAAGCCAACGGTAACTAGATTTCCAAAACCATTCCTCGCTCAAACTTCATCTAGGAAGTCAATGATCTAATCACATTGTTGAGCAGAGTAGTAGGACTTCCTTCTTCAAATATTTTCAAGAGTGGATGTATCAATATATTTCCACTATTCGCAAGAACGTTGATCTCATCCATGGGCAAAACACATCAGTGATGCCATACACACCAATTGTTGGAGGTCCAAACTATGGAAACTTCTACATGACTTCTTATCTTGTATATGCCTCAACAGGGATGAGAAATTATCCAGTATTGATATCCGTCAATTCTAGGAATGAATCTCAGATTTATAATTACTATCCCCAATTGACAATGAAAGAAGGATCACATCACTTCAAAAGAGTGAATGATGCCTTCTTCTTTTCCCTTATGTGTATCTTTGATAGAGATCTTTACAATCGCCGAATCTCAGATAGTGCATGGAATGTGGTTAGGATTTGGGGGTGTATCTTCCTACAATTCCCAACTTTCACATATCTCAGAGTGGGAGGATTTTTGGGTGCTCCCTACAAACTACCAAGGTTCCCTACAGATAAATGGGTTTTAATGGAATTGGTCCGACAATTGCTCCACCTCCATAAGTATCAGCAAAGCATAAGACGAGAGTTCGGTTCCTGTAACTTTGGGCCGATACATATGTGCATCATCATACAAAGCCAAAAATGTTGAGGGTGAGATGCAACAAATGACAATCAAAACCTATCACCCACGAGTCAGCTTTGATTACTAGGGTGTAGTTGGTGGAACCAACCGGTGTGTCCATATACATCAATTGGAAGATATTTGGTTCGATTATAGGGATGAAGTGGCCGTACGTGAAAGGAATTATTGCAGGCTAACTCTTGAGGAGGTAACCAAGTATGGTATTGCAGATGTTTTAGAAGGCCTCTGTGATGATGAAGAAGTTTTGGATCCTATTTACACACAAATGAATATAAAAGATCAGCCATTTGCCTTCGATCAATTGGTCGCTTCAAGAATGTATAGTCTCCAAGAGAGCTGGACAACGAACATTCTTAACCGGACTCACCAAAGGTTGCTTTCATTGGGAATCCCACCCAAGGTTTTAGAACAAGCCATGCCACTGACTCAAGTACAAACAAGTGGTGGGCCACCTTATAACTACAAAAGGAAAAATCCACTCCCAAGACTCGAAGAATCAAGTTTGTAAGCAAAGGTGTTGGAGCTTCTTCTTTTACTCCTTCTACAGAAGTAATAGATCTAAGTGTGTCTCCATCTTCCACCACCCAAGTGTTGTAGTCTCCTCCTCCTTCCCCATTTCGATTCCACCCCTCCTCCACCTTTCACACTTCCTCTACTCACATCTTCCATTCCTTCTCCTCCCATCTCCCCTCCTCCCACTTTCACTACTTCCTCTCCTACCATGGCTCAGGTATTTTCCTCCCTTCCCTTTCATCTAGGGATGGTCTGGCTCTGAGTTCTCCTTTAAGGACTCCTCTTCCCCAACAGAATCTCTTCCCACTTCCTCTCTCATCACTCTTCCCATTTCATCCATTCCTGCAGCTATCTTTTCCATTCCTTCCCCACTTGTCACTCCTTTTCGCCACTCATGACTATCACAACAAATGCCTCTTCATCACCAATTCTTCTACCACCATGGTGTCTTTTCCTTTGTCATCCTCTTTAAAGTTAATTTCTTCTTCCAATCCTTCATTCTTGATGAGTAAGCAAAGACCCCAAAGAAGAATAATAAGATACCCATTGTTGATGATTTCAATCTCAAAGACTCTTGGATCTAACTCCCTGATGCCAATCAAAGAAGCCAAAGGTCATTTCTCACCTATTGGTTGATCAATCAAGGGAAAGATTTGTTGAGATCGCGACACCTACTGTAAAAAATCTAAAGAAGACATCATGGCAATGAGATTATCAAATTTCCAAGATCTCTCTGGGAAAAGCCACTCATGAAGGAGCCAAGCAAGATGTTCAGATTGCTCTTGGCAACCTTCTAGATAAATTTGATAAAGATAAGGTTACTAAAGATGAGTTGAAGAAAAAGTGGAACAATTAATGGCTATCCTTCACAAGATCACACAGCCCACTCATTATACTACTCTTGCAATATCAACAAGCTTTGACGCTACTTCTTTCTCTACAGTTGAGAAAATTGGACAAGGGCAGGCAGTTAGAGCTTGGATTGAATGTCTAATCTAGGAAGGAAAACAGGTGATCGAAGATGTTGTGGTCTTGTACAATGAACTTGAGCCAGAAAAATATACTATGACTAAAATGTATGGTATTCTAAGAGAAGAGTGTGATAATTGGGAACTCACTCTGGAGGCTTGGAGAGAGTACAAAATGTTAAATCTGATCTTCTCCTCGAGAAGGGATCATTGATGACTCTTCAAAACTCTTTAAATACAATGAAGCCATTGAGTTCCACATCTAAATGCTTAAGGAGGCAACCTTGAAATTAACTAATGGAAGAAATGAAGGGATTGATGGCCTTGATGATATCACTGATGAATTTGATAAGATCCATTGCAGATTTCAAGATGATGATCTTAATGTACTCCCAGAGAAAAAATTGTTGTTGAATTCAAGAGCCTGGTCGAGGAAGATACGGGGTAACCCAATCCTTTGGTCTTGAATCTATTAACAGGATGTTGTTGTATCAAAACTTCTTGAGCCAACTCTAGAAAATCATAAATTGAGTCAAGAAACTGCCTAGAAAACTGAGTTGAATAGCTGACTCTGCGAGGTCCTGAATCACTATGCATGCGGACTGATGATAAAGAAGTATAAGAAATCATCAAACAATTTATCATCAAACGATTTCTTGATTATCAGCAGAAGCAAGTTGGAGAGAGGAAACCAAGAAGGAACTTATACAAATCCAGCGCATATAGCAAAAGGGTGGCGCCGATTCCATGATTTTTCCTCCATCGCTGCCATTTTTTGAATAGTCCTCTAGCCACGGTCCACCATTTCAAATTACAAGTTTGACCCGGTCAAAGTTGCACAACCACTCGGTATTTTTAGGACTTTTGCTATTATTGTAAATGCATCCTATTTTTAGAATGTAATAGTTAAGAAGAGTAGCTAATATTGCTCAACCTTTTTAGCTATATATAGGAGGATGCATTATGTATTCGTAGAGACTTTTTTATCTATTGTATAAGGAGGCTCTGCCCTTTTGAGCACTTGTATACAGGCTTAAGCCTTAATATTATTTATGTAGAACTGATATTTAGCCTTCTTCCACTTCTATGTGTTGTGTATATTGATGGTGAATTTTGTACTTGTGAATCTTTCTTTCCTAGTACTTGCATAATCCATTTTTACCTTCACATTAAGTTAATTCTTCTCTTAGCAAGTTGTATGTTGTGACAAACAAAGCTTATCTGTGATAGTTGTGGAATTGATATGAATCCCTTATGTTATTGTTTAAGTTTCTAACCTTCATACAAAGTACTTATGTTAAGAGGTAAAGATAGGAAGTTGTGTATGTGTTATCCTTCTATTAAATATTCTATGCTTGCTTATATAAGCTGATCATTTTGTTCCTTAACTATTGGTGCATCACCACTTTCTTTTATTTCAGTTATCCTTCTTCCTTTTTCTCAAAAATATTTGAATAGTTGTAGTTTATTTCCAGTATCATAGGTTTTGCATCCTGGTCTTTCATCAGATGCACATAGTTTAGTAGGAAGTCAACCTATTCCGGAGGTTCATCCCAAGGAGCCAAGGTCCCACACCTTGGGGATGTTCCCATGTTACACTGGATCATCTAACAATCTAGCGGGTGCACGATCCAAGTGACAACAGGCACCAAATCACACTCAAACCCTAGTCGCTCCCTAGGAGAGGGGCTCCAAAAATATGTCAAAGCTCTTGTAGGTCTTCTTCTTGATGCCCTAGATCCCAATCAGCAAGAGAGTCTTCAATAGATGTCTTCAATTCACCAATATGGAGAGTTTTCGTTCTCCACTAAGCCACAAGGAAGGGTTTCGTCCTCCTTGGATGCCACACAAGAGGGTTTTCGTCCTCAAGTGGAAAGGTATTGAGCAATCAGCCCAAAAACCAAGTATAAGTGTATATGCGCCAAAGATGATGTCCAAATGAGGCCAAGCGACCTTCTTTTATATCCCTTGGTTGGCACCAAGACCCCTTGGGTGAGAACCGACCTCTTTAAGCTTCACTTTATCTTCTAATCTCTTGTTGGGGTCTTATAACCCCAGCCGACCTGCCTTAAGGAGTGAAACACCAAATAAAAACATTAAAAATAATAAAAGAAAACTGAAATGAAGTTCAATTACTTCCTTTGTTCACTTATTCTTCTTGGCCACAAGAAGAGAGTTGCAAGAAGTCTCCATTTGGCATTAATTCAAAATAGGGGACATTCACCTAAGTCCCCGCACCAATTTGTAGAAAAATTGTATGGAAAGCAAAAAAATTGCTTCAAGCAAGCAAGAGCATATAGATCTATGAAAAAATACAGATTTTTTGGGAAAAATTAGTGGCACCCACACGGTGCTTGAGCTCTTGCAAAACTACTCGTACTTTGCGAAAGGCAAGTTGGTTGCACTCAAAAGCAACGAGTTGAAAGAGTCTCGCACCGAGTTGCAAATTTGCATTGCATTGTTGTGGCGAATTGAGCTCATAAGTTCGCAAACCGAGTTGCACCCACCCAAGTTCCTATAAGCCTTTTGTTGTGAACCAAGAAACCAAGTCTCCCCTACTCTAGCTTGACCCAATCTCCTACCAAGCTCGAACTCGACACCTCTCTCCAATCCGAGCTCCTATCAGTCCAACCCTACCAAATCATCAGCTCGCTCTCAACAAAGGCTCTCCATAGCCCTACAAGCACCGGACATCTATAACCCAAGCTTGAGCTCTGTTTAAATTGGACATTTATAACCAATGACATGCTGAGTTATAATGCTTTGGACAGCAAGATAACATCCATCTTGCTCACTTCTCAACGCAGAATTCATGAACTCAACATCAACCCCTATTGAAGGACTTCTTCTAAGAGCATGTGTATTGATTAGAAGCTGAAAATTTCTATGAAGTGACTGCTGTTTTAAAACTGAAAGTGTAGGGGTTATCTTACCATGTGCTGCCCATAGGTCTTGCCTTCTTCCAAAAGTTCTCTCCATCCTCTTTGTTGTAGCAACTTGAGGAGCTCCACTTGTCATGCCTTGAAGCACAACCTTTTGACCATCAAGTTTGAATCTCAACTCCATAGTTTGATAGTTTTGGGTAAATTCACCCAAAGAATGCAACCATTGAACCCCAAGCACTAAATCTTTCTCCTCAATACCAACAACATAGAAATCTTCATTTACCTTGTGCCTTCCCAAAGCAATATTGAGGTGTTGGATTCTTTTAATGCGTAGGATGAAGAACTTATCAGCAATGCAAATATTGGAATTAGGAACTCTATCCTCTCTAGATTCCAAAATATCACCCAGATCCCATGCTTCCTTTGTCAAAATAGGAATTGTTGAGTTACCCTCAACACCTCCATCCTTGTGACCCCCAATTTTCTCTTCAAACACATGTCCCTTCACAATGTTGTTCTGAAAATCAGTCAATGGCTCGTCCTTAAGAAGTTCAAAGGATGGTACATGTGCCTCTATCTTGAGCTCTTCGCATTTAAATGCCCTTTTTGTTTCAATTTCTTCACTATTTTGCTGCCACATGCAATCATTGGAAATCAATAAAACATCATCTATTGTCAAAGAATCTTTACCTTCGAGTTGCATATTGGGCTTCTTTTGTTCTTGTTTTATGATTTCTTCCTCTTTCCTCATCACAAAGGAAGAATTCTTTTCGTCTTGGGATGGAACATCTTTTCCACTTTGCTTTGGCATGGTAGATTCATCCATGGGCTGTTCTCTCTTCATTAGCCCTATATTTTCTTCATGCTCCACCATTGCAATTTGGAAATTCTTTTCCTCTTCCTTTCTCAAGGCATGTTGAAAATCCTTTCCGTTTGCTTGAGACCTAGGCTCAAGCCTTAATCTACCCTTGCTCACTCATATGAACTCTCTGCAAGAAATATGGCATCACAAATCTCATCTGGAAGTGCCTTATACTCCTCGTAGATGGTAGCAATGATGTAGCCCACCGAATGTCGTGTTTCAACCTCTAGAATGGATTCTTCCCTAGGGAGGAAGGTAGGCTGAAAAGCCTAGCAGCAGATCTGAAAATTGACCTTTGGGGCTGCCTATTGTTATGAACCCCTAAAGAGTTGCCCTCACCATTGGGTTGTCTTGACCCATGAAGTTTCTGTAAAGTTAGGGCTAGTGAATCCATAGTGTCTACCAATCTCTTTTTCCCTTCAACAAGTCGATTCAACTTGGCTTCTTCTGAATTTTTGTTAGCCATTTTGGAACCCTTTGATTGCAGTTTTGAAATCCTCTTCTCCTTTCTCTGGTAAAAGAGGAATTCCTTATCGCCGCCTTGCATGATTACCCAACAAGTTGGGAGGATTATGCTCTGATAGCACTATAATATCCCTTTTGAGGCTAAATCTAAACACCAAAGGAACTTGCACAAAACCAAATAGTAAACTGAAACAAAACTGAAATTAAATTTTCAAAACCCTAGCGACAAGCTGTAAATATATTTTGATTATAGCAATTAGCCACAAAACTTGTTGGAAATAAAATAAAAACCCTTCAAAATATTATTCTTCAAAGCAGGAATTAATTGCAAGGAAAAATACTTGAGAATATATCTTTTTTTTCCAATTTAAGATCAGCTAGCATTATCAACAACAACAAATACCCTTTACAAATATGGCTGGAAATGAAAAACTATAAGCCCAAATTCAAGTACAAATGAAGATTCTAGCTGCTAAAAATAGGACGAACACAATGTTGATTGAATTTGAAGTTTTCGTGCCCCCGAACTCGTAATGTTCCCTTTTTCTAACTAATTCATTTTGAAGACTTCTAGCCCATTCCACTTCCCGTGGGCCGGAAAAAAGTGAACAAGGGAAGTATTTGTTTATGTTTTTAGTCTTTTTGTGAGCATTTACCTTTTCTTTCATGGTTTCTCTCATAAGCTAGGTCGGTTGGGTTGGAGGAGTAAAAAGCCAAAGACAAAAAAGAAAAGCAACATCATTATGAGGTCAATCATAGGGAAACTCCCTCATGGGGTTGGCGCCACCAAGAAGATATATAAGGGGTTGTTTGGACTCATTTTGGGAATGCATCTTAATATAATTTTACACTTACTTGGTTTTGGGGCAGATTGTTCTATTCCATTTTATTAGAGGGCGAAAATCCTTTAGTGTGGCACATAAAGAGGATGAAACCCTTCCTTGTTCAAGTTGGAGAACGAAAATTCTCCAATTGGTGGTTCCTAAGGGCTTCAAAGAAGGTGATCTTGCTAGTTTGCAGCTAGGGCTTGAAGGAGAAAGAGTTGTCAAGGTCTTCTACATCAATTTTGCACCCTCGCATAGGGTGACGACTTAGGTGGAGGTGGGTTTGAGTGCCTTCTAGGGCACATCTTGGCATTTGGAGTTGGTACTCATATTCTTCATAATTATAAGGTTGATTTCTCACTTCATTGGTATTTTTGGGGTTTCGGAATCATCATTTGCAACCCTTAATGTGAGATGTACTTCTGTTGATTATTTAATTAATTACAGCTGTGGTTTATCACTTGTTTCTTATTTATTTTGGAAGTATATTGGCTGGATAAATATCTTCATGGTTGGATAAAATAGTTGGAAGCATTCTTTTCATTTTCAGCTTGTTATTGCATGGGAATTGATGTCATTAAGTGTTGTTACAGTTCGCTGCCATAGAGGGGTTTATTCACTAATTTCTAGTTGGTTTTTAAGGAAGCCTGATGCCCTAAAGGCGTGATTTTCAGTTTCTTGTTAGGGTTTGATGGTTGTTCCAAAAATCTAATTTCTCTAATTTGGGTTTAAGGCCAAACCCTTATTTTTAGTTTCAGCCCTAGAAAGGGAAATTACAATGGCATCAGAGCATCAATCTTCCCAACCTAAGGGTATTCGTGCAAAGCATTGACAAAGAATACAAACATGGATTGGCAACCTAGGTTTTTACCAAAGAAAGAAGTCATTCGAGGTGGAAACACGGGATTTAGTGGGTCACAACATTGTGGCTATCTATGAAGAATATAGGGCTCTTCCGAATGAGATCTATGATGCTATTTCGCTTGCCGAATTCATAGGGGTAAGCAAGGGTAGGTCAAGGCCCAAGCCTAGATCTCAAGCGCCACAGAGGATCTTCAACATGCCTTGGGAAGGTGACACTCTCCACATTTGATGGTTCCAACAAGGGGACAGCTGAAGCATGGATGAAGATGTTAGGGTTAAACCCTAGACCACAAGAATACGCCAAAGAGCCAAACCCAAAGGGGTTTCTCTTGAAAGAAGAAAAAGAAAATCAGATCTGCAAGAGGGTTTTGAGGTGGAGTCCCAAGAAGACCATGTTGAAGGACATGGAGAGGTGTTGCTAGATGAAGAACCAAAAAGGGTTTTTGATGCAACAAAATCTCCAAAGAAAGAGGTAGAAGTACCTATCATTTTCCCTAAGGATGAGCCCTTGACTGATTTTCAGAACAGCAGTATGAAGGGCCAAGGGTTTGATGAAATCTTGAAGCACAAGCCTAGGGAAGAGAAGGAAATCATGAAGCACAAGTTGGAAGGTAAAAATATTTTGATATTCAATGATGATTCATTAATTTCTAATGATGGCATGTTGCAGAAAAATGGAGAAGAAAAATCAGATTTGCATGAAGTATATGAGGATGACATTATGGAAGGGTATGTCCATGAAGGAAGGGCACTTCTGGTTCTTCATGATTACTTTCAATTCGCTGGAATTTCCCAAACAGCAGTCAATGATGGGCAGATTGAGGGAGTTCATAACCTTGAAGAGAGTTCCGAAGATGTTCCAAACAAGTACCAACAAAATAAGGGTGAGCTCCTTGTTGGCAGCCCAAGGTATGATAGAAATGATCACATTTTGTCTCCTCCTATGTCGTTGCCATACTTGTGTCATCATGGGCAGCTTGTTGAAAAGAATGATCATATGTCATGTTTGATGCCTCATAATATAATTGGTGATAATGTGAAGAACTCGTTGAGTAACATAGGGCACATAGATCTTTCCGTGCAAGTTCAAGATTATGTGAACATAAAAGTTTGGGTTCCGGTTGATTCTTTGAGTTATAAGAAAGAGAAAGTCCTTGTTGAATTCAATATTGCTACTCCATGCATATGGCTAGAAAGAAATTTTATGAAGGATCGTTTTGAACTTGTTATGTATCCTAACAAAGTTGTGAAGGGTTTACTCCTAGAGTGTTCCTTGAAGCCAAGTTCTACACTCCAAGGCAAGGTTATCAAGATAATCAGAGTTGTTGCAGCAAGAAGCTTGGTGTGGGAAAATGGTAAGCCAAATAAATTTTATTCTCATTGGATGATTCAGCATCGCATGGTTCTAAGTAGAACATGGATAGAATGGAATCTTGTGATCATGATTCATCAACCTTGCATGGTGGGGAAGAGCTTGGGTGACAAAAATTGTGATCCATGGGTTGGGTTGGGAGTTGTTCCCAACTTTAGAACTGTCTTCACATGCATTTCCAGCCTGCCCAACATTTTAATTGCCACCATGAGAGTAGGTGCCGAGCCTATGAAATTTATGTTTGGAAGCAAGCATAGGGTAAGTGATGATTTCTATGCAAATTGTAATGAAGATACGGATTTGGTTCTTGGAGTACAATGGCTACACTCTTTGGGCGAATTTACCCAAAACTACCAAACCATGGTGTTGAGATTCAAGCTTGATGATCTAGAGATTGTGCTTCAAAGTGTGACAAAGGGGACTCCTCAAGTTGCTACAGCCAAGAAGAAGGAAGAACTTCCGAAAGAAGGCAAGGTATATGGGCAACACATGATGAGGTAAAATCTACAATTTTATTTTCAAAACAGCAGTCAAGACATAAGGGTTTTGAGTTCCCAAGTGATAAGCATGCTCAAGTAAATGTTGAATTAGTAATTGTTGTGTATGAAGATGAGCAAGATGGATGCTATCTTGCTTCCCAAAGCATTGTCACCCAGCTGAAAAATGGAAGTATGGTGGTAAGTAGGTGTATTAACTTGTGGCATTTGAAACAGGCTGTTGTTACCCACATTTTCAGTTTGCCCCATACTTTGTTTGCTGTCACCCAAGTACGAACAGTCATGAAATAGGATAAATTTCAGTTTTTTAGAGCATTTTCAGTCAATGTGTGGTTATTGCCTGCCTTTAGATTGCTATCATGGATGTATTTTATGAAGGACTCTTATTATGACAGCTGCTGTACCATTTGTTCTTTTGTTGTCCACAATATTTCCAGCTCCCTTTCCGTGTGGTTTTCAGTCATCTATGAAGGATTTTCAGCCCCTTGGATGAAGGGCACTATCAAGGGTATCATATGAAACAGCTGTCATGAGAAGGATTCACATCATTACCTTCCTAATTTTGAATGGAGTACAAGGTTACAACTGTACTTTGGGCAGCGTAAGGATGTTGGTGGGCAGCCATCACTTGCATAGAGAATGTGAAACCTTTGCAAGTATATGTCTAAGGAAGAAAGAGCAGCTGAGTTTGTTTCTCACCCAAGCAAATGGGGGAGCATATGGGATTGCAGCTGAAGACAGAGAGTTTTCAGCCCTTGTATGGGTACCTACCACCTCTACACCAATCACATTACCGAAGCTTGCATGGGTTTGTCATATTTGTATCATTTCTATATTGCTGGTCACAATATTTTCAGTCATGAACAGTTGTACACATGTGCAATTTAATGAGGTTTCCTTGCATGGTAATAATAGTAAAGAGGCCCCACTAGTGAAGACACCCCCAGCCATCACAGTGCTGAATTGAATGGAATTCCAGGAGACTTATGGCTGTTATGACTTATTTTCAGCTTACATGCAAGTTGTGTTAAAAGATGTTCTCATGCTTTGGGTAGAAGGCTTCATTGAGGAAGAGCACATAGATATGGGAGATGGAAGGAGTAGACATCGTGACCATTGTGGGCAGAAGTTGTTCCACTTGATAGCTATGGGATTTAGTTGTCTTGGTATAATGGTATTTGGGCATATGAGCTTGTGTTGGCAAGAGCTCTTTCATTTGACAGGTACAAGATCCAGATTATTGGAGCATCCAAGTTTGCAATTGCTTGAGGGAAAGCAATTTCAGGAAGGGAGGACTGTAATGTCCCCTTTTTCAAACTAATTCATTTTGAAGACTTCTAGCCCATTCCACTTCTCGTGGGTCAAAAGAAGGTGAACAAGTATTTGTTTATGTTTTTAGTCTTTTTTGTGAGCATTTACCTTTTCTTTCATGGTTTCTCTCATAAGCTAGGTCGGCTGGGTTGGAGGAGTAAAAAGCCAAAGAAAAGCAACATCATTATGAGGTCGGTCATGGGGGAAACTCCCTCATGGGGTTTGGCGCCACCAAGAAGATATATAAGGGGTCGCTTGGACTCATTTTGGGCATGCATCTTAATATAATTTTACACTTACTTGGTTTTGGGGCTGATTGCTCTATTCCATTCCACTAGAGGGCGAAAATCCTTTGGTGTGGCACACAAGGAGGACAAAACCCTTGTTCAAGTTGGAGAACAAAAACTCTCCAATTGGTGGTTCCTAAGGGCTTCAAAGAAGGTGATCTTGTTGGTTTGCAGCTAGGGTTTGAAGGAGAAAGAGTTGTCAAGGTCTTCTACATCAATTTTGCACCCTCTCCTAGGGTGGCGACTTGGGTGGAGGGTTTGAGTGCCTTCTAGGGCACATCTTGGCATTTGGAGTTGATATTCATATTCCTCATAATTTATAAGGTTGATTTCTCACTTCATTGGTATTTTTGGGGTTTTGGAATCATCATTTCCAGCCCTTAATGTGAGTTGTACTTCTGCTGATTATTTAATTAATTACAGCTATGGTTTATCACTTGTTTCTTATTTATTTTTGAAGTATATTGGCTGGATAAATATCTTCATGGTTGGATAAAATAGTTGGAAGCATTCTTTGTCATTTTCAGCTTGTTATTGCATGGGAATTGATGCCATTAAGTGTTGTTACAGTTCACTGCCATAGAGGGGTTTATTCACTAATTTCCAGCTGGTTTTGAAGGGAGTTTGATGCCCTAAAGGTGTGATTTTCAGTTTGTTGTTAAAGTTTGATAGCTGCTATTTCAAAAATCTAATTTCTCTAATTTGTGTTTAAGGCCAAACCCTTATTTTCAATTTCAGTCCTAGAAAGGGACATTACATGAGCACCTCAAAATCCACCTTAAGGCAGGTCACCACCCCTAGGAAGGGCTGGAAATGCCTTCAAAACTGAATTCAGCTCAATGTAATCTTCGTATGAGATCACCCTTTGCAAGTTTGAGGGGTTTCGTCCTCAAACCAGCTCACTATTTAGAGGTTTCATTCTCAATAGGTCTTCCAAGAGGGTTTTCGTCTTCGATGAATGAGAGAGAAAGCAAAGCATGCTCCAACTCTAAGAGAATAAATTCCAAAAGCATGCATAAACATCTTCCAAGCCAAGCGACCCCTTAAATAGCTAGAGGTGGCACCAAAGACCAAATAGAATCCTTCTAAAGAGGACCGACCTCCTTGGGGACATAATAGTTCCTTTTTCTTTTATTTTTCAATTGGTTTTTCACCTTTTTCCTAACCGACCTGACTATACTTAGAAAATTACTTTAAAATAATGCAAAGCTCACAAAAACAACTGAAAATCATGACATTAACTTCCCTTGCTCAATCCCTTTTAGCCCACGAGAAGTGGAATGGGCCCAAGGTCTTCAAAGAGAACTAGTGTTGAGAAGGGGACATTACATTCTTGTTGTGTTAAAATAGACTTAGCAAAGTCAAGTCCCAACACAATTGAATGAGAATTTACGATGTAAAAGCTAAAGTGCTTGATAGCTTTCACAACAAAGATAGGCATATTTTTCAATTTGTGAATACTTAAGCTCGTGTTCTTTCAAACCATAGCCCATGAAGGCAATAGGGTACTCAATCCCTTCTTCATTTGTTTGCACTAAAATAGTTGACAAGTATGCTCAAAAGCATAACAATAAAAAATGAAATCATTTTTAAAATTTGGACAAACCAACATGGGAGCTTTGGCTATGGCAGACTTGATATTGTTGAAAGCTTATTTCCTTTTGAGTTCCAGCAAAAAAAGGAAATCTTTCCTTTCATCATGTTTGCAATATGACATGTCAGCTCAGCAAAGTCTAGTACAAATCTCCTCAAGAAATTTGCTTTACCAAATAAAGAGTGAACCATTATTTTCTGGTAGGGAGTGTTAGTTTTTAATGGCTTTAACTCTTTCTGGATCTATTTTTATGCCTTCCTTTGACACAATGTGTCCCAACAACTTTCCTTTAGTAACCCCGAATACTAACTTCTAAGGATTTAGGGAAATACCATGAGCTCTGCATCGTTTGAATACTTACTTCAAGTGGCCAAGATGATCTTCTGATGCAGGAGCATCATAAACACTTGTACAAATCTTGTAAATATGTCTTCAACAAATGGAATAAGGATCTTAGGAGTCAGTAGAGAGTCAAATAGGTCTATAGGATTCAAATTTCATTTCCCTCCAAGTTTTGGTTTGGAAATTCAAAATGTTAAGCATAAGTCATAAGAATGCATTTGTAAAGGCTAATAAGCATTCAAACTATGACACTACTCCCCTATGTTGCAAATATGTTTTCACCTCCATGGTAATAAGAACTACCTCAAGAATCTTTTAAACTTGTCAAGCCAACGTAGGAGTAAAGGTTAAGATTGTTGCATAATTTATGGCAAGATTTAAGGAGTTAAGATTAGAAAGTCAGATTGGACTTGATGGGAGCGGATCACACTTGGAGAAAGTCAAACAAGCTATAAAAATGTATGAAGGAGGAGTAATTACTCATGAAGAAGCAGGGGGTGCAGATAGATTAAGTGTAGATAGGTTGTATCAGGTGGAAAGAGCCATGAAGGCTCGGTAAGATCTATGTATGGCAATGACAGTTTGTAAACTAGATCTTAATTCAATAAAAGTGTGAAAATCTTATGTATGTGTGCAAATAGTGTGTGAAGATGTAATTTGTTGGTGCTCTTTATGATATACATGACAAGATTGCAATACTGTGATGGTGATCTCCATGATATGACAGGGTTAGTTCTAGATAAGGTAATGTGTGATTCATAGTTTCTTATGCTTAAGAACTCTGTGTTGTGTTAAGAAAATGTGACTGTGTAGGTTGACTGAGCATAGAGAAACCATGTGGCATCAATAACAGAACAGGGAGATGGAATGGATTCACAAATATCAGTGGAAGTAATATCTTCTTGATGAGGTAAGTAAACTGTTTTAAGTGATCTTATGACAATGAAGATGGAAGCAATGTTTTAGAGGACTGTGCAAGCTAATAACAACAGGTATGAAGGAGTTAATGCATGCCTTGATTATTGTGGGATGTGTTTAAGGATTGAATGAATGAAATTGGGAATAAGAGTCCATAGTATCTTGTGATCATAGTGAAGACTATCAGGGTTTTTGTCTTTTTCATGTATTTCTATAAGAAACCTCATTGTGCAGACTTAGACAAAGGGTTTCAAGCTTAAATTGTGGAAGAAGAAAATTTTAGCAGGGTCCTTCAGAACCTACTAAACTAGTTTACACTTTCTAAAAGGATTTTTAAAGAAGAAAAAGCCATTTCCCTCCTATCAGGTTTCCACAGAACCTAAACTAGGGTTTATAGTAAAAACACTATATCTTTGCCAAACAAAAGAGTTAAGGGCTGAAATTTGGAAGAAATCGTCTAGAAGGGATCCTCTACAAGATAAAAAAAGGTATCATATATTTTTATGGTCATAGCCGCAAGATCTCTCTGACAGTTTTGCAAGGACGGTTGAGAATCCGTATTAGGCCTAATTGGTGAAAATACAAAAGTGAACTGGGCAAAAACTTGAAAGAGTTGAGATCTGAAACTTGGTGACAGTCATAAACAGGATAAAGGGTGTTCGAAAAATTTATTAGAGTTTTGATAAGTGGAGTTTTATGAGAATTACCCCCAATAATGTCCGGCAACAGGCCTAATTGGCAGAGTGTTGGCAAAGTATAAAATAAATGCAAAATTTGCATGTGAAGTTCATGATGGATGGGCACTAATATTAGATATCAAAGAAGTTATATATGCCATTAAGTTCCAGGCAGGAGTTGAAGTTTATAGGGTCAAGATTAAGGATAACAATAGATAATCACTATGACAGTCCTTGTCAGAAAAGAGAACAGTATACAATGGGATGAGATTTTTAATGGAATTAAGAAGAAATATCAGATCTAGAGAGTGTAATGGTTTGGAAACCATATGGGTTTGAAGAAATGACATTATATGATAATCATACAATAATTTGTTTCTTAAGCAAGATAGAGCAGAGTGCAAGGTCATAAGTTATATTTGAGTTTTCATGATTGATTGTAAACTGTGCAGGGCAGAGGACAGCAAGGAGATGTACAATGGGATGAAGTGTGCTCTCAAGATCAAACAGTGAATGGTGATATTTAATAATAGTGAAGGATCTCAAACACTAGTCAAAGGACCTCAAGAAGAGTATCTAAACATCCTAGAGGTAAAAGTGTAAATAAGTGTGAAGAAGAATTGACTTCTTACTTTTGATGTTGTTTACATTTGGTGGAAAGGACAGTGAGCTAGGAGAAGACAATAGTCCATTGCATTGGTTGGAAGCACTAACCAAAGGTCCCATAGGACCTAATGAATTGAATGAATTCTCTACAAAAGTGTGTACGCTGTAGATGGCTATGATGAGATAGTTGGTCATTTGAAAGATCCTCTTTAACACCTATGATTCAGTTTTAACTTCTTATGAATGGTTATCAAGCTCTGAGATGAATTGTTCATTTCTCTAAGAACAGGTCTTGATAGTGAATACAGATAAGAAAAGATCTTGATAGTGAATACAGATGAGAACAGGTTTGAAGGGTCAAGGTGTCAACATCTTCCCTCCTTGAAAATACCGTCAAATCATCAAGATACACAACGATACTCTTGTTTTTGAGCTCTCGGAAGGCCAGGTCCATAGTCCTTTGAAAAGTAGCCCCGACATTGATCAACCCGAAGGGCATCCTTTTGCATACAAAACTTCCCCGTGGAGTAGTGAATGTTATTTTATGTTGAGCTTCTACTGCGACTTCAATCTGGTTATAGCTGGAAAAACCATCCAACATAGACAGCATTTCATATACGGTGACTGCTTGCAATACCTGATCCATGATCGGGAATAGGCTTCATAGAGACTTGATTCAAATTTTGAACAATCCACACAGATCTTTATTTCACCATTCTTTTTTCAAACAAGTATTATGTTAGCTATACGCGTTGAATGAGGGATAGGAAAAATTATTCTTGCATTTAACATCTTGTGAATTTCTTCGTAGATAGTACCTACAATTTTCAGGTTGTAGTGCCATTGTTTCTGTTTGAACGGGTTCACTCCAAGCTTGAGAGGAATGGAATGCCACATTTCTTTGCGCCTAAATAACTTCAAATCTTCATATGAGTAGGCAAGAACATCAACAAATTTCATGAGAAAAGCAACAAATTTTCTTTTCTCTTCCGGAGAACAACATTTCCCAATGTTTACTAACCTTGGTTGCTCTTCTAATCCAATGTTGACTTTCTCAAAATTCATTGAATCTTGAGTTCCATCTTGCAACCTTCTCCTCACAAATCTGTCATGTTTGTCGAAGAGTTCTTCCAAAGAAACCAATCCTTTTGGGATTTTGTTACCTTTCAGCTTGATGACCCCATCTTCATCAGCTTTGGTCTCAACTCATTATCCTGTGGGAGACAAGGACTCTCTATATCCTGAGTCGCTACCTTCAAAATACATGTTTCTAAAATTATCTCTCTTCTCAAGGAAAGAAATGATGTGATCATCATCATTGAAGACTTGTCAATTTTCTGAATTGTCAAGAACACTAGGACATAATGAGAATTGCATTCATATTTCTTTTAGTTCCCATTATGTCTTTGTTTGGGTCAATATTGGCTCAATGGATGATGAATTCTACTTGACATAATGGCGTAAAAGTATTTTTAAATACTTTAATGGCAAGTTGGGCATGAAAGCCTCTTACTTGGTTAGAAAACAGTGGAAAGACTGTTAATGCTTATGGGTCGGCCTTGATTGGAGAGCCTACATAGAGGTTAATGAAGAAATAGAATTACTTGAAGGTCGGCCTATGCATTGGGCTTCTATTTTGATGTTGGCACCACTTGAGGATATATAAAGACATGAAGGTTCATTTGAAAAAGGTTATGCATATTTATTTTGAAGATTGATATCTTGAGTTTGTGCACGGTGTGCCCTACTCTCCACTAAAGACGAAAACCTTTAGTGTGGCTCAACTTTGGGGATGAAAACCTCCATTGTTGGAAGATTGAGGAACGAAAACTCCTCAAGCTTGAGGGGAATCCCATATGGGGGTTTCCAAAGTGCTTCAAAGTGGTTTATTGTTGGGTTTTCCCCTTCTTACCCTAGGCGACTTGCATGGGTGGAAGGTTTGGTATGTTCTAGGGCTGATTTCACTATTTTGGTTTGATATTCTTGTTCGGCATAATTTATAAGGCCGTAATCTGAACTTTGGAGAATCTTGGTGAGGATTTGCTATTTTTCCTAGCCCTCAGTTTGGCTGAACTGTTGTTGTCATAAATATTTAATTCCAGCTGTGATTATCAAATATTTCTTCAATATTTGATGTATTTGTGATGCATAAATATTGCGTGGCTAGATAAATTATTTCGTGGCATTCTACATTGATTTGCATAGTGAAAAGTGGATTCGAATCTCATAGGCAGTTCGCTGCCCTAGGAGACTGCAGATTTTGTATTGGTTGATCATTTTAAGATATTCTCAGCTATTTTCAGTTGTTGTGTGTGTGCTTGAAGGTGTTTTCAGATCAGATCAATTCATGATAGCCAGTAAACCCCTTTTCTCCGTTTTCAGCCCAAAAGAGACATTACACACTACCTTCAAAATATAGGTTTATGAAATTAAATCTCTTCTCAAGGAAAGAAATGATTTCATCATCATCATTGAAGACTTGTCAGTTTTCTGAATTGTCAGGAACAATAGGACAGAATACCATTTAATGGTGTACTTATGCTCTCCAAAATCAGGATGAGGGATCATGAGAGTTGCGGATACTACCAAGGTTGAGGCACGGATCCAGGGAAATATCTTCTCGAGTATTGTGCACTAGAATGAGATAAAGTTGCAAGACAAGAGGATTACTCATGATAGTAATTCTAAGTGGGAGTGTGGTTTATGGGTTTTGTGGGTTGCACAGAAAAGCAAAAACTTTTCCCGAAGTGGGCGCCAAAAAACTGTTGGCAAAATATTTTGCATTTGACAAGATAAGGGTTCCACAACAATTCAAGGGACAAAGTCCCTCTATTATGAGGAGAGGTTCCTTTTAGAATATACACAATGTTTACACTAATTGACTTCGAGATTTAGGGTTCTAAACCCATCTTTTAAAACTCTAGAATGGAAAGGAGATGAGAGGGAATGGAAAGTTGCATAAGTAGGAAAGAAAGGAATTGCATGAGACCAGATCTTAAACTACTTGTGCATATTATATATTAATAATGAACTGCCACATCATATTGCCCATAAACCATATTATTTTGCAGAATATATATGATCAAAAAGAAATAGAGACAAAAAGTTCAATAATTCTTTTTGGCAAAAGATGAACACAAAGTTTCATATTACTTCTTGCTCCAAAATGTACAGTCAAGGACAGAAAATGGAGAGAAACTATGAACCTCTTGAGTATCTTTGTTTCTCAAAATTTTCCTACATTTACCATGAGAGCAAAACTACCTCTTGAGTCTCTTTGTTTCTCAAAATTTTCAGATAGAGTTGGCAGCAAAACTACCTTATAACTACCTATTAAGTAACTTTTCTATTTTCTACAACTTTACTTACCCACTTTATTAGTCACTTGAGTGACTTTTACAATTTTTTAAATTGGTGGAACAGAATATTACAAAAAGTGCAAAGAGAAGATAGAAAAGTGGCATAAAGAGAAGTCAATATGTTAGAGAAGAAGAAGAAGGCTTCAGCTTCAACACTAGCATTGTGAATCTTGCAACAGCAGCTACAACTTCTCTTTCACTTAGAATTGTAGTTTTGAAAAGATTGAACTAAGTACCCATCACATCAATCATCTCAGAACTTCCACCATCAAGATCAGTTAGGCTTTGGATGCCTCAATAATCACATTGTCTATCTTAAGAGGTTATCTCAAGAGTTGTTGGAAACTTTCTCAGAGATGAGAATATTCTCATCAGAGACTGCCATTACCCTGGGCTCTTGAGTCAAACTTCCTCATAGGGCAGCTTCCTTCTCTGCAGTTTTAATTTGAGTTAACAAATTATCTTGGGCTTCAATCAGCTACTCGTATGCCTTCCAACTTTCATCAATGAAATTGAGACCATTAACCAGAAACTGCTCTACCCAGGTTTCAATGACCATGCCACGGTTGTTGTAATTGTGTATCTAAGAGATCGCCTTGGGATCAATTACTTCAACTGAAGTTGAGAAGGAAGAGATGTCAATGGAGTAGTGCCATGAGACAAAAAGGACATGATGTATTGAAGTTGTTGCTGAGTTTGCTTCCCTTTTTCCACTCTCAATAATTCTTAATGTTGTTTCCTTGAAATTGTGGACATCTCACTCATGACTGGTCTCACCTAATGAAATTCTTGTCAATTCATAATCAGCCGAGGTCATTTCATCTTCGTTCATATCAGATGTGGGTTTCACAATCTCAAGAAATTGAAGACCAGAAGGGCCTGTGACCAGGTGGGAAGTGATTTTGGCCTTCTTTGGAACAGGAGTGCTTTGAAGCAAACTGGCGACAGCATCATAGTCAGGGGCAATGACTTTGGGATAAGTCTTCCTTTTCTTTTCAATGAGGGGCTGAACCCTGGTAAAGGAAGAATCACCAACAACTATGTTGAACTGGATTGATGCAGGAAAACTTAGTGTGAGTGGAGACAGGTTAGTTGGAGTTTGCATAAGTGAGGTGTCAACAGGGGGAGATATCTCACCCGACGCTTGAGGAGAAACAGAAGGCCTCATGATGGGCAACTTTTGTCTTGTGTTACTTCCTCCACAAGCACTCCCTGAAAGCACCTCTTTCGAATTATTTTCTTTGACACAGCCTGATGCAACATCTGCCCTGGGAGTTTTAGCATACACTTTGGTATTTGTGGGATGACAACCTGAAGGAGAAGGTGCCTCATGTTGTGCCTAAAGAGAGGTCTTCTTTGTGGCATTAAACTCAACCAAATTCTTACGAAACTACCTCTTAGTTCTAACCATCACAAGTGTTGTCAGATCAACAAGATTATCTTCAAATATAGGCACATGATAATAGTTGGAGGGTAGTCTGAGATTATTATTTAAAAAGATCTTGCTATCAAAAGAGGGCCTTTTATGATAAGGATGCACATGAAATGGGGCAAAGGTTCTTTTGACATTCTAAGCATCCATTCCTGACCACCGCACAATAAGAATTTGGCTCTTCACGTTCACCAACTCAAACCTTAGGTCCACAAGGAGCATCTTTATCCACACAAGAATCTCCGCAATGAAAGATCCCCTAGGCTCTCACAAGAACTCGAATTCTTCTTGTTCAAGACATGAGTACATTGTCACAGAAAACTCCCACACATAACTATTCGACATGCCTCTCTACCATATGTCAACGGCTCAAGTCCAAACCTCATCCATCTATCTCAACCTTTCCAATCTCATATCCATCCAACCATTCAGTCGTACAAGGTTCCAGCTCTTCTCAAAATTATATGTTGCGATCCACACACATAGATGTCTAGGGAACTCTACAAAGAATGCCTCAAACTGATCATTGAGAAATTCATCCTCAAACCACACTCTAGGTCTACAATTGTCACGTCTTTCAACCTTCACCGCATATTCCAAGGTCTTTCCCTCAAACCAGGTCTTAATCTGCTCTAGCATGATCTAATCCACATGTCTGCATGTAATACACTCGTCCACTCCTCATGACAATGGAATGAGGTCCCGATGACAGAACAATTCTATACTTAGGTTTTTAAGACCTTTTCACACTCTCCAAATACCTGTGTGAAACAGACCCTAGGGCACATTACATAGCAAACAAACTCTATCTACGCAGGCGTTTTCACTCATGCTTGCGCATGAGCCTCTCACTCAAAACGTAGTAAAGCAAACCAAGATCATCATTATGAGTGACACGAAAAATCAGACAAATGTGTGAGCATTACACGTTAAAACAATGGATCAAACCCGAACTTGACAGTTACACAAAACACACATAATAACATCATCACGTTCACAAATATTAACACAAAAGATGCTTAATTCACACATGAATCCTTCTGATCTACACAGAACATGCATCTTCCATTAAACATTGAAAAGGATGATACAAATTACATCATAATGTGTGCCTCACACCACATATTCAATGGATTACACAAAAATATGACATGCATTATACACGCTCAATCTACACAAACCTCCATGAAACCCTAAGATCTTACAAGTTTATCTCTTTAAACCTCTCAGAATGATATATAAAGTCTAAAACGTTTTTAAAATAAACTAGCTCCACCTACAAGTTGGAATCAAAGGGTTATTTATAGAATTCACATGACAACCTAGCCTTGCCGGTTGTCATGCAAATATTCTTTAGATTATCTCTTGGATCCCTCAAGGCTGCCTGGTTGTTGCTTGGCTAGCAAACACTTTTGGTTTCCAAAACTTCAAATTATTCCTTAAGTTGGTCAAAACGGTCCCGCATCATTCATAGCCTTGACCATTTCCTGCACTCCATGTGTCAACTTGTGCATAGCTCCCTCTCTCCATGTGTGAGGTATTTCCCCCAAATATTCTCGGACGGTCATCTTGAAAGCTTGTTGGCTCACGGTTAAGTCTTCATGTGATCACATGCGTCTCGCTTGTTGGGTGCTTGAATGCAAGAAGAGAACTTTCCCAGCTCAGCATAAGCAAAGACAAAGGTTATAACCACAAACTCAACAAGTAAAATAACTGGTCAATCAAATCCTTGAAGCCTATCTTTTTATTGATTTTGGTTGTCTCAACCCAAATCTAAGAAGTTGAGAGTGTGAGGTAAGACGTGCGCTTTTCCTTGCACCTGCACCCCTTCCTCTTAGCTTAGGGGAGGTGACATTTTTCAAGCAGCAGTTGAATTTTCTTTTAATAGCTAAATTCAAGTGTTTCTCTAAAGAGCTTGAAACAATATCGCTTGGATAGCCGCATTACTATAATTGAACTCTTGTGCAACCAGGACCAAATACTTCACTCCCAAAAAGAAAAGAGATTAAGATAATAGATTGATACAAACATCTTGACAGCCAACAAGTTTTTTTCTTAGAAATCAAAAATGAAGCTCGTATGTAACATGAATGATAAGCAAAAACAACCCCGATAGTTGGAAGGATGTCATCTACCATTAAACTAAGATGCTTTGTTGCTTCTAAACAAGAAATTCGACCACCCAATCTTTGTACATCTCTATTAGGGAAATATGTCAAGCAATAGCCTCTAAAAAAAAACATAAAAGGGCACATGACTAAATGGGCTATATAACTCCAACAAATCAGCAACGACCTATCAATACTACTGATCTTGTCCGCAGTTTTGTGACATAACCAACTTTAAAACTATAGATCAAACTTAGAGCCAGCTCCACTACAGAAACCACGTGTTAGAAACTGCTAAGTATGCTTTCACTTTTCAATGTGTCAGAAATAATTACCATATTCCACCACATAACCTTCCTAAATAACAACCACTTACGACAACACAAATGGAAGACAAATAAACTGAATTAATGCTCGGTCATGAAACTCACTTGCTGTCCATTCGTGATTGGCCAAATAAAGGCTTAGACTGTGAGAGACTAATCATAGAACTAAAAATAAGCATCTACTTCCAAGGATCCATAGTCACTTCAAAACTGATGTTCTCTCATAATTAGACCCAAACGATAAGAATTCAAATCGAATTTACCATTAAGGCACCTTGAATAGCAAACCTATCTAGAGCCCAAATTTACTTGATCAGATTATTCACACTTTATACATTAACCACTTCCTCCACCTTCTTTATAGCACAATTGTCCTAGCAAATAGACATTTTCTCTGCCTCTAAGAGGAGATTAAATTATTATGTTTTATTTCCTTGAAAAAAATGAAATTATTTGAATCAAAAAGAGGAAAAGAAAAACACGTTGACCTTCAAGGCAAGTTTGAACTTCTGCCCAGTAAAGACCAGTGATACAGTGAGAAATGGTGCAGATTATGATGTATGTCACGATAAATAAATTCAAAGAGAAGGCCTTTTTCAGCTGTGTAACATGCTCAATCAAACCCACACTGATTAGAGAAAGAAACCGAGTGTGATAATATGAGTGTCAATAGTGCAACTTAACTAAGGATATGGCAGATACCAGTGATGAGGACGCCATTCACTGAAACATTGCTATTGATCCCACCACAGAAGTAACTAAACTAGCCTGTATTTTTCTTTCCAATACATGACATCTTTGAATTTACAAATTTTGAATGTATTTTTGTATTTCCCAATTTCAAAACATATTATGATCCTACTTCTTCTTTTAAAATATAAACTTGTTGCCCACAGGATATGGGACAGCAAAGGCCCATATTTAAGCCCTTCCAGCACGATAGCGGGCCTCCCTGCAGCCAGAAGATATGGGGGTTGTATACCCACTTATGCGTGCTCGCACGGGCAAAAATTCAAAAACATTGAGCGTTTTTCAAAATAAATGTAAACTTATTGTAATTAATAAATACTTACAAATTAAATTTACAGTTTCATTAGTTTGGAAGATTATAGGTTTGAGATGCCATTATATGGAGCATATAAATTAAAATCCTGTTTTGCTTATGTTCTGTCATTAAATTATAGAATATATATGAGTTTTCATGTTCTCGTTTGCTTCTTGTGGAAGCTGACATAACTGATTTTTATGAATAAACGCCAGCAGATAACGATTTTTATGTTTCAGGGAGAAAAGCGGAGTTGAAAACTTTGCAGTTGATTGAATAGGAGCTACAATAAGCAGCCTTTGCAAGGAGCTGGTGAATATATATCTCACCTGCAGCGATAGGGTTTTATTTTATCATGGATTTGATTTGAAATAAAGAGGGAAGTGAAGTGAAATGCTTACCCCATCATTGTGATTTTAAGGGAGGATTTGAGCGAGAGGGTGGAAAAGAGAGTAGCATCATTGAACTTGAGAGGGCAGAGAAGCTTCTGCCGCTTTGGGAGGACGTTGGTGACCTCGCATATGCGTCTCTTCAGCTCCCCACGCTCTCGTCCCCGCACACTTGCACTCTGTATTCTCTTCCCTTCCATTTCACCACTACACTTATTTCCTCCAATGATTCAGATTCAGAGGCAGATGCAGATGCGCTGCTGCTTCCTTCCAAACATGCCATTTTCCATAAACAGCTCTCCCTCCCTCTTTCAATGGAGCCTATAAAAATAAAAATAAAATGAGAGAAATTATTATTATATTCGAATTGCGTATTTAACTTGTGTATGTATAATCCATTTGATAGACATTTAAATTCAAAACAAGGCTATAAATCATACCAAGGTACAAATTCTACAAAATACCAAGTAACATGGGATGAGGCGTGAGCATGCTCGGAATGAATTCGACATAATGGAAACCTCTCGGTCCTTGAAATGAAATGAAATGAAATGAAAGATTTTAATGACATCCACGTGATCAAGAGTCAAAGGGACCAAAAAAATAAAGCAAAAACATTAAGCTAAAACCAAGTTCTTTCCAAATCCTCTTGCCTACCGTGAATCTTGAGCACAAAACTAGCAATCCTTTGAAGCTTTGCTTCCTTTGATAGCTAAGTGATCCAAAAATGGATCTAGAAGTACCAAATTCTATGTATTATCAAGGGGTTAAGGGATACCCCAAACTCTTTCGCATCTCTCAAATAATTTCTCCAAATGCGTCATTTGATCCGCAATCTTCTTTGAGAAGACAGCTTATGTCATCCAATTACACTACGATGAACTTGTTGATATATCCTTTGAAGGCAATGCCCATGGCTCTTTGAAATTTGGCGCTTGCATTTGACAATCCAAAAGACATATTCTAGTAGGCATATGTTCCCCATTCGTCAGTAAAGGTTGTTTTAAATTGATCCTCTTCCTCGACCATGATCTGATTGAAACCAGAGTACCCATCCAACATGGAAAACCCTTACGCGTCACCACAAATCAGGGAATCTATTGCATAAAAGGTATAGGATAATGATCCTTTAGAGATGCCTTGTTCAAATTTCTCAAATCAACACAAATTCTCGATTTCACCATTCTTCAGGTGCACTTGAACAAGATTCGCCACCCAAGTAGAGTACTTGATAGGGAAAATAATCCTTGCCTCATGGATAACTCCTTCCTCATAAAGGAATCTATTTTAGGATTGACGGGTCTTTATTTTTGTCGATGGGCTTGATACTGGATCAAGGTCAATGGAGTGTTGAGCAAAACTTGGATCGAATCCTTTGAGGTCTTCATACTCCAATGAGAAGATGTCGCTATATTTCGTCATAAGGAGATGAAAGCCTATTTTTCATCTTGCATGCATTCTTTACCAAGTAGAACTCTTTGTCGCGCACAATAGTGACTAGAGTGTAGTCTTCTTGCATTGCACACTTTTACTTTTCTTCTCCTCAACTCATCATCAAGACCAAATATATGCTCTAGGGTAGCCAACCCTTTAGGAAACTTGTTTTTCTTTATTTGAATCACTTGGTCACCATAGTTGTCGTGCAAGTTAGCTTGCATGTTCGAAGAAAATTTAGCTTCATTCTAAATGAATTGGACAATTTGCACGTTGTTGTCAAACACTTGCCAACTAGTTTCATTTTCCGGGATGGATGGCTTGATTACCATCTTGATATGTTGCGCATTGCCTTGGAAAAAATCCTTAGCTGGTGAGAATTGTGAACCAAGGGATGTCATATGATCCGCTTCTTTGTTTAATTTTCTTGGCACCACTTGTATATTAAGAGCTTCAAATCTCTCCAAGAGGTCCCAAACTCTATGTTTATAAGTTTTCAAGAGCTTGTTCTTTATCAGCACTTGTTTATGACCTAGTGAATGACCAAAGTAGTGTCCCCAAAGATTTACAATGTCTTGATCCATTTCTTCTTAACAATAAGAAGACCATGCACCAATGTTTCATATTCACCTACGTTGTTGGAGCATGTGAACCGCAACTTGTGCGAGGAGAATAATTTCTCTCTTGGGAGAGATAAGAACAACACCCGCACCTACGCCATTTCTTCTTCTCGGATCTATCAAAGAACATTTTCCATAGTCTACAATTTTCATTACTCTTCTTGAGCACAATAGGAAACAAGTTTTCTTCTTTAAGGATGCAATAAGTACCAAGGCTAGTTTCAATAGTTATATCATGGGGATTGAATTCATAGTTCTCTTTTTCCCATTCATCTAATAATAAATCAGGTATGGAGGTAGGAATGGGTTGCTCTTCTGATACTGAATTTTATTCTTGGCCTTTTTGGATGAGGCAATTAACTCGGAGAGGAGATGGGTCATATGTCTCGACATGATAGAAACTATAGGCTCATCCTGTATGGTAAGCTCCGGTACCATACCCGGTTCTCAAAAGCATATGAGACCAATCAAGATAAGTAACCACCCACCTTTGCAGTGAAATCTCTTGATAGGAAAATGGCAAACAACGGAGGCAAATAAATGATGGACACATCTTGAGTTATAGTAATAATTAGACATGCATGGAGGGTTAACTCAAGATCCTTGATGACTCCTAGAGTGGTGACAGTTGAGCCATCAAGTTGCATGACTCCTTTAGACATGGGGTTGTACTTAAGACTTAAGACATCAACAATTTTCTCAGCATAATCAAGTACCAACCCCGAGTCAATCATACAATTTTGGAAGTTTAAAAATGCAAGGGGGGTCAAATCCACGCACGCCTCCGTTGCTGCTCCCGTGTTTCGCCACGTGTCATGATTTTATTTGTTGCGGGTCATCAGGTTCGTGGAGAGATTTAGGAAATTATGCCAAAAAGGTTTAAAAGCTTAAGTTTTCAAGCGCACCCACTTCTCCACCGGTGCCTCGTGATGCCACGTGGCAAAGACTCCGATCGTCATGCGGGGAGGTGGAGGAAAATTAGAAAAATTTCCCAAAATTTTTCTAAAACACTAAGGTCAAAACAGACATGCGCCTCCGCCGTTGCCCCTCAAGCCCATGTGGTAACTTCTGATTGGCTGCGGGATGACGGAGATGTGGGGTAAAGTTGGAAAATTTTCCCAAAAATATAAAAAAGTTAAGTTCGAATTTTCAGCCCGCAAAAGGTGGCAAAGGGAAAAAAGCAGGCGGCGGGTCCATGGGGGAAATTTTTCCAAAATTTCTTTTTGACAGTTAGATTAATTTTTGAAGCCAAAATGAAGTAAAACTTCAAAAGGCCATAACTTTTGATAAAGCTCGTTTTGGGAAAAAGAGGACTTTCTGGAAATCTCTCGATGCCCTATTTGCATAGGGATCATTAATTTTATATTTTGATAAATTTTAAGGGGTCAATATTAAGAAAATGGCCTGCGCAGCTTAAAAGAGCAGACTAGTAATTTTTAACTTGTTAGATCTATTCAATTTGATCTTCTCCTTCACTCAACATGCCAAACAGACATGGAGAATTATTCTAAGAATAATTTAGGATGCATTTGGAAGGTAATTTTTCTTGATTGATTTCCAATTCAAATTTTTACAACTTTAGACAACAAAATAACTGTGAAAGGTTTGGGCCCAATTTTGCAATGTTTGAAGGATTTCCCCTAACATAGCATGCTAGATTTTAATGTTTCAATGTTGATTATTGTTTGTAGGTTCGAACTGTGCATTTTAGAGAAGTATTTTCCAGTTTTAAAATCTAAAACAGAGATCAGATTTAAAAGGGCTATTTATTATTTTTCATCTTCCAAGTATGGAGATTCATTTCCATTCCAGTCTAATACATTTAAGTGATTTAATCAAACCATTTAAGAGCCAAAATACAAAGTCTGATTTCTAATTTTAACATATTTCAAAAGAACAGAGTTCCATATATTTCCTTCATACGTATTCCTCTTTCAATTTTCCAAACAGAGGTTTCAAATCACAAATTGATGATCAAGTTCAATGCAACAATGTAAATTGATAAAGGTAGTGTAATCTTTTATTGATTTCAAATATACAACTTTACATCTTTCAATTTCTTGAATGCAAATAATAGATTTCAATTTCTTTCTTTCAAATGAATAGAACAGAGTATATATATCTTTCACATTTCGAATTTACAACTTTCATAGCTCAATACAAAGTATCCTTCCATTACAAATAATATACAGATCATCCACTTCAAGGTGGGAAGGGTTACAATGAGATTTCATTTCGATGGAACTATCAAACTGTCTTTCTCCTCTGCTCTAGAACAACAACATGAATTTCTCCTTTTGGATCACAACAAAGGTAGGGGAAAGGCAACACTCTCCACCCAACCAAGACATCCAATGAAGAGGAGAAGCCATCCTTCTTCATTGGCCCCCAAGCCCCAACCATAATGCAATAAAATATGTGATTCAACCCATGGAAACAAGGCTTCCACAACACACATGCAACATTTTCACATTTTAAACACAATTCAAAATAGAATGTAGTTTACAACTACATTAAAACATACAAACAAGACTAAGGCTCCATCAAGCAAGCCAAAGGAGCAAGGAACTATGGGGGAAGCTGCTTATGCCTCCCAATGGGAATTGGGTATCCACCTGTAACAAACCACCAATATAAAACATCTCCCATATATCCTTATGCCCCCACAAATTTCCTTATGCCCCCACAAAGTAAGAAATGCAATGCCATTTCTTTTCCAAGGTAGAAACCCAATCCCAACTCCCTCCAAAAGAATTCTGATGCCACTGGCATTCCCTTATTCCCCCCACATGGATTCCCCATAGCCTTCTCCTACACCATTCCTAGGCAGTCTACCCAAACAACCCACAAACATGCTAAAACATTCACACAATAACATGTACATTCATAAAGAAAAGGAGTATTTCAAGAGCCAAGCTCTTACCTCTCCATGAAGGAGTTGTCTAAGTTCCAAAACAACAAGCTTTCCAATGCCAAAATACAGTCCAAAATCAACAACCAACAAGCATGCAAGGGTCTCCAATCTCCTTCCAAAAGCAAGAGCTCCACACAACAAAAATTCGCCCAAAAGGAAGTATGCAAAATGTTCAACAACCCAAAACAAAGCAAGGAGTTCCAATTTTATAGAAGAGGGAAGAGAAGAGGATGAGGTGGATCCATGTAGGATGCCACATCACACATCCTCAACTCCAACACAAAAGTCAAATTCATTCTCCAATGCACAATAAAGAGGTGGGTGAATAATATGACAATAAACTTACACACTCTAAAAAGCCCACACCCCATAAGGACTGAATTTAATAAAATGTAAGAAGAGTGCAATTAAAACTTACAATTAGTCATATAAAAATGCATAAAGAAGGTCTAAATTCAACCCTCCAACCATAGGCATGGTTGGTAAATAAAATTAAGAGGCATGTGACAAGTTTTACTTGTCCCATAAGCCTCCAAAATTAGCCTCCAAGGACAAATTCGAATTTCCAAGAAGGTGGAGTGTTTCACACTCGATTACAAGGTCACTTACACATGCTTACAACATTTAGTACAACAACCAACCACTTCACTAATTAATTTTTTATAACATATTGTTTTGTTTACTTTAACAACATGATTATTCACAACGTTAACACAACATTTAATAACCGATAAAAAGGGTAAAAGCACCACAAAAATAAACACATGCAAACATTAATAAAAGAAACCACATTAATAAATACATAAAGCCCTCTTGGTCATTCAAAGGTAATCCCCTATGGTAATCAGTACGACGAAAATCAACAAGTGACTTTCTGTGCACCCGACCTCCCGAGGTCGTGCCAAGACAACCGGTGTGGAATTTGAAATGGGAGTGAACGTGATGGTGATGACTAAGCTAACTGGGCAACCTTATGTCTTTGACATGCAATAACGAAATCTGCGAATCTAAGGCAAAGAATGCTCTCCTAACCTGAAGGGGTGTAATGGCGGGGTCTGATATGATAGCTACTCGGAGACTCCAATCAATGTTTAGCTCAACTGAGATTCTATTGGCGAGTTCTCCGAATACGTGGGAAGTAGCCTATAGGTGCCTCGTATGGGTTTCCAGACAAGGTCATGGAAATTGAAACAAGAGATGTAGCAGAGTTGTAGGAACTAAGGGCGATTCTCTGGTCTCATCTAGAAAGTCTTAGCCTGATCGGTTGTTATGTTTAACAATGAAAGTTGTGTGATGATATCAGTGGAAGTCAGAATGCCCGCTCAAATATGTACCCTAGTTCTTGTCGCAATGACCCTTTTTGTTGAGTGTCGAATGGTTGTGTGAATTTTCGTTGTCTTAGATCTTGTCTCAGTGATGTTTTAGAACCTTCCCTCTCCTTCTTGCATTCTCAAGTCATTATTGACACCTCTGTGTGTGGACTGTGTAATGTCCTAGTGCGCAAACCTAGTTAAAGGAGGATTTTGTTGTCGCATAGTTAAGCTGGATCTTTGGCCATTATTGATGTGAGTAGAAATTATTTATATTTATAGTATATAATGATAACAATGTTGTTTTAATTTAATTATCGATTGGCCTCTATCTTATAGTGTTATTGTTTTACATTATTGTCAAATTGGTATATACGTCTTTGTTAATATGATTAATAATTATTTTAAGTGGTAATAATAATAATAATAATAATAATAATAATAATAATAATAATATTAACCATATTATTATTTTAATTATTGATCGACGATAACTCATTATTTTTAGTGTCGATTGTTATCAACTGTATTATTAATTATCGTTAAACGATTTTATTGTTTGGTTGGTCACTTTGCAGAATGAACCCCGTTCCGCGCTGAGGAAGGGATTACCCGTTTTGGTGCCATGGTCGTTCCTTGCCTTGTGTTTGCTTTTGAATGCCAACCTCTAGTTTTCTGCGCTTGGTCGCTTAGGCCTGTTCGCATGTTGTTTTTAATCCTTGTGAGTAATGGAGAGTTCGATTCTTACTTCCTCTAGCTTGCTCGTGTGTACGTGATTAAATTTTCTCGGGTTGAATAGTAATCATACAAAAATTCGTATACCTTTTTAGCTTATGAGAACTGTTCAGGTAATCTTGTAACTCCTTTTACATTTGTATTAATATATCTTCTTTCGTATGCTTTGTGAGCTTACCTTAGTTGTAGAGATTTTTGTTATCCTGTATCTTTGCTGAAGGAGGGGCTCATGGGGGCGCCAGGTCGTGGTGAGGACTGCCCAGTTTTTAAATATTTTAAACTACTTTCACCTACCCTCCACTGCCACCTTGGCCGACCAGGTCCTTTCACATGTCTTGTTGCAAGTAGATGGCATTAGTCTCCTCCCAACCACCAACCTGCAGACTGTAATGGCCATTATGTTTCTACCTTGCGTGAGGGAGATGGGAGTCGGTGGAGTCCTGACTTTCTTCACCATGATCTCATTTTGATTCTTTTATTCAATGCGTATGGGCGCAGTAATGGGTTGATATGGTGGTTAGAAGAAGCTACAAGCTAGTGAAGCAGGCGTGTTACCTCCACTTTCATTGGGTGCTGCGAGGTGTGTTCTTGTCGGGGATCCACAACAATGGCCTGCAACAATAATTAGCCAGCAACAGAAAGATAGCAGAACATTGTGGGTTTCAGCTTACAGTCTATTCTATTCTGTGGGTTTATTGGGTTAAAGAGAGGATTCGACCATGTATAACTCTCCCTTCAGGAGCGCGTGGGATCGAAACGCGGGAAGGACGTTCACTGTTCCAGTCGCAGGCTCTTCTTCTCCCTCTGTCGCTTCGATTTCCCGCTTTGTGAATATAGACACCCCATGGCATGTCACGGCTCCTCCTCATCGGATGGACGATACCGTTGCAGCCGTCAAAATACAGTCAGCTTTCAGAGGGTATTCCGTTCGGAAGACTAAATCCCTGGAGAGTCTCAAGATTATTGCGAGGGTCAAGTCGAGTATGGAAGAAATGCGGCGGCGTATAAGTGATCCTCATTGTGTTGAGATTATGCGTCAAAATGAAAAAGAGCGCCTCAAAATCGATCAAGTGACAGTGAGAGTGTTACCAGGAGACCTGATGAAATTTATTACAAAGATTCTCTATTGAGACCTTACTTGTTTTACGATGTAACTCATGGAAGAGAATCTCATAAGGTGGATCTGTTTCATATCAGAATATTCATGAAGCACAATTTGCTTATTAAACGTATGCCCTGGTTTTTCTTTTGGTGACCTGCTCACGCCAATTATTGGCTGGCTGCGTGAGGATTTGGTGGAGAATATAGTTGGGTTTGTGGGCAAAAGGAAAAGGGGCTTGGAGCTTCCCAATGAAATGCGTGTAGCCATTACTTTTCTGCCCACCCCTTTCCTATGCCAAGCATGGCCGTTAACAGAGTATGGACCTTCAGCAAGCTGAGGAAGAGAAGTTGCGCAGGTTGTGTTGTTGTTGCCCGAGCCCTGGTCGACGTGCTTGTTGGTTGGAAGAATTCTGATCAGGCATGTTAAATATACTCCTTGTAATAGTTTTCTACCTTCTTTCAGTATCTTGAAAAGAATATTCTTTCCTCTTGAATGGCGCCTAGAAAAATGTTTTCGTGGTTGTTTAAATCGCTGCCTGATTGTGTTGGTTGTTCCTTTAAATCTCGTTCCAATTTCACTGGTTTTGCTTGGAATGTTCTTTTCCTCTCTTATAGCTTACTCTATTTCATATTTGTCTAAATGGGCTACTGCAATATTGAGTGATGCAGTCTAGTTCGTAGGGAAGGAAACATTATAGAGTTTCGTTTGCTTATATGACTCTCTTTTAAAAGAATTTTGTGATGGTATTTAAAATTGAAGGCTTACTATATGGAAGGTTAAGCCTTCATATCTCTATTTGGTTGAATAAATACGTATTTCCTGTTTAGGGCTCTCCTGTTTTGCTAAAAGGTACATTAATAGTGACATTGTGTTCTAAAACTTGTTTAAGCCTGTGGGCATTCCTTACTTTTGTTTAATTAGAAAATGGCATTAGGGTTTTGTTTTAGAACTGTACATGGTTGACTTTTGTACCCAGTTCTAGAGGATGAATAACCTGACATCTATTTTGGCCTCTACGTGTTGAGAGAATTACTATACCTACTTCCTGGTTCAAACTCTTGTTTGATTAAAGTAAGGGGGAAACATTGTAAGTTTTATTGAATGAAATCTCTACAATTTTTATTAAGGGTCGCAAGCAAGCTATTAATAGCTGGACTGAAACAAAAGTTGTAGGTGAATCCATGGTATTGGACTCGTGAACTCGTTTCCTGTTAGATGACAGCTGATTACAGTGATAATATAATAGGTGGCTATTATATTCATCTGTTTGATATTTGCTAGACATTTCCTTGATAAGCCCACATGGATCGGGTAAAATTTCCATCTTCTATACCATTGGCAAGGAGCTCATAGAACTTCTAGGCCTGACTGCACTGCGTAACCTTCCTGATGGATATGTGTGTTGGTTCTTATTTTTGTGCTTGCACTCGTGGTAAGGTCTTTTGAGTCTGGGGCATCGCTGGTGTATTACCCACCGTGTATCGAATCCCTTTGTTTTCGAACTCGAATATCTTATACTTCAAACTTGGTTACTAAAAGTCCCATTTTGTGGCTTTGTTAAGGAAATCAATTTTTATTTTATTTTAAAATACTTATTGACATTGTCGGAAATATATAAAAATTATTAACGACTTTTGGGTTTAGCCTTCCCTTATATTATGTAGAGAAGTTTACGATTAGGATAAGGTTTGTTGGTAGAATAATGGCCCTTTTTGTGTCTCATTTGTATGCTTTTGGAAGAGTGGATTTGTTTTGTTAACTAGTACTACGTTTAAGAAATCCTATAAGGAGGTAGTGGTAAACTCCTTGGTTAAAACTGAAACTATAGTTGTGTTCTTTTAAGGGCGTCGAACCCATATTACTATGAAGCCTCCCCTGGGAGAATTGGATAACGTCATTTTGTTTCACGCCTACGATCATAATTAGTATGTTTTGTCTTCTCTTGGACCCCTTTAGTTGGATGGATTGAGTTTTGGATTCCAATCACGTAATCCATAGGATTACATGAAGGAGATATCAACACTCTTGACCTTCTTGTTCCTAACCCATAAGGTCTTGCCTTGTTTTATGTGATTTTGTTCTTACTGGTATTTGACTTTCTCCTTGTTGGTTGGTTTAGATTTCTTTCTCATGCGAATAATTTTTGGAGTTGTGGGTTGTGCTTTAATCCATTTTTGAATTAGAACATTCCTTTCTTGATATTGTTAAATGTTAGCTTACTGTTGCAATGTGTAGCCTTAACATGCTCAGTTCTCGCGAACTGATTCTAGCTAGTATTTGTGCAGATGGATTATGCGAGTAGATTAAAGGAAAGAGTTGTAAAGGTTTCATCAGTGCAATTTATGAAGTTCCTTGTAAAAGTGTCCAATGTGAGGTAAATTTTGTAATAGTGCTTGCAAAGGAGTTTAGAAGACCTCTTGCCTTGGGTTGTTCAGAAATTGCGTGATGATGTTGTCTTGCCCTTCTGTAGGTAAACTGGTAACTTATCTTTGTGAGAAATGGTATTCAATCCTTACATTGATATGAGTATTGTAAAACTTTGATCTTGAGAATAAATTGTTAAGTTAAATCTTTCTAAGACTTAGTGACAATATTTTATAAGTAAAGTAAAATGGGTCGGTTAACCCTTAAAGAAGCTAAACAAAAATAATAATTTTATATTCAACAAATAAATGTAGAGGTGATCTACTTGAAATCAAATAATTCCATGAGTGATCAAAATGAAACCATCCTTTGTGAAGTAAAAATTTTATAACTTGATATCCCTAGCTACACTAGCGAACATTATCCTTTTTATGGTGAATTCTTAGAATGATCCTAAGGTGAAACAAATTGTTAGTTGATATAAGATAATACGATTTAATAAGTAGGAGGAATCGGTTTCGAAACCATGCAATCTGTCTCTCAACCATTTGAAAGGTAAATTGTTTTCTTTTGTAAAAATCATCCAGTAAAGCCTAAGTAAAATATTTAATAATTTTCGATAAATCCTCAAGCTTCAATAAAAACCGGGTTAATAACTAATGAGGTCATAAAGATGAATTCAACTCGACCTTCTTCCTCTAACCTTTTTTTTTTTTAAGGTGCTTGGTAATCTTTCTCTTGAGTATGTTGAAAGCGAATCCATATTGTAATAAGGTTATGAGCGAGTTTTAGTAGCATAAGTGAGGATAGATAGCCTTGTGGAATTAAATTACCTCCTTTATTAAATAATTGAATTAAACAAATAAATGTCATAATAGAGAAGATTTAAAGTTAATTACTCAGTGAAAAAGGAATAAACTTAGCTTGGTAAGATGAATTGTATGAATCATATCTTGAGTCTCCTTGAAAACGTAAGCTAAGAATTGCAAGATGTCTTATTAAAATAAATAACCCTCAAGAATATCTCATTGTGGTTGGCCCTAACTGTAAGTGTGTTTTGTGGTTGGACTTCTATGTTGTCATGTCTAAAAGAAAAGTAAATTGTCCTTGATAGGTGTGAATGTTTCCATGCTGCCTTTATGGCCATCCTTGTATCGAGTTGTTCACAGAGTTAGTTGTATCCTTGGTGACGACATGTTGCGTCATGTTATGTGTCAAGCAAGTCAAAAAAAAAATTATCCTGTGTTTTCCTATGTAGTCTTGAGCCATTTTTAGTGGGCGCTACAAAAGCGGTGAGGATATGAATACATGCGTGCGTAGGCTAGTGTCGATATCTAACTGATTAGTAGGTCTGTTGGGTTATGGGACCTGTGGGTCATAACTAAAGACTTTTTGAGGCTGAGGCCTGAAATGGTCATACATGCAGTCAAATCCTATTCCCAGGAGTAGTCCAAAAGTCATAGGCCTTGTTAGCAACTATGTTTAAAGTCTCTAACTATCTTATTTTCTTTGTGTATGTGGTGGGTGTGCGTAAGATTGTTAAGCGCAAACTTGTGTCAATGTCAGTTACTAACTCTAGCCCGTTGGGTTGTGGGACCAGAGGATCACAACCATAGGTCTTTTCCTCTGTGGACCGTTGATGGTCATACAAAGTGAATTTGATTCGTTTTCGGTGAATAAACTATTTATCAAATGAAATCTAAACTATATTTTTGGTGTTTTCTCAATATATAAGAACAAAACAATAAACAAGCTAATCTATGGAAATAAATATTTTTGTGCTTTTCTAACTTTTTAGACAATGCATCTAATCTAACCAACAATTTAAAGAAAACAAATAGCTGGCCGGATGTAGCTAGCTATCTGTGCAGATGTGTGAATCTAAATCTAAGATCTACTCTAATTCAAATAAAATCTCTCCAACTCTACCTCAAAAGTGAAGAATAAATCATGACTCTAACAGAGCTATCATTCACCCACTATTTCCCTGGCAATATTGAAGAGAAAACTTCCTATTGACTTGATCTACTTGTAACTATCTGATTAATTGAAATGAATTATTTCTCTACTCTATTTGATATGAAATTTGACAAAACAAGGCAAATAAATAAACAACTCCGACCTAGAAGAGCAAGATCTTTAACAAATCCGGAAGTATGAGTATATGTCCCCTCAGTTCTTTCCTTTCTTTCTCTGAGCGTTCATGTGAGTCCAAGGATGGGAATGCAAAGAACAAAAACAAGAGGATGGCGCTTGAGTGATGGCAACTTGGAAGCAATCTGGGCGTAATGTAGGTAGAAGAAAGATAGCACAAGAGATCTAAACTTGGCTATGCAATTCCTAGCAAGATTATTGCAGCACAACAATGCAAGATACACAAAATTCTCACCTTTTGCTTGAATACAAGCATGGAATATATAGGAATGGAAGATAGAAGATTACTTCATGCATAAGGCAATGAAGAGGGAGTTCCACTCATTAAATCTATTTAAAAATAGAAGGAACTAGGAGAACCAAGCAAACACATCTATTTTTAGCAAATTCGACTCACGATGCGTTCAAAAGATAAACTTAAGTGAATCGTTGCATGTAATTTCTCACGTGAAGATTATGGAAAAATCGATCGGACCGCTGCCCTACCTGGGCAAAGTGGTTTTGACACTTAAGGCCAAAGCAAGCACAAAATGAAGGGGAAAACTGGAAAAATGCAAGGAGAAGCTATGTAAGGCTATTTAGGCTACAAATATATACTGCAAGTGGGCTTTGGAGCTTGAACACCTTCTTGAAAGGATTTTGAATCATCACTAGGGACTTTTGTAACCATTTTCCCGAAAAATGTAGCACATGCAATTTTGGGTGCGTACAAGAATCCTTAACAAAAAACAACACACACACACAAAACATGTTGCCATGGTGACCTTGTTCAATTCATCTAGAATTCCAATGTGGTTGGTCTACAATCCCCCGATGTTTGTTGTGATAGTTTAACCTATAAAACACAAATACCTCCTTCGACCTCGTGGCCATATCAGAACATCCAACATGATATAAATATAATCAAAAAATCATCTATACATATGAATCACAACAACATCAAGGCAATCAACAATATCACTTACAATTTATATCAACAACTATATCATCATCATATAATGTCAATTTTCTAGGTCTACTCACAATATCCAAAAATCACATGTCCGAACAACATTCATAATTTATCCATGTCAAATAGTATATCATCATCCACATATGAAGTGTCTCTAATAATCATCATGCATCATAATTAAATCAAGGTCAACAATAATCCATGGTCCAACATCTAACATCATACTAAATCAAAACCATAATAATGTCCATAATGTAATCAATAGTATCGAAAAGGTGTCAAAGGAAGTGGGCACTACATAACCAAAGTGATTAATTAATAGGTGTGCAAGCTTATATAAGCTTTTAGAGGAATAGTTAGTATGATTTATGTTATGAGAGGATTTTAATCAAATAAATGACGATTTATTGATTAAATAGAAGAGAGAATTAATTAATTAAGAATAATTAATTAATCTAGATAGAAAGGGGTATTAATTAATTAGAAATAATTAATTAATCTAGATAGAAAGGGAGATTAATTAATTATAGATAATTAATTAATCTAGATAGAAAGGGGAGTTGATTAATGGAAGGTCGTTAATTAGCATCGTTGTTGGATAGAAGAGTTAATTAACTAACATAATGTAATTAATTAATGATGATAGCAGAGAAAATGTGCGATATTGACGATATGTCGTCAATTTGCGGGAAAGGGTATAATTAGCACAATTTAAGTATTTAAATTACTCGAGCTAAATTATAGGTGTTTACAAGTGTAGAAATTGGTATATCATGTTGTGCAGGAAGAGCCAAAGGACTTCCATCGTTGAAGTTAACAAATGACAAATTTCTATGTGTCATGGCTAGAAAGGGTCTAAATACCCTGGTAGAGAACATTGGAGATCCGCCAAGAGACAAGGTAGATTGTGCCTTGCACGCAAAATATGGAGATGCACACACAACACTTCCGTTACTTCTTCTTCTTAGAGACAACTGAAGATATTCAAAGGATTATTCAACTATTGTGCTATATCTAATATGTATTATTCTCATGAATATGGTGCAATGACTACTGAAAATAGTAGATCTGGATATTAGGAGTCACCAGATGTGTTGGAACAAGCCTCCAAAGGTTAGAAATCACTAAGTCACACACCATAACCTAACAATGGTGAAATTTAAAGCTTTCAATGCTTGTCCCATCCAAGCGACCCAAAAATCGTTAGAGCTAAAAATTGCACCCATTCCAGATTATGATGAATTGGGGCTTTGAGGCAACATGGGACTGTCTCCAAGTTGTGGGACTTGCACTTGAGACAAACCTCTAGAGAATGCCGACTTCCTCTACCTATTTATGTTGTTAATACTAATCCTACAAAGGGAGATCTAGCTACATATCACTACTCTACAATTTCGAGGTACTAGGGTGAGAAGGAGATGTATAAAGTGAAAACCTAAGCTAAGGGGAGGTGATAACACTAGAAAGAGGGGGATGAACACTCTTAACTGAGTGAAAATAAGAGAAAATGCACACAAGGAGGGCAAGAAAATGTGCCACAGTCTGAAACAACACTCACTCACTTGCTTTCATGGAGCACAACAAAAAAGAAACCTATAAGAGACATAAAATATGCACAACAAACAAACAATGCAAGGGAAAGGCAAGAAGATGCAATAAAATGCGAATGAGGACAGATAATAACCAAAAAATAAGTTTTTATTACCTCAAAGTGATGCACAATCAATTACAATGCTGAAAGAAGTAAGTATCCACATGCAAAGAGCTAGATCTGAGGCCTACAACTCAAAATTATAAGGAACAATGATCTTAGCAAACCAAGAGGGTCCAACCCTCTATAATGAGAAATAGTCATGAATATATAGAGCAAGAAGGAGAGAAGAGGATGGAAACTTATATTTTTAAATCCAACTGATAACAACCAACAATAAATATCTACAAATGTTCCCGTAGCACTATCGATGTTCCCCCATGTTAGCTTAGCTTGTAGAAGAAGGAAGGAGACCAAATATGATCAAATCTGGGTGGTTGATTCGATTGGATGTGTGTATTAATAAATGAATTCATGTTTCCCCATTTCACCTACCAAATACCACCTAAAATCTGATTTTGAAAAGCCTATAATGTAGCCCATGTCAAACTTTCCAACAAGACCAAGAGTGCATGAATATGAGCTCTGTAATAGAAGTTATGGTGATTTGAAGTTAGCAGTACAAGATGAATAGGCTGGACATGTGTCACGATCTCATCGGCTAACTGTGTGTTTGTTTTGTCTTTTATGCCATGTGTCATGCATGCATTTGATGTGAGGATTATGACTAAGCTAAATGTGAATTTTATGCCTAATCAATGCTTATTGTAGCAAGAAATAAATAAAAATTAAGCACATAAATTATCCCAAGCGAACTAAGACAAAATATATGAAACCCTAAGTGCAAAAAGAGGCAAAATCTGATTTACATTATTCCCGGAGGTGTATAGAGCTAGAGAACTAGAAAATACAAAGCACTGACCATCGCATCGAAGATTAGAAAAATGTAGATCTGGAAGAATAAGCTGGAATGGGGTGCCTGGAGAGGGACATACGTGCCTATGGGTGCCCTATACTTATTTTTGGGCACATGGGTCTACATAAATGCTTAGAAAACCTCCTTTGAGTGGTCGTTATTTTTCACTGTTGTTCACCTTTGGTCGCTATGAGTTTGCACAATGATCGCCAAAGTCACTGAAACTTGTAATGAAGTATTGACCTACAAAACCCTCAAATAGACATCAATTCTGAAAAAAATAAAGATGTAGAATGAGGGGTCAGACTATCCTCAGTTGTCACAATGGTGAACTTACGACTGAGTAGTTGCACTACATCTTAGACCCAATGTAGTTCTCTGTGTGTGTGTGTGCGGAATTGTGCCCTAGGTGGCTCTTGTGCATGTCACACTTGATAGTGAGCAAATAAGCTAGATGTAAAGAAATGTAATAGATATGTGCATGGAATAGAATGAACTTCCCTCCTATGAAGTGTATGCATAATAACCAACCCTTGTGTCCCTTGAATGGTGCTAGATTAATGCAATGGATCTCTTAGATGCTTGATGGATGCAACCTTAGGTGGTGATAACTAATTCTTAGTGCTTGGTCCTTTATTATGATCACATAACTTTATATTTATATGATTCCTTTGCTTGAATTTCATAATTAACCCCGAAAATTCTGACTACCAAAAAGATAAGATGCTCAAATAGCTAGAAAGGACCCAAAAGATGTGAACAAAGTATATTGAGGTCGGGCGCCCAAAGGGGGTGAGGGCACTTGGCGTTGGCATCCTAGCTGGGTGTTGGTGTCCAGGATGATAAATGCCAAGGTATAAAAAGGAATACTAAGAAAGTAAGGGTACAAGACCAAAAGTGGCAATAGAAAGCAAAGAAAGGTGGCCAAAGACATGGGTTAATTAGTACTTTTCTTACTTAGGAATTATATGAATAGTAATATGTAATCAAGACTAAATAATTACCCAAAGTGCATGATTTTGTGTCTACATTTGCCCCCACTTTATGTTGGTGAGCGTAAATCTCAGTAACATAAAGTAGATAGATATGCATACCTGATAACCATGTAGATCGATGTAGAGGAGTGTGCCGAGGGACATGAAAAAGTGTGGAGTGATAAAAAAAATTGAAGTGTGGATGCTAAAGAGGAGAAAGTGCAAAAAGTGGTGATGAAAATGAACCTAGGGTGGAAACACATGTGTAGATGTCACAATGTGCCTATTGTTGATGTCGATGTTATTGTTGTTGATGTTGTGAACAATGTTGTGAATGATGTTGACTACCGCTTCCCATACGGATGGACCTACAAAAGAGAAGAATGAACAAGTAGTCAAATACACATGTATATGATCGAAATGTGTAAAAAGTATGTAAAATAAGAAAATGTGAAAAAGGAACATGTGCACCTGATCCGTGATGAGGAAAGAGTGTAGAAAGGATCTTGTAGATGTTGTAGACGAACAAGTTTTTTGGGCAATCTCACGCTAGCTAGCTACGCCACCACGAGTTTTTCAGCGATCTCATGCCAATGATATGGAAGAAGTGTAAGGAGAAAAGTCTGGTATTATCCTCTAACCTTTAACTACTTCCCGCAATGTAGGACACTAATGTAGATGGTGTGCAAAATTTGATCCAACGTGAAAGTGTTAAGGACTATATGCCCTGTAAAATCCATTGTGTGTGGAGTTATGTAGACTGTGTTGAACTACCAAAATGTTGTGTAATTGCCCCATGGTTATAGGTGTCCAGGAAGGGCCGTGCTGTGCTAAGGACCCAAGTATGATTTTGAGCCCTGAAACTGAAAACTGTGTTGTACCGGTACTATGCTATGATGTGTAATGCCTGTAGACTACATTATGAGGTGACTGATTCACCCAAATGATGCCACACCTCGTTTAGGGTATATATGACATCATTAAAGGGATATGCAGCCCAAAAGAGGTCTGACCACTGAACTCAAACTGTGCCCTATAGGGGGAGGGAATGTGCTTAGTAGAAATCAACGCACATGTAAACAAAGTGGTTGGGAGACAAGTGTTAGTACAAGAAAAGACAAACACACATGTAGAAGACAAAATATATGCTAAGCAAACAATATGTAAGCTAAGACACAAGAAGATAATGTAAATAAACAAGAAGACAATGTAGACTGCAAAAATGGGTTATAAACATGGGACACCACTCACGATATCGCAAGATAATCAAGGCAAAAAAACCTAAAGCAGACAATGTGCACACAAGACAAAGGGTAAAGTTTGTAGACAAGAGCATACAAAGAGACAACAATGACAAGCAATGTAATGTAGATAACTATGGAAACAAATAGACCTACATAAAAATGTTATACATGAAGCACCCATTAACATGTTAGAAAGATAGAAAGCATTTCAAACATGTATAATCTAATATAGTAGTGTGCCATGAAATAAAATTAAATAATAACAAATTGTAGTATATGAAAGTGGATTCCCCGATCTGTTGTGGGACCAGAGTACGAGGTATTACACCAAAATCCATGTTGCGTGTGATAGATCTATATAGTCTCGCAATCACAACTAGAAAGGAAAGTGAACTTGCATGTGTGTGTGATAAAGATAATGACATATAAGATATCTATCTAGCATGTATGATAAAGTGAAAATGTTAAAACATGATTACACAAAAGTAAATTTAACCAAGACATGCAATATACTATGGATGAGATGAAATGGAACGAAACGTGAATGTGATAGGGGCCACGTGCCCCCCGAGTGAGTGTGAATAGAAATGTATGCAATGAGGTTCATTTATTTATGCCCCCTCAATACCAAGAATGAATCGTAAATGATAGTGCATCATCGGGTGATGGTCCGAATGTGTGTAATAGAAAGATGTGATCCTCAAAGCGTAAAGCGTAGAGTGTAAACATGTGAGTGATTGATTAAATGTGCAAGTGTGATGAGGTCCATTTGAGATGTATACCCTCAACAATCGAGTATGGATCATGGGACTAGAGTGTGTCATAGGGTAATGACCACAATGTGTATAAGTAGATGCAAGAGAGATGTAGTGTGAATGCGTAGAGTGAATAAGTTGCAAAGTGTGTAGAAGACACCGTGAGAGAAGATGTCCTAAGTGTATGATGCACGATGTGTGAAGTATGTAGTGTGTAAAGTCGAATGTATGATGTGTAGTGTGTGAGGTTCATGTGTATAATATGCCCTCAACAATCAAGTGTGAATCATAGCACAAGAGTGCATCATCGAGAAATGACAATACTGGAGTTTGTCAAGATGTGTATATCACATGTGAAAATATAGATGTGATGTGACAAGAATATAAGATGCTTGCTAATGTTATGGGGAAGAGATAAGTGCGATGCCCCTAAGTATGTGGTGATGAGTGTGATAAAGTGCCACTATCTAGAAGATCATCATTGTTTAGATTGAAGTTGACTGGAGCGGCGTTGGAGACTTGATAGGAAACAATATGAGTGGGATCATATAAAGAGTTGTTCTGACGTAAGGTGTAAAGGGTCATTACATATTCTTCATCGGTGAAAGGTACTGGTGGACACCCATGTGCATACCAATGAGTAAGATTTTAAGAATATCCAGGAGATGTGTTGGGCCCCTAGAATATTGACTAAGTACAAAAGGTGCGTAGGCACGCAGGTCCTAGTTATAGAAAGGCGTGCAAGGACAAAGCGCGTAAGGCAAGGTTTTTGAAAAGGGTTTAAGGAAGCTCGTGGCGCGTGTGACACATGCGGAAAAAGCCAAGGGTTTGGGACTTAGACAAATTGGACGTTTGGGGCAGAACACGTGAAAAGCATGACCCGATTATGCGTAGATAAGGTGCTAGCCTGAGGCAGGTTGGCCCAGGAAGGAGCATACCTACAGTAGAATCTTCTAGAAGTACATCATGGGATAAAGTGCAAAGCTCAGGCTTGGAGGAGCATGCTCGCATGGAGGACCACATTTAGACACTTGAAATCAGATCGAAGGGTGCTGGAGGATGAGTTTGCAGTCCAAAAAAGCTATAAATACAAGAGCCTGCAGAGTAAATAGAGAGACTTAGAGTGTGGGCGGAGCTCTGCAGAAATACTGCAAGAACTTTGTTAATGGGTAATTACATTTGGGAAGGATGTATTGGGCATGGGGATTGTAATATTTTTCTTTTTGTAGCTTAGTTACATTAGTCTAGTTACAATGCATGATTGCGGTTTGCTTCTCTATGACACTCTGTAATGGCTCCATGGATGTAATGAGGTTACCTGTTATATATACATGAATATCAATGATTCTGATGCATACTTCTCTCTCATGAGTTTTCTTTCCTTTTATGATAAGTATGAATTCTTGTATGCTTCTTTCTGTTATGATACATGTTGTAGATTCATTACGTACTGTGCCCGAAATGACCGCAAGGATCTAGAGGCCATTCCGAGCTCTATGGTTCTTGTATGTCCTAAATCCATTTGAAAGTATTTTAAACACCAATAATATATGATGTTTCCCACTAAAATCACATAAAGAGAAACTTGGCACTGCGCGTGCCTCGGGTGAGTACTTAGCTTCCACTCGGGTGATAGGTGGCGTGCATGGGGTTCCTTTCTTTTGTGTTAAGGGCAAAAATGACTACAAGATGAATCACTACCAATAGAAACACTTCGAATGGCATGGGAAAAGTGATAGAAGTGTGATTGGAGTCTAAAGTGCCTCCAATATAGTCAAGCCAATATTTCCCAAGTATTAATGGAGAAGTATGAGGGGTACGTGTGATAAAGATTGCTAGATGAAAAACATGAATACCATAGGTGGTCATAATGTGAAAATATCCATGATAGAGATGTAATGAGTGAGGCGGCGGTAAAATATCATTAAACGTCAATCCAAGCCTAGTTAAGCCATCATATGTGTAAATAATATTGGAACAAGTACGATCCACTAGAATATGATGCCAATAAGAATTATTGATTAAGAACATGCATGTGAAAGGAGGTGGTGTAGTTGTAGATTGCTCAGGGGAGGGTGAAACAATGTCTAAGGTATGGACAAACCCCTGATAAATTACCATAACATTAGTAGGAGGGGTCTTGAATTTTTATTCATCAGACCATCGGCCATGAAAGTTTCATTGAAATAGGAGTCATCTATATTGATAGGAGTGAAATTAATTTTGCCCAATGTTTCATCAAGATAAGTTCAACAAAGATTTGACTTTGTCATCATAATCTTTAGAATTATCCTGCTCTAACATTATCATGTTGTATAAATTGTTTGAGAATATTTTAGGAGGCGTACTAGATGTAGGGGTGGGAGAAGCCTCAATAGGTAGAGCAGTAGTGTTCATTGGAACATATATTGTGGGTGAGATGATTGTAGTAGTATGAGTAGAAATAGTGGGAATGCTTGGAGTGGCGGAAGAAGACTTGAAGTGCTAGATTGACCAATGTCATATGTATCAATACTGCTATATGGAATAGGCTATGAAATAGGAATATGCATAATAGTAATAGGGTTTATGCAACATAATTTGAATGGTTACAGATCTGCAGTAATAGTATGTTCATATCCATCATGTAATAATTTAATGCATTGGTATATAGTGGATGGAATTTCTTGCATTGCATGAATCCAAGGTCTACCTAGCAATAGATTGAATTGAAATGAAGCATCTATAACAAATAAATATTTGAGGATAGTCTTAGGCTCGACTTGAATATGTAATGAAATAGTTCCTAGGCATGTGCGAGTAGTTGAATCATATCCCCGAATAAGAGTAGAATTCTTAGAAATTATATTATCGTTAATGCCCAATTGTTTGAGAAGGGAATGAGCACATAGGTTGATGACCAATCCATTATCAATAAGTACACATTTAATGTAAGTGGTGCCGATAATAGCGGTGATAAGCAAAGGCACACATGGATTGTTATTAGCAAATGACAATATGTCCTCATTAGTGAATGATATAGCATGCGAATTTTTTTTGAGAGACTAAATGAGGTGTGTGAAGGCTACCGAATAATTATCACTTTCTATATGAATAGAATGAAGGGTGACCTCTAATGTTTGATGACAATCAGGCGCACTGCGTAATAAGTCATAGAGGGAGATTTTGGCCGGTGTATTCTTAAGTTGTTCAATGATATCATAACCCTTAGAAGTAGTAGGAGGAGTCAAGAAGTGATAGGTGGTGGAATAGACATGGGTGGAGCTATAGGAGGATGAGTGCGGCAAGTAGTTACTACATTGATAAAAGGGTCACCCAGGCGTAATAAAACAAGGAGGATGTTGAGTACGAACTTACATGAAATCAATAACGGTAGTAACCATGCCTAAAACCTTAGTGGGTGTGAAAGAGGGATAAGATGATTGAGTCATGACTTGATAAGGTGAAGACATATTTAGAAGAAAAGGGTTTGATTAGTCGGGTTCACCAAAATGATTAAGCTAAATATGAATTTTATACCTAATCAATGATATTTTAGTAGTAAATAAAAAAATTAAGTACATAAATTAACCCAAACAAACTAAGCCAAAATATATAAAACCCTAAGTGCAAAGAAGAGGTAAAATGACTTAGTTGATTCAAGAAATATCGAGGTGTAAAAATTTGGAGAACTAGAAAATAAGAAGCACTTGACCATTGCACCGAAGCTCATAAAATGCAAATTTGGAAGAATAAGGTAGACTGGGGTGCTTGGAGAGGGACAGAGAGGCACCTACGAGTGCTCTAGACCAGATTCTGAGTGCCTAGGTCTATAGAAATGCTTAGAAAACCTCCTCTGAGTGGTTGCTAGTCATTTTTTGTTGTTTGCCTTTGGTTTCTATGAGTTCACATAGTGATCGTCGAAGTCACCTGAAACTGCAATGAAGCATTGTCCCGCAAAACCATCAAATAAACATTAAATCCTAAAAAAGAAAGATGCAGAATGAGGGGTCATATTTTCCTCAGCTGTCACAATGGTGAACTTACGAATGAGCGTTGCACTACATGTCAGACCCAATGTAGTTATGTGTGTGTGTGCGGAATTGTGCCCTAGGTGGCTCTCGTGCATGTCACACTTGATAACGAGTAAATAAGCTAGATGTAAAGAAATGTAATAGATGTGTGCATGGAATAGAATGAACTTCCTTCCTATTAAGTATATGCAAAATAACTAGCCCTTGTTTCCTTTAGATGGTGCTATATAGATGCAATGGAGCTCTTAGATGCTTGATGGATGCAACTTTAGGTGGTGATAGCTAATGCTTAGTGCTTAGTCCCTTATTATAATCACATAACTTTATATTTATATGATTCCTTCACTTTAATTTCATAATTAACCCCAAAAAGGTTGACTATCAAAAATATAAGATGCTCAAACGGCTAGAAAGGACCCAAAATATGTGAAAAAAGTATACTAAGGTCAGGGTGCACGAGAAGGGACGAGGGCACTTGGCGCGCGACGTCCCGGTGGGCGTTGACATCTTGGTCCGGGCACTAGTTTCCAGGATGATAAATTCCAAGGTATAAAAAGGTAGACTGAGCAAGTAAAGGTGCAAGACCAAAAGTGGCAATAGAAAGAAAAGAAAGGTGGCCAAAGACATGGGTTAATTAGTACTTTTCTTACTTAGGAATCATATGAATAGTAGTATGCAATCATGACTAAATAGTTACCCAAAGTGCATGATTTTGTGTATAGATTCGGTGTGCAGCTGACATGTTCTGATAGGTTGCATGTTATGCACTTTATTTAACAAGTTGACACGTGACACATAATGATTGACATAAAATATTTCACTGCGTGTGCGAGGGAAAGTGGCGTAAGATGAGGAATGCAAAGGTATGCGAGAGCATGTAAGAGGGTGTGTGAGGAGTGGGAAGAAAAGATACATATCTTTAAAGGTATGCAAACATGGGAGGAATAAGGGGATCGTAAGATAAATATGCACGAAAGTAATTGCGTTAGAAAAGTGTGCGAAGGCGAGAAATTGGAAGAGAAATGAGTGCGTGTAAGAGGTGCGCGGGACTCGGGAAAGAAGGGCATGCGCAAAAGAAAACATGCCGGGGACTTAGCAAGATGTTATGTAATTTAGCAGTGCATGCGAGATGGATGCACAACAACCGGGAATGAAAGCAAACTCATGATAGGTGTGTGAGGGGAAATGGAAGGAGATAGAGGAATAAATGAGAAATGTGGAAGCACATAGTAGAAAGCGAAGGAAAAGAAAAACACAGGGGAAGAAGTAAGAAGGGTGTGCAAAGGTGCGCGTGAAGAATCGCAACCATGCAATGTGCCAAAGTATAAAACCATGAGTGTGTGCAACCCGAAAACTCGATCTTAGAGCCATAATGGAATTGCAGGTTGTTAAAATAACTAGGGTGGTTATTTTGGACAACAACTGCCTCCAGTTAGGCCAATTGAGCATGAGATACAAGCTACTTGATAGTCTGCTTCCAAACTTGGGATTGTAGAGGTAGTCCTTGCAGGATGCCAATGAGGTAAAATAGTTGTGACAATATTTTATTAAGCAAGGTATAATATGTCCCAACACTTCTCCATGTGGTTCTCTTATTGTTCTAGTACCTAGGAAAGATGGTTCATGGAGGACGTGTGTTTATTATAAAGCATTACATAAAATAGCCATAAAAAATAGGTACCCACTCCCTCAAATTGAATATTTGTTGGATCAACTACAACATGCTAAATAATTTACTAAGCTTGATTTGAAAGTTGGGTATCACCAAGTTTGTATTAAGAAAGAGGACATGTGGAAAACAATGTTCAAGACCAGAAAGGGTTGTATGAATGGTTGGTCTTACCATTCAGGCTATACAATGCACTAACTACCTTCATGAGGTTGCTGAATGAGATAATGAGACACTTTATTTATTCCTTTGTCATTGTGTATTTGGATGGCATTTTGGTTTCTATCAAAACTTTTGAGGGTCATATGAACCATTTATATCAAGTTTTGTAAGTTCTAAAAAAGTACCGACTAGTGTTGAATGAGAAGAAGTGTGATTTTTCTCAATAATCACTTGTTTTTTAGGGCATGTGGTTGGAGAGGGAGATCTGAGGATTGATCCCGCTAAGATAGAGGGCATTCTAAATTGGTCTACACCATCTAATTTGATCGAGACCAGGATTTTTATTTGTGTAGTTCAGTATTTGAGGAAGTTCATGAGGAAATTATCTTCCATATTAGCACCCCTACATTATGTGATAACATGTGGCAAGGCTTTTAATTGGGGTAAGAAACAACAATATGCTTTTGAGTCATTTAACTAGAAGATTAGTCATGCTATAATTTTTACTTTACCTAACTTGCATTCCTTTCGAAGTAGAAACCGATGCTAGTGACTATGCTTATGGGGTTGTCCTACTTCAAGGAGGTAGGCTCGTATGTTATCATTTTGAATTGTTTTAGGGAGCCATTTTGAATTATTATACATATGATAAGGAATTGTATGCTCTTGTATAAGTGTTCAAGAAATGGAAACATTATCTGATGGGTAAGGAAACTATCATACACACAGATCACCAACCTCTTCAATATTTGTAGGCTCAAAATAAACTTCAACAAGCTAGACACTATAAGTGGATGGGTTTCTTGCAACAATTTCATTTGATCATAAAATATAAGAAAGGTGTGACTAACTAGTTAGCTGATATGTTGTCTAGACCTCCTTTACTTTTAGCTATAGGCACTTTAACTCTTCTTAAACCTTTTGTATGTGAAGCATATTAGGAAGGTTATGAGCAGGATCCGGATTTTGGAGAAATCTTTCAACAGAAAAACCTCCAAGTGAGGGCTTTGCACTTAGGGGATAATACTACTTCAGGATAAACTGCTCTACAAGAATGAGAAACTTTATGTGCCTAAGGGGGAAAGAGTTCAGTTGATGAGGGAAACACACACTTCTAAGGTGGTTGGTCACTTTGGTGTGACAAAGACTGTGGTACACTTACAAAGGTATGTTTATTGGCCAAACATGTAAGCGGAAGTTGCCAAAATTATTAGGGGTTATGTTTTATGCTTTGTCAAACAAGCCTAAAATGTAACAGAAATTGGGGTTTATATATGCCATTACTAGTTCCTTCCTAGCCATGGGAGAAGATCTGCATGGATTTTGTGGGCGGTTTTCCTTCTTCCAAGAAAGGTCATGATTATATTTTTATGATAGTGGACCGATTCAGTTTAATGTGTATTCTTATTCCTTGTAAAAAGACCATTAAAGCAAGTGATGCAAATTAAGTTTTTTCTACTAATGTGTGGGTTCATTTTAGTTTTCCTAATTCTATTGTGTCATATAGGGACTCATGGTTCATAGGAAAGTTTTGGTCTACCTTGTGGGAAAAGATGGATACTAAGTTGAAAAGGTCTACCAATTTTCATCCACAAACGGATGGGAAAACAAAAGTGGTAAATTGTACCTTGGTTCAACTCTTGAGAGGGTATAACAGAAATATCCTAGGACTTGGGATGAGAATTTTATGTATATCCAACATTATTATAATAGGGAAATTCATTCCTATACTAGTAAGACTCCTTTTGAAACATGTTTTGGTTATTTTCCGAGAGTGAATTTGATGTTGTTATGATATTACCATCGAGACAATGGGAAAGTCAATTTGGAAGTCTACAAAGCTGATAAGTTCATTGAAAAATTCGGTAGATACACCTTCATGTATAAGAGAGTTTTAAAAAGTCATAGGCCAAGTACAAAGCAAGATATGATCAACATAGAACTGAGCACTATTTCTTTGTTGGTGACAAGGTATGGTTATATTTGAGCAGAGAAAGACTACATGGTAAAGTTAAGAAACCCAAGCCTCTTTGATATAGCCCATTTGAAATTCTGGAACAAGTGGGTAAGAATGCATTTCACTTAAATTTTCCTCCTTATATGAGAATATATTTAGTTGTGAATGTTGAGAATTTATGTCTCTTTGAGCCCTCCATGTTGGATTAGGAAGAAGAGGGATTATTGCTACCATCTATTGAGGATCTTGCTTTGGAAAATCAGTTGGAATTGGAGGAAGATGCGACATTACAATGAAAAGAGAGGAAAAACAACGAGGAGTGTAAGGTAGGTGGTTGATTGGGTTGAAAGGTCAATTTCCTACCAAGGTCAAGTGGTATTCCAAAGAAGACGCGAGGAAGAAATTTTCTCACCTCATCAGTGTTTGAATATTTGAGGGACTTAAAAGCCTCAAATTAGGAAGGTATGATCCAAAAATGGATCTAGAAGTACCTAATTATGTGTATTATCTCATGTTGAAACTTGCAATGCATACCCTCATCAGATAAATACTACTGGAAAATGGATAAGTTAGGCTAATAGTGATCCGAGACACCTTTGAATGACAAAAGAATCCATTTCTTGTTTTGTTTCATGTAATGATTGTGTGACAGCTTATGGAACCACTACAATGGTTGTGGAACCATCGCTCTTCACAAAGTAGTGGTTACACAACCACCGTCTATAGGAACCGTTGGTTGTGCAGGCAACCACCGCGGTAGTTCTACAACCGCCTCTTACGATAATGGTGATTTTGCACTGATGACGCCAAAATGGGGAAACTCAACAATTGCAAATGTTTGGGCTTCCCAATTCAATTTGTTTCGCCTATACTTTCATCCTTGGGCAGAGATAAACTATAAATACAAGTGCATTTACTCATCTAAGCAAGTGATTTGGAGTGAATTCAAGTGTGAGCAAAGGGAGAAAGTCTGAATTATTCTTGTTTTATTCATAAACAACTGAGTTATTTCTTGTTGAGGATTATAAACAAGTAATAAAAGTAGAAGGAGCTTGAATCCTTATTAAATGTCATCTATTGACAATAAACTTGTATTATATTGGAGATTTACATAGTGAAGGTAGTAATCGCTTACCCAGTTGGAGTTTTTCCCACAATGGGTTTCTCCAGGATGAAATTATTGTCTCCTTTTCTTTCATATCTCAATTTAAGTATTATGTGAATGATTCATGCATAATATATTGATAAGAAGAACTTTGTTTGAGTTGTTCATTCATTATCACTAAGATAAGATCTATTTATTATTGAAAAGAGGCAATTTACAATTCACTAAGCTTAAGAATTTGGGCACCCAACCTATGTAAGCTTTGGATTCAATCAAAAAACCAGGGCAAAGACTATGAATTTTTGAAATGAGAAGAAAGTGATAAATGGATTTGGGATTGGGTGAAAATTGATAAGAGTGATAAATTGATTATTGTGTATATTTGAAAATATTTAGCTTGATAATTGTTAAGTTGTTTGTAATTTTTTTTGTTTCATTTGGAGTAACTTATAAGGCAATGCTGACACTCCTTTGAATTATGAAATATGTACATAATGTGATATGTCAATAAAAATATCACACACCTTAAATTTGACATCCATTTTACTATTATAGGACATCCTTAAGTTATTCAATCATATGAATTGTTTTATCTATAACCTCTAATATTGGTACAAAATCTTAAGAATTTTTAAAGAAAATTTTATGGAAGATGTGTGGGGACTTATTCCCTTGGAAATTTGTTGTGTTAAAAATAATATAGTTAATGATACCTCAAAAAAATATTGATTTCAACAATTCTATCAATCATACCATTTGTCATTCACCTTTCTAGCTAGTATTAAACATCATCCCATAGGGGTAACAAAGTTGAGACCTTTTCCCTCTAGTGCTTGTGTTTTGGTTGGTGTGTGAAAGGCTACATGAAGAGAATTGAGGAAAAATTGAATAGATGAATTTTATAAGCACGAAGACAATGCGATGAAGAGGAAAAAGAGTTTCAAATTGTTAATTGTAATGAAATTACTTACAGATATCTGAATACCAACAACAATAGAACACCAAAATATAGAGAAATGATCACAATATGCAAGTAGAATGACTTAAGCCAATTCGATAGGGAACTATTGAAACCATATAATAAGACTCAAGTGCTCAATATGATGATAATATCCTACTCTTTAACTCCTATATATACCCTACTATATTATCCAAAGCCCTAAGGCCGACCCACTAAGCATAAATAATTATGATATGACATGATAAGAGATTATGTTAGCCATAGGTCGGCTATCCATATCTTGATATATGAACTAGGGTTAAAGGTGTAGCATGCCCTCCCCTTCAAAGAAACATTGTCCCCAATGTTGGTAAGCTTTAGATGCTTCTCCTGAATGCTTCATCCTCCCATGTTACATCTTCAATGTCCAAATTCTTCCATTTGATCATATACTCGGTGATGACCCTTGTCCTCAACTTCTTAGTGTTTTTCAGGATTCATTCAGATCCAATATGATACGTCCCTCCTCATGAATCTCCCTAATACTGATTGAGAAGACACCTTCTACCCAATGACCTTCTTCAAGCAAGAAACATGGAAAACTAGATGTATTTTACTTGACTAAGGAAGCTCTAGTTTATATGCCACACTACCAATTTTTTTCAACACTTGATAAGGCCCATAGTATTTGGGTGAAATATTGTTATATTTTTGTCTATTGTTTCAAAGATAGTTTCTTATATGGTCTGTAATCACACAAAAACCAAGTCTCCAACTTCAAAAATTTGTTCACTATGGTGTTGATCAACTTGTTACTTCATGCGGTTTTGTGCCATGACCAAGTTCTCTTTTAGGCTAGAGAGAACCTCCTGTTGGTGCTAAATGTGATCTTTAACTACTCTTACTTTAGGTTGGACCCTTAAATTAGAAGTGAGGGATGGTGGATGGTAACCATATAATTTCAGGAATGGGGACATTTTAAATGAAGTGTGAAATGAAGTGTTATACCACCATTCTATAAGTGGTAGCCACTTAACCCATCTCTCCTACTTATCTGAAGTAAATAATTATAGATACCCCTTTAAACATTTTCTTACTACCTCAGTTATCCATCATTTTGGAGATGATATCATGAACTTGTTATCTAAAATAAGCCCATGCTTGTTTTGGTTAACTTGCCTTCATTCTTCCCTCCTTTTGCTACAGGTAGATTTTTTGCAACTTTAAAGCACTCAAAAGTTCCTGGAGATGGCTTCATCGATATGATTTTTCTTCCCCTTTCTAAAAGGTAAAGAATTCCTCCTAACTCCAAATATTTTGAAAGTTATGGCTCGACGGAGTTTTTTTGGGAAAATTTCCCCAGGTAGGCCCGCAACCAATTAGAAAGTGCCACATGTTAGGTTGGAGTGGTGGGGGTGGAAGGTCTTCAAGTTTTTGGCTTTTTGGTCAAAGTTTCTCAAAGGCAAAAATAGGAGTGCATCCTGCGAGCAATGTGAAGGTGCCATGTGTCTAGTTAGTAGCGGGAGTCGGGGTGGCGGAAGGATTTTGGAATTTTTTCCAAAGTGATGAAAAAGGTCAAAGGCAAAAGTTGAACCACATCTCTCGTGCGTAATGAAATGGGAAAACGAAGAAATGTCTCTCGACACGGGAAAAAATGTAGAATTGACCCCAACCACCAAAATTGATGAAGTATGGCACTCGTTTCTTCTCCAGCATGGCCAAATGCATTGAAAAATGGATTTTTGAGGGTGCCCTTGTTGTTTTAATGGATGTTGTTGGTTGGTGGGTGCAAAAATTAATTTTCCTACATTTTTCACCTTTTCTTCATTCTGCTTCATTGTTGAAACCCAGTTTTGGATCATTTTTAAAGGCTTGGATGTTTTTGTTCTTGTAGACTCCCCTCTTCCCCTTGACACGTGAATTCATGGAGTTTCATGCCTCCCATTGGAACTGCAATACGTTTTTTGCCTCTTTTCCATTGTAATGCATCGTATCAAAAATTGGGAATGATAAAGCATGCTCTATGAATGAATTTTCAATCCTTTCTTGTGTTTATTGTTTAACTATCTACAATTATCCTCAGAAAGAGGAGAAAGAGGAAGAAGGATTCAAAGGTCTCCATCTCCACCAAACAGAACTATATCAACTCCACCTGGTAGACCTTTCATCCAATCAACAAGAGTTGTCAGGCCAATCAGAATGGCACAACCTAATCCTTATGTCAACTTTACTGGTAGCAACCCACTTGCTCTCAATGCACAAAACCCAGTTCCAATTGCAAGATTGAAGAACATCCCATACTTTATTGGAAAAATCAAACCACCCCTAGTGATCATGTCAAAGACATTGTTAATGTTTGTGCAATCCATGAGATTGTTGAGATGTAAATTGCTTTGTCAAATTGCTGGCATCTTCATTCAAAGGGAAAGCCTTGCAATGGTTCAGAGCCTTGAGGTAGGCTCTATCCAAAATTGGAACCAGTTGTGCACAACCCTCCATAACCAATTTGGAGAGAAAGGGGACAACTTGTCTCTATTGGAGCAACTGACAACTATCAAGAGAGCTCCCAATGAGCAACTAACAAACTTCAATTTCAGATTTCAAAGAACATGGGATAGAATCCCATTAGTAGTGAGGCCAACAGCTCAAGGTGCTTTCTTATACTTTCTCAAGGCTTTAAATTCTGACATTTCTATGTTGATCCAATCCATGGGAGGTGTAACTATACCTGTAGCTTACAACATCACCATTAGGGCTGAGAATTGTTTGATCCAAGCTGGTAAACTTGCACCTAGGCCTCCTATGCCCTTATATCCAGAGTTGGAAAGCCCAAGTACTAGTCAAGCACCTACTTTAGCTCCTATTCCCACTCCTAGAAATCAGAGTTCAAATGAAACTTCTACTTCATCCTCTAGTGCCTCAAATGAGCTTCAAGAAATTATGAAACAATTGCAAAATTTGGGCAATGAGATGGTTACGCTCAAGAGGAACAAGATCAAAGTTTTAGGCCTTCTTATCAGCCTCAAACTCAGCCTAATAAACAACCATATTAGCCTAATAGGCCACCCAACCTAGCTGCAAATCAAAATCAAGTAAGGCCTCTTGCCAATAGACCATTTCAGTCCTATAACCCCAATGTTGCATCTACCTCTAAAGCCTTAGTGCCAATGTAAAATAATATAGCTCAAGAGTATGACTGATGTTTCCCATGCAATGAATGTCACAAGCAATCTATGTGCTTCAATGGTGCTTTGAACCAAGCTTTGATGGTGACAACAACTAGTGTAGAGAGTTAAGCGAGTCGAGAAACAAACCAACAACAAGGGACATCTCAACAAGATACAACTCCAAATGAGAGTACACTTATGAATTGACAGGCTAAAGATTTTTGTGGTATGAATCAAACACCTTCTCAGAGTGTAGTAGCTAACACACAATTAAAGAAGAGGAATATTGGTGAAGGGAAATCATTAGATCCAAGTGATTCACAACCTTCCATCACTCCACAAGGTGTTGGCACATAAAATGTAGTTCCAAATGTGCAAGGACATCCCAAGCCACCTTCTATACCATCTCAAATGCCAACTTATTGTAGCCCATGTACAAGAAAAGAATGTGCAGACTAAAGGGCAACAAAGAGATGGTTCATCCCCATTTAACATCATTGAACAAATGAAGAAGACCAATGTGAACATATCTATGTGGGAGTCACTATCCATCCCAAGACAAAGGGATCTATTACAAGATGCCATGAAGAATTGGTCAACCTCAAATTAGCTAGCTCATATGCAAGAGAAGGTACTCACAAATGCTACTCAGCCTGAGGGGAATCATGGAGGACAACAAGGTAAAATTTTGAAGCCCCCTCCATTCTATGTTTCATTGATCATTGGGGATAAACTAGTACATAATTGTATGATTGATTCTGGGGCAAGTAGTTCCGTGATGCCCAAGCAAATAGCTGATCAGCTGGGCCTTCAATATGAATTCATCTCCAAGGGGGTAGTGCAATTAGATGGGACAACAATAACAATAGTTGGGGTAATTAAAGATTTGAGCCTTACTTTGCATGCATGCCCCAATGTCACTGTTTTACAAGATGTGTCGGTGATAGATTTGCCACCACTCTTTGCCATATGTTTTTCAAGGGATTTCACAGCTAGAATTGAGGCTACCTATCTGCTAATTAGTCATGCATGCTTTGTTTAGGACAAGGTATGGAGCCAAGGCCACAATCAGGTCCGAACCTATTGTAAAATTTCACATTGAGCCTCATACTCCAAGCCCAATCAATGCCAACTGTTCAATGTTTGATCAAGAGGATTATCCAAGCACACATGAAGTTGACACCAAATTTGGAAGCATTCTAGATTTGACTCTTGACAAATGGGCAAGCAAGGTACATGCTTTTGATCCCTATAAGGAAATAGAGGAATCTGAACTAGGAGTCTATTACATGCATGAAGAAAATCAGCCTCTTCCTAGCATCACCAAGCTAGACCGTAAAGATGACAATGAGGTATGACAGGTTCTTCTTTGATGGATCAAAAAGTAGACAAGGTGCAAGAGGAGGAGGAGCTATGTTTGTTTCACCTCAAGGCATTAAGTATTATGCAACTTTTAGGTTTCAGTTTGCATGTTCTAACAACACTGCTAAATATGAATATTTGAATCATGGATTCCATTGGTCAAGGAAGAGAGGCATTGAAAACTTACAAGTCTTTGGTGATAGTGAGCTGATTTTTAATCAAGTTAAAGGACAACATTCTGCCAAGAATGACCTGCTCAAAAGTTATAAGAATAGGGTGTGGGATCTCATTGAGGATTTTGAGGGCTTTGGCATCAACTCCATCCCTAGGAAAGAGAATCAAGCTGCTGATGGGCTTACAACAGTTGGAGAAACTTTTGATGTTGTGGAGAGTATCAAAAGAGATAAAATGCAGCCAAACATCCATGTGATTGTGAGACCATCAGTGCTAGACAATAATGCAAGTTGGCAAGTGTTTGAGAGTGACCAACAAATCATCAATTTCTTATAAGAGGAGGCTGAGTTCTCAGCCAAAAATTAGGAAATGTTAGAACAACAGTACGATGATCAAGTGGTACAACTGAGAACCAACAAATGCTCAAAAGAACTTGTGACTTTAGAGTCTATCTTTAATCCTAATGATCAATTTAGGAAGGAGAAATCAAACATCTAAGTCAAGGGAGAGGATTCAGAGCCCATCTTAGTTGGAGAAGGCAAGTCACTTCAAATTGGTAAAGTGGCAACTGAGCAAGAAAGGTATGAATTCATGTAACTTTGCCAAGAGTTCCCTGGATTTATTTGCTTGAGCTATGAAGACTTGAGAGGTTTCAATCCCAAGCTAGCTCAACACACAATTGAACTAGATCCAAGTGCTAAGCCCATCAGGCAAAAATAGAGACTAGTCAATCCACACATTAAGCCTCTCATGAAGAAGGAATTGAATAAGTTAATAGAGGCAAGTATCATATTCCCCATCAAGCATTCAAGCTAGGTTGCAAACTTGGTTCCAGTTAGAAAGAAGAGTGGAGAAATCAGGTTGTGTGTAGACTTTAGAGATTTGAATAGAGCATCCCTTAAGGATCACTACCCACTTCCTTCTATGGAGCAGATTTTGCAAGTTGTTGCTAGCTCTGAGAGGTTTTCATTACTAGATGGTTATTCAGGGTATAATCAGATCATGGTAAAGGAAGATGATCAGTTCAAAACAACCTTCACCACCAAATGGGGAACCTATGCATATAGAAAAATTCCATTTGGGTTGTCTAACGCCGGAGCTACTTTCCAAAGGGCAATGGATATGGTGTTCAAGGGATTGATCAACAAAATAGTGCTGATATACCTAGATGATATTATTGTATTTTCTAAAAGTGCAGCAGACCATCTCTTTCATTTGAGACAAGTGTTCTAAAGATGTAGAAGATTTGGGGTATCCTTGAATCCCAAAAATGCATATTCCTAGCTCATGAAGGCAAGCTCCTAGGCCACATTGTTTCCAAAGAAGGGTTAGCAATTGATCCAGAGAGGGTTGAAGTAATAAGAGCATTGCCATTGCCAAGTCATAAGAAGGCTCTTCAAAGTTTCTTGGGAAGAATCAATTTTGTTTGAAGGTTTGTTCCAAACTTTGCAGCCCTTGTTAAGCCAATAACTATGATGTTGAAGAAAAGTGTGGCATTCAAATGGATAGCTGAAGGTAAGGAAAGTTTTGAGGCAATCAAAGAAGCTATCTAAAAAGCTCCAACTCTCATTAACCTGGTTTCTCTAAAGATTTCATCCTTTATGCATTTGGTGGTGGTGATACAATTTTTGCAATTTTAGTACAACAGAATGAAGAAAATGTAGAGCACCCAATTACCTTCTTTAGCCAAAGCTTGGAGGACTATAAAGTAAGGTATTCCTTCATTAAGAAGCATGTTCTTGTAGTGATTAGGAGATTGAAGAAATTTAAGCATCTAGTTTCAAACAACAAGGTTCAACTGTTGGTTTCTCATGTGGGAGTTAAAGACTTCCTCCTCAATAAAGATCTAAATGAAAATGTGCTAGGTGGATTACTCATGTCATGGAGTATGACATTGAGATCAAAGTCACCAAGCTGGTCCGAGGAAGGGATTGTGTGAGCAATTGGCCTTGAGTCAACCAATTCAAGCAAGCAAAGAGAAGAATGCTATTTTGGTGTGTGCAAGACAGCCAAGAATAAAAATACGTTCAAGAAGAAAATGGTGGTGTGCTCACTCCTTGCTGGACCCAAGACATAATGCACTTCTTATAAACAGGCCTATGCCCTCCAGAGATGAAAAAAGCCAAGAGAAGACACTTCAGATTGTAGGCTATTCCGTATGCACTTGTTGATGGTGTCTTGTTCAAAAAGGATATCAATGGAGTGTTGCTGAGATGCATTGGGACAAATCAAATTGACAAAATGTTAGAAGAGTTCCATGGTGGATCAGCTAGGGGTCATTTTGCTCTAAGAGTGACAACTCTCAAGATCATGAAGGCTAGTTATTATTGGCCCAAAGTGTTTAGTGATTGTTATGCATGGATCAAGAGGTGTAAGAATTGTGCATTCTTCACAGAAAAGAGAGGTTAGCAACACTTCCATTGCACCCAATCTCAGTTGACCAGCCATTCATGCAATGGGGTTTGGACTTCATTGGATTCATTAATCCAAACTCAAACCAAGGGCACAAATGGATTCTAACAACAACAGACTACTTCACCAAATGGACTGAGGTGGTGGCACTCAAAGAGGTAAATGAATCTAGCATTCTAGACTTCTATGAGGGGATAACAACCAGATTTGGTATACCTGCCACTATAATATCATATAATGCATTGGCATTCATAGGATCAAAGGTAACTGAATGGGCTGTTAGAAATGGGATCTATTTGAGCACTTCATCAAATTATTACCCTTAAGGTAATGGCCAAGCCGAGTCCACAAACAAGAATCTATTAAGGATCATCAAGAGGAATCTTGATGAAAATCAGAGGACTTGGCACACTAAGCTCAAATCAGCTCTATGGGCTGATAGGATAACTCCCAAGAGATCCACATGTAACTCTCCATTCAGACTTGTTTATGGGAGAGAGGCAATCTTGCCTATGTCACTTGAGTTGCCAACATTAGAACTCATGAAGTAATTGGAATTGTTGGTGTATGAGCCCATGGAGTTTAGATATGTAGAATTGATGGAACTCCAAGAAATCAAAGAGCATACAACCCAAACAATGGAAAAGACCAAGCATTGATCAAGAGAAGCTTTGATAAGAAAGCTAAGGCTAGAACTTTCCAAGTTGGAGATTTAGTGTTGAAATGGGATGCGTACCAAGCAAATCCAGAAGGCATTCAAAATTTGATGCCATTTGGAGTGGCCTCTACATGGTCATGAAATGCAAAAACAAAATGCCTTAAAATTGTCTACATTGGATGGTGAGGAACTATAGATTCCGCTTAATGGAATCCATCTAAAGCATTGCTACTAGAAGGAAAACTTCTCACCTTGTACATATTATCTTATATTTTTCTTTCATTCCTCCAAGTGCTTATGCACATTGTTTTGTTGTAGCTTAGATTTACATTTCCCTAAGTGCTTTGGCACAAGTTTTTTTGCCCCAAGGATGCATCTGTTGCAGAGATCATGTTCCAGGTCAAAGTAATTTTCTACTCTCACAATCTTCATCTTAGAGATTTTCTAATGAATTGAGAGTAACAAGCAGTTAAGTTCATGACTCCATTACCTAATGGATTGCTTTAGGTAGCTGGTCACTTCATCCAGTAGGTAGATGACCCCTCTGAGTCACCAAAATTGTTATCCAAAATAAGCCCATGCTTGTTTTGGTTAACTTGCCTTCATTCTTCCCTCCTTTTGCTGCAGGCAGATTTTTTCAACTTTAAAGCACTCAAAAGTTCCTAGAGATGGATTTAATAGAGCTGATTTTTCTTCCCCTTTCCAGAAAGGTAAAGAAGTCCTCCTAACTCCAAATATTTTGAAAGTTATGGCTCGACGGAGTTTTTTTGGGAAATTTTCCCCAGATAGGCCCGCACCCAATTAGAAAGTGCGACATGTCAGGTCAGAGCGGCGGGGGTGGAAGGTCTTTAAGTTTTTTTTGGATTTTTGGTCAAAGTTTCTCAAAGGAAAAATAGGAGCACATCCCCACTGAGCAATGTGAAGGTGCCATGTGTCCAATTAGCAGTGAGAGTCGGGGCGGAGGAAGGATTTTGGAATTTTTTCCAAAGTGATGAAAAAGGTCAAAGGAAAAAGTTGAACCACATCTCTGCACAGAATGAAATGGCACCACGTGTCCACGTCGGTAGCAGAGGTCGGGCCCATGGAGGTAAATTGGGAAATTTTCCCAATGAAAAATTTAAAAGGAAAAAGGGCAAAATGTTGTTTTGAAACCCGCGGTCAACCAGAGGGCGACACGTGTCAGTAGAAAAGCGGGGCACAGAGAATTTTTGGGAATTTTTCCCAATTTAAAAAAAGAGGGAAAAAGTTCAAATTTTGGCCCGCAAACCCTAATTTTGCCCTAATTTTGCCTATTTTCCCTAAATCTTCAGAGGGCCATATCTTTTGATCTAGAGCTTAGATTTTTGCGTTTTTGGTATCATTGGAAAGCTATTGAAATTCTCCACATGATGGACTATTAAATTTTGATTTTTGATGGGGTTTTGTGGGAGAAAATGAAGAAATGTCTCTGACATGGGAAAAGATGCAGAACCGACCCCCAACCACCAAAATTGATGAAGTATGGCGCTCATTTCTTCTCTAGCATGGCCAAATGCATCGAAAAATGGATTTGTGAGGGTGCCCTTGCCGTTTTAATGGATGTTGTCGGTTGGTGGGTGTAGAAAATCAATTTGCCCATGTTTTTCACCTTTTCTTCGTTCTGCTTCATCGTTAAAAGCCAGTTTTGGCTCATTTGTAAAGGGTTGGACATTTTTGTTCTTGTAGACTCCCCTCTTCCCCTTGACATGTGAATTCGTGGAGTTTCAGGCCTCCCATTGGAACTGTAATACATTTTTTTCCTCTTTTCCATTGTAATGCATTGTATCAAAAACTGGGAATGATAAAGCATGCTCTGTGAATGAATTTTCAATCCTTTCTTGCGTTTATTGTTTCCTTCTGATCCTTCATTACATTTTGGTAATTTGTGCATGTTCTAGTGTTGCATTCTTATGATCTGTGTCTATTTGCAAAAACAGAGGTCCATCACTCCTTTGGTGTATCACCATTTTTTTACTTAGATTTGTTTTCTTTTGCATTTTTAACTCTGTCTCCTTGGAATCTAGAGTAGGATTTAACATTGAACCTGCAAAATTCATGCATACACCTAAACAAAGGGGTAAGAACCAACTTTCTCTAGAGATTTTTCTCACCTTGCAAGGTCCCACACCTTGGAGAAAACTCAATGTTGTGTAATCACACTAAATGACCCAATTCGACTGATCAAATCAAGGTTATTTAAGGGTGTTGTAGATTTGCACTAACATAACTACAATCCAATTGAGTACCTAAACATGAGAATAAATTAGTCCAAAAATTGCTAGTAAATATAGGATCACGATCACTGATTATAATCTTGGGTGTGCCATGTAGATTTTGAATTATATCCATAAAAGATATGAAAACTGTACTCATTGTAAATGGATGTGGAAAAACAAAAAATGAGAATACTTGGTGAGTCTATCCACCACCACCATAATTACACTTTTCCCTTCAAACTTTGGCAATCCTATGATGATCCCCGAAAACCTCTTTGCAACACTCACTAGGAATAAAACAAGGTCACAAAAGTCTTAGAGACTTAATAATTTCACCCTTATTACACGACACACCAAGAATTTGGCCACAAATTTCGGACATCTACTTTCAACCCTTCCCAAAATAAATCTTGCTTAACTTTGTGATAAGTTTTTAGGAATCTAGAATGGACCACCCACTAGAGAAGCATGGAACTTTGAGAGAACTTGATTTTTAAGGATAAGTTTTTGCATAAGTACAACCGGTCCTTATACCACAATGCATCCCTTTCCACAAATTTTTTTTTTTGAAGTGCTTGGATCTTGTTGGAGATTTTGAATGAGAGTTTGGGTTTCTTTATCATTTTGTCATTCAAATCTTGCTTGATCTACCTAATTTACTTATTGTATGGACATGACATTTAATAATTCCTTTGTGGACTCATCTCTCTTGGATAGTGCATCAACTACCACATTTTCTTTTCCTTTTTTTGTAAATGATCTCAAATTCATATCCCAACATCTTAGTGACCCATTTTTGTTGTTCTTTAGATGAGAGTCTTTTCTCTAAGAAGTATTTCAAGTTTTCATGATCTGTCTTTACCTTGAAGTGACAACCCATGAGATACGATCTCCATTATTTGATTGCATGAAGAATAACCATCATTTCCTTCTCATAAGTTGGTTTTGAGAGGTTCTTACCTTTGAGTTGACGACTCTCAAATGTAATGGGGTGGCCCTCTTGCATAAGTATTGTGCCTATGCCACACCCTAAAGCATCACATTCAACAATGAAGGTTTTGGAGAAGTCTAGGGTAGCCAGAATGAGAGTGGTACACATGGCCTTCTTTAGTGATTCAAATTCTTAGGTTGTTTCCTCATTCCAATGAAAAGATTATTTCTTTAATAAGGATGTGAGTGGTGTTACAATTCTACCATAATTCTTCACAAACCTGTGATAATAACCTATAAGCCCTAAGAATCCCTCGAGTTTTTGAGGGTTTTAGGAATTGGTCAATCCACCATAGCTTAGATCTTATGAGGATCCACTTTTACACCTTCATAAGACACAATATGACCCAAGTATTCTACCTCTCTTACCCCAAAAGCACATTTGGAGGGCTTGGCATAAAGGTGGTGTTGTTCAAGAGTGTCCAATACTTTATTGACATGTTGTAAATGTTCCTCCCAAGTCTTACTTTGTAGATTAATATATCATCAAAGAATACCAAGACAAAATTTCGTAAAAATGGCCAAAATATTGAATTCATCAAACTATGGAAAGTAGATGGCGCATTTATAAGGCCAAATGACATTACAAGAAATTCATAGTGGCCTCGTGTATCCTAAATTTTGTTTCATAAAAATCTTCGTTACAAATTCTTATTTGATGGTATCCTAATCGAAGATCTAATTTTGTAAAATAAACAACATCGTGTAATTCATCTAACAAATATTTAATGACATGAATAAGATACTTATCTTTCACTATGCATTTGTTAATCTCCTTATATTCTGGACACATGCGCAAACCTTCATCATTCTTTTTGACCATCACCACTAGATAATATTAAGCACTTTGACTATGATGAGTAGTACCTACTTCCATCATCTGGTGTACCATCTTCTCAATCTTACTCTTTTGGAGATAAGGGTACCTATAAGATCGAATGTTAGATGGTTGATTGCATAGTACTTACTTGAATAAAATGATCATGATCTCTTTTAGGTGGAAACCATTTTGGCATATCCCCAGCACACAACTAAGTGCTCAGAATAACGACATATAGATATAATGGTATAGGGTCTTTTGATGGTTGAGTTTACATTAAGAATAATTGTGCGAGAAACCCATTTACGCCTGTCATGCCCAAATTTTTATGACCCAAAAGTAAGATGTTTGTTAACTCAATGCCCTAAAAATTTAGGGTTATTATTTTTGACATTAGTTAATGATTATACTTGATAAACTCTTTACCCTGTGACATGACTAGTCCCATGAAGGATGTCAAGAAGTAATACAAATTTTGTTTACACTAAAAGAAGTCTCTTATATATTCAACTAACCCTAAAATTTGAAACTTGGTTACATCATTTGACGATATGCCATGATTATCATGTTTGGAGTCATCTAGGTTTTAGTAATGGTTCATCCACTAAGTAATGATATCTATAGGATTATGGTTCGTAATTATTTCGGTGGTTATAATTGGTTTAGATAAAGGTATGACAAGGTAACCGTAGGACTTATTCTGCTAACCAAGTAATTAAGTCCATTATGATTACTTAAATATAATATCTTGTTATCAAGGGTTGATGTTCTTAATTCAAAGGGCACAAACACCATCAAGGATACATTTACTCAAATATGTGATTACCAAATTTTATTACAATTTAACAAGGTCATGTTTAAGGCCTAAGTTAATTTAAATGGTTGCTTAATAATTAATTTTCCCCTATCATCCAATTTACAAGTTATAATTTTTATTTAACTGAAGTGATATTCATCCCATAAAAAGAGAAAAGGAAAATAAATTACTTAAATTAATAAAGGAAAGAAATAAAACTCACAACCACTTTCCAAGTGGCTCAACCTAGGTCTCAGGTGAGCCCTAGGATCAAACAAATTTTGTCTCTTGATCTAGAAAACCCTAGGTCTTCTTACGATTTCTTCATTATATTTATTTTTCCATCTCATATTCCCTCTATTTGGCTATGTAGGTATATAGGGAGCTTCAATGGAGGGAGGAGGATTTTATATTGAATGAATATATATTTCTAAGTTATTTCCCTTTATCCATGTATAAATGCAATATATTTGTAGGCGCAATATCTTCCCCACTAATTTTCCTCACCATGGGCCCAACAAATTGGGTAGAATTGTGAGTACACATATGGATAACTAATTATTGAATGGGAAAATACCAAATACAATTAGGCCCAACCTATATAGATATCACATGTAGACCACCATATATTGTATATAGGGTGTCGTCGATCCCTCTCCCGAGCTTTGAACTAGATCCTCCCAGAGCCATATCATATAGGTATAGGTTCATATCACCCCCTTTCTAGCCATCTAGAGTATAATATAGAATAGCCATTTAGAGTATATAATAGCCATCTAGAGTATATAAATATGGGTGCCCCCACCACTCCCACCCCACCCCCAATATCCATATCTAGGGGATTCACCATGAACGAGACACTTTTCTCTCGCTATATCTATATCTACATCTATATGACAACGAGAAATCCCTATAATATAAATAGAAATATTTTATTGGAATCTATAGGTTCTAATAGAATATTATAGGGTGTAGGGGGCCAATACGCCAAATATACCTAAATTATGGGTTGCTCTCATATACACTTTGTTGTGTGTGTGTGTGTGTGTGTGTGTGTGTGTGTGTGGAGTGCGCGCGCAGTGCAGTACACACATGCATGCGTGCGTGCATGCATGTGTATGCATATTTATTGTCATTTATTATTATTATTATTATTATTTTGTTTAAACAATAACTTGAGCCCATATGTGGGTCAACCACGACTATATATAGGGTTAGAAACATACATACATACATACATATATGTATGTATGTAAATTTATTGTTGTTTTTTATTTCTTTTTTGTTTATACAATAACTAGAAACCATATGTGGGTGGGCCACGACTCTATACATGGTTTAAGGGAAGGGTAGTGGCTGTGTTGCGTGCCTTTGATATATTTTTATTATATTTGCTTTTATATAAAAGGGTAAACATTTCAATGGCTTGCATATATATAAATCACCATATTACTGGCATTATTTTATTCTCAAAACCTTATACACAAAGATATTATGGATTTTATAGTTAGTGACAAAAAAGTTTTAAATTTGAATACATATTAATATATATATGTATGTATGTATGTATATGTATGTATGTATGTGTGTGTGTGTGTGTGTGTAAGTATTTATATATAAATATAAGCATGTAACTTATTCAAAACATAACCAATCTCCATTGGGTTTCTAAAAACATAAACTTATCATAAGTAACCATGTTAATCCGTGTACAATTTTTTTATGTGTATTACACTTACTCTATGTATAAACTTGTGGAGTAACAAATTTTTGTTATGTTTTTCATCCATACCATTAAAAGGGAGAAGGACATAACTCGTATACAATATGATAAAAATATACAATACTACTAGCACCATGTCCTCTACATCCTAAAAAGTAGGTCCAATAAATTCATTTTTAACCCCATAAATCTTAATGTAACCATTTTTATTAAAATCACAAAACATAGTTGGATTTCTCTCTCTTTCTTGCTTTGGGCCTGTTGTGATAGGCGACATGATTTTTGGTTTTAACTGTTTGGGATCTTAGCTTGCACTTGCTAGTTTTTGTTATGTCTTTTTGCTGGTTTAGAGATGGTTTTTTCTCTCTCTCAACTATTTTTGATGTTTGGTCTTGTTTTGAGTCTTGAGATCTTTATGGAAATATATAGATTGAAGATCCTTGTTATAATAGGATAGGGACCTGCTAAAACCCTCCTTTCACCAAATATAAATTTTTTTTTCAATAACTAAGACATAACTCAACTATGAAATATATTATTCCTTTATAACAATTAACCATGTTCCCTAATATGACACTATGAAGTAAAAATTTCTTCACTCATCACTTCGCAGAATATTTCCATCTCTACAAAAAATTGATAGAAAAGTGAAAGAAAATAAGATCCTCATTCCTATTCATCGCAATCTTACAATAAGGGAAGACCAACAAGATCTCTATTCCATCACAATGTTGAAATAACAAGAAATCAATAGCTCCTTCCTACATAATATATTGTAAATATAGGTTTAATCCCTTCTCAAAACAATAAGGAAACTAACCAAGCTCCTCTAAATTTCCTAAACACAAGATCATTCTTTCAAAAAAGAAAGGCACAAAAGATTACATCATAACTTACAAATCTACTCCAAACCCCTTTACAATCTTGGTTCCTTAAAAATTACAATAAGACTAGAATTAAAATCCAATTGGGAAAGCCTCCGAGAAAATGGGGAACAAAATGTAAAACTCTTAAGCGAAAACCTCCATACTCCAAGCCAAAATTCAATCTCCAAATCCATGAGGTATCTTCAACATTCTGAGAAAAAGGGGATTAGTTGTCCTCCCAACCTATTGGCGTCAAGTACATGCCATCACCGAAAAAATGGAGGATATGTTAGCCTCCCTTCAAGACCATGTAAGAGATAGGTTGCATGCCCCAAATTTTCACAAGAATGGAAAAGGACCACATGGTTTAAACACACACATCCACAACTCAAAACAACCGTCAAAATCCATACACAATAAAGAGACTCTAAGTTTCTTCATGAAGGGGGAAGAGGGTCAAGAACACCCATTGCAATCATTTGGAAATCCATACCTTATAACTTTCCAACAATAACACCATACTTATAAACTTCTCAAAGCCTCCAAATCCAACTCCAAACCTCCTCCTTGTTAAGGTTTTCTAAACCTTGGAATATTTCATTGGTAAGGAAGGGAGATGAGTTTCAATCCATATGAAATCTCATCTCCCTCATCAACCATATGAGGGGGAAAAAAATAAAAACATTTCCCATCATGGCTTGCCCATCAATCCATGTGGGTGCAAGAGGGGTTTAATCCCTTTTACCAAATACTCCAAATCCATCTCAAGTGATATGTATAGAGAACAAAGAAAAACAACCACATTCATTACAAAATACAACACAATTACCAAACTAATCAATAAATCCATTCCATATACTTTTACACATCCAAAACACAAAACAAAGAGGATGAGAGGTATACCTCTTAACTAAATAATCAAAATTCCAAGCTCTCTAAACTCCAACTCCTTCTTAATATTTCCTCCAACTCCCAAGTGTAAAAATGAGGCAAGAAGTCTTTACCCCTCCAAAGTGGAGGAATAAGAAGAGGAATCTCAAGGATCCTCACCAATGAGAGGATGACATGTGTCCCCCTCTTCCTCTCAAGCCCAAGATTCCCCTTAAGTCTCCATCAAGCATAAGGCAAGGGTCTTAATGAGGATAATCTCTAAAAAAATTACAAAATCCAAAATAAAATTTATTCTCGAATTCCTTAGAAGGCTCACAAAATAAGTTATCTAAGAGACGAGGACAAGTGATGTGAAAATGGGAAGGAAAACCCCATTTAAACTTATAAAATATTTCCTCTACCCATATGTAGGGTCCAATGGCTACATTTCATGTAAATGAGACCCCAAAGTGAAAAACACCCCTTCCAATTTCCACTTTTATCCCAAATTTGAGTTTGGGAAAAGTGGCACATAAAGAGAGGTGGTGGGGCCCACCCAAATCATGTTTAAGTGGTCCCATACCTCTTTAAACAAGGTTAACAATTCAAAACACCATTAACACAAGTAGTGGCCATTAGGCCCCTAAAATAGCTCTAAACAAGGGTCAAATAAATTAATACAAAAATGGTCAAGAAGGAAACAACTTAAGGTTCCCAAAGTAATCGTGAAACATACACAAGGAGAGTAATTTATTCAAAACCACTCGAAACCAAAAACAAACAAGCCCAATCGATCGACAAGGGGAGGATAGGCATAACCAATTGTGAAAATTTGGAGGTGTAAAATTTAAGTCCCACATTCTCTTGTATGAACATGTAACCTACACACTTGATTTAGACATCATCATACCCACTCAATACAATAAAACAAGTGAAACAATACCACATACATCAATAATTATATCACTTATGGCTAACAATCCAAATTAAGGAAGAAACTAATATCTGAATGAGATAACTATCCAAAATGTAGACACCTATAATTATGCCCAAGCAATTTAAATACTTAAATTGCGCTAATTATCCCCTTTCTCGCAAATCAACGACATATCGTCAAAAGCACTCATTTTCCCTCATATCATCATTAATTAATTACACTAAGCTAATTAATTAAGTTGCCTATCCAACAAATACCCTAATTAACGACCTTCTATTAATAAATCACCCCTTCTACCTAAACTAATTAATTAGCTTTCCCTTCCATTTAACCAATAAATCAATATTTAATTGATTTAATCCCCTTATAATAGTTTAAATCGTACTAATATTCTTCTAATTGGATTCTATAAGCTTACACCTACCTATTAATTAATCACCTTTGATTAATTAAAATACCCCTCAACTCCCATGACTTGCTAAACATGTATTAAACCCTTTTAAAGTAAGGTTACCTTTAATAAAGCAACCTTATCCATTCCTAAACATGTTTTACCTTTATCCCACATTCATGAGAATGTGTTGAATCCTTTATCTTTTGGGCTATATAAAGAGCCCTCCACCTACCTTTTTACTTACACCTAAAACTTCTTAAGAGAGCAAATGCAAAGCATATAACAAAGAGACTAAGAGCTTGCCTTTTGTTTTCTTGAGAGGTCACCATTGTTAAGAGCTAAAGCTTCCTATTCTTGCATTCTTTAAGGATCAAACAAAGCAATTTTTGATTTCCATTGGAGCTAAATAGGTCCATTCATTCTTGTTGGTAATCTAGGAGAGTAGAGATGTTAAAATAACATGCATAGTTTTGATCTCATGTTTTCAAAGTTATAATGTTAGTTTAGATCTTGTTTAGTTCTCTATCTTGATGGTGTTTATGCTTTGTTTTAGCTAAATTGTAGAACTATTTTAGGTGGTAGTTCTTGCTTCATTTGATTTAGCATTAAGAAAAGTATACATGCACACATTTGGCACACCCGGTGGGACTTACTCCATTGTCCTTTGCACTTAATTTCAAGTTTTTGTAGTTAAGTTTCATTTTTGGTTACTAACCCTCTTTTACACATGTTGATCTAACTTGTTTTTCTTAACTTATTTTGTTGAGTTTGCATGTGTTGAGTCTTCCTTGTAGGTATAAAGGAGGTGAAGTGCTGTCAAAATTGGAATTGATGGGAAAATTTTAAGATTTCTCCATGTTTTCATTTTTAGAGCTTACTTTTTTAACATTCTACATGCTAGTTTTGTCAATTTCTTGAAAATTTTAAATTCTTGAGCATGTAGGTTAGTGTTTGATAATGCTAAGTCTTATATTTACATATTAATGTGGTGGGTTACTGTCAAAATTTAATCTTGGTGGGAAAATTTCAAGATTTCATCAAGTTTTCATTTTTAGAGCTTACTTTTTCATCATTCTACATGCTAGTTTTGTTTTGTCAATTTCTTGAAAATTTTAAATTCTTGAGCATGTATGTTAATGTTTGATAGCATTGAGTCTTCTATTCATATATTGATGTGATGGGTTGTTGTCAAAATTGAATCTTGGTTGGAAATTTTTTCCCATTTTGCAGATTAAGAGACGTTTTTTTTGACATTTTTGAGTGCATGTCAAGTGCATACCCGTGAGCATAAGAGCATATGCGTAACCCATCTTCCGAAGGCCATAACTTTTGCTCCCAAACTCGAAATGACTCCATTTTTTTTTGCGTTGGAAAGGTATTGAAGTTAAATATGTAATGAAAATATAAATTTGGGATTTATACTTATAGAAATTTTAGGTTTTCTGTTAGTTTAAAACTGGTCATTTTCTAACATGTCTAATGTTTTGATGAATGTTGTATTTCCATGCTTCCTCGATTTAGACCAAAGCATGTGTATGCTCTTTTCTTGCACTTTTTGGTGATCTTGAGAATAAAAACAACTTTGATCTATATCTTTTTAACATTGGGATTAAACTTGGAAATTTGATTATTCATTTTGCTTAAGGGAATGAACCTTTTACAAAGCATTTTTCAATGGTCATTTGATTTGAAGTTTTCTATTTCTATATAGTTGGGATAAAGTTTGTGTATGATTTTCTCTTGCACCTTAGGGTGATCTTGGGAATCAAAAGCAACTTTAGTCTTCATTTTATAACATTTGGTAAATTGGAAACTTCATCTTTCACTTTTGGTTTAAGGGAATGAACCTTTTACAAAGTATTTTTCAATAGTCCTTTGATTTGAAGTTTTCCATTTCTATATAGTTGGGATAAAGTTTGTGTATGCTCTTATCTTACACCTTAGGGTGATCTTGAGAATCAAAAACAACTTTAGTCTTCATTTTCTAACATTTGGTAAATTGGAAACTTCATCTTTCACTTTTGGTTTAGGGGAATAAACATTTATCAAGAATTTTGTATGGTTCATTGATTGAAAAAAAATTCTTTACTTTTTAGTTGGATTATTTGTTGTGTATGCTCTTCTCTTGCATCCTTGGATGATCTTAAGAATCAAAATCAAATCTTAATCCTCTTTTAAATAATGTGATTTTCTTGGAGAACTACTAACGCTTGAGTGCAAGACCTAAAAATGCTTGTCAAAGAAAGGAGGAATCAAAACGAAATAAAAACTACTAATACAGTTGTTATACAGGTTGCCAAAAGGTGTTCAAGAAAACCACACCTAATTAAACAAGATAAAAAGAACAACATATTCAAAACATTGTATTGCAGGTTTCAGAAAAGGGTACGTCCCTCTCCGCTCAACTAGAACATAACCCCTTTGGCATAACGCCTTAAGCTACAACAATGGGGGTGGTTCCAGGAACCCCAAAGTAGTCCACGCAAGAGGGAACCTTGTGGACGAAACGGGAAGTGCTCTGCACTACCTACTTAAATAGTGATTCCTTTGTGAGATAGCATTACAGGTTGTCCGTTGTGGTGACCCCAGTGATAGTACACGTAGATGCACTAGTTGCCTACTGTTTTTGAAGGGGTAAAGTAAAGCTAAGATACTCCCAAACTAATCAATGCACCTTTTTAGGTAAATCACACTCGCTCATGGAAACTTTGTAACACCTAGGGTGAGAGAACCACCTAAGAGAATATACTTTGGCTAGGAGCCCACTTTGACCATTTTAAAATAGTGTTGAGTTGTGAACCTTCTTTTTGAGAAACGTGTGACGTATTACTTTCACCTAGTTTTTACTTTCCTTAGGGCGAGGTGAAACTCTGCTGAAGTGAGGCTAGCATTTTTCGTCATTTTTTCTTGATTTACTTCCTTCACATTCTTTTGACACTTTGTTGAGCAAAAGAAGGGTGACTACCTTTGTGTTATCAATCGACTGTTTCTCTCACTTTTATGTCCATTTACGCCCATCCATGTTTATGGTCAAGTTAGTTAAACGTCTAAAGTGAGCGGAGGCATTTTCACGTCATTTGGTAGCCATTGTGATTGTGATACCCATGTCAAGATCGTCATTATAGTTAGGCATGACTCATCATCACGGACTTCCATAGAGGGGTTAGCTTGTTTGTCTCATATCATTACAATTTTGATATTTACATCTTGTTTCTTGTAAACTTGACATAAATACCTATATTGTACGGTTACACTTTGCACACATTTTTAACTATTCCTAGCTATACTTTGAGATTTTTAGTTCGGTTCTATTATTACCTTGATTTCAAAGAGTGCTAGGTGTTACCATTTGTGCGTGTTATATCAATAACACCTCGATATCAATACTTCACTTTCTAGCAAAGTGGGTTAACATATCTTGGTGATATTGTTGTGTCATTCATGAATTGTAATTGACACTTTTTGAGATATAGGTCTTAATCAAGTTTGAGCTCGCTCATCGTATATCTTGATTGGGAGATCACATTGACTTCTTATATTTACTTACGTTTTGTTCATTTCCTTGAACTTGGCATAAGTGAAAACATCTTGTTGATCATCTTGTGACGTGTTGCCCACTCAAAATTTCCCACTCGATAAGAGTAAAATTTTCAAAATTTTGAGTTGAAGAGTTCTTCTCTGAAATGCCTAAGTTTTGAAGTTGAAAAAATTTGTGTTTTGGGTCTTTTTGTGTGATTTTCGAGCTGTCGGAACTTTTTGTCCCATCTCATCCCCAAGTATGAAAATGCACTCTGTTCCCCGATCGGCCGAAATCCCCGAAGTTTGCCGCATTTTCGGGCCCGTCGGAAAATTTTGTCCCAAGTGTCCCAAAACTCATTTTGCGTGTTGTTCCAATTTCGCCGAATCATCCTTCCCGCGTACTTCGCACTTTCCTCCCCAAATGTCCCAAAGTTAAAAAGTGCGAGCTTTCCCATTTTTGGCCGATTTGCCAACCGCGTCCTTCTAACATTTTGTCCCAATCCGCCCCATTTGAAAAAGTGCGAGCTTTCCTAATTTCGCCGAGCTGGTCAAGTCACGTGCTTGAACTTTTGTCCCGAACGTCCCAAGTCCAAATGGGCCCGCTGTTCCACTTTCGGCGAAACACACAAATCACGTACTTCACACATTTTCATCCCATTTGTCCCAAATACATTTGTGCGTCCTCTCCTGTTTCACCCGAACCGGCCGAGCCGCGTGTTTCGCGCATTCGCGTCTCACATGTCCCAAGCGTACCTAGTGTCATTCACACTTAGTTTTTCCCGCTCGCTCCAAGTATGATATTTTTCAAATTGGTGGTGGTGTATTCAATGCGCATTAAAGTCATTTCTCTCTCCAAACGGCTATATAACGAGCATTCCCTTTGCATTTTTCGCATTGCTTCCATGCTATCTTTCGCTCAAACCCTTGCAATTCGAAAACCTGCGCAATTCCCCCTCCATTTGCAAATTCCTTCCAGAAGTCTAGGTTGCAGCTCCCAGTCTATCAATATGAAGATCAAGTTTCGAGGCGGAGCAAATTTCTCCACTTGAGTCTCCGCTGCTAGCAATATCGAGACAGGTGAAGCTCGTCATCTCGACTTCGGTGATTTTTGGTCAAGAATGACAGATGCAAACCCTACACCAATGGCACGAGATGATTAATGATAGCGGTTTAGCTTTCACGGGAGGATTCCCTATCTCAATGCAAGCAGTGTCGACATCTGTACTTTCATGCAGAGCTCACTTCGACCCCGCTACGAGCGAATTGACAAACATACACGGGAGCTCATTGCTGGCCGGGACGCTGCCGCCATTGAGCTTTCGAGGATTCCGAGATGGACAATGCTATAGTCATCTCTCGGGATCAAGCATGTGCCATGTTCGACCAAGACAATGATAAATATAAAGCTTGAGTGGCGAAGTCTTGGTTGAAGAACCCTAAGAAAGGTCCTTCTCGTCTGACCAAAACCCTCTTCCAGGAAGATTTCAACGAAGAACTGTCAGACTTCATAATCCTGCTGGCTCGGGTTATGGGTTTGCCCTCCACCAATGAATTTCATTTCTGGATGTGCCCGCTCATTAGCATGGTGTGCGAGGGAACACAAAATATCAACTGGGTAGAGATCATCAGTATGAATTTGGTGAGCGCTATCCAACGTCCAAAGAAACAAAGAAGTTCTACATGACTTCATATCTGATGTATACCCTAGCAAAGATCCAGCAAAGTGGTTTGGTTTCTCCTATGTAGATGCACACAAAGATGATCCAGTGTATGCCTATTGCCCGCAGTTCACCTTGGAGACCAGCAACCGCAATTTCAGAAGGGTCAATGACGCTTTCACCATGTACGTGGTCGATTGCTCAAGGTGATCTTTTAGAAGGTTTTCAGATGAAGCCATGAACTTGATATCACAGTATGGAGCCTATTTCATTCAATTTAGGAAATTCTCCTATATCAGGCTGGTTGGCTATGAGAGCACCCCTCTGCGGCTCCCCATGTTCTGCAATGACAAAATGGCCCTGATTGAAATATGCAGGCAACTAGACAAGTTGCACAGAACTTGCAGAGACAAGAAGATTTCTGGCTTGCACTTTCCCATCTCTCTGGGAAACTATACATGCAAAACAGCTCTGGATGCTCAGAACATAGAAAGAGCCCTGGTCCCTATCATCGCTCATTTCTTCAAGCCTAGAACCTGTTTTGACTTGAAGAAGTTCATTGAACAGAACCTCAAGATAATATATCATCATAGGGCAGATACAGAAGACTACTGGGCTGACTGTGTAGATGATTTTGAAGCCAGAAGAAGGCATTGTGGCGGTTCTCCTGCCGCACCGATCCAAGAACTCGGTCTGTACTCAAGTTCCCGAAGGTCTCCAAGATGATAATTCGAGCTATACTCTTATGAGTATGAAAATGTGATTAAGCACACTCCTGGAGGACTGGATTGGAACAAGAAAGAGAGAGATGATTTGGCCGAGATTATTGCTCCAGGTCTTGATCGAACTAGTGGTCAGTTCGATAGAGAAGATCCGAGAATTCAAGAGGCACTCGGAGAATCTAGCTCCAAGGATGATTCGACACCCATAAGAGAGACATCGGTTCAGCAGTCCGGAACACCAAAGAAAACCCCTTCGCCTCAACAAACTCGGGGACTGTGGAATCTACTCCTTCTCCATCTACCCGTATACAAGAAGAAACTCAAAGAGGTAAAGAAGGAGCCCGCAGAGAATGATCCTCCAAGAAAACAGCACGCTTGCCTGTGGGGCCGAGAAACATCATTGTTCTCGGTGAAAGTGAAGAAAGTGAGATGCCAACTCCTGCAAGTGTTCCCGAAAATCTAGCAGATAAGGAGGTCCAGAGCACCGAACTTCCAGTACTACGATTCTTCTACCGCCATTACCTCCAAAGTGTTCTACCCACATCTCGGCCTGATTCAACAGCCTACACAGGACCTTGAGTGTCATGAGCTCCTGTCTCTTGGTCCCCTTGCTTCTCCCGCAGATTCTTCTTCCTCTTTTGCTTGGGTGCAACCTCCGGTTGACAAAAGGAAGAGGAAATCCTCCTCTCAAAGCTTGGGACCAAATTTTGATGTCAGAGCACCTTGTTGGGCACCACTCCTTCTCGTGCCAAGAAAGCCGAACTACTTCCGGATTGTGTCGGATGCTCAAGGTCAGCAATTCTGGAGATCGCTAAGCCCACGAGACAAATCGAATCGAGACTTGCCGACATCCGACTTGGAGCTTTCAAGGATCCCTATGGGAGAGTCTACTCCTGAAGGTGAGATTCATAACCTCCAGAAAAGCACACAAGGGTTATTGGAAGGGTAGAGAAAGGGCAAAGCAGATTTATTGAGTAGCTAGAAGAACAAGCCCAAGTTCTCACGAGTTTTATCAAGTCACTTTTGTCTAAGGACAAAGTTTTGGACCCTACCCCCTTGATTGCTCTACCGCCTCCTGTAATTCTAAGCCAAGATGAAGTGCAAAGTATTAAAGATATGCACAAGTATTCTGTCTATGGCAGAGCTATCGAAGCCATGGTAGATGACATGCTTGTTGCTGTAGACTAAACTTCATCGATGAAGCTTTTAAGCTACATGGAAAGGTAGATAATTTCTGCAATGTGTGTCCTCTACTATTGGGGTAATGGATAAAGAGCTTAAGCTCGGAGTAGTGCATCGTAGACCTTCGCCTCATGGGCCGACAGGATGAGAACATCTTATCGGCGAACAAGATTTTCGACGATGCTAAGGACAATCTGTCAAAATCTTGGGTCTACAGGCGTGGGGTGGAAAATCGAGTCCCGGAGGAAGTCAGGAGAAATGAAGAATAGCTGGCAGAAGGGAGAAGCTTTCAAGACACTGGCAGCTGCTGCGTTCAAGGATATGCATTGTCATCTTCAGGATGAAAACTCTGGCGTTCCCTTGTCCTTGCAAGAAATCAAAGCTCAGTTCAGAGCTTTTGTCAAAGATAATCTTTTCAAGGAAGACTCCATCTCTAAGGACAAGATAAAGGAAATTTGCTCTCTTCAGTCTGCCATTGAAGAAGCAAACAAAGACTATCATACTCACGTCGAGTTTGATAAAGAGATGGAGAAATGTCTGGGATTTTGGACTCAGTCTGCAACCAACACGTCAGTCCCTCGTGGCAGAGATATAGCTGAGTCATTGAAGAAGTTCAGGCAGCGGATTCTGAAGACAGTGGGTCCCTCCCAATAGCCGGCCACCTGTCTCCTTCTCCTTTCTTTCCTCTTCTTTCCTTTCTTTTCGTATTCTTTGTAATTAGTTATGGTATTGCAATTGGTGGTACTTAACTATTCTTTAGTTAAAAGAAACGGTTACGAAGAGTAACTGACTTGTAATCTATATAATGGCCTTTCCACGCCATTTTCCGTAAGGAGGAAGAACTTGGATATTTTGTCAAAGTGTAAACAGATCTTAAAGAAATCAATACAAAAGGGCTTTCCGTTCTTTGTCTATCTCGATTCTTGTTGTCTCTTGTGTTTCCCTTTAATATTGTGAAGATCATTTTGTTCCTAACTCGTTTAGTCTCTCCGATTGCACTGCTTCGGTTTTGCAAGTATAGTGATCTTGTACAACCAAGAAGGAACTTTGTGTCCTTGATTAACAAATCAAGAAGGTTATTTACGGAACTTTGTGTCTTTAAATTTAATCCCATTTAGCTAATGCAAATGATCTTGTCTTAAATCCTTTGAAACTTCGCATACATGAAGAATTATTCTACTATCTATAATTCTCAATGTTGCCATTCTCGCTCATCTTCTTATTCCCTTCCTCGATCCCGGCGTGGCCCGATGATCCTTGTGGAAAACACTTTCGTAATATCCAAGTTTGACCATAAAATAATGTTCGTATTTGTAAATAAGTTCGTTTCGAATAAGGGAACCTCTCCCATTAAAGAGGAGGGACTTTTTGTCCCCTCGACATTGCTCTTCTAAAAAGTCCTATTTGACGACCAACATGACGTAAACTACTTTTTGAAACGTAGTCTAGGAAGTACTTCCTTTGATCAAGTTTTAATACCAAATGCTTGTATCACGGGTGATTTATCACTCTATCATATTGGTATTCTCACATTGTTGACATATTCATACTCTTAGCAATTTCATTTTGCATTTCACTTAGGGGTAGTCACTAAGATTTGCACATATCTACAACTCACCCTAGTGAAACTATCATGAAAACATGGTTCCCAAAACACATCTAGGGTTAAAGAAATAGACATATGAGGAACAAAAAGTGCACGCTTGGGAGACCTCTAATAGACAAGGGTCAAACCCCTTCATTGGACACAACTTAGGGCCACTATTTTCTACAGAAAAGGAAACCGAAGAGATGGTTGATCATAGTGGAAATGAATTAGAATCACCACACGCAGACTTTGATTTTGACCCCACTCTACTAGATGAGTTTCTCCTTAGAAACAAAGATAAAGTTTTGGCACGGTCGTGGAATTAGGGGCAAAATTTTCCACCGAGAATGAACCAATATTACCTACAAATGACACTACTAAGGAAGAACGCCCCCTTATCAATATGGAAGATATTTTAACAAGCGGGAATGCTTCCACTTCTTACGTAGAAAATGATAAAATGGTAGGGCATAGAATACCCCTCATCAAAGTGCCACGAAGAAATAAGATAGAACATGAGACAGGGGAAGAACCTCCATAATATGAAGAGGAAGAACCTTTAGAAGAAGAAGACACAAACCAAGTCACAATCCAACAAAAACTCGGTAACCTAAGCCGACAAATAGCTTTGCTTACTTTCCAGGTACAGAAAGACACAAACAAGAATGTTCAAAAGTCAAGGCCTAAGTTTAGGATCCACGAACTCCATCAAGAAAACCAAGGAGAAGAAGACATAGGGTATCATCGTGTACATGTCCCCACTTCTCCCACTAGAGAACAATTTCTCGCACAAGAAGTGCAATTTATGAAAGAACGCTTGCAAGCATACAAGAAAGCAATATAGGGAGTATTAGGAAATACCAATACGAAGAACTATGTCCCTATCCTTTTGACAAGACAATGACCCTTCAACGCTTTCCAAAGAAATTTGATATGCCAAAGTTCAACAAATACAAAGGAAAGGGAGACCCAAGGGATCATGTTAAAGATTTCTACATGGCATGTCAAGAGGTGTCTTATAGTGATAATTACCTCATCAAAATTTTTCCTAAGAGTCTCGAAGGTCAAGCATTGGAATGGTTTATGTGCTTACCACGAGGATCAATTTTCACTTGGCTGACTGGTGGAAATTTTCGTGCGTCATTTCTCGTATAACATAGGGAGTGACATCACCATGGCAGACTTGTGTAGTGTAAAACAATGCCCAAATGAGACCTTCACCAAGCTTCCTCCAACGATGGAGAGGGATAGCTAGTTGCTTCCCAGTGCTTTCCACGAGAAGCATCCGGTTAATATTTTCGTCCCTAATCTCAACCCATATAGCTTTCCACCTCCAAATGCATTGTGTCTCGCACCTTTGAGGAGGTTATCGAGAAAGGGATTCAAATAGGAAAGGCTCTCATTGCCAAAGGCATCCTCAAAACCCAATCTAAAGACAACCAAAGTGTCAAACCCACCGAAAAGCCGAAGATCTTTAACAAAAACAAAAACATGGTGGGAGACGGAATCACTGATTCCAAATGTGTTCAAACGGTCCAAACCAAATAACCTTTTAAACTGACCAAGGGCCCAATTCAACCACCACCAAAGTGATGAACATTCACCTCCTTAATGAACCATTGTCCGTCATACTAAAATAGTTGGATGCGGCCCACATGATGACCTATCCTACAATGCAACCATTTGATGACAATGCTCCTAAACCTTCATGGTATAAGGAGCATGAATACTGTGAAATGCATCGTGTTAAAGGTCATAAGATAGAAAAATGTATGCGGCTTCACCACTATATTCAGGACCTCATTGATAATGGGGAGATAGAGGTGGATAACCCTGCAAAATGCAAACACCTAACGAGAAAATGGGGATTTATAAGGAACCATTCCCTAAGCATGATAAGTCAAAAAGACAAAACCGGATTGGGGAGAGTCATCCCAAACCTATAAAGCCACGAATTACTTGTATACCAAAAGAGATAACAATAATTACGATTCACTTATCGGATGTATTCACTCCCCTGTTGACCGTGTCAATACCATCCGATCAAGGAAAGGACTATGTTTGTGGTAACAAGGCGTGCCCGCCTCGTGATTTTGGAAACCTCTCTATTGACCCCACAAACTGGTAAATATAACCTTTTAGAACAACTTGAGAGGACACCTGCTAAGATCTCGATCTTAGATCTTCTCAAGATATCCAATGTGCATAAGGACATTTTGTATCAAACTCTTCAGGGGTGGGGAGTGCCTTTAGAAGTCGATCCTGCATACCTTTAAGCCGCGGTGGCAAATATTGCACCAAGTGAGCATCGACTTTCAACCATAGGGAGGTCCCTACCAAGAATCCTACACATAATCTTCCCTTATACATTGAGGTAGTTGTCACCCGCAAGAAAATCAAACGGGTGCTTGTGGATAATGGATCTAGATTGAACATCTGCATGCTTAAATTAGTCAAACAATTGGGACATATAGAGGCAGATCTTGAGTCCCATATCATCACTATCACCGCATACGACAACATGGAAAGAGAGTCAGCAGGCACCATTACGCTGCCCATGGAGGTGGGCCCCACTTGCCATCAGACAAAGTTTCACGTCCTAGACTTGGAACTTCCATATAATATGCTTCTAGGCCGACCATGGATCCATGCCATGCAAGCCGTGCCATCAACATTTCATCAATGCATCAAGCTGAAGCATGAGGGACATACGGTAACAATACCAGGAGACTCAGAGCCCTTTGCTCATTGTAGAGCTCTCAATAGCTTTGCACGAAATGGTACATACACATGTCCCTCCGCGGATATGGCCATTCCTTTTCAGTCTGAGGCTATGGAATCCTAGCTGGATTCAAATTCTCTTAGGTCTTGCACTCATGGGGCGTCCACTTCCACATCTCCATTTGATTCATGGGAGATGAAAATTATGGAATATGGTTGTGGGGAGTATAATGTACAACAAGCACTCTTGGTTTCTGACCTCTCTTTGTCACCCAAGACTAGATGTCGACCCAACTACTACTTCAGAGACCTAGAGGAACACACCATTGGGTTGTTCCTACCCGGGGCTTGTTAGCCGAGGAAAAATTGCTTGATCCACCTACTACTTGGGTCCCCGAGGACACTTAGCCATCTTGTTATCAAACCCCTAATATGAAAAAGCTAGCAGAATGATGTACTCCATGGGCTACAAAGGCCTAGGATGTGGGAGGAATGAACAAGGACAAAGAGAACCAGTCCCTCTTCCACATTTCAAAATAGAAAGATATGACATTGGGATTCACCCTTATGGAGCATAGCCCAACGATCGAGATGTGACTTGTTCTGAGCATGAGGATAGCTCCAAGTACCTAGACAATGATATAGATTCCCATTGTAGCCTATATGAGGATCTGGCCTCCACAAACCTTTTTATGAATAACACTGTCCTAACCATCACCCCCACTGAACCAACCCTTGACCTTGTATACCCTTCCCTTGTTGAATGGGACCAACAATGTCACGTGCCACTAGATTTATTCGAGAACGATGAGGCTATTGCAGAGTTTATGGGCATAAGGGATACAATTCCCATTGGAGATCACAAGAAGGGTTTCTTTATTGACTTAGACACCTGCGCCTACTTCGGCGAGGAGGATGAACTTCGTGCTCAACAAAATTTAAATAAAAATGAGGGTAAGAGTTCTAAAGAAAAGCCTTGGAAAAAATCGAAGTCTAAGTCACACAGTGAAAACCTCTTTAAGGCACTGGCTGACAAACAAATAAGAAAATCAAAGGACAAACAAAGTGACCACGCCAAGGATGAAAATCTCGTAGAGACATCCTTGGATGAAGATCTCAACCTACCTCCCGATCCTACGCGTATGGAGGATTTATCAAAATTGTTAGTTGAAGAAACCATTGATGTCAACATTGGTACTGAAGAAGATCCCAAGATAGTAAAATTGGGGCATCACTCTCAGCTAGAGAACAAAAGACATTCACTATGTTGTTGTGAGAGTTCATTGATGTGTTTGCATGGTCTTACCAAGACATGCCCGACCTAGATCCAACTTTGGTCGTGCACAACCTAGTCGTGCATGCGGATGCCAAGCCTATCAAATAGAAACTCAAAGATGCATCCAAGAGTGGCCTTGTTGGTCAAGGAAGAGTTGGAAAGGTTGCTTGCAATGCAGGATTCATCCGACCAATTGACTATTCTGAATGGATATCGAACATTTTTCTGTCCGTAAGAAACTCAGCGGTATTCGAATCTGCATATGCGGATTCTAGATACATCAATAAGGCTTTCCCTAAATATGACTTTCCGTTACCTAACATTGATATGATTGTTGACTCAACAAAGAGGATATGAAACGCTATTGCTCATGGATGGCTTTTCGGTTATAATCAAATTAAAATCGCCGAGGAGGACCAACACAAAACAACTTTCACAACTCCTTGGGCACCTTCTCGCTATCGGTGATGCCATTTGGCCTTAAGAATGTGGGAGCAACTTATTAGCAAAGCCATGATAGTAATATTTCATGATATTATTCATGACATCATGGAAGACTATGTAGACAACATCCTGGGAAAGTCCAAAACAAGAGAGGATCATCCTATCATTTTGTGGCGTATCTTTGAACACTTGCGTGAATACAAAGTCAAGTTGAATCCAAAGAAGTGTGTCTTCGGTGTGTTATCTGGGAAACTATTAGGCTTCATCGTGTCAAGACGAGGTATTGAGGTAGACCCTGCTAAAGTGTCTTCCATCACAAAAATGCCTCCACCTGAGAATATCAAGCAACTACGTAGCTTGTAAGGGAAAATTCAAGCCATTCACCGCTTTATCTCCCAGCTTGCAGATAAATGTCACTCATTCACTCATTTGCTTAAGAAGGACACCACTTTCATCTGGGGACCTGAGCAACAACAAGCCTTTGCTTTGCTTAAACAGTACCTGGCTAATCCACCTGTCCTCATGCCTCCCACTCCGGGAGAACCACTTTTTCTCTATATTTCCGCTATGCAATACTCTATTGGTGCACTGCTCACCCAATACGACCTTAGCCATAAAGAGAAAGTAGTGTACTATCTGAGTCGAACCCTCATCACATATGACCTTAATTATCCTCGATTAAAACGGCTTGTTTGGCCGTTGTTTTTACCTTTCGTAAACTTTGCCATTACTTGCTAAATACTAAGACCAAGCTCATATCCAAGGTCAACCCACTCAAGTATTTGTTGTCCAAACCCACCCTCATAGGTAGAATGGCTAATTGGATCATTCTACTCAGTGAGTTTGATATAGAATTTGTCCATCAAAAATCGCTTAAGGACAAGTACTTGCCGAGCAAATGCCTAGCGGAAGCACCTTTTGCAAAGCATAGAACCTTTAAGTCTAGATCTACCAGATGCATCTTTTCTCTACATTGAAGAATCTATCATATGGCAGATACATTTTGATGGATCTTTTACGTTTCATGGTTCAGGTGCAGGAGTGGTCCTTATTACTCCTTCGGGTGATCCTATACCACAAGCTTTCCACCTAGCCTTCCCTTGCACGAACAACATTGCGGAATATGAAGCACTCATTGCAGGGATGAAGCTAGCCATCAAGTGGAATATTCAACATGTTAAGGTTGTAGGTGATTCACAACTAATCATCAAATAGGTTAATGATGAGTATAAAGTTAAGGATGACAAGCTCATACCTTACAAGAAGTTGGTGGAAACTCTGAAGGAGTATTTTGTGCGCATTACCTTTGAGCAGATCCCAAGAGCGTAGAACAGATCGGCAGATGCCATGGAAACGGTGGGATCTATGCTTCGTATTCTGCCAGGGAACAATGATATGCCATTTTTCATAGAAAATCTACACCACCATGCGTGACGTGCAGAATCTTGCCTGGCTTGTGAGGTTGTTGGTCCCTATTCCCCATGGTACGAACCCATTTTCACCTATCTTAAGGATAGTACTTTCCCTCCCAATATCTCCCATTCTGAAAAGCAAAGCCTGATTCACTAGATAGCCTGTTACACCCTTTTAGGAGGTACACTTTATTGTCATGGCTACGATGGGAATCATTACGTTGTTTGGATGTGACGGAGTCAATCCAGGCAATTAAAGAAGTACACGAAGGAGTATGCGGAGCACATACAAACAGAATGGTCTTGGCTAAGAAACTGTTGAGAGTAGGTTACTATTGGCCCACCATGGAAACTAATTGTTGTAATTATGTTAGAAAATGTGTGCTTTGCCAAAAGTATGGAAATTTCATCCATGCTCCATCACAACCATTGCAACCAATCACTACCCTATGGCCATTCTCCAAGTGGGGACTTGATCTAATAGGGAAGCTTACTCCTACCTCATCTGATGGTCATACACATATCATCACAGCTATAGAATACTTTACAAAATGGGTGGAGGTTATCCCTTTAACCTATGTCATAGGAGCACAGATTTCTAAATTCATCATGAATCACATTATTTGCCGATATGGTATCCCTACAGCCATTGTCACAGATAATGGGAAGTCATTTAAGAACAAAACTGTGAAAGGTCTTTGCCAACGGTTCCAAATCAGATTGAAATGGTCCACGCCATATTACCCTTAGGGTAATGGACAAGCTAAGGCAACAAACAAGACTTTGGTAAGGATAATGGAGAATATGGTTAGCAAAACCAGTCGAAACTGGCACCTACAAATCCACCCAGCCCTCTGGGCCTACCGAACATCAATTCACACTCCTATGGGTGCGAGGCCATATTCCCTAGTGTTTGGGACAAAATCTATCATCCCTTTAGAGATCAAACTCCCATCCCTATGAATTTCTCTTCGGGACTATTTGGATAAGGATGAAGATTATCGAGTGGCAAGATTGGCTGAGTTAGAGCTCCTGGATGAGAGGCGCATTCGCGCTCTTAATCACTTGAAGGTATATCAACACAGAATCTCCCACAACTACAACAAGAGAATCATCCCTCACCAGTTTGAGGTGGGTGATTTAGTTATGAAGGAGAACCAGTTCAACACTAGAGCAGAGTGAGAAAAGAAAGGGAAGTTCGAACCACACTAGTTAGGACCCTATGTCATAGTTGCCAAGTACGACACCGGGCATACAAACTGGCTCACCCCAATGGTGATGAGCTCTGAGAGCCAATGAACACCATGCATCTTAAGAAGTTCTATGCTTGAACATGGCACAAAAATCAAAAAATACAAAAACATAAAAAAAAATTCAGAAAAAGAAAAAGAGAAAATAGGTCGTCCACTAGTGAAAACCATGTAATTGTGGCACTTTGGACAAGTCCTTGGGTGAAAATTAGTTTTCGCACCTTGGGAGGATTCATTGTTCACAAGCATTATGTATTAGAAGGGTAGTTTTCTTTAGCCTTGGACTTGGTTTTGCCTTCGAGTTTCCTTATGCACACCATCTTGTCTAGCCTTGATCCGACTTTGCCTTCTTCTATTCGTTTGTAAGGGACGTGGTCTTTCGTTATTTCCCATCTTACGCTGGGGCAACTCAACGACTTCACCTTCTTGTTCATAAGCACGTGGCTTTTACCCTTGTATATTCCCCACCTAATGTTGGGGGCATCCATGCTTTCTTGGTTACCTGCACATAGCTTTGGAAAACTGTTAAAAACACAAAAATAATATAAAATTGTTTCGAGAAAAACACAAAAACAATAGAACATTGTTTCGAGAAAACACAAAAACAATAGAAAATTGTTTCGAGAAAACACAAAAACAATATAAAATTGTTTCACAAAAACCTAAACAATAGAAAATCGGTTTATGAAAACATATCTTACAAAAATATTTACTTGTATTGTCTTATTTTCTTGCTTTGTTTGTTGCTTGTATAGTGTTTTGTGTGCTTGCTTTTGAGTTGTTTGTTGCTTGGGTGTACTTTGTCATAGTTTATATTTTCTTGCTTAGAATAGATTCATTCCTACTTGTGCATATTATGGTGGGTTTCGACATGCTAGTGTGTTAATTCTTTATTTCTTTCTTAATGCATTTGGTTGTGTTTTGTTACTTGTTAATAAGGCATGGTGATTCATGGTGTATTACATTAATTGTTAGTGTTGTTTGTAGCATTTGGCTGTGTTTCTTGCATGTGCTCTGTTTTGTTATCATTCACATCACATTACCATCACTATCATCACATCTAGCATCATCTATACATCATATATAAACAAAAATGCTAAGTTTTACATCATGCATGTATGCTAAGCTAATCATCACATATCATATCATCAATGGGGGCAAGAGGGGTTGCGCATAATAAAAAATCTATCCCCCGCACCAATATCATCATATCATCCCATCCATATACATCAAAATAACACTTGAAAACAACATTTGATATTGTCTACAGATCTATCATCTATAATCTACAACACGCCTCAAACGATCACGTGCGATCACCATCTCTCCTGAGTGTCAGAGCCTCACGGTAAGTTTTCTAAATTGAGTGGTTAAAATGAACTGATTATGATGTTTTTACCCCCTGGGGTATATTAACCTGTTTTTCACCGATCGGATGGTTGGGACACCTATTTAGCTCACCGTTTTCTCCTCTGTTTGCTGTGGAATAATTATTTTTAATTAAATAATTATTTTTCTCTTATTTTTCACCGTATTGGGGCATTTTTTGTCCAATACCCCTTTCTTCTCCCCGAAAATTTTTATTGCTCCCTGGCGATTTTTATTCTTCTTCACACCCTCGTAAATAATTTTTTTCAAATAATTATTTTTTCTTAATTTTTCCACTAAACAAGGACATTATTTGTCATTTGTTTCTCTTTTCTTCCACCTAGGGCACTTTCTGTTGCCCCTAGGCCCTTCTTTTTCTTCTTCTCCTTTCTTCTATTGTTTATCACGGTTCATAAAAGTCAAAACAATACAAACATTTACTATATAAAAAAATCCAAAAACAAGGCAAATTTTTTCAAAAAATCCTAAAAAGTAAAACACCCTACAAAATGGTAACTTGCTTCTTACGGCTAAAACTTGTGTCTTGCGCATGGTATTTTCTCCATATCTTGTTGGTTTGTCTCACATCTTCCCCGATTAATATGACTCATGGATCACCGGATTCACAACCATTCACAAAAGCTAGCTGCTTGCTTCGTCTGTACTCTGGGGCACTTTTGGTTGCCTGGTGCTGTTTTGTTGCACACAAACGCTTTTCATGGACCCCGTGTCCATTTTCATTTCCCCTTGCATGTATCCTTGCTTGGGGCATCATTTTTTAACCCTTGTCATCAATCATGAACTTGTGGATCTCTCCAGCACTGATAACAAAACATTTGTACAACTGTCTTGACCGTTGTTGGGTTGGATATGTGCGTTCATACTTGTTTTCCCTGTTAGATGAGCTTGTTTCCTTCTCGTATTGCATTGCATTTTTGTATGTTGCATGGAGTTGGTATTTTCAGCAATGGAAAATTGTTCGTATTATGGCTTTTCATGTCATTCTACCTTTGTCGTATGCTTATATTTTTCATAAGGACCGATGATGTAGTTCCTATGGCAATATGATGACATCCAAATTGTTTCAAACAAATACGCAGCTAGAGGCTAAGCTCTTCTCCCCCTCATCCATATTTCTTCTACACCACTTCCCTTTCACCCCTAATTCTCCCTCTCATTGAGGCATCTTGCCTCGTCCCCCTTCTTCTGCCTATATCTCACCTTTTTCGATCATCGATCGGCTTCTTCCATCACCCCATCAACACTCGAGGGGGCATCTCTCCCTCTTACTAATTTTTCTTCTATCCCTTCAAAATCTCTTCTATCTACTATCTTTGAAGTGGCTTCACTTACGCCACCCTAAAGAGGGGAAAATGTATACACCTATAATTACGCCCAAGCAATTTAAATACTTAAATTGCGCTAATTATCCCCTTTCTCGCAAATAAACGACATATCGTCAAAAGCACTTATTTTCCTCATATCATCATTAATTAATTACACTAAGCTAATTAATTAAGTTTCCTATCCAATAAATACCCTAATTAACGACCTTCCGTTAATAAATCACCTCTTCTATCTAGATTAATTAATTAGTCTTCCCCTTCATTTAACTAGTAAATCAATATTTAATTGATTTAATCCCTTTTTAATAGCCTAAATCACACTAATATTCTTCTAATTGGCTTCTATAAGCTTACACCTACCTATTAATTAATCACCTTTGATTAATTAAAGCACCCCCCAACTCCCATGACTTGCTAAACATGTATTAAACCCTTCTAAAGTAAGGTTACCTTTAATAAAGCAACCTTATCCATTCCTAATCATGTTTTACCTTTATCCCACATTCATGAGGATGTGTTGAATCTTTTATCCTTTGGGTTATATAAAGAGCCCTCCACCTACCTTTTTACTTACACCTAAAACTTCTTAAGAGAGCAAATGCAAAGCATATAGAAAAGAGACTACGAGCTTGCCTTTTGTTTTCTTGAGAGGTCACCATTGTTAAGAGCTAAAGCTTCCTATTCTTGCATTCTTTAAGGATCAAACAAAGCAATTTTTGATTGCCATTAGAGCTAAATAGGTCCATTCATTCTTGTTGGTAATCTAGGAGAGTAGAGATGTTAAAATAGCATGCATAGTTTTGATATCATGTTTTCAAAGTTATAATGTTAGTTTAGATCTTGCTTAGTTCTCTATCTTGATGGTGTTTATGCTTTGTTTTAGCTAAATTGTAGAACTATTTTATGTGGTAGTTCTTGCTTCATTTGATTTAGCATTAAGCAAAGTATACATGCACACACAAAATGACATACATCCATAGTAGATCAAAATATAGAATCCATCTAAGTTATTCCATGATAACATCCAAATCATCATCACCATAGCTAGTAATCAAAATATTTAGCTGAAATGACATACATCCATCATATATCAAGTAAAATTTATCTAAGTCACATCTTGCTAGTATCCATAACAACATAAGTACAATACAAACTAGTAATATAAACGACAACACTAGATTGGTATCTGCGTGCCTTGAACACCACCAAGATATCTAAAAAATAATCCATGAAAAAACCATATAATATCCAAATAGTACTCGTAGAATGTATCAAATCTAGTCAATAAGATGATTCAATGATAAAATAATGTAGAAAGATTGTGGGAAATACAAACCCTTCCTAAGCATTTGATGAGAACTTACCAACTAGTGGAGATTTAGCCTTCATCCCATGCAACTCAAAAGTCCTTCCTTCAGAATGGAACCACATGAAAAAATCCTGGAAGTTCATCTCCACCATTCCCAAAGTAGTAAGCCATTGGACCCCCAATATAATGTCTGCTCCTCCCATTGAAATGGCATACATGGGGCCCTCTAGTAGGTAATCTCCCATAGATAGCTTAATCTTATGGATTTTCTTAAACAACTAACTTTACCTCCATCTGCAACCATGACTTGAAATTTTGGTGTTGGATAAATGAAACAATTTAAGCGTATGGCCAACTTATGATTGATGAAATTATGAGTACTTCCCGAGTCAATTAATATTGTCACCCTTTGCTTCTTCACAAACCCAACAACCTTGAGTGTTTTTGGGGTGTTGATTCCTAAAATGGCATGATAAGAAATAGTTGGTTGAGATTCTTCAACCTCGATCTCGAGAACCTCTTCCTCTACATCAATTGTTTCCTCCTCATCTTATTCCTCATTAGGACCCTCAATGTAGAATAAATTCTTCTCGAGACATTTATGTCCTTTGTTCCACTTGTTATCACAATTGTAACATAGGCCTTTTACTTATTTCTTTATGATTTTTTGAGGAATCAATCGTGTCGGTTGGGGAAAATATGGTGCTAGATTCATGCATTCCTTGTGATTAGTGAAGCTCCTTCATTTTACCATATCTCTTTCCTCCACACGCCAAGCAATGATCATGGATTCTGATATCAAACCTGGATTAAGAAGGTAAACATCATATTGGATGTTATCCTTGAGTCCACCCAAGAAGAGATCATTTAGATGATCCTATGAGATGTCATTCACTCATAAGGATAGATTTTGGAACTGTTGGATATAATCCTTGACTAAAATTATATGTCATAGCTTGGTGATCGGCTAAAATAGTTCTCTATAACACTATTACTATAGTGTGTTTGGATCTTATCAGTTAACATATAATAGGTAATAGAGAGACCCTTTTTTTCTTTTTGCTCACACATCCATCTAAACCAAATGAATTATACTGATTATAGGTACAAGGATTCCATTACCACCTTCTATCCATTTGGGGATTGATTCAAATAAATTTAGTTAATCCAAGTGATTGTCTCATTCCCATTGAACTTGCACATCTCCACTTTAGGGATAATGTTACACCATTGGTTAAAATATCTAGTTGTGTGTGCAGAGGATCCACCTTGGTTGGTGTGGTTTGAATCGAAGTGTGAATTGCTTGAGGAAACCATGTAACTAAAATGGAAATTATTACTATACTTCGGCATGAGCTAAACTATAGAAAATAATTCTTTAATAGCTCAAATTTTATTTTCATGTCACCCTTCACTATTTTTGATCCACTATCCAATTCTGACATCACTTCACCCTTCATTATGATCAAGTTATGACCAAAATTTTCTTGCACATTGTTCATTTGGTTTTTACCATGTCCTCAAGTTGGGAGACTATCTTTGATGCCCCTAAAGTTAAAGATTCAAAATCCACATCTTCCTTACTAGGAGTTTGACCCTTCCCTTGGCCTCTAGTTGATCTCCCTATCATGATGTAGGGTTTGTGTCTTGGGATATCAGGGTTAGGGTAGAAATTTAGGGCTTGGGGTTTTCTAAGGTTATTGGCCAAATAGAGAGAAACATAAAGAAAAAACCCTAGAATTTTTTAGCTAGTCAGTCCAAAATATAAGAATTCTTGAAATTGTAGCCTAGGAAGAAAATTCATTAAAACCCTAAAAATGATATAAATTTTGTAAAATAAGTTGAAAAAACTTGAAATTTGGAGAGATTTTTACTTGACTAATTTTGCAACACCAAGAAAAAAATTATAGAAAAATTCACTACTAATTTTGAAATATAGCCAAACCTTCACAATTAGGGTTTGTGTTAGGTTGTGGAGCCTATTTTCATGTGAGAAAGTGTTGAAGATTATACACTAAGAGTACTTGTACACTTTCCATAGTTGTCTCACTGGGGTTTGGGGGTGCAGCCCCGAGAAATTATTTTTGGCCTTAAAACGTGCCCGATATATCGAAACGTGCTTTTCTCATATGGGCGGGATTTTTGACCCATAGGTTTATGGGACGGTTTTAGCCCATGGTTTTGATACCCATGGTTTTGTAAAACTACTTAAGCAATTGTCTACTTATGTGGTTTTGTGCATATGGTAGGGTTAATGTAACATTGTAGATGTGTTTTGAATTTGGGTGTGAATTCTATAGAGTTTGTTGAGCATAGCTCCAAACATATATGGGTATTGTATTGAGAGAGCGGTGGCTTGTAATAAAATATGAGCAAGTGATTCTTGGTGGACGTAGCCCAAATTGGGTGAACCACATTAAATACTGTCTCTTTGTGTTGTGTTATTTTATTCTACATTTTTATTTAAGATCTGTAATATTTACTACATATTAGTTTCTACTGTTGCGATTATGTGAGGGATTATTCCGCATATTTTATCCCTTATTTCCTAACAATTGGTATCAGAGCCTGGTTTGGTTTGCTGAAGTTTTGAATCACAGGGAAAGTTTTATCTTGAGTGGGAGCTATGGAAGATGATGGAAGATCAAGGGTTGATAAATTCAACGGGTAAAATTTCAGTCTTTAGAAGATGTAGATGAAGATTACCTTTATCAAAAGGATCTTTATATTCTCATTGTTTGAGAAGGTGAACAAACCCTCAAGCATGACGAATGTGGAATGAGATTTTCTAGATAGGAAGGCACTTGGGACAATCTGATTGTGTCTTGCATCTTTGGTATTATTTAATGTTTCAAAGGAAAAGACTACAAAAGAATTGATGGATGCATTAGGGAAGTTGTATGAAAAACCCTCTGCCTCTAATAAGATATTTTTAATGAAAAAGTTGTTTAATATGAAGATGTCTAAGAATAGTTCAGTAGCAGATCATTTAAATTATTTTAATATGGTTGTAAATATGCTAGCTTTGGTTACAATAGAATTTGATGAAGAAGTTAGGGCTTTATTAGTTCTATGCTCTTTACCTGAGAGTTAGAATAGCCTGTAATGGTGGTAAGCAACTCGGTTCCAAATAACTCAAAGTTGAAGTTTGAGGATGTTGTAGGGGTGATTCTAAGTGAGGAAATGTAAAGAAAAAGCTCTGGGGAATCTTCTACTTCAGGGAATGATTTGACAGTGGAAACTAGAGGGAGATAGAAGAATAGAGGAAGCCGTGGAAAATCAAAGGATTGGGAAAGGTCAAAATCCAAAAGCAAGATAGTATGCTTGGCACTGTGGAAAGTCTAGGCATGCAAAGAAGTACTGTTGGGAACTTCGAGACAAGAAGAAACAACATGAAGAAAAAAGGAGGAAAATGTGGAAACGGGTAATGTATGTCAGGATGCTTTGATTCTTTCTTTGCACAATATTATGAATCTTGGGTTTTAGATTTGGGGGCTTCTTTCCATGCTACTCCACATAGGAATTATTTTGTTGATTATGTTTAAGGAGATTTTGGACATGTTTTTCTTGGTGATGATGAGCCTTGTAACATAGTTGGAAAAGGTTTTGTTCGGGTTAAGATGCGAATGGGAATACTTGGCTATTAAAGGATGTCAGACATGTGCCTACATTAAGATGAAATTTGATATCGGCGGGGGAAGTTGGGAAGTGATGGTTGTACTTTGAATTTACAAAGGACTCTTGAAGGTTACCAAGGGTGCTCTTGTGGTGGCAAAGGTAAGAAGGTTGGAACCTTGTATTTAACCACTTATAACACTAATGTTTGTAATTTTGTGCCTTCAAGTATATACAACATTGTGGCACTATAGGCTCGGTCATATGAGCCATAAGGGCATGTAGATCATAAAGAAGGATTTACCCGGATATACAGAAACATGTTTGGAGTTCTATGAGGACTGCATATATGGGAAATAGAAGCAAGTAAGGTTTCTCAAGGTTGGACCTATAAAGAAAGAGAGTAAGTTAGAGCTGGTGCATTCTGATGTATGGGTGCCGGCTCAGGTATCATCTCTTGGGGGTTCAAGTTATTATGTTAATTTTATTGATGATGTAACAAGGAAAGTTTAGGTTTATTGTATTAGAAACAAATCTGATCTATATGACACTTTTGTTAAATGGAAAGCCTTGGTAGAGAATGAAACAGTCTTAAGCTAAAATGTCTCAGGTAAGATAATGGAGGGGAGTATTACAGCAATGAATTTGACGATTTGTTCTAAGAATGGAATCTATAGGAAAAATGGTTCTAGAACTTCGTAGCAGAATGGGGTGTCAGAAAGGATGAACAAAACAATAATGGAACGTGCTAGGAGCATGAATTTACATGTAAGGACTACCTCTTTCTTTTTGGGCATAAGCAATGAGCACATATGTGTACTTGATAAATAGAGGACCCTCAAGTGCCTTGGATGGAGGCATACCTAAGGAGGCTTGGTATGGTAAGAAATTTGATTATTCATTTCTTAGAGTCTTTGGATGTGAGGTGTTTGTCCATATAGACAAGGATGATAGGACCAAACTAGAGGCTAAATCAGAAAAATGTGCTTTCATTGGTTATGGTGGTGATGAATTTGGATATAAATGTTGGAGTATTAAGGAAAAGAAAATCATTCATCTAGGGATGTGGTCTTTAATGAGAAAGTCATGTATAAGCAGTACAGTTGTAGGAAAATAGGGAAGAATCCAAGAAAGAATATGCAATGGTAGAGGATCTTCCAGATGGGAAAGTGACACATGAATCAGTTTAGGAACCTCCTCAATAGGAACCCTAAACTCCTATATTGAGGAGGTATTATAGGGTAAGAAGAGAACCTGAACATTTTTATCCTTCTCTTTATTATTTATTACTCACTGATAGTGGAGAGCTAGAGAGATTTGATGAAGCAATGCAAGTAGATGTCAGGAAGAAGTGGGAGTAAGCCATGGATGAGGAGCATCAGGCTCTCATGGAGAACTAGACATGGGATTTAGTGAAGCTACCCGAAGGTAAAAGAGCATTACAAAACAAGTGGGTGTTTAGATTCAAAGAGGAAGAAGGAGGCAAGAAAAGATACAAGGCCCGATTGGTGGTCAAGGGGTTTGCACAGAAAAAAGGTATAGATTTTGATGAGATTTTTTCTCCGTTGTAAAAATGACTTCTATTAGAACTATTATTGGAATAGTTGCAGTAGAAGACTTGCACTTAGAGTAACTTGATGTAAAGACTGCATTTCTCCATGGTGATTTGGAGGAGGATCTATATATGCAAAGAACTTGAGGGCTATGAGGTCAAAGGTAAAGAGGAGATGGTGTGCAAACTGAAGAAGAGCTTGTATGGCTTGAAACAAGCTCCATGTCAATAATATAAGAAATTTGATAGCTTCATGATGGAGCAAGGTTATATTAGATGCCATTTTGACCATTACATGTATACAAAGAAATTTGAGGATGTAATTTATCTTATCCTATGTTTATATGTGGATGATATGTTGGTTGTAGGTAAAAAAATGCAAGAAATAAAAGTACTCAAGAAACAACTAAGTGAATCCTTTGCCATGAAGGATTTTGGGGCAGTCAAAAAAATCCTTGGTATGAGGATATCTCGGGATAGGAAGGAATGAAGCTAAATTTATCTTAGGAAGAGTACATTAAGAAGGTCTTGGAGAGGTTTAATATGCAGGATGCTAAATTGGTTAGGACTCCTTTGGTAGGCCATTTCAAATTATCAAAGGAGCAACGTCCCAAGACAGAGCAGGAGAGAAACCGGATGTCCAAGGTACCTTAATCATTCGTAGTTGGCAATTTGATGTATGCCATGGTGTGCAACAGACCTGATATTTCCCATGTAGTGGGAGAAGTGAGTAGATTTATGAGTGATCCAGGTAGAGATCACTAATAGGCAGTAGAGTGGATCCTTCGGTATTTGAGAGGGACAATGGGGACAGCTTTTATGCTATAGTGGATCAGACATTACTTTGTGTGCTTATGTAGATTTAGATATGGATGGAGATGTAGATAGCAAGAGGCGCACGACAAGTTATGTTTACACTTTAGGTGGGACAATAGTGAGCTGGATTTCATGACTACAGAAGTTGGTGGCTTTGTCAACCATAGAGGTTGAGTATGTTGCTTCCACAGAGGCAAGGAAAGAAATGATTTGGTTACAAAAATTACTTGAAGAGTTGGGGCATAAGCAGGAGGAATGAAAGTTACATAGTGATAGTCAGAGTGCTATACACCTATCTATGAACTCTAATTTCCACTCTAGGATGAAGCATATATAGTTAAGGTACCATTTCATCAGACAAATTTGGAGGAAGAGAAGTTGAAGCTAGAAAGATTCATATCAGTCGAAACCTGCAGACATGATGACCAAGATGGTCACAATGGAAAAAATAAAGCTTTGTTCAGCTTTGTTTGGTCTTCACGGAAACTAGTGAAGGGTTGAGAAGTTTGCTCAGAGGAAAACTAGTCTCCAAGTGGGAGATTGTTAGGTTGTGGATCCTATTTTCATGTGAGAAAGTGTTGAATATTGTACACTAAGAGTACTGTACACTTTCCACAGTTGTCTCACCGGGGTTTGGGGTGCAACCCCCCGAGAATTTTTTTTTGGCCTTAAAACGTGCTTGATATACCAGAAACATGCTTTTCTCATATGGGCGGGATTTTTGACCCATAGGTTTATGGGACAGTTTTGGCCCATGGTTTTGTAAAACTACTTAAACATTTATCTACTTATGTGGTTTTGTGCATATGGTAGGGTTAATGTAACATTGCAGATGTGTTTTGAATTCGTGTGTGAATTTTGTAGAGTTTGTTGAGCATAACTCTAAATAGATCTGGGTATTTTATTGAGAGAGCGGTGGCTAGTAATAAAATTTGAGTAAGTGATTCTTGGTGGACGTAGCCCAAATTGGGTGAACCACGTTAAATATTGTCTCTTTGTGTTGTGTTATTTTTCTACATTTTTTATTTGAGATCTATAATATTTACTACATATTAGTTTCTACTATTATGATTCTCATGAGGATTATTCCACATATTTTATCCCTTATTTCCTAATACCACTTGTAATGAAATTACTTAGATATATATGAATATCAACATTAATATAACACCAAAGAACACCAAAATATAGAGAAATGATCATGATATGCAAGTAAAATGACTTATCCACTTCAAGGGGACAACCTCCAAACTATATAATAAAATCGAATGCTCAATATGATGATAATATCCTACTCTTTAACTCCTATATATACCTTACTATACTATCCATTGCCCTAAAACCAACCCACTAAACATATAAAAGCATAAATAACTATGATATGACATGATAATAGATTATGTTTTCCATAAGTTGACTATCCTTATCCCAATACATGAACTAGGGCTAAAGACGTAGCATACTACCAATCATACCATTTATCATTCACCTTTCTAGTTAGTATTAAAACATCCTCTCATAGGAGTAACAAAGTTGAGACCTTTTCCCTCTAGTGCTTATGTTTTGGTTGGTGTTTGAAAGGCTACATGAAGAAAATCAAGGAAAATTTTGAAAAGATGAAGTTTATAAGCATAAAGAAGATGTGATGAAGAGGGAAAATAATTTCAAATTGTTAAAAGTGCATTGTTGCATTTAAAATATGGATCTTTGAGGCCAATATTTAAATGATACAAGATGGAAAACATTGGTCCATGTCCAAGATCTAATAATTAGAAACAATGCTTATGTTTTTAGCCTATTAAAGTAATTGGATATTACTCTAACTTTATATATTTATATAATTATTGGAGTGAAGAGTTCCTAATCTAAATTTGGACTATGGAAACAAGAAAAAAATCTAGTTAGACTAAATTTTCCAAAACAACAAATGAGAAAATTAAAGATGAAGGTAATCTTTATAACATCTTCACAAGGATCTAAGAATGGTATCCAACCAATAAAATAAACTATAAATTCCGAATGCTAGTTATATAATTAAAGATGAACTTTGAATGTTAAAACTTAAATTGTGGAAATAATCTTATCAAAAAAATATGTATAGAATATCACTATGAGTGGTTTGAATTAGGAGAGTTTGGTGCAATATCAAACTTATATTAGAACTTACTATAGAAATTTTCTATAATTTTGGTATTTTAAAGACCCTAATCAAGAGTAGCTCAACATTGAATCCATTTTTTAATGTTTGTTTTATTTGTCTTAAATGTGTTAAAAGGATGAGAAGTTTTCATATGGATAAGTGTTTACAACTGAAAAAGCACATGGAATTATTTTCTAACTTCACCAAGGACTCGCATGTGGTCATGTCAATCAAGGTACACCACACCAAAATTCACTCAGGACCTACCTAGACTTATCCATTGAGGAGTGTTGCACCAAAATCATCAATACTTGAACCAAGCTATTGAGGAGTATCGCACTAAAAATCATCAAAGAATCAAAATTATCTATTAAGGAGTTTTGTAGCTAAATTCACTTGGGACTTGTGCTCTGACCTTGATCATTGAGGTGTACATTCACCCATGACTTGTACTTGGAATTTTTCATTTGTTGGTAAATGATTTTGTAGTGGGGTAAAAATGATGTTTTTAACAACAATGTGAATTAGATGGGGTCTCTACTCTATTATAAAAGGGAGGAACCCTTTATTGCTAATGCTAAAAAACAAAAGGGATAATATGTACACTACTTAATCCTAGGGGAAATCTCAAGGTTGGTAGTTCATTGAACTAATAAATAATATGGGGGAAAATGAGGAATAAATAGATAATAGAAGAGAAAATGAAAATACATGTGGAAGAGATAAGACCTTTCTTTCCAATAGGTAAACACAAATCCTTATTTTTAAAATACAAGAAAAAATTAACCATGCCAATATTTCAACTAAATAAAAATAACTAAAACAAAAAAATATAATATTACTTGCACGTAATAATAAGTAACAATAATCTAAGAAATAAAGACACACAACACAAATTTTGAATCATTTCCTCTCTTTATTCTTCTACTTGACAAAAATTAGAACACAAAGCTTCAACCACCTTCAATATTTTGGATTTCTAATTTTTCCAAAAAGATGGGGAAGAGCACCTATGCGGGGAAGCCTAGTGAGAGCCATAGACTCGAAAGTGTCATGAAGCCCTAAAACTCACTCGCCGTTGGCGGGGTAGAATGCAACAACAAATGAGGGTTGGCCAAGAAAAGTCAATATTGCCAACACATATTTAAATGGTTGAGGAAATAGCTCTTCTCGATAGGAGTGGTAGTGGTTTTTCGCTCCTCATGGCCATCCAATGGCTCCTCCAAAATTTTCTCAGCAGTTACTGGGCGCGCGAAACTAGGTTTTTTCGAGGGCTCTTGATGCACCGTACATTGTGGAAAACACAAAAAATATACCTGTTGTTACCCTTCCACTCCCAGAGGTAACCAATTCCATTTGTGCCCTTAAAAATTCTGCCATTATCTGTCGATTTAATGGATTTTGGCCTTGGAGTGAAGAGTTGCATCAATGGATTTACTCTACTTGGTCCCATGATTGTGAGATCCAACTATGTGCCAAGGGTTTTTTTATTGTTCAGTTCTCCTCCCCTTTAGATTATCAACGGGTTTTGAATGAGGGTCCTAGTTTTGGGGTAGGGCTGGCCTTTTTATTACACCATGGTTTCGGATTTTGATCCTTCTTCTATGGTAGTCTCAAAAATGCCGGTTTGGGTTTGTTTACCCAATCTTCCTCTCCCCTTTTGGCATCCTCAGGTTTGTGTGGCTATTGGTGATTCTCTTGGTTGGTTCATCAAGTTAGATGATGAGTGGTCTAAAAGGGCTATTCACCTATGCCTGTATCTACATTGAGGTGGATTTCAATAAAGGTCTTCTAGAAAAATTGGAATTAATCCATGATGGCTTCAAGTGGATTCAAATTCTTGACTATGAGAACACGGCCTTTCGATGCTTGGTTGTGCCATCAAACCGGCACCTTCATGAGGCATGCCCACTCTCACCCACTCAGAATAAACAAAAGAAGAACAAAGGGGCTTCTCAATGGCCTAAGGGTTGGCAACCATTCTCTACGCCGGAAGTCAAAGACCAGCCAAAAGTCAAAGATCAGCCGACGACATGATGGTCGAGCTTCCCCATCTGGCGGTGGTGCTAAGTGGATGCATGTATCTAACTCTTTTGATTCGACCACCTCGCATGGCTTGTGTCTTGATCCTTCACTTGACTTGGCACCCCAATAGGCGCCATGGACCATTGTCACACGTTCAAAGGAGAAGAAGGGGTATTTTGAGCCTCATGTTTCTCATTCTCCATTGGACCTAAGTAACTTTGTATTTGGTGTTCCTCAGGCACCCCTTTTGTTGTTTTGCTAGGATTATATTAGTCTGTTTGTGGCTTTGGCGTGCTCTCATACCACCCTCTTTTTTTAAACTAAGCTTGAGAGAATCTTATATCATGTTGCATTTAATATAATATAAAATCCCCTTTCATAAAAGAGAGAGAGAAGAAGATGCATTATTAGTTTACCCTTCCAATACTTATAGAGAAAAGCCCCTATTTCCCTAGATGTGTGGGAGAAAAAGCCATAAATTTTAAAAATAGTAATATGAGTCACTTGTTTGACTTATTCAAAATTGTAAATCTATGTATTTAATTCACAACTTTGAGTACGAAAGGGATTTTTAGCTATGAAATTACAAGTTTACAAAATAGACTTGTATCTCAAAACCTCTCAAATTTACAAGGCAAAAAGCATGGGAAATGTATTTCCCATTATTATCATGAATCTATTTTCTTGATGTTGATGGCATTTTATTTAGAAAATTGAAGGCTCTCTTGATAAGCATCAAATTTATCAAACACCTCCTTGATTTAAATCTCATCTGCATCACCTGTATACATGTCTTGGATGTGGCAATGTACTTCAATATTGATCATTTTCTTTAGAAGTTTGTAGAAGGATTTCATCTTTCTTATTCATCTTGTCTAGATGATTTTGGTATTGATCCTATCTCTCAATGGAGTTGTAGTCAAATGAACTCTCAGGAGTTGAATATTTTAGGACCATTACTTGAATTGGCCTATAATCTCCTCAAAGACAATATAGATTTCCATGGTCATCATTAAACATGCAAGGGATATTGTTAATCACATATTCTATATCAATAAGAGAATCCACCCACTCATTCTTAGATTCTTTTAAATTTTTAGAGCATTCTCTAAGGATCCAAATTTTGAACCTTGTTTCTCCCAAGAGCTTGATTTGATATCCTCTCTGCTCATCACCGATAACACCTTATCCTATTAGGACCTTTGTGTCAAATATTGAGAAAGCATCAAACTTGGGCAAGTATTAACTAGGTAGGTTCATCGTGACCTTATACATATTGAGGATCTTTCTTGAAATATACACCTTTGAAGTAATTTCACTATGGATTTCAGTCCCTCTATGAGTACTTGTTAAAATTAGGTGATCAAATTCTCACTCCATTCCTTGGTGACTATGCCCATGCATCTGATTTCCTCAAACTTATTCAATAAAATAGATTCAATTATTTAGATCTGGGTCTCTATAGAGATAGAGGATTGGAGGGTTTTGACCATTTTCTATATGAAAATTGTGAGTTGGTCAACTCCCTCTCGAGATGCTCCTTGGTAGCATGATCCTTATTCATTTTAAAAATATTTGGCCTATTAAATTTTGGACTTCCTCCTTAGAAACCTCCCTTGTGACCTTACCCATAATAACCTTGGAGAATCGATAGTCCTAAGTAGAGGTTTCCTACTCTCTCTATCCTATGGTGGCATGATGATCTCATCAAACCTCTCACCCTTCTCATTGATGATCACCTTTGAAACTAGTTTGTGTTTCTTTATTACTCATGAATGGGTTAGCTTTAGGTCCAAGATTCTAAAATAAATGTATTTTAATTGCACCATTTCCTATTTCTTATTTTACATAAAATTACCCAACCATTGAGGGACCACAAGGCTACCTTGTTTGAGTGCAAGTTGTTGTTGTTGACCACCACCCTAAAAGTTGAGTTGGGTATGTTAATGATAGTGGAGGAAACAACTATTATAAGCTGTCATGGGTAGGGGTGTGGTCACCGAATGGAGGGATCGGTGATAAGTGATAGGAGGGATCCTAACAAAAATATCAAGAATACAACTAATGTATTTGGAGAAGAAAATGAAGGAGTAAGGACAACAATTGTTCCGGGTGGAGAAGATGCGGAAGAAGAACACTAGTTATTATGGGTGGAGAAGATGGAGGAGGAATGGAAAATGATCTTAGAGGAGAGAAATGAGGATTAGAAGTGGCTGAGATAGTTAATATTAGAGGGGAAGGTGGAGGAATGGAATTCAAGGAGGAGGAGGAACATGCTTGAGTGAAAGTGGAGGTTGGATACTTTGATAAGTAGGTACAAACACAATGGAGGTATCATTAGCTAAAAATGTTATGATATGTTTAGAATGAGTGATGAATTAGGTGAGTCCAAAACTATTGTCTTTCTTGATCCCTTTGTAAGCTCGAAGTGCCTTTCCCACCACTTTGTGCTCCTTTATGCACACACTTGAGATTTAGTGTTGTGGTTGGTCCTCGAGAGACTTTACTTTTTTACACATCGAGTCCCCCTTTGAATAATTTGGAGGATTCGACTACTACCCTTTTAGGGTGGCCAACCTTAGTTGTATGTCAACTCCTTTTGACTAGAGTCACTTTACTATCCTTAACATCACAACCTTAGTCCTCTCCTCAAGGGAAGTAGACTCAGACTTAGACCAATCAACTCTTGGAAAAGTATGGAACTTGATTTGTTAATTATCATATATTTGATCGACAACATTCCCATCATCATCAACTCTCTGGGATGTCTACAAGGTCAAAGTCCTTAATTTGGTCCAATGACATGTGAGACCAGTCTCTTTTCCTGATTTCTTCCTTGTCATCAAAGTCGATCCAAAATTATTCATAGTAGGGGGTGCGATCATGAGCAGACCCCAATGCATGATTCAAAGTTTCATGGATATCGAAATATGGCCTCACCGGGAAATACCACATGGTAACTTAAAGTAATTTTCACATCCATTTTCTTTCCCTCGATGAATTAAGGGCATGATTAATTTCCTATAGTGACTAGGAAATGTACTCAAACTTGTTTTCTTAAAAATCTATTTGTGTACTTCTACTAGTTGTCGCATGAGTTCCAAAAGCACCATTTTATCACTTACAAACCTAGGAAGCATATAAAAAGATCTTGTGAACCCATCAAACCTTATATATGAAAAGGTTGTAAATTGTATAAACAATCCCCCACCATTCTATGCTTGTGGATGCTTTGATCGAAAGGCGAGATGAGGACAACATTGGATCAAACATGTAGATGACATGATATAAGAATGTTTCATTGACTCGAAAATGCTTTGGGCACTTGACTTCCATGGTCACTATGGGTAGAAGTCATATACATTTTTGGAACTTAGTTGACCCTCTCTATTCAACCTTGTGAGTGTTCTAGACTTGGTTGTAGTTTATACAAGGTAGGAAGTGATGTAGAACCTCTTTGTGTTCTACACTTCGATGAGTTGCTTATGAATTAAATCACCGATCAAATCAACCTAATTTAAATTTTTATTCTTCATAATGGTATGGATGTATTGGAACATATATTCTTGAATGCCATGTGTAGTAGGATTTCCCACAATCCTTTTGATCGAGTGATGCGGTCGTTGATCTCTTTCTTGAAGTTAAAGCGGGGAAGAGTTTTGGTATTCTTGAGGCCAATCATTTTGTCTTCTCCACTCAATACCTATTTACCATTTTGGTACATGAATTAGCATTATCATTCCATAACTACTGAGTAGATTCAGGGTGATAGCAACATAAACCTCAAAATTGGGAATCTTTTGCATCTTCTCTATATAGTTTGTGTCTATTCTTAGGAGGTACTCCCATCAAACTTCTTCACCAACCTAATATCCTTGTCTTAATGATTTAATAATTTATTACAAAATTAGGGTATTGGGAAGATATAGGGAAAGATAATATAAGTGTAATGTTACTCTCATAAATTCCTTACACGTAATAGAATTTAAAGTATGCTATTATGCGAGACCATAAATCCTACAGTTGATGTGATCGAGAATGATATATTTAATTTTGTCTACATTAAATTCCTTGTTAGATGGGGGTGAACCCATAAAACTCATACTTCATGTCTTTTATACCTCTTGACCCCTCACAAATTTGAATAAATCAAAGAAAAAATAGTTAAAAATGGATTTAGGAAGAAATAAGGATTTTAGGAGTATAAGGCAAGTTTGGAACTCCAATCTCCTTGTTGAGGCATAATTTTAGGAATTTACGACTGGTCAAAAGTATGATCACCTTTGAATTGGGATTTTGAAGTGTAAAAATAAGAGAAAAATCTAATCAACCTCCAGTCACGCTTTTAGAGATGAAAAGCTTGATTCACTTTTAGTTAGAATTTTGTAAATGTATGACTAGAAAAAGTCTAATTAAGCACAAAACTCCACTTGATCACGAGTTATACTTTTGAGCATATGAGACAATCTTGAAACCCCTCCTTGACCTAATCGGGCTTTTAAAGGTGTTTGTCAAGACAAAAATTGCGATTGGCTACTAGTTAAACTTTCAAGGAAGGAAAAGTTAGGTGGAAACTTCCTCATTTCTATGTAAACCAACCGAGAAATTGGAAACCTTGCCTCAAACTTGTAAGTTATGTGGATTGAAATGCCAAATCTAGTTGGTCATTTCGTACCAAAATACAACAATGAATTCCCACCAATCACAATAGAAAATTCTTGAAAAACATAATTGGATGCTCAAAATCTCGTCAATTTTGTGTGATGGAGAGAGGGATAGAGAGCAAGGAGCAAATCCAAATTACAAAAAGATACTTTGCAAACGAGTGGAAAAACTATAAATAAACCATTTTTAGAACCATAAATGTTGACACACATGAAAATTCCAATCAACTTGGGAACTAATGGTGAGTGAATTGAGAAATTCAAATTTTTTGAAAAGTCCGACTCAAAAGGGGTTAGGATTTTCACCTTGTCCGAAAAGGTGAAAAGTCAAACTCAAAGGGAGTGAGAATTTTCTCCTTGTTGAAAAAAGTGAAAAGTTTGACTCAAAGGGAGTCAAAATTTTTCCTTATCAAATAAGGTGAAAAGTCTAACTCAAACGGAGTCAGGATTTTTGCCTTATCGGACAAGGTGAAAAGTCTGACTCAAAGGGAGTCAAGATTTTCACCTTGTCGGACAAGGTGAAAAATTTGATCCAAATGAGAACTTGGTTTTTGTTAAGTACAAAGATGGGTTTCTTATATCATTTTAATTTTTTTGATAAATAATCTCATCTCTAAATGCATTTGCTAAAAATCTGGATGGTCCCCCAAATTTTCAATGTAATTCAAATTTGTGGATAACACCATTGATGAGTACATTTTCTTATGCACGGTCTTGTCCATTTACTTATGTTGCACCTGAAATTGGGCGTGGTATGATACAAATTTACAAATTAGATATGGGTCTTTGCTATTAAAATCCCAATTATTTATCTCTCAAGCTCACCCTAGACAACAAAGAAGGTGAAACTATCAGGAAAAGTAATTTTCATATGTAATTTTTCTAATGAATAAAAAAACTATTATTTCAAAACCCCGCACCATAGAAGCTCTCTTTGAAAGATTGAATAGAACAAGATCTTTATTCAAAATTAATTGAATTTTAAAGTTTACGCGTAAAATGCCAATTGTACCAAGACTTATCATAAAATTTAATAATCTCTTAAATTAGATGTTATCTAAATAGACATATATTTCAAACAAAGACCAATTTGTCCATGACATTTGGAAGGTGGTGTTATCATAACTACAATAACATCCAATATAACTCAAGATATTTTGTAGATTCTTATCAATAGTTCAATAACTCAATATATAGGAAGTGATTGTATCCACACAAGATGAAGGAAATGAAAACATTAAAATGTATGATATAAATTGAATTTGAATATGAACCTTTGTATTTTCTTTCCATTTCTCTAAATCAAAGTGCATTCGTATCACTTAAGTTAATAATTCAAAATAGTCAAATTATTTTTTTATCATGCTTGTAAAAATATAATTAAGGGAAAGGATCCATTAATTTAACAAATGTTAATAATTGTCATCCATCTTGTTATTAAAATTTATAGTAAGTGAATATTAATGCTTTAAAAATATTTTAATATAACCCACTAGTGGATATTCTCCAGCCAACTCATTTTTAGTGAACAAGAAACAAGAATAAGTCAACAATAAACAAAAATGGTACTTTCATTAACTCGAAATATAATTACATAAAATCAACAAACATTTTCCTTTTTATTTAAAGTACATCAACATGATATCAACTAAAAGTTTCTTGTTACTTAAGATTTTAATCTTCAAAATTTCACATTCTACTTTTATATGTTTAGCAACAAGTCTTTAATGCTCCAAATCCCAGCCGTAGCTAACAACAATAGTAAAAATTTCCTCAAGTTTCAATCCCTTCAATTCATTTTTAAAGAAAGTGTGCAGTCTCTACGGACCTCAAAATAGTAATTAAAACAAATGAAATGAAGTAATCAAGCCACAAGATCCCCCAAATTGAATTTCAACATTTGATTAAAATATAAGGAGTATTGATAATGTGTCTCTCACTTCTAATTGGTTGTTACTTTGTTTATCTTCACCATATATACATAATATTTCTCACATTTTTCAGGCTAATTGTTGAGCCCAAAAATGACTAAGTCCCGGAGCAGAGGATGAACACGCGCGAAAGGAAAGATAGGAAGAAGGAGCATGGGGAAGAGTGTACAAGGAGAACTAAGTGCGCATGAACAATTTGAATAGTCCAATTTGAGTGTAGGGCTTGAGTAAACATGGAGCGTGTAGAGGTTGGTACATGGAAGCAAAAGAGGATTATGGGACTAGCCACATTATGGAATATGGTGTTGCATGGAAAACACGTGAGGATGCGGGAAGGCATGATAAAAGGATAAGGTTAGTAGGTGAATACTTGAGGCCCAAGGAAAGAATATTCGAGGGAATAATCAAGGGTTAATCATTGTGCTTAAGGAGCTATAAAGTGGAAATTAATCATATCTTTAGCTAGCTAACATAGACACTCAAGTATGGTGGAGCATGATCCCTCTTGCATGCAGCTTGCTCATGAGTAATCTTAAGGTGGTGGGGAGAGATCCCACTCTATTTAAGAATGTGCTTAGGTCTGAAAGAGGGTGTGTAAGCATAGGTTCATATGTGTATGGGGATGCGAAGGGCTGCGAGGAAATGAGAGGTGATGTAGGAGGAAGAAGATGTGTGATGTGAGGTATGAGATATTCTGGGTGCATAGAAGGGAGCATGGATAGAACCCTTTGAGTAGAGTCATTTTGTAGAGCAGGATGTTATTTCATAATGTATTCGGTCTACTATGACCCTTTTGATGTAATCTGATATCTACTGTAAACAATTGTGAATCAATGAATATGATGGGTTGTTATGAATATCTCTATTTATGGGTTCAAACCCTAGTGTTCTTCATATTTCTCATGGTTCATATCTAATTTATTTGTGATGTTGTAGTGTTTACTTTTACATTATGGTGCATCTGTGTTTAGATCTAGTTTCTTCACTTCTATGCTAGAATGAATACATGTGTTTCTATTTCTACAAACATTCCTCCATTAATGGTGAAGCATTCTTACAAGGCTCACATAAAGGAGGGAATCAACACCCTCACGTGTCTCGGGTGAGTGCCGATCCAAGGATGGGTGATGTGCGATGCGCTTGGGGTTTAAAGGGAGTAGGTAAAGGTGACTACATTTTGGTTTCATTGTCCAGGACCTCTTTTGAAGTTGTTGTAAGAATGGTGTGTGATGATAGAATACTTGACCTTGGACAACGTTGAGACTTGGCTTAAGAACATAGAGGATGAGTTTGCACAACGATTCAATACTGGACCTGAGTTTGATGCACGTAAATGGGTAGAGGAGCATCTATATCATGAGATTTATGAGACGTTATTTTGCTATTTTCTAGTAGACTGTATGAATGGTTGTCAACGTATGCATTGAGGAAGAGTTGGTATTATCGACCTCATGTTTGGACCTAAGAAGATTATCAACAACTTCATGATGCTGATCTGACCTGGACTCGTGTTGTTGATCATTGGTGGAGTGGTGTGTTGACTAGCTATATGTTAGAGTACACGATTTCTACTTATTCTTTCCCAGAGGTTACTGAGTTTGAGTTCTTGCGAGAACCAAGAGGATCTTTCTTACGCGTTATACCATTAGCCATCAAGATCCTGATCATCACTCTGAGTTTGGAAGCATTTCCTATGGCTAGCTAAATTCCCACTAGGTGTAGGGCATGAAAGCTAGTGTGGTGTGAGATGGTAGATCCTACGATAGAAGTGGAGAGAGAGGAGAGATGACTCAAGTATAATGAAGTGCGGAGAGAGGGAATTGGCAAGACAATGTGAAGTTGTAAGATTGATGGAATTATGGAGGTAGACATTGCAGGAAGGATTTGAGGTTCACACAAAGGATGTGGAACTTGAGCAGTCTGTGCTACCCCATCTTGGTAAGTGTGGGAGAAGAACCCCTCGGCTTCGATGATAGATTTTCATATGAAGGAAGGAGAAGAATTGTAGGTATGCATCTAAACCCACCATGTGACCAAACCCTTGTGCTTAGTTTCCCAATTTCTAAGACAAGTATTCATAATTCAGTTGGCATTGGTAAGAAAAGAACATCAGATACATATCATTTTACATTACATCCATCTATGGCTGCGCAAAAATTTCTAGTGTTTTATGGAATCCTGTTAGGTACGTCATTTGGACAAGGTGTGGGTATAAAGAGTTTGAGTATCACGAATGGAAGTGGTTCAAAGTCACAAACCGTTGTTGGTGCGTAGTTTAGCACAATAGTGGGGATGTAAATTGGAATTTCTTTGGGCCCTTTTCCTTCTATAGGAGGAGGATCCGGAGGGATAGGAGCTAGTTGATCTAGTGGCACTGGTGGTGGAGGAATCACAGGAGGGAACCAAGGTTTTGGATCTGGTGGACAAGGACCTTAACCACTTCAGTAGGTGTAATTTGAGATGTCTTTACATTTACCTGATTACAAAGGTCTTGAGGATGATAGAGAGCATGTACACAAGTGCAAGTTGCTATGGAAAACTAAGGGTATCACTACCCCAGAGTGGAAGACAAGTCAATTTTCAACCACATTGCAAGGGCGTGCACATAGCTGGTACTGTAGTATGAACCACATCAGATGGTGGTGTATTATACCGAATTGAGTGATGCCTTTTTGGCATAATTCCACTTTCCTAAATTTAAGTAGAAGAGCATAAACACACTCAAGGAGATTAAACAAGGTATGGCGAGAAAGTGTGCGGGAGTATGATACATGTTTTAAGACTCTCTTGTCAAAGCTATCTTATGATATCTGTTAGGGTTAGCACACCGGTTGTACGATATATTAATCGAGATCTAAGCATAAAAACAATCAATATGGAAATAAACAATACACAAGATTTAACGCGGTTCACCCAAAGTGTGGGCTACATCTACCAAGAAAATACCAATTTATCATCACAAAGGAAATTTAATGAAGATTTGAAATCTTCCACACCTTCTTGGATGTCATGTACTTTCTTCTCTACATTTTCTCTTTTTCTCTCTAAAAGAAACTTCTCTTAATTCTCAATTAAATTCCATCTTCTAAACCCTAGTTTTATGCTTATATATGCATCTACAATCTTAGGGAAATTTAGCTATACAATTACAACCATTAGATTAACTTAACAACTAAATATAGATATAAATCCCACAACTTAATTATAGTAGTCACACACAAACAATCGATGCCGCTTAGCCTTAACCGATTTTGGTTAGCCATTACCGATGTCGGTCCCTCCTTGTCTGATGATACCGGTCCACAGGTGACCGAAAATAGTTCGTCGACGCGCCATTCTTGTATTCTAAAAATTCTATAAAAACATGCCAATGAAGCAATTAAGCTCCATAACTCAACAATATCCATCCCTCACAATATGCTTAATGGTTTGTTGGAGGAATGATAATGTATTTTAGATAATTTGCTCTCCCATAAGACTTTCATAGATCTGCGTGAGTCCTTGGAGGCTATTATGCGCGTTAAGGATGTTGGAATTGTTGACACTGGGGTAAGCCCATTTTTAGAAGCACAGATTGCTACCATGGCAAAGCAACTTGAAAAATTGTCTACGAATTCAGCTCATGAAACACGTAGTGGACTTTGGTGCACGATTGTTGTGAAGTGGAAGGACACACAAAGGATAGTTTCCCTCAAAGGTCAGTATGCACCATGCCATTAGATTGTGAAATCTATCATGGGGATCATGATCCAAGTAGATTCCATTTGTTACAACGTGTGATCCATAAGAATGTGTCTTCTTATTATAAGATTTACACATCCACTACTCACGATACAAAGGACTACCGATTGATAAACCAAATTCATGATGCCATTGATATTGGTGTGTGCCAGAATGGCATTGGGAGCATTTCTAAGGGAAAATATTGTCAATATGAGGGGTGTGCAGATGGTGGAGGTCAAGGAATAGGTTTTTGTAGAGGATTCAAAGGCCGTAAAATTCACAGAGGAAGGGGTGACTTCCCACGTGGGAATTGTTACAATTGTGGATCTACTAAACACTACAAGCGTAAATGTCCAAATTTTCTACAATAATCATGGTGTGGAAAGAAGGACAAGTATGAGGAGTGCCTTGAATTGTATGACCACATGATCTAGAACTAGAAGGAAAAAGGCACGAGGATGGTTAGTGTGAAGAGAACTGACTCACTATGGATGCCTAGGGTAATGCTTAACCCCAAGTTAGAACCTATTTTAGTAACTACATGTGTTGAGGCTACATGCGCTAGAGAAGTACCAAAGTAGAGGCCACTCATTATAAGAGAATAAGTGTTACATGGGAAATATCCTGATCCGACCCATCAAAAAGAGGTTTACCAAGAGACCATGGAAGTGATTAGGAGCCTGCAAGGAGAGATTCAATGTTTGAAGGAGAAATCATGGAAGTTAGAATAGGTGAAGAATGCTGAGGTCCCTCAGAAAGACATGGATGAGGTCAGAGAAGTGTGTAAGATGTTGCTAGGAAAACATTATCCCTTTGTTAGGAGAGTGGTTAAGAGAAAAGATACCATGCGTGGGAGATGAGTGCGAGAGGTAGGTCTTACATGTTAATCTCCCCCTCACAGTCTTGATTATGACAAGGAAATTACATTGAATGTGATTGTTGATGGATGGATCCTGAGAAACATACTAATTGACATGGGTATAGAGGTCAATGTCCTTACTTTGGATGTATGGAATTAGATGGGAGGCCTCCATTGCATCCCTCTTCAAATGTGTTGTATATGGAAAACAAGACAAAGGCTATTGCCATTGGAGTCTTGAAGGATGCTTCCATAACCATTCAAGGGGCTAAGTTTACTGGGGATTTTGAAGTCTTAGTGCTTGCTAAGGTAGATAACTTCCCAACATTACTTAGACGCCCTTAGTGTTATGCAAATAATGTTGACTTGCACTTTAAAAAGGGATACATCAATTTTGAGAATAAAGAGGAGCACGTCATTATTCCACTAACAGATGGGAGGTCTACGCCTTATGTAGAGCCTTTAGGAGAAGAGGACCTAGATAGAATATATGTGCACACCATTAGAGACCCCAAGGCTATTCATCCATCAAGAGAAGGAGTCATTCAATGGGAAGATGCTCAATCTATAAGTGATACAACTAGCATTGCATGCGACAATTGGGCGCATGGGACCTATGAGTTAGTTGGAAGAAAATTGAAGGGCACTTTGTGACTCGAGTTGCCAGAGTGGGCTTAGTTAGGCACTTGGGAGGAAGAAAATTACCAAGTTATACTAGGGAAGGTAACCTTGATGTATTTTTGTGTGCGATGGAGATCCAATGGACATGTCAAGTAGAAAGGAGGAATATGCTAACTTATACCTTACACACAACAACAACACGTTGGTGGGTGACCCATCGAGATAATATTCTATAGTGGCACGAAGTGAGAATCACGTTCTTTGTTAGGTTTCTCTGGAGAAATTCACCCTCTAAAATATGTGACTATGATGGGAAGGAATCCACCTCATTCCATGTCTAGGAATGTGAGAGAGCTTGGATGGTAGGCCCGTGAAGCCTTACCTCCCTCACTATGGGTGCATAAGTTCTATTCCACCTTGTAGGGTTGTGCATGTACATGGTATATACATTTAGAGCTATGTTTTTAGATGGTAAATTGACAAGAGTTGACGATGGATATTATTCAACTTTTGAGTATCTAAGTCCTAAGCCATCGATGAATGAGGTATTGTAGGTAGTCAAAGGTCTTTCTTTAGGAGATTGTGTTATGGTTTAAGACTGAATCCTATATTTTCTAGGGAACCTAACTTGGAGGTGTGCTTTGAGGAAGGATAAACGAGGAGATACAGTTTGAGTGCGTGTGCCTGGAAAAAGAAAAGGGAAAGTTGGTGTACCTGATAGATGATGAGGAAGTAGAAAACTTGGATTTTGATCATATGAAAGGTACACGTGAAGTATTAGAAAGTGCAGATGATCAAGCACGTGCTTACCATGAGCCCTTGAAAATGAAGAAGGTCAACATTGGTACAAAAGTAGAGCCAAAAGAAGCTATCATTAGAGATTATTGGATGGACCAGGAGGTTTCAAAGATAATTGAGTTCTTGTGCGAATTCTAGTATTTGTTCCCACGTGGGTACCATGAGTTAAAAGGATTTCATCAATCATTGGGAGAAATGTGAATTAAGTTGAAGGAAGGTGCGCTCTTGATTAGGAAGAGACCTTATAGGATGAATCCAAATTTGCACGTAAAAGTTAAAGAGGAGATTGATAAGATGATAGAATCCGGAATCATTGAAGCAATTAAAGAATCTGAATGGGTGAGCCCAATGGTGATTAGTATCAAGAAGGATGGGAGGATAAGGATATGTATAGAATATAGATATTTGAATGTTGTATGTGTCATAGATCCTTTTCCAACCCCGTTTAAAGAGATCTTGGAAGGTGTAGTAGGGTAGGAGATCTATTATTTTATAGATGGATTCTTAGGTTATCACCAGGTAAGGATTATGAAAGAAGACTAGGAGAAGACTACTTTCACCATTGAATGGGGAAGTTTTTCTTATACGGTTATGCCCTTTGGGCTTAAGAATACACCGATGTATTTTCACGCATTGTGGTGCAAGAATTTCAAGACTTCATCCATAAATTTCTGCAAGTTTACCTAGATGATTGGATGGTGTATGGGTTAGTAAGAGATCATTGTGACAATTTAAGATTGATGTTTGAGAGGTACATACATTTAAGTATCTCTCTAAAAATTAAGAAATGTGTCTTTACTACTCCTTTTGGCACATTGCTAGGTCACATTATTTGCAAGGAAGGCTTTCTGGTAGATCCTGCCAAAGTTGTTATCCTAGGATTGGAGGAGCCTACCAGCAAAGTGTAGTGCATGGATTCTTAGGGCATACAGGAGTTACTACAGAGAATTCATCAAAGGCTATGCCAGGATCTTCATGTTGTTAGAAGAGTTGTTGAAACATGAGAGTAAAATTTATTGGGGTGAGGCACAACAGATGGCTTTTGACACATTAAAGGAGAAACTTACTACTGCGCACCCATTTTGCATTTTCCCTCATAGGACAAGCAATTTCATGTGTATGTTGATGCATTAGGTATGATAATAGGATAAATGCTAGCACAACTCGAAGAAGGGATTGTTGATCACCCTTTGTGTTTTGAAGCGAAAAATAACTCTAGGCAGAGTAGAATTACACAACAACAACAGAGTGCGAAACATTGTCGATGATTTTTGCACTTTGCATAAATTTAGGCAGTACTTGTTGGCCACTTCATTTATCTTTTACACATATCACATGGTACTCAAGTACTTGGTAAACAATCTTGTTTTGCAAGGGTGCATATGTCATTAGATCTTGTTATTTCAGGAGTTTGACTTTTCGGTTGTAGTAAAACTAGGAAAGAGAAATTTAGGACCTAACCATCTATCATGGATTGATTCAGGAAAGGATGTACAAAGCATTGGGGACACAATTCCGGATGCACCTTTTTTTAGATTACAACGCGCACCCTCTGATTTGGAAGATATTGTTGTTTTCTTACGAATGAGTGTAACACCTGAAGGAATAAAGGCTTTAGAAAAGAAGTGGTTGGATATACGTGTCGCACCCTATATAAACTAGGCCAAGATGAGGTTTTGTGTTGGTGTGTCTGCAACATGAACATACTGAAATCATGGAAGAAGCTCATGGTTGTATTATAGGTGGTCACTATGTAGTAAATGAGACCATGAGCAAGATTCTATTGGCAGGCCTTTAGTGGGAGACAATTTATAAGGATTACATAGAATATTGCAAGTCCCGTGACCTTTTCTAGCATCTTGCAAGGCTCGTGACCATTTCCAACACCTTGGAAAGATGGGTTAAAGAGATGAGATTCCGTTAAGACCTAAAGTTAGTGCAAATCCATTTGAAAAATGGACAATTGAATTTGTAGGCCCTATTTCCCTAGATGCACACACGATAGGTTTGCGCTATATTATCATTTGTATAGATTATCTTATGAGGTGGGTAGAAGTGGTGCCTACAAAGGATTACATGATGATTACAACAAATTAGGGTCCTATGGGAGAATATAATCAACAGGTATGGATTCCCGTTGATTTTAACAAGTTATAGGGTACTTGATTTCTTGAATGAGACTATTAGAATATTATTGGCAGAGTTTATGGCAGCCCATCACAAAACTATGACCTATCACCCTTAGGCTAATGGGACTGCTTGAGGCCTTTAACAAGATATTGAGCCACACATTGACTAAGATTTGTGATGTCGAAAGGAGAGACTGGGATGATAAAGTCTTTGCAGTATTATGGGCATATCAAACAACTTATAAAATATTGAACAAGGCCACACCTTTTTAGTTGGTGTTTAACATGGAGGCTATTCTACCCATTGAATTTATGTTACCATCCCTACGTATTATGCTCATGCAGAGGATTGGTTGATGAACAAGCACTTGAAGAGTGCATAGAAAAAATATGAAGTTGGATGAAAGGTGAGCCATTGCTAGGTGGAGTCAAAGAAAAAAAAGCTAGGAAGAAGGCATAGCATGATCGACACATTAAAAATATTTTTTTGAGGTTGGGCAGATGGTTCTTCTGTATAATTCAAAGTTTCTGTGCCATCTTGGGAAACTCAAAATGCATTGGTTGGGACCATATGTTATAACATATATACTTGATTCGGCATTTTCCAATTACAAGCGCTGGATGAAACACGGTTTCCTGACTACTTCAATGGGAGTAGGCTGAAGCCCTACTATAAATAAGTCTTCTTTGTGTTTGTAAATAAGGAAGTGTTTCCATTTAGCTTAGGTTTCCCTTAATGTATTTTCCTTTATATGTGTTTCCTTTCATCGTTGCTTATGATTTATCTTTTGGTTTGGTGTGTTGTGTAATAAGCACGTTTGCGCACTTGTAGCTAGTTACTATTTAAAGAGGTTTTCATATGTAGAGGACCATGCATACTTTTAGTGTGGGGTAGGAGAGTGCAGAGAATGCAGAAGTGGCACACGGTTGGAGCAATGTTGATTGGCAGCCCAAGAAAGAAAAACTTAAGTGCTAGATATCTGAGAAGGAACGCGCATAACAAGGGTGATAAGGGTTAGAGATGAAATGGTGTTAAGAAAGATTTATAAAAACCACGTACAATGATGAACGTGTAGAGAAAACTGAGGTAGGAAGTAATAGGGAAAACTAGGTTTAAGACACAAAGGAAGATGGAATTCGGTGCTAAGAGCGTGCGTAAGGATCTATGGTTAATATAGTCCGGCGCGTTAGAAGGTTGAGGAGGTTATGCATGAGTGCACGCATGGAAGAAGAAGCATTAGAAAAAACACATGGTATAAAAGCATTGGAAAAATATGGATTTAATGTGGAAGTACAGTGGTAGGTGGCACAAAAATTAATGTGGGAAAAATTAGAAAAATATAAATAGGGAGTTGGGCATATGTTATTTTTCACCTTGCGTTTATTTGTTGAAGAGCTCTTGCGAACTAGGGCATCCTTACGAGAAATCATGTGAAAGTTGTGTGTGAAGTGAAGAATTTGATGGATTTATGAACCAGATTAGAACAGAGTACACAGAGCGTGCATAGAAGTGATTGTTTGAAGGTTTCTATGAGTTTTTACACTGTCTGCAGTGCAAGAAGGGGTTTTCATGTTAGGGTTTGAGAAACTAGAGCAAGGGTTTGAAGAAGTTACGTAGAGGGATTGGAATCAAAGGATCGAGTAGTAAGGAAGCAAGACACAAGGAGGAATTAGCTAGGACATGAAAAGGAAAAATGGCACCAAGGAAGGGATCAAACATTTCATCCAAGAAGGAAAAAGGTAGGGGAAAACCAGTTGCATCAACAAGCTTTAACGAAGAGTGGTATGTGGAGATGCAATACCCAGATGGCATTTTATTGGGGATGGATTGGGTATCTCACGTGCGTAAAATGGTTATAAGTGATTATAACCATAGGAAAGATAGAATCAAGAAAAATATGGCATTGGATCTTGTTCATCCTATAGGATAAAGAAAAAAATATGACAAACCAAAGTGTACTGAATGACTCTGTGAAGAGCAAATTAGAGAAGGTTGGGATTTTTGTAACTCTATGAGTTGCCATTTTTTGAAAAACTTGAGAGGTTATACTAGTGGTTGATGTCGCATGTACATGAGGATTAATTTTACTTCTCGAAATTAGAATGTGCATAATCGCATAGCCGATCTCCAAGTACACTCAGGGCTAATCTTCATGGCGAAGTCAGTCGCTAGATGATGACTTCGGAGACAAGGATCTGTCATAAAAAAAAGGAATATGAATACAAGAAGGGTGGGTGCTACTTTGATATTGCCAAGATCACTAACCCAATTATGAAGATGGCCACATGCTTTCTCACCAAGTTGAATGGACAAGAACGGTGGATGCAAGTGAATAAGAGATGGTTGAACATTTGTAGAAAGATTTCAGAAGGGACCATCTACAACATCTCAACCTTCATTGCAGAGGATATCATAGATGCTACACGACACATAGATAAAATCATGTATGGTAATATTCTTCTTACCATTGTATTTTCAGAGATTAGAGTTCCCGATGGGCCGAACAACTACGTTTGGGAGTACCCTCGATGAGAACCCCTCCCCAGCTAAGAGGTTCGAGGCATACACTTGTGAAACAATGACATCGATTACAAGGCATGCTTGGATAAGTGGTACAAGCGGATGTGTGATGGATTTGGAGTAGTGGATAATTCCGAACAACTACTAGCCTTGTGAAGGATAATGTTGACTTTACAAAGTGTACCAATAGTTCTACATTGGTAGGTTCACTTTGACAGATGGCACCAAGAGCCCATGGTGTAAACTACCTTTTTCCTTCACATCACAATATTTTTAGAGTGTAGTTAACATATTTAATGAGGCCAAGAAGTTAAGATTTGATCTAAGTGAAGTAGATCAGGAGCACCACATGTTGCATAGGACATTGGTATATCCTCAGAAGCAGGCATACATAGAGAAGTATGTATCCCATGATATGAATATGCTCAGGCCCGTAACATTACCACTTACAGGCACAATGGCGATAAGTGTGTACATACACCTAAGGTAGAAGTTCGAGAAGGGTGTGTATGTTGAGGTTGATGTCTCCATCCTCAAGACACTACTAGAAAAGAAGATAGGTATGAGGAGAGATAGGAAGGAAACCCAAGCAAAGCGGGGCACAAAGCACACGTGTGGTTCGGACCACATGAGAAAAGTAGTCACGTGTGGGCACAAACATTTATACTCGGAGGAAGAAGTCTCCCATGAAAGAGAAGTCCCCAAAGTGATAGAGGAATCTCTAGTGAAAAAGAAGTAGAAGGTAGCACAAATTTTAGACTCTGAGAGGATGGAGAACATGAAGGGTAATGAGACCAAGGAGGAGGACGAGGAGCATGAGGAAGAAAAGAACCCACTTTGTATACAATGTGCACGAATCTGATGAGGAGAGGGATGAATCCTTGGAGGGCACTCATGAGGGAGAAAGAAGTGAAGAAGAAGTGGGGACCAAGGCACATGAGACCCTGCACCTATCTGGTGAAAAATTAGAGGACATCATCAAGGACTTGGTAGAGCATGAGGTGGAGCACAACGTGGGAGAAGTAGAAAAGGATAAGTATGGAAGCATGGGTGGAGAGAAAATTTTAGTAGTCGGTTTCCCAACAGGAGCGCACACAGTGGCAAGGGCACAACAACATCATGTAAAGGGCCTGCAATGACTTACGAGGACAATCTAAACAAGGTCCTATGCACACGTTTCTAAAGCATGGTGCCTTCAAACAAATATTTTGTTGGTCATCATTTGAAAAAGATAGTGTGTACCTACACACTAGGAAGATGTTTGTCATGGAATTTTGAGTCCCATGTTGATGAACTAGAATTCAAAGTCAATGCAAGCACATTACTAGATACACCAAACTCGAGGAGGTAAATCCCATTGTGGATTCACAAAGCAATAATTGATGAACATGCATGTAATGCACTAAACAAGGTGTTGGTGGAAATCAAAGCATGGTTTTTGGAAGGAATAATATAATCAAAGCATTAGAGAAGGAGTTGGAGGAGAAGAACAAAGAAATCATAGAGAGAGACAAGGAGATAAAGGGGAAGGAGTTGATAATTGCGTAGTTGAGGGCTGAGTTGAGAGAAGAAAAGGGAAGGTGCACGAAACCTACAAGAAAGTGAAGAATATTTTAGACTCTATTATTTTGAAGCACCCAGATTTAGCCCCCTTGAGTAGAAGTATGAGTCACCTTCCACTTCCTAGAGGATTTGACGTGCTTAATCACAATGGAGAGGAAACCACTTGCCTGGATTCGGCAGAGGAAGTTATGGCCCTACGGTAATAATAGAAGAAATTGAGGAAACCATAACTCATTACTTTGAACTCCTTGCTTTAGTAAAGACCGTAGTGCACATGGTTGAGGTTTTCTATGACAACTATGAAGACAAAGACAAAGTGATAAGTGTGTTGGTTGCTATGCACGAGGTGGATTTGAAGGAGTTCTAGGCCAAGAATAAGGGAAATAGGGTGGAATGTGACAAAATATTAGTAGAGGTTGAGAATAAATCTGAGGAAATTGAGATTTTAAGGGCCTTTGTTAAAAATAAGGTAAAATAAGTGTATCCCTAGGTTACACATAAGATGGACGTCTTTGAAACGACCTTAGCAAGCAGATGGAGAATATAGTTGATACACTAAAGGCTAAGGGTGAAGAGTTAACATTTTATGAAGTTAATGCACTAATAGGGGATTTATTTACTTATGCGTAGAAGGAGGTGGATGCTTGGAATGAGATTGAAGCATCCTTGAATAAGAATTTCCCAATCCTTGTACAGTAGTAACAAAATTCTTTTATTCTTTAGGCGTAAGCCGATATAGGTTATTCTTTCCTTCCATTATTTATTCTTTGTTGGAGATCAGATTATTTCGAGGACGGACAACACATTTAGTGTGGGGTAATGTTGAGCTAAAAATGACTAAGTCCTAGAGAAGAGGATGAGTGCATGCGAAGGAAAGATAGGAAGAAGGTGTGTGAAGAAGAGCACGCAAGGAGAACTAAGTACGTGTGAATAGTTTGAACAATTCAGTTTGAGTGAAGGGATTGAGTAAACATGGAGTGTGTAGAGGTTGGCGAGAGAAGAGGATTCTAGGACTTAGCTGCATTATGGAATATGGTGTTGTATGGAAAACACGTGAGGATGCGGGCATGCGTGATAAGTGGATAAGGTTAGTACATGAAGACTTGCGGCCCAAGGAAAGAATATTCTAGGGAATAATCAAGGGTTAATCATTGTGCTTAAGGAGTTGTAAAGTGGAAATTAATCATATCTTTAGCTAGCTAGCATAGACACTCGAGTATGGTGGAGCATGATCCCTCTTGCATGTGGCCTGCTCATGAGTAATCTTGAGGCGATGGGGAGAGATCCCACTCTATTTAAGAATGTGCTTAGGTCTGAAAGAGGGTGTGTAAGCATAGGTTCGATGTGTATGGAAATGGGAAGGGCTGCGAGGAAATGAGAGGTGATGTAGGAGGAAGAAGATGTGTGATGTGAGGCATGAGATATTTTGGGTGCATAGGAGAGAGCATGGATATAACCCTTTGAGTAGAGTCATTTTGTAGAGCTAGGGTGTTATTTCATAATGTATTCGGTCTTCTATGACCCTTTTGATGTAATCTGATATTATAAACAATTGTGAATCAATGAATATGATGGGTTGTTATGAATATCTCTATTTATGGGTTCAAACCCTAGTGTTATTCATATTTCTCATGGTTTAGATCTGATTTCTTTGTGATGTTGTAGTGTTTACTTTTACATTATGGTGCATATGTGTTTAGATCTAGTTTCTTCACTTCTATGCTATAATGAATACATGTGTTTCTACTTCTACAAACATTCCTCCATTAATGGCAAAGCATTATTACAAGGCTCACATAAAGGAGGGGCTTGGAACCTTCGTGCACCTTAGGTGAGCGCCTTGATCAAGGCCGGGTGATGTCTTTGTCAAAGCGCTTAGGGTTTACTGAGAGTAGGTAAAGGTGACTACACTAATAGATAAAAATTCTTGTTTCATATATTTTCCATTTGATAATTTATTAAGCTCAAAACTTCTAGCCCTTTAAAATATTTGGATACTCCCATATACTTCAATAGGTATTTTCCATTTATCATTTCTCAATGATATTTTCAGTTTTCATTTCTTAATGTTATTTTGCATTTTTATTTTTTAATGTTTATCAACATAGCATTTCCAATCTGTTTATTGAAATTCTATATTCACTTGAAAAGTAAAATTTTGTCATCATGATCTAATCCACCTCAATTTAATCACAACATAAATCAATATCTATGTTAAAATATTTTAGGCTAAGTTTATTTTCCATTTGGATACCCCACTAATATAACCATGTAAAAGAACACAAAATTATTCTAGAGCAACCATTACTTCAGTTTTGGCCAACCAACCTATAAACAAAACTTGAGCTAAACATTAGTGGTAGAATAACATAAAAAGGAAACTAATATAAGATATTGATAGTCACTATAAGAAACCTTAGCTTTTGAGTCTTGTCATTATGATTTGTCATGTTTTGGATAATAAAAATGGTAAGTGTGTATAGAGAAAGAGAAGTAACCAGGATGAATCATGCAAGTTATTAGAGAGGTTGCCACTTAAATTTGTTATATTTTCAGAATTTGTAATCATAAAGAGTGGGAAATACATATCCTTTTGTATCTCCTATCTTACATGATTTCACTTAGTATAGGTTTCTATTTGTATGTTTAGAATACATTCTCAATTTATTTATTAAAACAAAGCCCAAAGTTTGGGGTTTCTCCATGATAAGCATATACAAGTACTAGATTTGAAGGGATAAAAATTTGTAAAATAAATCCAATCATTTGTCTAAAAATCCAAGGGATATCCTTAAGTATTAAATAAACTATAACAAGGTTCAATATTTATGGGAGAGTCACAAGATCATATAATTTTGTGTCCTAACAAAAAAATATAGGTTTTTAAAAGATAAAAGTTTTAAGATATCATTAAATTGTCTTGAATCACATGAACAACCAAACATCAATGACTTATAATCACCAAATAAAACATGAAAAATAAATTGCTTGGATTCTAAGATTAATATTTCATATTAACATAATAAATTTTGTATATAAATAGTTTTATAGTCATCTTGCATATGAAAATCAATTTGTTTTCATTTTTCAATTTGAAATCTAGTCCTTTTTCTTTGTGAAGTTCAAAATTTCAAAAATAAAATGGAAAATGTCCTTAAGAAACTTATAATATTACTTATTTGATATAAATATTTATTCATATCATGATCCAAATTAATTTGTAACGAAGGAAACTAAATGAACAATGAATAAATTACTTTGGTGATGAATCTTACTTATAATGGATGAACACACATATTTGGTAGAGTAAAACCCGAGATAGTTCACTCTAATCACATGAAAATAAGGTCCTCCAATTCGTTAACCATTCATTGACCCCAATGAGTTTCTAACATGATTTCTCAACCATGTTTTCTCTACGAGTGTTATGCTTATGAATATCCTGGAGGGAATGATACCAATATTTATCTACATTGTTCTAAGTACCTTCGACCATTAGATAAAGCTACTCATAATCCACACCATGATTCAAAACACCTTTCACGTTCTAAATATCTATCTAGCCTTGATACTCATTGGAAAAATTAAAAACAAACGAAATCTAAATATCTATCTATATAACATGTAGAATACGTTGAGTAATTTAAGAACATCGTAGAGAGGTTACAATAAAGATGTTTTATTGTGTTTTAGGTAATTTCTTTGATCCATTGGCTCAATCATTGGACTCAAAACTAATTTATCTTCTTTTGGTGATGGTGAGATATGTTCAACCTTGTGCAAACTCGTTAATCTAGCCGAGAGTACAAATAACATACCTCCGAGAATGATGTTTATACAAAAAGTGTAATCACATAAGCTTTAAACCCAATTGGAGGCAACCCTTTTGTAAGAAGAAATTCAATTCCATTAAGGGTATAATACCTCAAATTGCTACTAAATCCCATGAAAAGTTTGGATGCATTCAATAGAGGAGGAGCCTTATTTGGGCTCACAAATTTGGGATCCATTTTTCCCCTTATTTTAATTAGACCATTAGACAATGAAGTCCCTATAAGACTGACCCAAACCTAAAGAATCAAAAATAATGCACCCATGTATAACAAAGTACCTAACCTCTCTAAAACACCATATAAACCTATCTCAAACATGTTACCAAGAGGACAACATGAAAACATACATACATACATACATACATACATATATATATATATATATATATATATATATATATATATATATAGATCTCGTGCGTGTATACATATATGCATATATACATATATAATGCACGCGGGAAGAAAACACACACAAACTGAAAATAAAAGAAACAAACAACTAAAAATTCATTAATCATATAGTGATATACCAAGAAAATTCATTATATGTATATTTATTTTGTTAATTTTGTTAATACATATATATACACACATGTGTGTCTATGTGTATGTATGTATACACACACATACATATACATATACCAACTTCATTGTTAGTTGATAAGCATAATCTGGAGAAGATGAAAAAAGGTCTCCCATGGCAAGGGCATCAATTGTTTAAGGGAAGGGGTGTGCATTAAAAGATAAGAATTTTGTTAAGAAATAAATCAACAAGACAATGCAGGGAACCAAGATCCAATAAAAATAAAGCCACGAATAGAAACTGGTGGACAACAATTTCATAGGGATAAAGTAGAGGAAATTGTTGGAGATCAAGCTCATTCACAAAAAATCATGGTTGTTAAAGGTATAACTCAAAACAATAAAGTTAGGATTACTACAACATGGAAAAAATAAGATATGTTCGACACCATTAATGACATTGAATTTAAATACTTTCCAATGAGTACAATATCTAAAAAATATAAAATACATACTACATCTATTTATTATTGGTTGTTTAGATGAACTACTACAAAAAGAGGTGGCTTGCCACTATTATGAGTGTAGAAGAGGAGGAATAGATTATTGAATTGTGCAAGTAAATGGAAGACTTAGGTCATGGTCTAGATATTTCATAATTAAAATAAATTGTTGCACAAATATGTGAAACCAAAGACAATCCATTTCGAGATGGATATACATAGAGATCATGGTGGGAAGGATTTAGGAAAACACACCCAGATTTGGTCTTAAGGGTTGTTGAAGGATTGTAAAGAGATCGTGTAATAGGGTTGTGACCAGAGGTGGTAAACAAGTTTTATGAAATCTTGGTAATTGTTTATGATATAAATTCATATGGCCCAAAGAATAAAATGGAATTATGATGATATAGGAAACCAATTAGGGAGAAATTGTGGCATTAGGGTGTTTCCATGAAGGGTTCCATGAATGTGCCAAAGATCATTCCCTATAATAGAGAATGGTTGACAATTTTATGTTGTGTGAATGCTACAGGAAATCAATCCCTAGTTTTAATTTATTCAAAGGTTAAAGAGTCTCAAAGAACTACATTAAGGATATGTAGCTCATATGACAAATCATCCTAGTTGTTGGATGACAAAGGAGTGTACATGATCTATTTGTATCATTTCAATATTTCAATTCCCATATATGTATCCCTTGAAAATAGGCACATGCTTATATTTGATGGCCTTGGAAGCCATTTGTCATTGTCAATAGTAGAAGAGGACAAGTGAATGGGCATTGATACCTTGACACTCCCAACACATACTACACACACGTTTCAACTAGTAGATGTTAGTGTGTTTTCTCCTTTTAAAACCTATTTCAGAATTGAGAAGTCACATTAGAGGTCCAAAAACAAGGACCGATATGTCAAACATTTAGACTTGGAAAAATTAAGTTGTTGAGCACTAGTGAAGTCATGTCACTTGTAAATATTCGGTTGGATTCAAATTAATAGTTATATGACCACTTAATGAAAACATCATAGATACTTATGTTATTGAAAACATCCTTAGTTTTTCAAATGAGGTAGCTACACCACTTGCAAATGAATTAGAGGTGGAAACAATTAAGCATCATAGAAATAACTTAGAGGTGGAAGAACCAGGGGTACCAATATAAAGTAATAGTACAACAAAAATCAAACACAATCAAGAAAATCAAGTTATGAATACTAAGGACGAAGGCTTTTCTATGCCATCCATCATGGGAAATGATGAACATGTAGGAAAAAAAGAGTTCAATCTCTCTTTTCCAAGTTTACCAAGTCTACTAGAATAACTTGTTTGGATGAAAAATAATATGGAAAAGATGAGAATCGATTAAACTAAAAACACCGAAGACCAAAGTCTATGTAGACACAAAAATTATGCACTTAGGTATATTTCTATGTCCTAAAGCATACTAATGTATACATGATTCTTAAGAAAGAAAACTAGTGGTTGAAACTCCTTTTGGAAATTTGATTGCTTTATCTCTGGTACTTTACTGGATTTACACATCTTATAGCTCTTTCGAAACTTGACTGATTTATCTTTTGATGGCCTTGAACACTAGCACCTAGTCGGGATAGAAGTACCTAGGTGCTCTTGTCCCTCCCGTGTGCGTTCTGCCCCTCTCTTTTTCTTCTTACCATTTTGGTCCTTTTTGTTTCTTGGTCACCTTTTAATACTTTGGGTTGGCCTTTTAGTTGTCAATTATGAAATTCAAACAAGGGAATCATATATACTTATCTAATTCTCTCAAATAAAGAGCCAATCACTATAAACATTATTTATCACCACCTAAGCTTACAAAAAGGCACAAAAACACAAAAAATCATACATCTAACACATTTATACAAGGACAAGGGATATATTGGTATGCATACACAACATAGGAGGGGAGTTCATTCAATTCCATCACACACATTTTGCATACTTGGAACAATATAATCTACCCTGCTATCATCGTGTAAATTTCACAAGGGAAACCTAGGGAACATACACACACACACAGAAAACTACATAGATTCTAAGATGTTGTGCAATGATCATTCATAAGTTCACTCTTTGGATCACATCGGGGTTAGTTTGACTCCCAGCTCTACGCATCTTTTTGATTAGATTTGATATGGTTTATAAGGATGTGTAGGTAGTCATCTGCTTTTTTAGGTTATAGGTACGACTGCTGAACTAACAAAGAAACCAAAATGACAAAGAACAAATAGAAGCAAAGACCCTCCGACCTAGAAAATACTAGGTTCTAAACATCCGAGTAGATATAGGCATCAATATCAGTCACTAGTGTCTTTGGGCACTCCTACCCTCCCGTGGGCACTTCTATCCCATATATTCCTGGGTTTTAAACCCTCACCGGGATTATTCGACACTATTTCCATCTAGATCTAGCAAATATACAATCCCAATAATTTAAAGATTGCATAAAATCAACTAAGTCATCACTCCTCTCTCCTTTGCTTAGGGTTTTACATTGTTAAATTCTTATTGCTTGTGCACTATTATATACTGATTACCTAAATATCATTTAGCACAATAAGCTACTCTAAAATAAGATTTGATTTCATTTAGATTAAATCATTTGGTGAACCTCGCGCCTCCTCGAACATTCTTCTATCTTGTTATATGGCTTAGAATTATGAACCCTTTACCAAAAATATCTTCAAGATCTCCGGACTCATATTATCAATTCCCTATAGATCTAGATCTCTTATTATTCACTTCCCATGATGAGGCCACATGGTTAGCTAAGATCAACCCTCTAGTCTCCAATGATACTTCTGTTCCTATTGTGACACTTCCTCCTCACTCCGCCACCACTCTTCCACCTACATCTATTATCCCCATTTCTATGCCTACTTCTACAACTCACTTTACCCTCCCTATTACTTATCACACATGACACGCCTCCTCTTTAGGAACTCCTGACCTAGCCTCATTATACCATGATTTACAAACCCAAATTTTCCAATTACAACAAGCCTCTTCATCTTTCTCTCCATCTCTATATTCCTCACTCCTCCTTATATCCCTTTTTAACCCACCATCTCCTCCTATCCGATGCCTCCTAACTTCGTCCCAAATAATTTTCCTATCTTCAATGACCATGTCGACCCTCAAGAACACCTTTTCTTCTTTCACGTTGCATGTTTTGATTATGCTGACGACCTTACACTGTTGGAAAAATTATTTCCTCAAAGCTTACATGAGTACACTATGCAATGGTTGTATGATCTATCTGTCCATTGAGTACACATATTTTACATCTTTAGTCTATGTATTCCTTGCTATTTTTTCTATGAATATTGGCACTAATATATCCTATGCACAACTACCTAAAATCAAATCAGGATCTAATGAACATCTTACGGATTATGCCTTACGGTATAAGAACAACCTTGCCAAAATGACCAATGTTCTAGTTGATTTGGAATTACAAGACCTATTCATTCAAAGTCTTTTGCCTCCACTCCAAGAGAGTTTCATTTTCGAGACTTCTCCTTCTTTTGATCAATTATGTCAAACACTTAAATTGTGAGAAAACACACTGTTATCTATGGGAAAATTGAAGTATTATGATACTACCTCCACTTCATCTTTTAACAATTTTCAAGCCAAATCCTTATTCAAACCATCTACTAAGCCTACCAATGCTAAAACTACTTCCAATACTATTTATACACTAGCCAAGCTTCAATTGTAATCCACAAGGCACACTTTCACTAAGCTATGTTATGCTCCTCGGCTCCTAGTACCACATCTCATTGAAAGAAATTTGATTACTCTCCCTACAACACTTAATATCAAGTCTTCTTGACCACGTGGATGTAATTACGATGAAAACACACACTGTTATTATCACCAATGCAATGTGCACTCTACTAATCGTTATTTTAAGATTAAACATGTCGTTCAAGATCTTATCAACAATAATGTAATTGAGCTTCCAGAACACTCTCCTTCCGAATTAGTCAAGGATAATCAAAAGCTTAAAATATTCAAAGTGACCTATTACCAAATCGGGATAAGTCAACTACTGATTTTGACAAGCATCGTTGATACTCGCACTTTAGTTATCTCATAATTTTTAGTCCAGGGTAGTGTCCATGGCTATTTGTAACAAAGGAAATGGTTGAAATCATGCTCAATACTTATTCACTAACAAAATTAATCAAATACTATGCTAAATGCTATTAAGAAATGAAGTATATTGATAAAACAAAGGATTACTAGAACTTAGAATTGAAAATACTAAAAGCAATTAAATTCTGGTAATTTAAATAAATGCTAAATAACAAAGATGAGATAAACAAGAAATGCTCCCTTCACATTGGGGAGGATGGCCTTTGCTCCTTCCTACTGATCTAGTTTAAGATTGTAAATCACACATGTTGAGTTATCCTTGAATTAAGTACTTTATTGAATAAAAGAATTTTGTAGTCACATTTACCTACTCCTTTTAAATCCCAGTGCATTGGCATATCACCCACTTGAACCGGGTGCTCACCTAAGGTACATGATGGCACCAAGCCCCTCTTTTATGTGAGTCTTGAAAGAATATTTATCTTTATAGTAGAACAATATATAGACACAAAAAATACATCCATTCTAACATAGAGGTAAAGAAACTAGATCCAAGCACAAATGCACCATAATATGAACGTGATCATTATAACAATGCAGAGGAATCAGATATGAACCATGAGCAATATGAAGAACACAAGGGTTTAGACCCATGAAAATATATATTCAGAAAAATCCACCTCATATATTAATTCAAAAATGTTTACAATAGCCATATTACATCGATAGGTGTGGGTTCTCTTGCACCTTTATTCACACTTCTTCACTTATTTATCCTTCTTGAGCCTCCCTTGCAGATTCATTCCACTCTTCATCTGATTCATGTACATTGTACAAAGGGGGCTATTCTTTGACTCACGCCCCTCGTCCTCCTCTCCAATGTCATAACCCTTTAAGCTCTCCATTCTCTCGAGTTTGAAATCAGTACTACAATCTGCTTCTTCATCGGAGACTGCTCCTCCACTAGGGACTTTTCCTTTAGTAGAGACTTCTTCCTATGAGTATAAGTGCTCACACCCGCCCCCTAATTCTTATGCCCCTGTGGATTGAACCAAAAATGCGATCGGTGCTTTTGCTTGTTAGAGTTTCCTCCCTATCTTTCTTCTTTATCACTACCTTCTTCCTTCCTATAGGGTCTTCAAGGATGGAGAGATCATCCTCAACATAAGCACCTTTCTCAAAATTTTACCTTAGGTTTATGTACACCATTTTTTCTATTGTTCATGTAAGTGGTAATGTTATAGACCTTAGCATATGTATGTCATGAGAGACATAATTCTCCACATACGCTCGCTTCTGAGGGTAGAAAAGTGTCTTGCATGTGCTCCTGATCTACTTCACTTAGATCAAACCTTAGTTTCTTAGCCTCCTTAAACATGCTAACCACACATTGAAAATACTTGCACTATGGAGGCAAAATGAATTCTACACCATGGGATCTTGGTGACATCACTCAATGTGAATATGCTATTGGAAAACTACTGGTATACTAAAAATTCAACCTCATCCTTCACCAAGGCTGGCAGTTGCTCAGAATCCTCCACTCTGCTCCAAATGCATCACACATCCACTTGTACCACTTATCCAAGCGTGCCTTGTATGCAGGTGTCATACTTTCACAAGTATATGCTTGAAACCTCTTAGTTGGGAGGGGTTCTCATCAGGGTACTCCCAAATGTTGTTATTTGGCCCATCGGGCACTCTAATATCTGAAAACACAATGGTAAGAAGAATATTACCATACAAAATTTTATCTCCATCTCATGTGACATCAATGATATCCTCTACAATGAAGGCCAAGATGTTGTAGATGGTCCCCTCTGAAACCTTCCTGCAAATGTTCAACCATCTCTTGTTCACTTGTGTCCATCATTCTTGTTCATTCAACTTGGTGAACAAGCACACGACCATCTTCATGACTAGGTCCTGTTATGGCAAATCAGCAACACCCCTGGATGTTGATCGATTTCTAGTTTGATCATATTAGCATCCAAAGTGTGATTGCACAACATTGAATCCTTTCCCCAAGTGTGGGACTTGCAAAATGAGAAAAGAATCTCCAATTTAGAGGCCGGTTCCTCAATTCCTCTGCAGTCGATTTATCACTTACAAGTTGCACAGTCTATATTCCTAACCCTACCCTAAATTCCAAAGGAGACAGAGATAGAGAATGCAAAAAGCTAAAACTAATGCTAATAGGTGATACACCAAAGGAGTGGTGAACATTTTTACTTCGCAGATTGACACATCCATAAAAATGCAACAAAGAACCTCATGTACAAACTGATAATTGTAATGAAGGATCAGAAATTAACCAAACAACACAGGTAGAGGATGAAAACTAATCACATAGGCTGTATTGTTATTTTAATCATCAAAATCACTTTCATTACAACACCTGAGAGGAAAAATAAAGTTGCAGCTCTTAGAAAAGGTATGATATTCCACCAAAATCACTTCCAAGGTGAGAAAGGGGACCCGATACACAAATAATGTTCCACACTTTGAAAATGAGTCAAATCTGGCTTTTACAAAGGTCTGACGAGCCCTAGGAGAGAAAACATAGGAAAACATGGAAGGGATTCAACCATTGACCAAAAACATTCAAAATAGCATGAGAATCCTTACAGACCCATCCCCGACATTTTTAGCCATCTGGGAGAGAATGTGAGCCATTCTTCATTAAAAATGGTGGTTGAAATGTCATTTCTGTCCATGACCACGTGCCAGAGGTGTTTTTCATGTTATCTCTCCAAACTCCATCAAAATGCAAAAATTACCCTGGAATCTTGTAGAGAATTTCACCAGATTTCCATTTATATAAAGAACATGAAAAACCGAGCTCTGGATCGAAAGATATGGCCATTTGAAGTTTTAGGGCAAAACAGGGCCAAATTGGGTTGGCGGGCAAAAATTTGAATTTTTGCACCTTTTTGGTCATTTGAAATTTTTTCCAAAATTTCCCCATGTGGTAGCATCTCAAGGGAAATTTTTTCCAAAAAAACTCAGCCGAGCCATAACTTCAAAAATACATGGAGTTAGGAGGAAAACTTTACCTTTCTGGAAAGTTGAGAAAGAGCTCTATCCAATGGTGTCATTTATAGAAGGTTTTGAGTGTCTAAAAAGAAAAATATTATGAATAAGGCACAAGAGAGGAAAAAATGAGAGGAGTTAGCCACAAAAAATGAGCAGGGGCACATTTTGGATAACAATTTTGCGACTCGTAGGGGTCATCTCGCCTATTGGATGAAGTTACCGGTTGCTCAAGCAATCCATTAGGTATGGAGTCATTGAATTCTTTGTTTGATACCCCAACTGACTAGAACACTGCAAGGAGGAAGATGGAATATCACCCGATGAAGCAAGGCCTTCAAACACATCTCCGAACAATGAAGCTTGTGCCAAAGCACTTAGGGAAAGAAAACTAATCTACGTAAAAACAATGTACACAAGCACTTGGAGGAATGAAAAACCTAAACTAATATGCATAGGGTGAAGCATTTCCTTTAGTAGCAATACTTCGAGATGGATTCCATTGATCGAATCTACAGCTTCTTCGCCATCCAATGAAGACAACTGAAAGCATTGCTTTGTACTTACACTTTGTGACCATGTATGGGCCACTCCAAATGGCATCAAATTTTGAATGCCTTCCCAGTTTTTCTCTATCCGCATCCCATTCTAACACTAGATCTCCAACTTGGAAGGATATGTTCTTGGCCTTTCTATCAAAGGTCTTCTTTATCAAAGCTTGATCCTTCTCCATTGCTTGGGATGCCTGATTTCTGATTTCTTGGAGCTCCATAAATTCTGCATATCTGACTTCCATGGGCTCAAACTCCAACAACTCCAACTGTTTCATAAGTTCCAATGTTGGCAACTCAAGTGATATGGGAAAAATTGCCTCTCTTCCATAAACAAACTTGAATGGAGAGTTACTTGTAGATCTTTTAGGAGTTATCCTATCAACCCATAAGGATGATTTCAATTTGGTATGCCAAGACCTCTGATTCTCATCAAGAGTCCTCCTAATGATCCTCAACAAGTTCTTGTTTGTATATTCAGCCTGGCCATTACCCTGGGGGTAATAGTTTGATGAAGTACTTAGGTAGATCCTGTTCTTGACAGCCCATTCAGTCACCTTGGATCCAATGAATGCCAATGCATTATCTGATATTATTATAGCTGGTATGCCAAATATGGTTACTATTCCCTCATAAAAGTCTAGGATTTTAGATTCATTTGCTTCCTTGAGTGCTATTGCTTCAGTCCATTTGGTGAAGTAATCTGTGGCTATTAAAATCCACTTGTGCCCTTGGCTCGAATTGGGATTAATAACTCCAATGAAGTCTAAACCCCATTGCATGAATGGCTGGTCAACTGAAATTGGATGCAATGGGAGGGCAGCTAGCCTCTCTTTACCTGTGAAAAATGCACAATTCTTGCACCTCTTGATCCATGCATAACAATCATTGAAAATCTTGGGCCAATAATAACCAGCCCTCATGATCTTTAGAGTTGTCACTCTTGGTGCAAAATGGCCACCAGCTGGTCCACCATGGAACTCTTCCAGCACCTTATGAATCTGATTTGTACCAATGCATCTCAGCAATACTCCATTCACATCTCTTTTGAATAAAACACCATCAATAAGGGCATATGGGACAACTTGCAACCTGAAGTGTCTTCTTTGGGTCTTGTTCATCTTTGGAGGACATAGACCTATGCTTAGGAAGTGCATTATACCTTGGGTCCAGCAAGGAGTGGGGACACCATCATTCTCCTCTTGAGTGCTTCCTTGCTCATGGATGTCTTGCAACGCCAAAACAACCTCCTTCTCGTTGCATGATTCCTCTTATTTTCTCAAGATCAGCTGCTCACACAGTCCTTTTCCTCTTACCAACTTGGTGAATTTGATCTCAATGTCATACTCCATGACACGAGTAATCTAACCTGCACTTTTTTCATTCAAGTCTTTGTTGAGGAGGAAGTCTTTAACCCCCGCATGAGAAACTAGCAATTGGACCTTCTTGTTTGAAACTAGATGCTTGAATTTCTTCAAGCTCCCGATTCATGCAAGAACATGCTTCTCAATGAAAGAATATCTCACCTTATAGTCCTCTAGGATTTGGCTGAAGAAAGAAATTGGCTGCTCATCATTATCTTTATTCTGCTGTACCAAAATTGCATAAATAGTATCATCACCTCCAAACACATAGAGGATGAAATCCTTGGAGAAATCCGGGTTGATGAGAGTTGGGGCTTGAGAGATGGCTTCTTTTATTGCTTCAAAACTTTCCTTTCCTTCTGCTGTCCATTTAAAAGCCATGCTTTTCTTTAGCATCTTGGTGATAGGTCTGACAAGGGCTGCAAAATTTGGGACAAACCTCCAAACAAAATTTATTCTTACCAAGAAACTTTGAAGGGCCTTCTTATGGATTGGCAATGGTAGTGCTCTTATGGCTTCGATTATTTCTGGATCAATTGCTAATCCTTCTTTGGAGACAATGTGGCCAAGGAGCTTTCCTTCATGGGCTAGAAAAACACACTTTTTAGGATTCAAGGAGACTCCAAATCATCTCGCACCTTTGGAACACTTGTTTCAAATGAGAGAGGTGGTCTACTATATTTTTGAAAAAACAGTGATATCTCAGTAGACACCAAATTCGTGTCTTACAACCCCTTGTGACCCGCATCCCATTTCGCAACCTAACCTCATTACCTAAACTTTACACAATTATTTATTAATTACCTTGTAATTGATAAATCCACATCACCTTACCCGCCACCTCACTCTGCCACCTCATCATGACCTAGCCCTAACCCTAAACTAACCTAATTAAGACCCATGACTTGGTCTAGACTCACATCCATAACTAATGCCTCCTTACTCGCACCCAAAGCCGACCTTCTAGCCATTTGACCAAGCCCGCAACTGATCTCTCGGGAGAAAAGTAGGGAAGGTGGGCTATTTTACTAAAAATAGCCTACTTTTTCCTTACCGATGCCGGTTCCTACTCGACCGCCATCGGTTACGCAACCGCCATCGGTTCCCTGTAAATGGGCTCCCCAAACCAAAACAACGGATCGGAATTTCATTTTGGAGATCAGTCAAAGGATTTCTGGATCAACAGAGAGCATTGCGAGCGAGGAACAGAGTCCAGATCTTCACTTGACAGAGCAGAGACGAGTAAAGAAACCAGAAGTGTTTACAACCAAGGAGATCAACTTACATCTTGGTCAAAACCAGTAAGTCACATCTTGCATGTCCTTTGTTATAACATTGCTTATGCTTCTTGAATCTCAGTCCTCCTAAATCCGTTTCTGAATCCACTACCCAACGTGCCATTGCATCTAACTGTCATTCTTTTGCTTCTAATCATCCCATTTCCTAATACCATCCAAAAACCAGCCATTACAAAGAACCCACCGGTATCGGTTATCGATAACGGCATCGGTTATCGATGAATCGACATCGGTTCCTCGATCAAAACCAAAACCAACCTTTCCCCTACCCAGGTTTAACGAAATAATTTAATTGATATTTTGCGCTTCTTTTGTGTTAATTCATATTAGCAGGGAACTCACCACCTTCGAAAGGAAGTTTTATATTTCCTGCCCAAGGCGCTTCCTCATTTATTGTTTAATCAAAATCTTGTGGTCTTGTGTTCTTATTTATAGTAGTCCTTCCAAGACAAAAAGGAGTTCTCCGCATGATCGGCTGATCTTTCTCTACGGTACGCGCACACCATCTCGACATTCAACAGTATTCCTCCTAACCCTAACCTCATCTGCTTTCTAAAAGGAATGAAAGGATAGAAGCAACTCTATTCCCAGAAGCCGAAACATTCCGAGCGAAACATTTTGGCACGCCTGGTGGGACCCATTTTGGGTTTCTTTCTCTTGCTTATTTTCATTTTAGGAAGCATATTTGTTGTTCTTTCTTTTTTATATATTTCGTAAAGAATTTGTCTTGCTTTCCTAGTTTCGCATTAGTGAAAGTCATCTCTCTTGCTTCATCGAATATAATTTTCGATTTGGGTTTAAAACACGTGCATTGCATTCCTGCTTGTTGTTCTTCAATTCTAGTGAACATAGATTAAGTAATGTGTCAGTCGTACACGTGGGGTGATATCCACGGTATTGACAGGAAATTAACCTTAGTTTCACTACACAACACATACCGAATCACTTCACAATTAACACAACAGCTCAAACATCCCCCCTTTTCCGCGGTATTCCTCCGCCCGATTGAGGTAACCTTATAAGCCAAAACAAACTTGACATTTCCCCTAGGTCTTGTTGTTTAGGATTCTGACATCATCTTACGTCTAAAGGCATAAGCCCACGATAACTAAAATTAACCCTAGGATTAGTCTCTAGATTTGTGTGTGCCTCTTGCTTGTTTTCAAATTCTGTTTTCTCTGTCATACTTTGTCTTCTGTGATCAATAAGTTGATAAATATACTCAACGTTGCTAAAAATCAAATTAGCAGCCTTTTATATCTTCTTATCCTAGACTTTTGACACCGGCATCGGTTAAGGGACCGACGTCGTTTGCTCTATGACCGACACCGGTTACTAAACCGATATCGGTTACTGTCTTCATCAGCCCCTGACAAACCAGCAACTTGCCAAATTCATCATTCTGAGGTTGTTTTTGTTCTTGATAGATTGAAACTTTCCTGTGTGTTCTTGTCTATGGTTGTCATCACTCGGAAGCAAGCGGCCGCCATGGTTTCACATGCCTGCTCTGTGTCTTTGCCTCGAATCACCCCTTCACATTCTATAGGAACCCTACGGACACCAAGTGAGATCCCCAAATTCTGTAGGAGACAAGGACTTTGCCAAATTTCTGGATGCTAATCCCAGTCTTTGTCACAATACTATTTGTCTCATGCCCCGACCGTACGCCCGATGGTCACTCTCCTTATTGCATGCCTATTAGTATAGCTGCTCATTTAGCTCCCACTCCGCCCGATAACACCGCCTTACTTCTGCATCTCTAGCCCCGTCTCCCAATCCGACAGCTTCGAGGTTCATACGACCCGATTAGCTTTCCTTTGGTTAACCTCTGGACCCCACGTATCGTTACCACTAACTCGCCCCTATCTCATCTCTCTTCGCACCACTCCATTCATGACTTACTCTCTACCACCTATTCACACGAGCTTTCCTTCTCAAGCTCCGCCTACCTTTTCATTCCCATACACGTATTCAAAGAACCTCAACACCTTATATGGGACATCCCTATTCTCAGGCACCATCATCTCATCCAACCACGATTTCATCAAACAAATGATGGACAAAATGCAAAACCCGGAGGCTTCCGCTTTGAAAGTCATAGCGCCTTGACATACGAGCAAGTTTGTCGGGAGCCCATTCACCCTTCTGTCCCCCTTCATTCATATCCTCCTCAATGGGAGTTGCCAAAGTTTACTCGTTTTAACAGTAAAGAGGATCCTCAACAACACTTGCGATCATTTAGACATGCTTGTTATTTGATTGCCCATGATGATGCCTTGTTACTCCGCACCTTTCCCATGTCCTTATCGGACTCGCTTGAGTGGTACTGCTTTAACCCAAAGACTCAATCTTCTCTTTTAACCAACTAGCCCAATCTTTCTTGGATCATTTCTCCATTAACATTGCCAAGAAAGTATCTATCACCGACCTCTATGCCATCCGACAATTTGAAGACGAATCTATCACAGATTTCGTTGGACGATGGCGGGGCCTTATCAACCAACTTACGTATGCCTTGCCTCAAACCGAACTCATCGAACTATTTACGCGGGCCTGCGCTAAGCACATCTCCCCTACCCTCCAAATTCAAACTTTCCGCACATTCGACGAGGCCTTTACCATGGCTCGGAAACTAGAAATTCGAGCCTTAGAAGAAGAGAAATTACGGTTGCGTAACAAAAACCCCAATTTCGAACTTCGATTCTACCAATAAGCCAAACACCACCACTTCTCACGCGTCCACTTCTTCTAAATCAAAAGGAGCTGTCCACGCGGTAATGGTCAAATCTCAAACACCGTCCAATACTCCGTTGAAAACCACTTATAAGTACAAAGCCGAGCCCACCAATTACACTCCCTTGGGAGAAACTTATGGCATCATCCTGGAGAAATTGCTCAAAGCTGGGGCTATCACCTTGCCCCTTGTTAAACCTCACTCTGGGTTTGACTCCACCCACGCAATACCTTCCTGGTACAAAGAAAATGACTTTTGTAACTTTCACCGCGTAAAGGACACAGGTCATGAAAACTGCAAGATGTTGAAAAACATAGTGCAGAAATGGTTGACGCAGGGATATAACCTCGATAATCCTAACGCCCCTGCTAACCGAAATCTGAAAATTTTCAACAAGCCATTCCCGAATCACTCGTCCAACAGTAACGTGAACCAAGATATCTTAGCCGAGGAGAGTGTTCATGAGATCCATGCAGTCTTCGATTCTCAGCCAAAAGCCTCTATTGAAATTTTTTTAAATCAAGCCTCTCCACCAACGCAGGAGTTTGAACCTCCTTCACCACCATCAAGCCAAAGTGAAATCATTCCTTTACCCATAGAAGAGTTAACTACCCGACTTCTCTTCTCATCGACGAGTCTTCTTACACCACATCCCTACAAGACTGTGAGCGGATGCTATCTAATTTATCTATTTCCCAAACGTCCCCTTCTACCACTCTTGCTACACAAGAGGAAGGCTCGCCACTCCTTTTGACATCCTTAAACAAGAAATCTCTTACACTAACATCATCACATTCTTTAAACGTGACAGATCCCCTCGAACACGCCCTCCTACCTATTAGTCCCTCATCGCCTAAATCTTTTCAACGACCGGTTGACCTCTTAACATCTATTGATACAGTGCCTCATCTACCTCCTGTGTCACACCCGCAGTGGACTGGAATTACAACCCACCTTTCTTCCATACAAAAATTACAAATCACACTGGGACTTTGTCATTCCACGAAGATAGATAGGCCTATGGGAACGCTTGAGTACCCCTTTTTCTACTCAAATGCAAATGACTGATCCTGATGTCTCCACCATATACCCGAAGTGCTTACAGAAGCTTAAAATGCCCCTGTTCTCACCTTCACCCCCCTCACCTCTACCAAATGCCCCGTCCACTTCTATCAACTTAACCAGATCTTCCCCTACGCTGGGACCTCACCAATGCCCGCCTAACGCACCCGCCTGCGACTCGATCTATCCAAAAATAAATCCGCTCCGCCACCTAGGAGACAAACTCAATCCGTGCCCCTATCACAATCAAAACCATCATCGTCATACCTACCTTCCATATTGGGACCCCATCCCTCTACCTTACATCAATATATCATACCTCCTGTGTTTTCTTCAAAACAACCTACGCCTTCCGCACCTATACAGAAATTCCAGGGTATAGCAACACCGTCACTCCGCGTATCCTGTCCACCTATCAACCCTAAACAAATTCCATCATCAAAAGATTTGTTTTCAGTCACTCCTATTTCCCCGTGGTTGTTTTCTGATACCACATCATCTACGGCCTCATCATCCGACATAGCTTCTGCGCCAAAGAAATCATGTTTAGTAAAAACCATGTATCAACACCCCTTGGCTAAACCACCACCCATGCGAACCAATCATGCCCAAGCATTACCAAAACCCGCACAACCAATACCCTCATCCTCTTCCGATTTTGACCCACTCAAAGGATCTTACGCCAAAATCCTTGCTATGTTGGTGGAGAATGCGACCATTTCCCTACCTCCACTTAGACCTTATGACCCGTCTAAGCCCCGACCTATGGGTTACGATGAGTCTAAAATCTGCGCTTATCACCGCACACCAGGACATGATGTGGAGGGATGCAAAGCTCTAAAACCATCCTTCACCATCACCTCTCCCGGATAGAAAGATTAAGAAAGAGAACTTACGAAGGGAGAGACCTTTAGTTTCCATTCCCTCTCCTATACCATCTATCCCCGCCTCACCAAGATCTATCATTATTACAACCCCACCTCTTGAAGACCATGAGTTATCCCCACCATCTTCCTCATCTCAGGTCTACGAGATTAATATGATTAGTGTCGCTACTCGAGGGCGGAAAAACAATGGGAAAGCAAAAGAAAACACACCTGCGGCATCTCTTTCTCCGTCAAACATCCCAATTACACCACCACCTAAAGTGGTCATTCGTGGACCCGCCTATCCTGTCTCTAATGGCATTGCCCACCAAAATATGATTAAATAGCTTCACCAATCGCCCGTAAAATGACACTTTGTATGATCTCATTCGACTTCAATCTCATCGACAAACTCTCGTTGAGATCCTTCAAGGGATAGAGGTTTTACCTAATGAAACCCTGCCTGTCGCCTCCATTCTAACACCCAATCACGTTGCTTCTCTCACCAAACAACCCACTGCCCCAACCACTTCTGTCTCTGTACAACAAGCTGCTGCAGTCAGTTTCTCTGAAGATGAAATTGTCGACTTTGGTACAGAAGACCCTGACCCTGCCCTTTTCATCTCCGCTTACGTCCGGGATATTCGAGTACGTCGGGTTATGATTGACGGGGGCGCTAGCCTAAACATCATCTCTTCAAAAGCCTTCCAACAGATGAACATCCCTTCTAGTTGCATGTGTGCCAACCCCATCATGTTGCGGTCATTCAATGACGCTATTACTTCTACCTTAGGCACCGTGATCCTCAACATTCGCGTAGGACCACGTACTTTACCCGAACTCTTCTATGTCCTTGAGGGAGAGTTCCAATATAATATATTGCTGGTCGCCCTCGATCCGAGCCATGGGATGCGTTCCCTCAACATTACATAGATGCATAAAATTTGAGTACGAGGGGAAGTCTTACACCGTAAAAGCTGACCCTCCCCCTTTAAAACCTGCAATATGTTATACCGCCCGAACGATGTGCTTATACCAATCAAGACACCCATACATTCAACCCAACCATCCTCCTCAAATGTACCTCAACCATCCACCTCAACCGCGCCTACGCCTTCAATTGATGAAACCACCATCGCAAAAACCACTTCCCTTCCCGCAGCTAACATTCCAACCTCCGACCCCTTAGTAGATGTTTTTCAGTGCCTTACGCTGGGGGAGTACCGCCTATATAACGTTAGTTCTTTCCCTACCCCGCAGGAGTATGGACAATTACATGCACATCCCACCTACGACCGTCGCGTGGGGGAGATAATCTCTTACGGACCACCCCATTGCCGCACTAACCTAACGTATGGGGGTGTTGACGCATCCTCCATTACCCCTGAACCTCCTCTTGGTGTGGTTCCTTTCCAATCCAATTTTCAATACTTGACAAATCGTCGTTTCGCCCTCACCTTCTTGACTCGTTGTGCTTGGAAAGGCTTTGGTTTTGGCCTTTACGAACAAGGCCGACATACACTCATTCCCGTGACTACCCGTAAACACAATGATCGCAGTGGTCTCGGTTTTCCCGAAACACCTACACAGGAGACACCTCCTGTCAGCTGTATCCTGGAAGAAGAAGACGTCGCCCCTACCAAACCATCATCACCCACTTTGCCATCATCACCCGCAGAATCTATAGACCCTGAATCCATCCCTCCTAACTTTTTTTTTTCATAAATGCTATCTTCATAGGTCCTCTCACTTATCAATGCGATAATGACGACCCATCTTCTTTGCCCCTTCTTTATCCAGACATGATCGAAGAGGATTCGCCTTTGATTAATGTTGTTGAATGCCAGGATGACGACTCCATCCTCACTTACCTTGGCGCGGATGATTCTTATATTCAACGAGCCTTACCATCTGAAACCCAAACTATGCTGAACGAATCTACCATAGAAATCAACATCCACACGGAGAAGGATCCTCACATTGTGAAGATTGGACAATCCCTTAACACATCAGAACAAGCCGCCTTTACTACCTTTCTCCGTGCTCGCAACCAAGCTTTCGCATGGTCTTACGCTGACATGCCAGGAATTGATCCTACCATTGCCATCCATAACATCACCCTAAACCCCGATTCCAAACCAGTCAAACAAAAATTGAGAAAAATGCATCCACGCATTGCTCTCTTGGTCAAAGAGGAGCTCCAACGACTCCTTTCTGTTTCCTTCATCTTGCCTATTGACTATCCTCAATGGATTTCTAACATCGTACCTGTCACTAAAGCGACAGGGGGACTTCGGATATGCATAGATTTCTGGGATCTTAACCTCGCTTGCCCTAAGGATGACTTCCCCTTACCTAGCATTGACCAACTTGTTGATCTAACTGCAGGTCATGAGATGCTCTCTCTCATGGATGGCTTTTCAGGATACAACCAAATTTTGGTTGCCCCTGCCGATCAACACAAAACTACCTTCATAACTCCTTGGGGAACCTTCTGTTATCGTGTCATGCCATTTGGCCTTAAGAATGCTGGTGCTACCTATCAGTGGGCTATGACCTACATTTTTCATGACATTATGCACACTATCCTTGAAGACTATGTCGACGATCTTCTCGACAAGTCTAAACATCGTAGTGAACATCTCGATGTTTTAACCATTATTTTTGATCGCTTGTTACAATATTCTGTCCGCCTTCAACCGAAGAAATGTGTCTTTGGTGTTCTTTCGGGAAAACTTCTTGGCTTTATCGTCTCTTTGCATGGCATTGAGGTCGATCCATCTAAAGTCAAAGCTATCCTAGAAATGCCCCCACCCAAAAATCTCAAACAATTGCGTAGTTTACAAGGTAAGCTCCAATCTATCCGACGTTTCATCTCCCAACTTTCGGATCGATGTCAACCTTTCCATCACCTCCTTAAAAAGGATATTGCATTCCAATGGAGCGAAGAATGTCACCAAGCCTTCGAAGCTCTCAAATCCTATCTCTTACAGCCACCCGTGCTTATCCCACCCCAAGACGACCGCCCTTTCTACCTCTACCTTTCCGCCACCGACCACGCTGTAGGAGCCATGCTTGCACATCGTGACTCTGAGAATCGCGAACAAGCCATTTATTATATAAGTCGTACTTTGGTGGACTATGAGACTAGGTACACACATGTAGAAAAATTGTGCCTTGCCCTATCATTCGTGGCCACCAAACTCCGACACTACCTTCTAAATCACAAGACTTTCGTCATCACCAATACAGACCCCATCCATTACATGTATGCCAAACCTCATCTGAACCAACGCATTGCTAGATGGCTCATGCTTCTCACCGACCTCGACCTTGAGTTTGTCCACCAGAAATCAATCAAAGGACAAACCATCGCAGACCAACTTGCAGAAGCTCCTTTACCTGGGGAACAATTTACCAATTTCACATTTCCCGACGAACTCATCGCTACTCTTTCCCTCACGGAGGAGTCGTACCCAATGACCCTCTTCTTCGATGGATCTAAATGCCAGCGCGGTGGAGGAGCCGGCGTTGTTCTCATTCCTCTCAACGCTGAACCTATGCCTCTTTCATTCCGACTTGATTTCCCTTGCACTAATAATACAGCGGAATACGAGGCCCTTGTTCTGGGTCTCCAAGTTGCGTTACACTTAGGTATCAAATCTATCAACATTTTTGGCGACTCTCAATTGGTAGTCAATCAAGTTATGGGCATCTACCAATATAAAAATGAAGAACTTCAAAAATACAAACAAGACGTGGATTCACTTCTAGCCTTTTTTACCCACTATTCTATACAAACCATTCCCCGCTCCACTAACAAATTTGTGGATACTATGGCTTGCTTAGCCTCGCAAATTCCCGCCGCGCCAACTGACTCTGAATTATTCATCGTGGTCCAACAACTTTTTGCCCCATCCTATTCAACCCCGGTAGTTTGTATGATAAATACTGTGTCTACTAATTCACAGGATACCTGGTACCACCAATTTCATGACTACCTTACAATCTCTGTCCTCCCACCTGACCTTACTAGTAACGGCAAACGTGCTTTTCTTAAAAGTGTTTCACGTTATGTTGTCATGGGGGGACTCCTCTATAAACGTGGCTTTGATGGCATCCTCCTTCGCTGTCTAACTGGCGCGGAGGCCACTCATACCATCCAACAGGTCCATGACGGTATTTGTGGTGGACATTTTAGCGGCCTTGCCGTGGCCAAACGAATCCTTCGCCTTGGTTATTATTGGCCTACTCTCAATAACGACTGCTACGAATATGTTAAGCGTTGTGTTATGTGTCAGCAACATGCCAACCTTCAACATACTCCTAGCCACCCGCTCCAGATCGCTCGAGATCTTTGGCCCTTCTCACAATGGGGTTTAGACCTTATTGGTGAGATTCACCCAACCTCTTCACAACGTCACCGTTGGATAATCACAGCGACCGAATATTACACAAAATGGGTGGAGGCTATTCCACTCATTTCAATCAAAAAAGAAAAATTTGTCAAGTTCATTAACCACCACATTATCTGTCGTTTTGGTGTTCCTCATCGCCTGATAACAGATAATGGAAAATCTTTCAAAAACAAGTTGTTGCAAGACTTGTGTGACAACTTTGGTATCAAACTTAGTTTCTCATCACCTTACTATCCACAAGCCAATGGGCAAGCCGAGTCCTCTAATAAAACACTAACCAAAATCCTCATGAAAGTTGTCAATGAATCCGGAAGAAATTGGCACGATCACATTCCCTTTGCCCTTTGGGCTTATCGTACTAGCATTCGTACCTCTACTAATGCCACACCTTTTTCTTTGGTATACGGTACCGAGGCTATTTTGCCTCTCGAAATACAAATACCCTCCCTTAGAATATCTCTTCAGGATATTCTCACCAACGATGATTTCCGCCAAGAGCGGTTAGCCCAATTGGAGCTTCTTGACGAACGCCGTCTTACAGCTCTTGATCACCTTCAAATCTATCAAAAACGCATTAAACGTGCTTATGATAAGCGACTTCATGAGCGTACCTTTAAGGTTGGTGATCTTGTTCTCAAAGAGAATCAACATGTAACCAAACTAGAAAAGAGCAAACGTGGAAAATTTGCTCCCAATTGGATTGGGCCTTATATAATCACTCATACCTATGGATCTGGTACTTATCGTTTAGCTTCGCTTAATGGTAAACCTGAGCCTGAACCCCTTAATGCCTTGCATCTTCGACCATTCTACTGTTGAAATTAGTGTTATATCACTTCTTATCTACCTGCCGCTCGTCCCTTGAGCTCACTTACCACTACATACACTCTGTTTCCTACACCTCATAATAACAATCAAGCTCACATAGTTTGATCCTCACCTCCCCTTGATGAAGCCTTCCCCTTTTTAGTCTAGTCCATGACTTCAAAATATTAAAATAAGCCGTATTCTTATGGGATTTTCTTGAGTCAAACTTCCTACTAAACTAGATGCTTCACGCCAAATGAACATCTAGTCATCTAAATTAAATATAGACTGCTCCCTCGAAGGACAGCTATATGCCGAACTATTGCTGCTATTATATATAGACTGCTCCCCCGAAGGACAGCTATGCATTACAATCATATCTGCTACTATAAATAGACTGCTCCCTCGAAGGACAGCTATACACAGTCAGCCTTTATCAGAAGCTTCTCGCATTGATCAGCTTCGTGAAGACCTCAAGAATAATACAATCAATATCCCTTGTAGACTTCCCGCATCGATCAGTCTACATTCAATAAAAGAAAAGCCTCATTCAAAAGGACTTTTGAGTCATGGACTTGTCTATTTAGGGTAGGTTCTCTTTCGTCAGAACACTCACTTTGTAATAAGTTCTCCGTACCTCAGCTATATCATCCACCTCACCTCACCATTTGTTCAACTCAGGGGACGTAATGTACGCTCGATATATTGTGATCACACAACTCTTTTCACCTATTGACTTCTCGTCTATGCACGGTACCTAGGGCTCCAAGCTCATTCTACGTGGTGTGGTTTGTTTAGCTCTCTTCATCTACGGGGCACTCTTTCTGCTTTGCCTCGCATCTAGGATTGTGTGTTGACCTTAATCAGGACCCGATTCCCTACTACTTGGGTAGGCTAACGTTCGCTTCCCTCATACCTTTTACAGCATCACCAATTCATTACCAACACCATCCACCTTACCTTTACTAATCTTAATATTTTTACCAACCAACCAATTACCTAAACCGTACCCAATTGCCTGAATTCGCCTCTCCCTGATCCTAAGGGAGAACTACATCGGTCTGAGGCCCCTCCTTGCTTTGTGCAATGGGCTATGTAGGCAGCACTTCGGAGACATGGGGTCTCCCAAGGTTAGATTGAATGTGATTCTTACCTCACTCCACTTTATAAGATTATCTCGGTGAGTCATCCACCAATGTGAGGTTGTCCCATGACAGTATACACAAGCATATTCCTTTATTCTACTTCATAGGTCCATTAGACTTTCATAACACAAAAAAAAGACATTAGGGTGACCTTTTTAGCGTAACTTGAAAACTATCTTCCTCCTAGATGCCTAACCAGATGCGCCTTGATGACACGAGTCAAAATTCCCTTCAATTCTCTCCCAACCAACTCATAAGTTCCATGCACCTAATTATCACATGCAATGCTAGTCGTATCACTCAAGGACTGAGCATCATCCAATTGAATGACTCCTCCCGACAACTCAATAATATTTGGTCTTTGATGGTGCGTACATAAATTCTATTAATGTATTCTTCCCCCAAAGGCTCGACATAAGGCACATACCTACCATCTGTTAGTGGAATAATAACGTGCTCCTTATTGTTCTCAAAGATGATGTATCCCTTGTTGAAGCGAAAATCAACATTATTCGCATAACACAAAGGGCATCCGAGTAAAGATGGGAAATTATCTTCCTCGGAAAGTGCTAACAATTTAAAGTTCTTAGTGAATTTGACCCCTTGAATGGTTATGGAATCATTCTTCAAGACTCCGATGGGTGTAGCTTTAGTTCTATTTTCCATATACAACACATTTCAAGATGGCTGCAATGGTGGTCTCCCATTTGATTCCATGCATCCAGAGTAAGAACATTAACCTCTGCACCTATTTAAATTAGTATGTTACTCAAAATCCATCCATCAACTACTACATTTAACATGATCTCCTTTTCATAATCAAGACTATGAGGGGGAAAATTAGCATGCAAGATTTACCTCTCACGCTCGCATCCAATGCGTGGTACCTTTCCTCTCAACCATTCTCCTAACATAGGAATGATATTTTCTTGGTGCAAATCTTACATATTATTTGCCATCATGAACATCATTCTTAGGGATCTCAGGATTCTTTGCATATTCCAACTTCCGCAACTACTTTTTCAAGCACCCGATCTCCCTTGCAAGTTCTTAATCACCTACATAGTCTCATGGTAAACCTCCTTTTGGTAAGTTTGGATCAGGGTAATTTCCATGTAATACCTCTTCTCTTGTAATGAGAGGCCTCTACTTTGGTATTTCTCTAGTGCATGTAGCTTCAATGCATGTAGTTACTAATACAGGCTCCAACTCAGGGTTAGACGCTACCATAGGCATGAAAAAAGGTTCAACGCATTTCACACTAACCATTCCCACGCCCTTGTCCTTCTTATGGTTCTGTCTCATGTGATTATACAAGTCAGGGCACTCCTCATACTTATGTTTCTTTCCACACCATGATCATTGCAGTAAATTCAAACACTCACACTTGTAGTGATTTATAGATCCACAATTGAAACAAGTTCCACGGGGAAATTCACTCCTTCCCCGTGCCGTGACCACCATGGCATCTGAATCCTCTTTGAAAGCTTCTTCCCTTCCTCCACCATCTTCATGCCCTTCATGTTGATGACCCTCGTTCTTAGAACTATTTGCAATGCTAGCCTGACACACACCAATACCAATTGCATCATGAATTGGATCTATCAACTAGTAGTCCTTATTATCATGAGTGGTAGATGTGCAAATCTTACAATAACATGACACATTATTATAGAGCACACCTTGTAACAAGGGGAATCCACTTGGATTTTGATCCTACAATATATTTCATAGTCTACAGTCAATGCATGCACTAAATTTCGAGGGAAACTATCCTTGGTGTGTCAAACTAATTCACAATCCATACACCAAAGTCCACTGTGAGTCTCATGTGCTAAATTCACAAGATAATTTCTCAAGTTGCTTCACCATGGAAGCAATTTGTGCCTCCAAAAAGGGACTTACCCCAATATCAACACTCCCCACGGCCTCAATGTGCAAAGCAACCTCTAAGGCCTCGTGCGGATCCATGAAAGTCTTATGTGAAAGCACTCATTTGAAAGGTGTTATTAGGCCTCCAAAAAACCACTGAGCATGCTTTGAGAAGGATGGATATCATAAGATAACTTTGACAAAAGAGTCTTAAAATGTGCATCATACTCCCGCACACTCTTTTCCATACCCTATTGAATCTCCTTGAGTGCGTTGATGCTCTTTTGCTCAAACTTAGGAATATGAAATTCCACCAAGAAGGCATCACACAACACAATATAATCCACCATTTTTTGATGTGGGTCATATTTTTAGTACTAGGTATGTGCATGCCCTTGTAACATAGTTACAAACTGGCTTGCCTTCCGCTCTGGGGTAGTGATCCCCTTAACACACCATAGCAATTCACACTTATGTACATGCTTTGTAGCATCCTCAACACCTTTATAATTAGGAAAATGAAGAGACATCTCATAAAATACATGCTGATGGGGTTGTGGTCCTTGTCCACCAGATCTAAAACTTTGATTTCATCATGTGTTTCCTCCACTACTAAACACACTAGTTCTACTATCCCCTAACCCTCTAGATCCACCCAATCCTTAGATCCTCCTCCTGTAGTAGGTACAAGGCCTAAATTAGTGCTACTCTACATTCCCACCATTGTACTAAAATGTGATCCAACATTATGCAGGAAGTTGAACTACTTCCAGATGTGATACCCACATTCTACGAGCCCACACCTTGTCCAAATGATGTGCTTGATAGGATACCACCAAACATAAGAAATGTCTACGTGGCCATAGATGGATGTAATGTAAAATTATATCTACCTGATGTTGCTTTCTTACCAATGCCAATTGTACTAGTAATACTTGTCTCAAAAATTAGAAAACTAAGCGTAAGGGCTTGGTCATCATGTGGGTTAAAATGCATGCCTACAGTCTGTCTCCTTTCTCCATCTAACGAGATCTCATCGAAGCCGATGAGGTTCTCCTTTCGTGTTTGCTAAGATGGGGTATAAAATTTGTTGGGATTTTGGGACATCGGAATAGTGCTATGATTTAATAATAAACAAAATCATGCACAGAGGATCCAAAAATTTAACCACAAAATCTATAGTAGCGAGAAGTATAAACTAGAATAATCCAAATCACACAAAATTACAAACACATAACAGGCATGTACCATGGTTCACCCAATGTGGGCTACGTCCACCAAAGATAGAGATCTCATATATATATAATATAACAAGAGATTACAAACCAACTCTTCTGCACAAGAGTACATGTATCTCTACAAGAGTATCTCCTCCTCCCAGATCTCCAACCGGATCTACCTGAGTACACTAAACCGTGCCTCCAAACTCCACCAAAGTAGATCTCACATAACTAGGAACTACTGCATCTCTGAACTGCGACCAAGTTCTCTATGGATCTGTAAACAAGACCTCTCACATGGGTCTACCAGATGTGCAACTAAGACTATGCACCAAGAAGTAAGTCTGTCTCTCCATCACTGCATAACCTATGCAAACATGAAGACAACCTCCTCTACAATATATAGATCTACATGGATCAATAATACAATATGATCTCATGGATTTATAATACAAGAATAGATCTACACACACACATAATACAAGACTAGATATAAAAAGATCTATAATACAAGACCTCACCAACATGTGGATCTACAAGAAGAAACGCTATGTGCTTTGCATACTATGCAAGCCATTACAATGAGACAATAAATATACAAAGGAAATACAATAGCTTGTTATTTCCTTCTGTCTAGCTCCTCTCCATCATCTTCATCTTCTTCCTTTTTCCTCTTCCTTTTTCCTCTTCTTCTTCGTCTTCATCCTCTCATTCTTGGAGAATCAAGGATCTAATCCGATCCTTCTCTTCATTCATCACACTTCTAAACCCTAGCTTTCATGCTTATATAAGCATATATAAACTTAGGTCACCTTAGCCATGCAATTACATCCAATAAATCTACTTTAATGCTAAATATATATTTAATTCTCGAGAGTTAATTAAAACATCATTACACAGGTAATCAACACCGGTTAGCCTTAACCACAAAATGGTTCTCACTTGCTCGACCGATGTCCATCTGTTTGACCGATGACGGGTTGTGGTTCCCACTTGCTTTGACCGATGTTTGTCTTGTCTAACTAATGACGGAGTTCTTTGTATTTTCCAACAAGTTTCCATTACATGCTACAGTGAAGCTATTTAGCTCCACAACCTAACATGTTGTACTAAACTAAGATCCAACATCCAGGGAATTTGAACTACTTAAAGATGTGATACCCACATTTTGTGAGCCCACTCCTTATCCAAATGACGTGCTTGAAAAAATACCACAAAACATAGGAAATGTCTGCATGGCCATAGATGGATGTAATCTAAAATTATATCGAGTGATGTTGCTTTCTTACCAATGCCAACCGAACTAGCAATACTTGTCTCAAAAATTAGAAAACTAAGCATAAGGTCTTGGTCATTAGGTGTGTTTAAATGCGTGCCTACGGTCTATCTCCTTTCTCCATCTCGACAAGATCTCATCGAGAATCTGATGATGTTCTCCTTCCATGTTTGCCAAGATGGGGTAGCATAGATTACTAAGGTTCCATGTCCTCTACATAAACCTCAAATCCTTTCACAACGTCTACCTCCAAACATCCATCGTTCCTACAATCTCATGTTGTCTTGCCGATTCCCTCCCCTGAGCTTCATTATACTTGAGCCGCCTCTCCTCTCTCTTTGCCTCTGCCATAAGATCGACATTTCTCACGATACCCACTTCCATGCCCCATGCCTAGAGGGAGTTTCACTAGCCATAGGAAACACTTATAAACTCAAAGTGATGATCAAGATCTTGATGGCTAGTGGTATAACATGCAAGAAATATCCTCTCGGTTCTCACAAGAACTCAAACTCAAAGAACTTCTAGGAAAGAATAAGTATAAACCATGTACTCCAACATGTAGCTAGTCAACACACCACTCCACTAATGATCAAAAATGATTCCAAATAAGATTGTCATTATGATGAAGTCAGCTGATAATATTCACGGGTCCACACACAAGGTCGATAGTCCAAATCTTCCTTGATGCATACACCGATAACAATTCATACAATTCTATTGGAAAACAACAAAATAATATTTCATAGAGCTCATGATACAAATGTTCCTCTACCCATGTATGTGCATCAAACTCAGGTCCAGTGTTGAATCTCTGTGAAAACTCATCCTTTGTGTTCTTAAGCCAAGTCTCTATGTTGGCCAAAGTTAAGCACTTTTCCATCACACACTATTCTTATAACAACTTCAAAAGAGGTCCCGACAACGGAACCAAAATGTAGTCACTTTTACCTACTCCTTTTAAACCCTAGGCGCACCCACATATCACCCGGTTTGAAATGGGTGCTCACCTAAGGCACGCGAAGGCATCGAGACCCTCTTTTATGTGAGCTTTATAAGAATATTTATCATTATAGCATAACTATATATAGACACAAACACATATATCCATTCTAGCAAAGAGGTAAAGAAACTAGATCCAAGCACACATGCACTGTGATATGAACATGATCATTATAACAATACAAAGGCATCATATCTAAACCATAAAAACATGAAGAACACAAGGGTTTAGACCCATAAACATAGATATTTAGAACAATCCACCTCATATATTGATTCACAATTGTTTATAGTAGACATATTACATCAAAAAGGGTCATATTAGACCGAATACATCAAGAAATAACATCCTAACCCTACAAAATGACTCTACTTGAAGAGTTATAGCCATGCTCTCCCTTTTGTGTCTAAATTATCGCTTACATCTCTTGCCTCACATCACACCTCTTCGTATCCTCCATACCCATCCTCATCCATCCATCTCTTTATGCATTTCTTTAGATCCAAACACATTCTTAAATATAGTGGGGGATCTTCATTACTACCTTAGCATTACTCAATAGAAAACCGCATGCCAAATGTCATCATACCCTACCATACTTGAGTATTCTAAACATGTAAGTGCCAGCTAACCCCTAACTAACTCTACTTTACAGCTCTTAAGTACAATGAGTACATCTCGAATATTCCTTCCTTGATCTCATTAGTCTCCATATTCTAACCTTAACCATTATCATGCTTAACCGTATCCTCACGTGTTTTCCATACAACACCATAACCCCGAAATGCGGCTAAGTCTCAAAACCCTTTTCTGCACTCACGCACAAACCTAGTTATTCTTGCACACTCTTCCTCATGTGCCTTATTCCTACACATCCTTTTGCACACATTGATTCTTTGCTCAGGGACTTAGTCATTTTTGGGCTCAACAATTTTTTTGAGAGTAATCTAGTTACTAAATCTACAATTCTAATACAAATGCTCTTTTATATGAAGAGATGAATTTATCACTCAAAAAGAGGACATGTTATTTACAATAACTACTACTACTACTTAACTAAGAGATTTCTATGATAAAAAATGATTGTTTGAGGAGTTACAATCATAGAAGAACAAATGTATGTCACACTAAAATCAAACTCATTTCATTAACTAAATATGAGGTCCTTAATTGACTTCCAATTGAGAGGATTATTTAGCGTCAAAATATGTCAATGATCATGTATTAGATTCATATAATCATGATGATTATAAATATAGGATTTGTTATGTTTTTTTGCTCCATGTCTTCAAACAACCATGTGTTAAGTTGAGATTGCATGATCCACACAAACCACATGATGTATTAGATGGTAGCCCACATTTCATGCCCATCTCATTGTTTCAATTCATGTGTTTTCTACATCAAGTCAAAATATTTCCATTCGAGTCATTTTCCTCATTTTCATGAGTTCTTTATTCCAAGTAAGTCTTGTGCTTTAGTGCTCGGGTGAGTCCTATGCTCCACAATGAGTTCCGCACTAATGCATGGGAAAGTCTTGTGCTCTTAAGTGAGTCATGCACTAGTGCATGAGTGAGTCCTACACTGGTCTATAGTTGAGTCATGTGATCACTTAAGATATGTTATTCAAAACATTGTTAATAAAAATCAAGATCCTTTTAAACCATTTTGAAGAAGTATGCAAAAATGAAAATAACAAGGTTATGCACAAAAATTCCTTTCAAAATATACTAAATATTAATTTCAAAAGGATAATATCATCCTTAATGTAAAATGATGAAATAAAAAATGGAGGGTTTACATACGAATTAGGAGGGCTCATCAGTCCCCCACACTTAGGGTTTAAAATGTCCTCCTACTATTTGTTCAAGTTTTCAACAATACTTGTACAATTATATTCATTAGAAAAAGTACTCCATGTCTCATCTTTCTCTGTGCCACAAAACCCAAAATTTTTTACTACTGTATCTCTCCATGTTTTTAGCTTGCTTTAGGTTGATCTTAGGTGTTGTTTCATCGTGGCACATGTGATAAAATAAATGGAGGTCTGTATTGCATGTCTATCCATTGTTTCTACATTTCCAACATAATTTTGGATATGTCCTTGGATATTTGTAATGACTACCAGAGGTTAGTTGGGGAAATAATTTCCTTCTTTTTCCAATCCTTAGGAAGCAATCCATACCTGAGATGACAAGTAAGAAAATTGACATTAAAATTTGGGAGTATATACTCCTAGAAGTATGTTACACAAGCTTGAATGTTTTCCTTATACTTGTCCGAAAGTTGTAGACAGTAGACATGGGATTGATATCTCTTGAAGAATATGATTGGAGCTAGGAGATCATGCCTCATTAAGAGGCTTGCATTGGATTCTTCTCTTACATATGCCCCTCTTTTCTCTCTCCATACAGATTGGTGTCTCACGGTGGAAACAAAATCCCTCAACTACACTTCTCCAACATAAAAATTAATTGGAATTTCCACTTGCTTAGGGAGAAGAAACTTATGGACATAGAACTCACATAATAAATTTTTGACAACTGTGTCTGCTACTGTATATGCCCCAAAAAATTGTTTTTCATCATAAAATTCTATAGACTCCATGGAACAAACTCTTGAAACTTTCCACTTGAAGAACTACTCCCTCAGAAATAATGCATAAAATTTTGAAGGTGCCCTACAAGAAAGGGTTTGGTCATACAACCTACAGATGTGAAGCATATTATCTTGAAGTATCTTATTTTATTCTTTCAACATCTTATTTTCTTCTACTAATCCTCTGAGGTTATAACATTCATGCATCCATTTTACCATACCCTTCAACACAATGATATGGGGGAATACAAAGTTTTTTTGAGTCAACAAATCAATAGTTTGTATAGACTCTATTTCCTTCATGTCTCCTTATAAGAGTATAAGTGATGTGTTTATTTATTCAACTCTAGACTAAAGGGACTAAATCCATGCTCTTAGTCTTTTACATTACGCTGAAGTTATAGGATTACCTTTTCTTTCTATTATATTATTTGTTGGAGATGTTGTATTTTCTGTTAGTTCTCTGCCTTTAACTTAGAGAAATGAGCCTCTTTTGTTTGTAAAAGGAGTTTTAAATGAGAAATTATCTCTTGATTATGTTAGATCTTGTCCTGGATCTTAGAAAGAGACAATATTTGGGGAATGCTTGTATCTAAATCAATAGGTGAACTAGGTTCAACTTAAAACATGGCTGCTTTCCTCCATGTTTCTTTGCAAACTCTTTTGTCATATTTTGGTTAAATTCCTCATATGCTAGCATGAAGTATAACCACCTTGATTTCTAAATTTTTTCTACTTATTTCCTATTAACGAGTAATTTAACCGAGTTGGTTGGTTCATGATGGATCTAAATTCCCATGGCTAGTAATTTAGACAGAGCAAGTAGTGGCGTATGATTGAAAGGAGATAAGACACAAGACTAGGGGAACAATGTAACAAGAATGGAATTTGTGATAGTGTGAGAATGGTACTACTGATGGCATAAGAGTAAGGTGACAAAGATTGAAAATGGGGAAACAGGGGGTAAAATAGTTTTTATAGAAAAACAACACAAATTGGGTAAGGTTTAACTTATTACGATGAGACAATGACATAGTGGAGAGTTTTGGAAGGAAAATGGACTAAGAGGGGGTGAATCAAGTACTTACTAATCATTTAATTCATTTATAATCACATAAATTCATTGATTCACTCATCCATTAACCATCCATAACCATATGTGTGCATTAGATATGTATTAAACATTCACAACAACATGAAATAAAGAAGAAGACACATGAACAACATATTTAGGTGGAAAAACCTCAAGTGGAAGAAAACCCATTGAATTTTTCTGATATTACTCACAACAAAGTAATTTATTGAAGCACCAACTTCACAAGGATCACCAACCCTACAAGGAACACCAACCCTATAAGGAGCACCAACCCATAAATTAGTGAAACACTAGCTCCACAAGGAGGATAAAACCCCATAGGATGACTAAGAACAAACTCGCCTCCCGAAGATGTTAGATATTTGATTTTTTTCTGCATAAATGATGAAGATCACTAATTCAGCTCACAAACCCTAGCTTAAACACTAGGTCTTCAAACTTGCTCTATATTCTTCTTCTTGATCTTGCTTTGGCTCTAATATCTTGAAAACATTCTATCAATAATTAATCAACCTTTCATTGTAACATCCCCATTTTAAGATACTAGAACAAGGGAATATATTTTTTTTTTTGATAACGTTCTCTGTTATGAATTATAAAATTCAAACACACGTTCAAGTTTTAATAATTGTTCTCTGCCCAAACAACACAGTTTGGATCACACAATTTCTTTTTAAAACTAATGTTCCCTGTTCGCATATTTACAATATGGAACACACATTCAATGCCATTCAATCCTATAACAGATTCTATATGCTGCTGTAAATGACTCGAGGAACTGCCGATCTTCCATTTTCATGGCTCGGAGTTTCATCGATCCTTCATTTCATGACTCGGCAACAACCGATCCTTCATGTTCGTTTATGCATAGTATATTATATATACCAGTTCTCTATAACCGTTTCCGGTTATCGAAGTGATCCATTTAAGAAGCCTATCTGAATATCTGTTACTGATATTCATCTGACATCCTGCATCTTAAATTAAGTGATAAGGACAACACAACCAGCACTTGCGATACTTTGGCCAAAGATTTTCACATGCTTTGCATGATCATATTCCTGGATGTGATACACATCAATGGAATACGTCCTTCACTTCACTTCACCTGTTATCTAGAATGGTCTTTCCTAGTTCCTACCAGTCCTCTCAGTTTAAGATCAGTTTTAAACTTCCAATTTCCAACTAGTAATATGAACGAATATAGGAAGGCACTCCTGGTAACTAAAGATATGCAGACATACGGTGTCGTTCCCCATGACTCCGTGTGTCTAGTTATCTTTAGTATCCCTGAGTCACTCCGTATACCTGATCATACTCCTATTCCCTGCCAAGAACTTCACATTCAGCCTATGTATTCTTGATGTTTTAATTCGGGAGGGCATTGCAATATGTCAGCTGCAACATTGTGTCGTCATGAAGACCCCGTCTTCATGAAGACACCTTGCTGTAGCTGGCGTATGTCAATGTCCTACGGAATCCTCCCATCGAGAGTACACATCCTGCTCAAGTGATTTGGATATGATCTTAATAATTAAGAATCAACTTTCAGCAACCATGCTGATCCCTTTATCCTCGCTTCCGTTACAGTTGTATATAGCTAAGAGAGACTAAATCCGTCCTTTAGCTTGCTATGCATCTTCTCCTTCGTGTCGAAGGGCTGCATTTCTCTACTTGGTTCTCTTCTTAATCATTGGATTAAGCAGCCCGTTACCGACGGAACGTGATAAGTTTAACCTATTAAACTTTAACCAAGATTTTCCCAACTGTAACTAAATTCAGAATTCTAGTTTATTAGACGTCATTTAACGAGGTCTAATTCCCAATAAATGTATTCATTTATTTTCCTCAACATTACATAGTTAAGGTCCATTAGTTATGGATATGCTTATCCCATATCCTTTATTCTGAATTTAACATACGAGGTCATTGATGGAGTTCGAAAGCGAAGTTCGATTACTCCGAAGTTAATTGATATTCCTTAGCTTCCAAGCTAATCCTGAATACCTATCAGTTATGGAATCATATTCTTCCTAATCCTTTTTAATGTCAATTAAAAATTCATCTTTACCCAAGTATGAACTAATTGCACATTTCAACTTAAAAGTTGCATTTAGGTAAGAATAGATATCAGTTCCTTTTTAACATCCATCCAAGGACAATTAAATAAATCCAAATCAAGAAATAACATTATATTTCCAATTTAGTCAACAATATCAAACTGATATAATTATTAAAATATCACACTTGTATTTGTATTCATCAATTCATGTCATAATCCATACATTTGCCAATCCAACTGAATGGACATTGTTTACATAAAACATCATTACAACTCATAGATAGAAGAATATACTTTCTTCTTTTCACAATTCCTCGAAGAGGAATAAAAGTAAACAAATACAATTCATCTTCAACCAATCAAGAAGCATCAGAAAATAGCCATGTCTTCATTCTAATCAAATTCCATCTGCAAAATGATTTGCACGGGTCAGTTCAATGAACTGAGCATATTAAGCACTTATCATTAAAATGAGGTGCTTCAACTAACTGTCTCAATAAAAGAACCCTGCTTTTATGAAACGACAGTAAGACATCAATCAAGAAATAGGCACAAAAGCAAGATCAGCATAACAACTGAACCATCAAAATATCATCACAATCAGCCAAAGAACTGCTGTCCCATTTTCCACATAACCGTTGCAAGTTCCAAATTGCAGTATTTGAAAAGTTTAGAAATACAAGTAACATACTGCTGATATAACATACTGTTATCCTTTCCACACCTTTCATTAATAATAAATGCAAAGGATGAAACTAACTGAAACGTAAACCCATTACCTTCCTTTCAGTTCATGCATCATATTAGATTCCAAACAATCAAGCACAGACGAGAAAGTGAATAGAAATGCAGATAGTTGCTCCTATCTAAGCACTACAAAATTCATTATTAACGAATTACAGATTTCCAACTGAATGAAAGAAGAAAAGATCATTTTTCCAAGTCATTCATCCATATCCCTATTTCTTTCCACATGACTGTCCTAAAAATGGAATCCAAACGAGACACAAATCAAGATAACAGTTCAGAGTGAAACTTACAAAATCCATTCAGAATTCACTTTCCGGCAGCAAGAGTAATTTCATTCATAATCAGCTTTAAATGAAAACAAGGAAGAATTCATCGTCCTTATCCATACTTCATTTAAATCAGGCTCATATGAATATCCGAAACGGTTAGTACAACATCGTATTTATCATAGATCAAATAGTATAAGGATGCATACTATGTACTTACTGTACTAGAAGAGCCCATAATTCTTTCAATGTATGGTAAACCAGATAAACAGTTATACAATCATGCAATCAATTATTCGCATGATTTCCTAATTCTATGAACGCATTCCGTTCAAAATAAAATTTATTCATTGTTGTTACCTACAGCAAGACCAATCATAATACACAGTAGACTTCAATGCTATTTCCAGAATTCAAACAACAAAAGAGAAGAATTCATTCTTTAACTATTCAAATAAGAAATTGACCATTTTCTTCAACTCAATAATTTTTCATGCCGGTTTCATTTCTTCTAAATGACTGTGCAAAATCAGAGACCACAAGAAACATTCAATTATTTCATTTGTACAGGAAACTCAGCACTCAGGAACAATTTAAATGTCACTGTCCTCTCTACCAACTGAACTTGTAAAGTTCAATAAACCACCTGACTACTGGTTTTACCAAATCAAAACAGCAGACAGAAGAAGAATTCCTCACCAATAAATAATTCTACCCGAATCCATTTTTCTATTCACAATGATGTACAGAACCCAAAAATGTGATTTTTCATCCAATAATACCCTTATTATTAAAAGCCGCATAGGATAACAGATGCACAACAAAGTATAATCAAAACAGGTCCAACAGCAAGACAACTTCCCAAGCATTTCCTTCTTTGCACAGCAATCCAAGTAAAATGCGTTTTCACAAAGACAATCAGAACTAAAAGGTCGAACAACATGAATGAAACACAACAAATCATCTAACCCCTTCAGCAAGAATCAACATGATTTATTTAATGCACAGAATACAAGTCCAGCTCGTTTTCACGACTACAGTCCGAGCCGTATGATCAAGTCGTTTCCATACAACACAACACAACCAACCTTTCATCACAGCAAGAAGGACTGTAATCATTCATATGTTCAGAAGAGAAAACAATTTCTTTTCCAGCTTCCACGATTACTCAAAATCGTATTCGTCCATTTACATTAAAGAAGAAACACAGCAATAATTGTATTACCAGCATATCCTTCTAACCGAGTCCGCATTGTTCAGATAGAACTCAAAAACCCATCTCTTAAAGTTCAAAAGAAACAAAAAAATCATGTTATCATTTCTTCCCTCTAATCAAATTCGTATGCTCATACAAAACCCAATGTTGTATTCATCATAATCAAACACAGCAGAAAGAGAAAGGATCTATTTCCTTTTTAAAAGAAATTTCAGTATAGAAACGACCTCATGCAACTCGTACATCCTGTACAATTGTATCACAAAAGACCATATAACAAAAGAACATTCTCACAGCAGTGAAAACAACCCACACAGTCTGCCGTTCTTTATATAACACTTAAGCAGAGAAAAACCCACAGTAGTTTCGTAATTCCTACTCCAATTCATGCAAAGACAGATCAACACAACAGAAGAAACGATTCCACTCATATCATTTCAAACAAGTACAGAAAAATCGAATAAACCCAAAACCCAAGAGCAGGGTTGTTTTAATGAGACGTTTAAACAAAGCAAGTATTTTTAAAGAGAAGGGCTTAACATGCCTGTAATTTCTTTTCCAAAACTCGAAGAAAACTACGTTTGCCGAAGATATTTCCTTCCACGGCGACAGCAAGAACTTCCCAACAATCCTTTCCTCTTCAGGCTCAGCAACAGCCTCCAATTTCCCAAAGAACAGTGATAAATCCAAAGAACTGGTTCGACTGAACCAAACAAAAAAACCAAATGCAGAGCAACTTCACAAAGTCCGAATCGACACAATGAAAAATCAAATTTCCCTCATACACTTTCCAAGGTGAGCTGGTCGCGAGGACCGAGAACATTTAATGCATTAAAGGCTCTACCTTTTCCTAATTTCCCACGCCACTGCCAACTTGAGTTGGCGAACTCCAAATTTCAAATTTCCCATGCAAAACCAAATTTGGTTCCATCTCCAAATAGATACCTCCGCCACTTACCTGCCCCGCCAAACTGGCGCTGTCCACGTATGGACTCCCCAATAAATGCCATTGAATACCCCTTCATCCTTATCCTCTCCCTCCAAGGGTCTGCGCGTCCCCTTTAGGTTAGGATTAGTTTAGGTTGTATATTAGTGTTCACCTAGGTCATAGTTTAGTTTTAGGTTATTAGGACTTAGGTTTATTTCTCTCTTTTTTTGTAATTTAAAAATCCATTAGGATAGTAGTTTAGGATGCATGTTAGAACTTAGGATTAGCTTAGGGTTTAATTCCTACTAACCACTAACACTAATCAACCTCCGTCCAGTCTTCCAACTGACACTCACGTTAATGCTTTGTGCAGGACGTTCCGTCCTTAGGATCACATGCCAAGGCCACCCGTGTCTAGGCATTTCTTGCCTCACGAGGTCTCAAGTTTGACAGTACAGGGTTCAAGAATTGAACCTTTATCATTGGCATTTACGTGCCAGCTGCTCATACCTGCAATTAGGTGCTGCACATTCATAACAACCTCCGGTTCGGTTCAAGAGTAAATCGACAAAGAAAACACAAGAAGACCACAACAATGAGAGTTTAGCAAGTATACGACAATTTGTCGTCACATCACCAAACACACAAGCACAATAACTGCTGTCCTTTGCAATAAATTACAGCATGCAAGAATCCAAGTTAAGAACACATTCTCTTAAGATCAGAACATATCTTAACATGTTTGCCTTCATTTCAGCAGTTATAATAGTATGAAAAATATTCACCAAGATAACTTACAAAATTAGGGTGTTACATTCATGATATTACTCAACCTTCAAATCATCCACACATACCTGAAAAACACTTCTACATGGGTCACACTTTTCCCTCCAAGAGCACTTGTTCAAAAATGAAACAAATAAGCACTTAAATATGTTTTTCTTCATCCAAAACAAAAAGAGGTCAGTGCCTTATCATAAATTCGACCCATAAAAAATTATAAAATATATGTACATATATTTTAATGATCACATATGACCCAAGTAGGTCAGCCGATCCAAAAACCTTCATCCATGCACAAAAAATCCTCAAAACCCTTGCATTGAGATGACAAAAAGCTCCTAATCCCAAAAATATTTTAAGGAAAACTCTAAAAATCACTAGAAATGTTTAAAATAACATTTATAAATAATAAATGGTCATAATCACCATGGACCAATCAAATTATTTCATTTAATGGGCCCATTTCCTCATTATCTTCACCAAACAATTGCTATCAAAAACATGATTTCACCTTTAGGCCTCAAGACCACCCAAGTACACCTCAAATGTGTAATGTGACCCATAAATGGAAATTTAAAAACCTTTTAACAAAATATAAGAAATTTAGATCTCATGTAACATCCCCTTGTTCAAAACACAACTTTTGTCTTCACCAAATCATGCTGCCCAAAAACCTATTTTCAAAATCAGCGGATAAACAATCTTTTTGATACTTTCAATACCTAAAAATTCATTGAGTAGATTAAAAATTCACCCCTATTCAATTTACAGGTGATAGAAAGCTTCAAATCCTCCATCTCACACCTCAAACATCTCAAAAATTTAGAAATAACAAGACTATCCTAAAATTACAGCTACAAAATTCTTCACAAATTGACACGAACGACAAATAAAATTACCTTAATAAGAATAAAGTCATACATAATTGAAAATATATCTAAATTAACTTTCCATAACATATAATAAATCCTTCCAAATCCAAGTGGAAGGCCTTCAAATAGGTCCATCTCTATAAACTAATTTTTATCTCTACTTGGACTCAAGAACTGACACTTAGCCCAACTTGCTCCAACATACCAAAAATCACTTCCACAATGAACCAAAACATGTAACATAATTAGACATGATTCTTAAGACTTTATAAATATTCAACAATAATGAAGAATTCATTCATCACTTCACCTCTTGTAGTCATTTTTACCCTACTAGAATGAGCATCCTCCAAACTTGAGCCTCACAAAACAGGTTCATAACTTTTGCATAATTTTTCCAAACTTAAATTTTGATACACCACTCGAAAATATATCTGAACCAGATTCCAATTTTTTTAATGGATTCCTAACTCCCCTTTAGCTCTTACAATATCAATTTAATGAAGGCTGCTCCAAACTACCCCAAAAACCAGTCCTCCTAAATAGGTCACAACTTGTATTTTTCACCTCAACCATGATATTAAAATATCATGGAAATCTATAAAAAATCTAGGGCTGTCATAAATGGAATTTTAGAACATACCTCATTTAGAAAACTTCTCCTCAAACTAAAACTCTTCGAAACTAGATAATTCAGGTGGGGCCCACATACTATCACATGCTCTAATCCATATTTCTAAAAATATGGAAAATTCCCCCTAAATCATCCAATCATCACTTTGGAAAAAGGAATCAAATCAAGCTCACTATATCTCTTCTTCGTAAGTTGCTCCTAGTTAGGGTTTAACTAGGGTTTCAAACCACTTTATCTTCTTAACGATCGTTCATAAAAATGTGATAATAAAACCACATCATTATTTTTTTGAAATCTTTATAACTGACCTAATAATATATGCAAAATATATAATGTCCCCATGAAAATTATATAGTTCACAACGGGCATTAGATGGTCTAACTTTACTTGAAAATCACACTGCAACTTACCCGGTTTTACCAAAACTTGCATAGCTTAAAAATATTCATCACTTTGACCGAAAAATTTTCATGAAGAATCATGAAAAATACTCTAAGTGTCCATACTCACCATATAACCTAGATAGGTCTCAAACTCTCTAACCAATCTCATTTACATGTGCTAAAATGCATGTTTCTCACTTGTTTGTTTCCCAAGGACCTCATAGAAGCACCATACATCTTAATTATGACCTAAAACTCATCATACACCTCAATTAAAGTAAACTAATTCTATAACCATGTTCCAAAAAGAAATATTTAGTCCAAATCTCATATCTCTACCTCATTTTACATGTTCTAGGGATAGAAACAAGCTTGGAATGACTTGAATCAACCATGAAACCACATGACCTGACCTTTACGATCTTGTACAGACCCATATACATCTGAAACACACCTCATGGAATATTATTTACATCATGAAAACAACCAATCACCTCACTAAAGCTCAAACAATGACTTAGCTCACTCAACCATGAACCCAAACACCATGACAACTCACCAAACATGACACTACCAATCAAACTTCATGTTTGACACCTGATTGAAACATGATAGAAACTCATACCATGCCATGACACCCTTTTCCATAAATGGGGTTGACATCAATGAAAACACAAACCCACAATGGCCACAAAGATTAATTTGGTACGTGTGAGAGATTAATGGGGAATGAGTGGTGGATATATTGGGATATGTGGTGTGTGCGAGAATATTGGGAATGGGGGAAGTCATTAATTCACACAAGCATAATAATGATCACCTCATAATTTAAACTTTACAACATTTAAAAGGGAGTAATTACACATACCTTGTCCATTGTCACTTTTCAAATTCAATGGGAAACATTTAAATTCTCCTTATTTCTCTCTCCACATGTTGTTTCTCATTTATTGATTGCATGATTCGAGGTGGCGACCACTTTGTTGCCGGTTGCAGCCACATGCACTTATTGTTATTAATTTTTTCATACATATATATTTTAGAAGTAATTACTATCAATTCTGGTTTTTAGTCAATACTTCATAGGATGATGACCACACTTTCTGATTTTCAACCATCTCCTGTTTATTCTTATTGAGAACTAAGTTATCTCTAAATTGAATTGGACAAAGTAACTTTGTAAAAAAAAATTAGAGCTGTATTTTCTTGTAACATATTTTTGAACTCCTCTTTAGATGATAGCTTTTGGTATAGCCTCAATCAATGGCCATTAACCAACATTAAATTTCTTTCACCATCAATAGGAATCAATTGTATGTTTCCATTATTTAAGACTTCCTCTATTTGGTATGGACCCATCCATATTGTCTGTAATTTACCTTTGAAGTCTTTTTACTTTGAATCAAATAGAAGAGTACAATCTTATTTTTGAAACTTTCTTTGCTTGATGTGACTATCATGCCATACCTGTCCTTGATGTTGGATGATTTTTGTTTCATGAAGTGCTTGCAATATCATTTCATCCAACTCATCCAATTGAAGAATCCTTGCTTGTTGTGCTTCTGATAAATCAATTCTCACTTCAACAGTTGTTCTTAAGGTATGTATTTCAAATTCTATAGGAAATATTGGTTTTTTTCCATATACCAACTCATAAAAGGTGAATCCCGTGGTTATCTTCCAAGTGGTGCTGTAGGCCCAAACTACTTCAGGTAACTTCTAAACCCAATTTTCCTTAAGATATCCACTATCTTAGTTAGGATATTTTCCAATTCTCATTAGTGACTTCCATTTGACCATTGGACTATGGGTGATATGGAGATGATTTCTTATGCCTCAGTTGATATGTTGTTACAAAGGAACTAATTACTCCTGACATGAACTATGGTCCTTGGTCTAAAATAATGGATCTAGGTACTCCAAACCACCGAAGATATGTTCATATAAGAAGTCCAGAGCGTTCTCATCTCTTACATATTGGAGAGCGTGCACCTAATCCCATTTTGTAACATAGTCTATGCAAACCAAGATGTACTCCTTCCCTTGAGAAGATGGGTCAATTGGTCCAATGAAATACAATCCCCACTTCTCAAATGGCTCTAACATAACCTAAGGTTGGAGTGGAATATTAGATGTAAATGTTGGATTTCCCATTCTTTGACATTGATCACATTATCATACGTACTTTTTGACATCTTTATGAAAAGAAGACCAATAGTAACCGACTCCTGAGAATTTGTGGATAGTTCTCTTGACTGAATAATGTCCCCCTGATGGCTCATCATGACATGCTCTGAGTATGTCAAAGATGTCATCCTCAGCTACACACCTACGTAATACATGGTCAAATCCACATTTAAAAAGCATTCCATTAGTCCATGTATACATTGTAATTTATTTAATTAATGACTTCCTTTTTTTTAGTGTGAGGAAAAATGGGAAGTTCCCTGTGGCCAAGTAGTTATCCATGTCTGCAAACCCAGGATAAACAATTGATATTACAAACAAATGTTCAACTAGGAAGTCATCATTGACCTATTATTCGTATCTAAAATTGTTATCCTTGAGAGAAAGTTAGCCACCACACTAGATTAATTAGTTTATCAATGATTTTGATGTTAAATTATTGCAATAACAACAACCACCTTCCAATTCTACCATGCACCAAAGGTTTATTCATTAGATACTTTATAACAGAGTGATCCATATGTACTATCATATCCTGTAATGTGATGGTGAAACTTGTTAATTGCATAAAAACTTCAAGAAAATCCTCTCTGTGGTAGTGTAGTTCATTTCAATAGGGGAGATGTTCTTGCTTATTTAGTAAATAACATGCATTACTTCTCCTTCCTTTTATTGTCCTAGTACATCCCCACTACTTCATTGTAAGCATATATTTGTATATGGAAGGGAAGATTAAAATTTGGTCCTCTCAAGGCTGGAGTATTTGTCAATTTTTCCTTAATGGTGTCAAATGATTTTGGTCATGATTTTGTCCATTCAAACTCAGAGTCTTTTGTTAGAAGAGAAAATAGTGGAGAAGCCAACTTACTGAAATATGAAATGAATCTTCTATAATAACCAACATGTCCAAGAAATATTCTTACTTTAGTTTGATTTGTGGGAGATGGAAGTTTTACAATGATGCTGAATTTATCTAGATTTACCTTGATTCCTTAGTGGAAACATGATGGCCCAGGACTATACCTTGCTCCATCATGAATAAACATTTCTCATGGTTTAAGGATAATTGATGTTTCTCACACCTTGAGAGGAATTTGTCTAAATTATCAATTACCTCTTGGAATGTTTCTCCATAAATAGTGAAGTCATCCATGTAAATCTCAACATAATCATGAGTGATATAAGAAAATATTTCTAACATGGCTCTTTGGAAAGTAGCAGGAGAATTACATAAACCAAAAGGTAAGACCCTGTAAGAAAATGTACCCCATGGGAAGGTAAAGGTAGTTTTATCTTGATCCTCTGGTGCTACTGTTATTTGATTGTACCCATTGAACCCATCAAGGAATGAAAAATACCTTTTTCCAGATAAATTATCAAGGACTTGATCAATAAAAGGTAAGGGAAAATAATCTCTATGTGTTTCCTTATTTAACTCTCTATAATCCACACAAACCCTCCATTTCCCATTCTTTTTAGGCACTATAACTAATGGAGAAACCCACTGACTATCTGATATTGGATAAATGAATCCTACCCTAAGGAGTTTCTCAATCTTTATTTTTACAATGTCTCTTAAGGCAGGGTTTATCCTTCTTTGAGGTTGCTTGACTGGTCTGGAGTCAATTGTGTAAATATGGTGTGTACAAATATTGGGGTGAATACCTTTCATGTCACTATATTCCCAAGAAAAGGCTTGAGGATGAGAGCATAGAAGTTCAAATAGGGTATTCTCCTCCTGACTAGTCAACCAACTATTGATTTCCAGTGTTTTTCCTGGGAAGATGGGTAATTGCTTAGTGTCTGGGTGAAGAGAATTTACCACAGTGTATTCTCTCAAAAATGCATTCAAAGGGAACCTACAGGGAAGTAATATATGTATTGTAGTAATATTGTGAAAGACACACTCTGTTAGATCTATGTTTCATGAAAAGGGAAAATTATAGGTTGATTATTCTCATCCATCATGTCATCTCTTATTTTAACTGTTTGTAGCACAAGACTCATATTCATCCCAATGTAGGATTTAGGTTGCAGGTGCAGAATTGTGTAAAGTCCAACAGAGGACTCATAATCACCATATTGGATTTGTTTTGAATGTTCTTGAATTATGACCATGGACAAAGATGAAACCACATCTTCTAATTCATCTGTATCATCCTTCCACCATTGTTTATCTTTTGTAGCAAAGGGTTTTGTAACCAGATAAATGGATAACTTCTTTGAATCATGTCCATTTGTAATCACCATATTTCCTATCCTACAATCAATAAGAGCTACAACAATGGCTAACCAAGGGCATCCTAGGATCAAATGATATCCAATCTTCTTATTCTTCATTTTAATGACCATAAAATATACTAAATAATCCCATGATTCGATGGTTATGGTCACGTCCTCTATGATTCCTTTGGGCTATGCTACAAATTGATCAACCATTTATAACACTACTAAAGTTGATTGCGGTTCAGGGAGAGATAATGTGGACAATGTGTTAGTGATCATTAAATTAATTATAGCCCCTGAATCGGGACATTTGGGATTTGCACATCCCCTATGCAAATTGTAATAATTGGACTCCCAAGGTCTCCATATTTTGGAGGGATCATATTCCCTTCCAATATGTTAGCCAATTTTCCATCAACATGGATTTTTTTAGGTTAATTCTTCCTTCTACCCTGAGTTTTAAAACAATGTTTTTAATTGTCTTATTCAATTCTATAATTTCTCTAAGATCATGTAAAAGAGGAATCCCAATACTCGCTTTTTTAATCCTGGATTAGATATGACTTCGGTTCTTCATGGGTAACAATGTTGCATTTTTCTAATAGTCTAGATGGAAAGGGAATACCCGAGTTTGGTTCAGATGCTTCTTCAATAACGATTGGGCTACATTTCTTCTAATTTTTCATTTTTATTTAGGGACCTCTTCTATAATAGGAGATGAAGGTTTTGAGGTAACCTTCCTGAATGTTGTAAGATATTTATACAATTTGTAGATAGTGTATGCTTGGTATCCCGCCTCACATTCTTTGGATGATCCAAAATGGATCTATAAATACCAAATTCTATATAATCTCTATATTTTGTACTTGGTCTAAAGATTCTCAACTCTTTTCTATCTTTACAAGATGGTCTAGTTAGGCTAGGGGTGATCTAGACACCTCCGAATGATGTTTTAGACCATTTGATCTTCTATTTCAGGGATTCATTTGATAGTTACACAATCACCCCAATGGTTACGTAACTTCCACTCTCTACAGAGAAACAATTATGCAACTGTCGTGACATTCGCAACCATTGGTTTACATTCGGTAATGCTTACATCACTTACGGTTCTAGAACTTGGGAAATCAACAATTGTAAATGTTTGAGCTTTTGGGTCAATTTGGTTCACCTTCTCCCGCATCCCTGAGCTGAGAAACTATAAATATGAGCATTTGGAAGGGATCTAAAAATTGATTTGGGGGTGAATTCAGTTTTTTCTAAGTTGTAGAGTGGATTCTTTTTCCATGATTTGTTCATTGTTGGAGATTTCTTGTTGTTGTGTGAGTTTGAGAGAAAGTAGATACAGTTAGGAGGAGGATTCATCTTCTAAAATGCCAATTTGGTAGTGAAATTGTATCATTTGAGATTACATAGTAGAGGGGAGATAATTTGCTCACCCAACTGGAGTTTTCCCACCTTGGGTTTCTCTAGGATAAAACTTTGTCTCTTTTGCTCTCTTATTTTTTTAGTGTTCTTAGTTGAATGGTGTGTTAGTAACTGATTAAAAGAACTTATTTATTTTTCATTCCTAATTTTACAAGCATAGTGGTATGTAATTTATAAAGAGTAATCAATTTACAAATCAAATTGGTATCGAGATGGTAGATTTCAATTTTTGTGTGGTTAAATTGTGTTGAGATTGCAGTTAGATGCCCCTTACTTGAAAGGGAAAAGAAAATGGTGAAGGTAGCCTGATTCCCTTTGAAGCAAATATTTCTACAAGAAAGTGGAAGAAAGGAATTCATGAGATGGCTCGAAGAGATGATGCAAATGATAATGATGAAGAACGTTTCTACAAGTTGGAGGAGAATGTGGAAAATCTATCCAAAGATGTGGGAAACATTCAACATCCTTGGGGAAATTGGAGTCCATCATGGGACTGCTCATGGAGAAGCTTGGTGTTTCGAAGGAGACCCTGGAAGACCATGAAGAAGAGGTTTGTGAAGAAGAACCATCCCATGCCATTCTCGTACCTCCTCCGTTCAAAGTAGAGGCAAAGATAAAGATTGAGCCTTATGATGGAGATGTGAATTCCGAGAAGCTAGACCATTGGCTAGCTCAACTTGAGGTATATTTCAGCTTACATCAAATTAATGAAAGTCAAAATTTCCTTTGCTTGGTTAAAATTAACCAATCATGCTTTGACTTGGTTCGAAAGTTATGTACATTCTTTGGTTATGAAGAAGCTTCCTCCTATTACTAGATGGGATAATTTTAAGAAACTAATAAAAAATAGTTATATCATATTTTTATGAGGAAGAGAGGTCCATGTATTGGTAGTATCTCAAGAAGAAACAAGGCCAGTTTGTGCGGATTACACTAGAAAGTTCGAAAGAAAGATATTTAGATAGGAAAGGATGTAGCAGATCGAGACCTATTGATGAAGTATATTGGTGGACTCCATATCCACTTAAGGAGACCCATCCTTTTGGCCAAGCCGATGGATGTGGATGAGGCTTATACGTAAGCTCACTACCTAGAGATGGAAAAGAATAAGAGTTCATCTACCTCTCAACATGCTTCAAACAAATCAAGTGACGCAAATCAAGTGAAAAAAAGGACAAAAGGAAATGAAAGGGTAAGAAAAATGCTACTTTTATTTCTAAAAAGGATACTAAAATTCATTGTGGGCATTGTGATGTTGACACTCATTCTAAGGAAAAGTGTTGGAAGCTCCACCCAGAATTACATCCCTTTAAGAACAAGAAGAATAAGAAGAAGGCCATGGCTTCCCTCCAGGGAGAGGAAGTATTTTGTAGTGAAGAGGTGGATGAGACTATGTGTTGTGCCTCCATCCACAGAGAGGTATGTTTAGGTAGTAACAATGTTGCTCAAGAGAATGAATTGACAAAGATTTTTCATTTAAAAATTCAAGTAAAGAAAACTAAGGTGGATGATCTTTTGATACATGTTCTCAAGATAATTTGATTAGTAAAGAGCTAGTAGATAGGCTGAAGTTGGAAAATTACAATCACCCAAGTCCATATTCATTGGGTTGGGTAAAGAAAGGTGTAGACATAAAGGTTATGAAGTAGTGTAAGATTACTTTTGGTATTGAAAAAAATCTAATGATGAAGTTACTGTGGATGTCGTCCCCCTTGATGTGTGTGGTGTAGTATTTGACAGGCTGTATTTGTATGTCAGGGATGCTATCTTTGTAAGAAGAGCCAACTAGTACCACTTGGTAAAGGATGGTAAAAGCTACATCATTTCAGCCTATTGAGGAGATTCAAGATATCTTTGGTAAGTGCCAATGAAGCCCAAAAACTTATTAATGCTAGTGGTAAATTTGCATTGCTTCTTTTGAGGGATATGCCAGATGATGAGGTTATTACTTCTAAAACCACTTGTAGCATGTTTTCTAATAAATATCGAGACATAGATAACAAAGTTAGTCCAGCAGTTTAGAGAAGTCTTCTAGAACCTACACGGCTGCCCCTAGTTAGGGTAATTGAGCATGAAATCCATTTTCTACCCGATAGTTCACTTCCAAACTTGGGATTATATAGGTAGTCTTTGAAAGATGCCAACAAGGTAAAAAAAAAGTTACAATATTTGATTAAATAAGGTATAATCCATCCTAACACTTCTCTATGTGGTTCTCTTATTGTTTTAGTACCTAAAAAAGATGGTTCATGGATAATGTATGTTTATTATAGAGCTTTAAATAAATTAAACATCAAGAATAGGTACCCTTTTCCTCACATTGATGATTTATTAGATCAGTTACAACATGCTAATTTTTTTACTAAGCTTGATTTGAAGTCTGGGTATCATTAAGTGTAGATCAAGGAAGAGGACATATGGAAGACAACATTCAAGACTAGGAAAAGGTTATATGAATGGTTGGTATTACTGTTTGGGATATGTAATTCTCCAACTAACTTCATGAGATTGATGAATAAGGTAATGAGGCCTTTATTGATTCCTTTGTTATTATATAATTGGATGACATTCTAGTTTTTAACAAAACTTTTGTGGAACATATTAATCATTTACATCAATTTTTGTAAGTTCTTAAGGAGAACTGAATTGTATTAAATAAAAAGAAATGTGAGTTTGCACAATAATCGCTTGTCTTTTTGGGACATGTGGTTAGAGATGGGGAGTTGAGAATTGATTCGACTAAGATAGAGGCCATTCAGAAGTGGCCTACTCCTTCCAATTTGACAGAGACTAGGATTTTTTTGGAGCAGTTTAGTATTTGTAGAAGTTCATTAAGAACTTATCTTCTATAGTAGTGCCACTACATTTAGTGATAACGGGGTAAGACATTTGATTGGGGTAAGAAACAATAGATTAATTTTGATTCATTTAAATATAAAATCAGTCATGCTCCATTTTTGGCCTTACCTAACTTACAACTACCTTTTGAAGTGGAAATCAATGCCAGTGACTATGCTATGGGGGTTTTCCTACTTTAGGGAGGTAGGCCGGTATGTTATCACTCTGAATTGTTTCACGGTGTAATTACTGAATTATTGTACTTATGATAAGGAATTGTATTCTCTTGTTCAAGTGGTCAAGAAATGGAAACATTATCTGATGGGTAAGGAAACTATCATTCATATGGATCATCAACCTCTCTAATATTTGTAGGCTCAAAGTAAACTTCAACAAGCTAGGCACTATAAATGGATGGGTTTCTTACAACAGTTTCATTTGATTATTAAATATAAAAATGTGTGACTAACAAATTAGCTGACATGTTATCTAGACCTCCTTTTATTTCAGTTGTGGGAATGTTAACTCTTCTTGAGCCTTTTGTGTGTGAAGCATATCAGAAGGCTATGAGCAAGATCTATACTTTGTAGAGATATTTCAGCAGAAACCTCCAAGCAAGGGATTTTCACCTACAAGGGAATACCATTTCCAGGATGGTTTGCTCTACAAGAATGGGAAACTTTGTGTGCCTAGGAGGGAAAGAGTGTAGTTGATGAGAGAAGCACACACTTCCATGGTAGCTGGTCACTTTGGTGTGACAAAGACTATAACACACTTACAGAGGTATGTGTATTGGCCAAACATGCAAGCTAAAGTTGCTAAATTCATTAGGGGTTGTGTTTTATGTAGTACAAGCAAGCCTAATAATAGGAAGTTGGGGTTATATATGCCATTTCTAGTTCCTTCCCAACCATGGGAAAGTATCTCCATGGATTTTGTGGGTGGTTTTCCTACACCAAAAAGGGTATGATTATATATTTTTGATTGTAGACCGATTTAGTAAAATGTGTATTCTTATTCCTTGCAAAAAGACCATTAAATCTAGTGATGCAGCTAAATTATTTTTGCTAATGTGTGGGTTCACTTTGGTTTGCCTAGCTCTATTATGTCAAACAGGGACTCACAGTCATAGGGAAGTTTTTTCTACTTTGTGGGAAAAGATGGATATGAAGCTGAAGAGGTCTACCACCTTTCATCCACAGATAGATGGGAAAATAGAGGTGGTGAACCGTACCTTGGTCTAACTCTTGAGAGGGTACAATAAGAAACATCTCGAGGACTTGGGATGAGAACTTGGTGTATATCCAACATTCTTATAATAGGGAAGTTCATGCTTTGACTAATAACACTCCTTTTGAAACATGTTTTGGTTATTTGCCTAAGATTGATTTTGATGTTGTTTTGAGATTATCATACATAGGAAACGAGAAGTGGAACTAGAGGTCCATAAAGATGATAAGTTTATTGAAAAGATTCAAAAATACACCTTCAGGTACATAAGAGGTTGATAGAGTCATATGCTAAGTACAAAGCACAACATGATCAACATAGGCCTGAGAATTTATCTCTTGTTGGTGACATGGTATGGTTGTATTTGAGCTGGGATAAACTATAGGGAAAAGCTAAGAAACTAAAACCTCTTCATTATGGCCCATTTTAAATTTTGGAACAAGTGGGTAAGAATGCATTTCACTTGGATTTGCCTCCTTATATGAAGATTTATTCAGTTATGAATGTTGAAAAATTATGTCTTTTTGAGCCCTCTATGTTGGATGATGAAGAAGGATGATTATTGCTTCCATATATTGAGGATATTTCTTTGTATAGTTAGTAAGAGTTACGGGAAGATGTGGTGTTATAGAGGAAAGAAAGAACAACACAGAGAGGAGTGCATGACAAGTGGTTGATTGGGTTGAAAGGATAATTGCCTACCAAATCCAAGTGGTATTCCAGAGAAGATGTGGGGAAGAAATTTCCTCACCTCATTAGTCCTTGAAGCTTTTAGGGACTTAAAATCCTTAAATTGGGGAGGTATGATCCAAAATGGATATGTAAATACCCAATTCTATGTAATCTCTATATTTGGTACTTACTCTATAGATTCTTAGCTCTTTTCTATCTTCACAAGATGGTCTAGTTAGGATGGGGGTGATCTAGACACCTCCGAATGATGTTCTATTTCAGGGGATTCGATCGATGGTTACAAGACCACCCCCGATGGTTAAGTAACCGCCACTATGTGCGGAAAGTGGCGATTCTTGCAACCATGGTGGCGGTTACACAACCGACATTCTATGTTTAGAGGTGGTTCCATTACTTATGGTTCTAAAACTCAGAACTCAACATTTACAAATGTTTGAACTTCCGGGTTGATTTGGTTCATCTTCTCCCACATCCTTGAGCTGAGCAACTATAAATACGAGCATTTGGAAGGGATCTAGCAAGTGATTTGGGGTGAATTGAGTTTTGCAAAGTTGTAGAGTGGATTAATTTTCCATGATTTGTTCATTTTTGGAGAGTTATTGTTGTGTGTGAGTTTGAGAGCAAGTAGATATAGTTAGGAGGAGAATTCATCTTCTAAAAGGCCAATTTGGTAGTGAAATTGTATCATTTGAGATTACATAGTAGAGGGGAGATAATTTTCTCACCTAGTTGGATTTTTCCACCTTGGGTTTCTACGGGATAAAAATTTGTCTCTTATGATCTTTGTTTTTCTCAGTGTTCTTAGTTGAATGGTGTGTTAGTAACTGATTAAAAGAAATCATTTATTTTTCATTCCTAATTTCATGAGTATAGTGGTTTGTAATTTATAAAGAGTAAGTAATTTACGGATAATTGGTTTTGCCACATTTTGAGATGGAATTTGTGGTGGGTAGGTTGTTCGGATGGGTTAGTAGTTGTAGGCCCAGTTAGCAAGGCTTGTTGTCCCTGGGGTCTTCTTTGGTTATAATATTTCTAACTCAATCCTTGGGGAGCATACCACTTGTTAAGAAAATAAGGGATAAAATATGCGGAATAATCCCTCACAGAATCGCAACAGTAGAAACTAATATGCATAAATTATTACAGATCTCAAATAAAATTATAGAATAAAATAACACAACACAAAGAGACATTATTTAATGTGGTTCACCCAATTTGGGCTACGTCCACCAAGAATCACTTGCTCAGATTTTATTACAAGCCACCACTCTCTCAATACAATACCCAGATCCGTTTGGAGCTATGCTCAACAAACTCTACAAAATTCACACCCGAATTCAAAACACATATGCAATACATTTGCTTGTACATCTATCATATGCATAAGACCATATAAATAGACAACTGCTTAAGAAATTTTACAAAACTGTGGTATCAAAACCATGGGCAAAACTCCGTCCCATAAACCTATGGGTCAAAAAACTCGCCCATATGAGAAAAGCACGTTTCTGATATGTCGGGTGCATTTTTCGAGGCCAAAAATTTTATGCCTAATTTTTTTTTTTTTTTTTTGCACTTCCCGAACCCCTACTTCTCGGGTGCGCCCGAACCCCCGCTATCGGGGGCTACCACTCCTGAACCCCGGCAAGGATACATGAAAAGTGTATAGTACTCTTAGTGTACAGTCTTCAACACTTTCACACATGAAAAATAGGCTCCACAACCTAACACCACTATTGTTTGAATTGAGGATTAAATTGTTGGAATGGTGGAATTTTTCAGTTTGGAGTTTAAGGTTGCCGACAATAATTTGATGGTGCATTCCATTGAGGAATCCACTCTTATGGGAATTTTTGAGTCCAAGGATGGGGGTATGACCATAATGTGTTCCACGATTTGGAAATCATTTCATTTTTGGTGCATATAGCTGGTTCTAATTTGATTGAAAATTCCTTGCTTACCTTTGAACCACATAATTCAACTTAGCTTCATTTTGTGTGTTCTGCTTTAAATGATTCCTTAGCAAGGGAAGCAATCCACATTGGTATGTGGCATGCTTTAGATCACAAACAAGGCATGCGCTACACACACACACACACACACACACACACATATATATATATATATATATATATATATATATATATATATATATATATATATTATCGAAGGAAAATCCTTAAGCCCATGTTTGTCCCTACATCTTGGAAAATATATGAATTGTTCTTATCTTTCTCCCTATCCATAGTTGTATTAAGCTAAACTAAGAGGTCTATCCTTAAATTTGTAATTTCCTCTCTTAATTTGGATATGTCTCACCATTTTTCCTTTCTGTTTTCAAAGGTTTAGGTGAGTTAGGAGTAGTTCCTATAGAGGTCAATGATATCAGTGAATTCCAATTTGTTCATATCTCCTTTTCCCATAAGATTAAAGGATTCTTGTGTATCCTCATCTAATCCCTTAAGGAATAGAGTTTTAAGAAGAGTAATATCAAGACCAGTGCCACACCTCCTGTGAAGAAAGAGGAACTGATCAAGATAGTCCTCAACACTCTCATCCTCCTTTTGTTGCATCCTAAAGAGTTATTCCTTTCTATCCCTCACCCTACAATAATCTTGGTATTTATATAAGAAGACTATTTCCATCTCCTATCAATTGTGAATGGAATTGGGGTTAGGCCCATAAACCACCTCATGGCTATATCCTTCAAAGTTGAAAGAAATAACTTTAATTTCTGAGTGTCTAAGGTATAGTCATAGGTTTGACACATGAATTTGAACTCAAATAGGAATTGGTCAGGATATTTTGAGACTAGTCCCCTGAAGGTTGGTAGAATTGAAGGAGATATATTCTTCATGGGGCTTGGTCATTAGGATCCAATTCTATGGGATAGGTAAATGTCCTTCCAAGTGGAGGGTTGTCATTATTTGCACCATTAGGATTTTCCACTCCATCAGCCATCCTTCCTTATTGAACAAGTTTCTCCAAATGTTACTTTTGAGGGGGTTTGTAAATTGATTCTAATAAATCTACCTCTATGGTATCTAGGTATAAACATAAAATCCTATCATACTGAGAACAATTTCCTAACTACAAGTGCCTACTGATTTCTTGTGTTCCACATACTCCAAAGCATAAAAATAATCTTGCTTTCACTACAAGGTATTTTATTTTGAAAGAAAAAGTTATAAAAATTTGAAAAGATATTTTGAATGGAAACTTACTAGGCTATCAGGAAGTACTGGAATTAGTACCTTAATATTTGCTAATGCCTTAAAAATTCTTGACAATAGTGCTAAAAAGTGATGAGCATCGTTGATACTCACACTTTAGTTATCTCATAATTTTTAGTCAAGGGCGGTTTCCATGGCTATTTGTAACAAAGGAAATGGTTGAAATCATGCTCAGTACTTATTCACTAACAAACTTAATCAAATACTATGCTAAATGTTATTAAGAAATGAAGTCTATTGATAAAACAAAGGATTACTGAACTCATAATTAAAAATACTGAAAGAAATTAAATTATGGTAATTTAAATAAATGCTAAATAACATAGATGAGATAAACAAAAATGTTCCCTTCACATTGGGGAGGAGTGGCCCTTTCTCCTTCCCGTTGATCTAGTTTAATATTGTAAATCACAATGTGTCGAGTTATCCCTAAATCAAGTACTTTATTAAATAGAAGAATTTATTTTACAGAAATCCACGAAATAACTCTACAATTCTACTACAAATGCTATTATATACCAAGAGAAATTTTTATCACTCAACAAGAGGACATGTCATTTACAACAACAACTACTTAACGAAGAGATTTCTATGATAACAATAGATTGTTTGAGGAGTTACAATTGTATAAGATCAAGTGTATGCCACACTTAAATAAGTTTCATTTCGTTAACTATAAATGAGGTCCTTAATTGACTTATATTTGAGAGGATTAATAAGCACCAGAAGATGTCAAAGATCATGCACTAGATTACTATAGCCATGATGATTATAAACGTATGAGTTGTTTTGTTTCTACTCCACGTCTTCAATCAACCACATGTTAAGTCGAGATTGCATGATCCACACAAACTACATGATGTATTATATGGTATCCCACATTTCATACCCCTCTCATCATGTCAAATCATGTCTTTAGCCACATCAACTCGCCATATTTTGTAGTTCCCATTTCCCTTTGGTACCTTTTATTACCGATCATGATACTATAGACTATATGACAGACATTTTAATAATTTTGATTTAGTATGGTGTTAGATGTTGAGATCTTTGGATTATTGTTGAATCGATTATATATAATGCATGGTGATTATTAGAGACACTCACATGTGGATGATGATATACTATTGAAATGGATGTTTAGTGGAAGTTAATCAAACATGTGATTTTGGAGATTATGAATAAACCTAAAAAAGGAAAATTATTTGATGATGACATAGTTGTCGATATAAATTATAAATGATTTCGTTGATTGCCTTGATAGATTGTGATTAATATGTATAGATGATTTTGTGATTATATTATATTTTCATTTTGGAAATTTTGATATGGCCACGAGGCTGAAGGAGGTATTTGTGTTTTATAGGTTTAAAAATATCACAACAAAACATCGGGGATTAGAGACCAACCAAAATGGAATTCTGGGTGAATTCAACACGGTCACCATGGCAACTTGTTTTATTGTGTTGTGTGTTGTTTGTTAGAGATTCCCATGGGGGGAAATCATCTTTATATGTGACCATGGGTTTGTGTATTTTATTAATGTGTTTCTTTTATTTATTGTTGTATGTATTTTATTAGTAATGTGTTCCTTCTTTTATTTAATTAAAATTGTGTTAGATTTATGTGAGAATCATTTGATTAAAATTTAAATAAATTAAATTGGGATATGGGAAAGTAATTATAAGAGTTGTTGGCTGTTTGTATTTAATTTGTAAGAGATGTGTAAGAGCTTGTGTAAGTCAGTTTTGGAGTATGAAATACTCCACCTCCATGAAAAATTCGAATTTGTCCTTGGGAGCTGTTTTTGGAGGCTTGTGGGACAAGTAAAACTTGTCCCATGCCTCTAAATTTATGTTACCAACCATACTTATGGTTGGGGAAGTGATTGGTGACTTTTATAATGCATTTTATTCATCTTGTGCATGTTTTTAATTGCACTTTCTTACATTTCATTTATTTTTCTATCCCTTGAGGTGTCGGCTCTTTTGTGTGTGCAAGTAACTTGTTATTTTTCACCCACCTCTTTATTGTGCTTGGGAGAATGAAATCTTGTCTTTTGTGTTTGAAGTTGAGGATGTTTGGGGTGACATCCTGCATGGATCCACATCATCCTCTTCTTTCCCTCTGCTATATGATTCCAACTCTCTTCTTGTTTTAGGGTTTTTGAAACATTTGGTATGCAAGCTTGGGGCACATTTTTCTTATGATTGGAGCTCTTAATTTGGAGAAGCTTTGGAAAAGATGGTTGCTTAGTTATTGAATGATTTTTGAAAACTCCCTTGGGGCGCATTTTTGCTATTTGGAGCTCTTGTGGATTGTGAACGAATTTGGAGATAAATTCTTATTTGAGATTGCTGTTTTAGACTGTGTTCTTGGCTTTGAGAGCTTACTTGTTGGAAACAAAAGCTACCATGGAAAGGTAGACGTTTATTTCTTTCTTATTGCTGTTATTTTCTTATTGTGTTATGTGTATGGTGTATGCATTGTTTTATTTGTTGGCTGGTTGGGTAGACTACCTTAGGAATGGTGTAGGAGAAGGCTATGGGGAATTCTTGTGGGGGACATAAGGGAAATGCCATGGGCATTAGAATTTTTTTGAGGGAGTTTTGGGTTTGGGATCCACCATGGAAAATAAATAGCTTGCATTTCTTACTTGTGGGGGCATAAGGGAAAATTGTGGGGGGCATAAGGAGGGGTTGGGAGGCATAAGGTTTATGGGATATGATATGTTATATTGGTGGTATGATTATAGGTGGATGCCCAATTCCCAATTGGGAGGCATAAGTAGCTTCCCCCATAGTCCTTGCTCCTTTGGCTTGCAAGATCAAGCCTGAGTTCTACTTTGAAATGTTGTTGAATGCAGTTGTGAACTACTGTTTGCTTTTGGTGTTGCATTGTGTTTTTAAAAAAGAAATGTGTGTGTGAAAGAATGTTGTGTTGTGGAAGCCAATTGTTGCCATGGTTGAATTGCATCTTTTATTGTATCTTGGTTGGGGCTCGGGGCCAATGATGAAGGAAGGCTTCTCCTTTCATTGGATGTCTTGGTTGGGTGGAGAGCGTTGCCTTTCCCCCTCTTTTGTTGTGATCAACTTGGAGAAAAGAGAAAATGAGCATGCTGCTGTTTTGAGCAAGAGGAATATACAGTTTGATAGTCCCTTCTTGTGAGCAAGTTTATTGAAATCCTTTCCCACTTTGAAGTGGATGATTTGTATAATTATTGTAAATGAGAAGATACTTGTATTGATGATGAAAGACTGAAATTGAAGTGAGAAATGTAAAGAGTTATATCCCATTCTCTATTTTGAAAAGGAATGTGAAAGAATGTTACATGTATTGTATATTGTATTTTGAAGTTAAAAGAAAGGAATAAGTTGTAAAGTTGTTGTTAGAAATCAATAAAGGAATACTCTACTTTCTCAAACTCACATTGTTGCTTTGGAATTGAATTTCTATTGTAAATGTAATCTCTTGTTTAATTGCAAGAAGAGGAAACACGTAGGTGGGAACTATACTGTATTGTTTCTCTTTAAAATATATTAAATTTGAAATCAGAACTTGTAATTTAACATGGAAATAAATTGTTTAGAATCAACTGAATGTGATGGATTAGTTTAGGAAGTAAATACCATACCTATATGATAAAAATGAATGAATAACTCCTTCAATGAAACTGATCTCTGGCATTGTGTATAATTTTTAAACTGGTAAAAGGAATGCAATCAAATTATACAGTCTAGACCTGCACTTGGTAATCAACTTTAAAATGTTACAAATTAGTATGCCAAGATGATAAGGAATTCAAATTGACAAAGGAAACTTAAGAAGATAAAGTGTACATTGCAAAAATTGAGCTTAATCTCTTCCTCAACCATATCCTGTCATTTGTTGGACAAATGCAATTTCAAATCAATTGAACAAATTAACTTTCCTAAAACACTCTAAACCTTCCTAGATCAATCCTCCATGTCTGTTTGACATGTTGAGTGAAGGAGGAGACCAAATTTAATCAATTTGAAAAGTTTGAAAACTGCCAGTTCACTAATTATAGCCTACAGATCCTTTTTACAAAATTGACCCTTAAAAACTTATCAAAAAGTAAAATTTATGCTTCTTGTGCAAAGAGGGCATCGAGATATTTCCAAAAAGTCCTCATTTTCCCAAAACTGAGCTTTCTAGCTCAAGTTATGGCACTTTGAAGTTTTTGTGCCTTGGTGGGAAAATTTGGGAAAATTTTCCTGCAGGCCCGCAACCCAAAAATTTCCCATCGTTTTGCCTTAGAAAAGTTTTGTTTGAAAATTTTGACTTGGGAAAATTTTCACTTTTTCCTCCGCCAACCCGCAGCCAATCAGAGGGTGCCATGTGTCCTCTTGGGGCTATGACGGAGGTGCGGTTCCTTTTTTGCCCTTAGCCTTTTTGAAAATTTTGGGAAACATTTTCATTTTAGCCCCGCTGAGCCCGTAGCCAATAAGAACGTGCCATGTGGCACCTTGGGGGTGGAAGTGGGGGGGGGGAGAGGGCGGGAGGGGAAATTTTGTATTTTTTTGGTTTTGGCCTTTGGAAAATTTTGAAAATTTCCCCGCGGCTCCATTTTCCCACCCTCGCCATGGGGTTTTTCCCTCACGGTGCGAGACCCACATGTCATTTTGTTTCTCTTTTTCCCCTTTGGTGAAAATCGCCAACCTCTCCTACCACTCCGTGCCCCTTCTTCTCCCTTCTCCCATGACAAACCATGGAGTGCCACATGTCCCCAAGCGGACCCGCGGGCGTGGGAGCATTGTTTGGTTTTTCCTCTTCCATGGGTGATGTGCCCCAAATCCTTCCGCCGCTCCACCCTTCCCTTCCTTATTTCTGGTGATGACTCAGAGGCCACCACGTGTCCTTGGAGGACCCATGGAGGCACAGGTGAAATTGGGAAATTTCTCATGCACAAGGAAAATTTCCTTAAGCCGCCCCGCGACCCACCAACCCACCAAAAGGTTTCCCCCTCCTCTTGACACGTGTCCCCTTGGGGAAAATTTTACCCCTAAAGTCTACTTTCTCATATCTTGAGTTTTTGAAGGAGTTAGGAGGACTTCTTTATATCACTCGGAAAGGTGAGAAAAATTCCTATCCAATGGGAATGATTTAGGGAAATTTTTAATGGGTTAATTGTGAGAAAAATAAATTTGAAAGTATGAGCCTATTAGAAAGTGGGTAAGGTGATAATTTACCCCCTGAACCTAACTGAAACTTCTAACCCTAAATTTGGACCATGTGACCTTAATAGTTATCAATCAATGGAAAGTATGTCCTAGTGAAATTGAATTGTTTCGAATATGTTAGTGTTAGTTGTTGCCTTGTAACCTAGTTGTAGACACTCCTAATCAAGTTCTGGGAGTGGGTAAGTGAGACCCTACTCTGATGTTTTAAATAGGTATTCCTTTCCTCACTATAATTTAACCCTGCTCTTGTCTTAGACCTTGTGGAATTAAATACCTTGGGTATTTAATTGTTTTGGGTCCCTTAACCCTAAAATTTTATTCAGGAATATTTAGCTAGATTGTCAATGTAATTAGTGATTAATTTAATCCCTAGGGAGATTTGAGCTAGGTGTGGACTTATTACACTTGTTGCTTTATAATGGGAATTTAGTAATTATTATAATGGGAAAAGTTATCAATTGAATTTAATTGTCTTTAAGACTTTGGTCATTAACTCCCAATTAAAAAATAAAATAAAAAATTATTCCATAATTTTCTAACCTAGGGTGTTCATGGGTCTCAAGTGGGTTGTTTTTAACCAGAATCACATCTTTCCTCCTTTGAACAAGTTATTAATTTTAGGCAAGTCCTGTGCTAGTGCTCTGGTGAGTCTTACACCTCAACGAGTCTCGTGCTAATACACAGATGAGTCCTACACTCCAAAGCAAGTCTTGTGCTAGTGTAAGATCGAGTCTGTGCTAGTTTATAGTTGAGTCCTGTGATGGATTAAGATATATTCTTCAACACATTGTTAATACATTTAAAGAAATTTTTAACACATTTTGAAGAAGCATGCACAAAATGAAAATAAAAAGGTCATGCACAAAAATTCCTTTCAAAACATACTAAAGTATTAATTAAAAAATGATAATATAATCCTTAATGTAAAATCATGACATGGAAAAATGGGGGTTTAAATAGTAATTATGAGGGCTCATAAGATTCCTCTCGCCAAACGTGCATATCATGTTGTGCCTCCTCCTTCATTAATGCTTGAATTTCTCTTTCTTATTGCTAAAATGCCACCACCAGTTATCACATTCTCAAATTGTGACTACCATGTTATATTTTCCTATGATTCACTACATATTAATGCTTCTATTGGTACTTATATAGTCAAATATACTATGGTCCATCCCTCATGCCTTTTCAATACATGTTATTTGGCACTCTTCTCGCTATTAACTTTCCAATATCTAAAATCACATTTCCAGTTCCCAATTCTTATGAACGTGTCATCCTTCCCATTACTATTGGGTCCCTTACCATACCAACACCATTCCTTGTTACATCTGAAATCAAGCATTGTGACATGGTCTTAGGTCTCCCTTGGCTTTGGGCTGCCCAAGCTATCCCTTCCATTCTCCACTTATGCCTTAAGTTCATTCATAACAAGTAAGTTATCACCATTAAAGGTATTCCATCACAAGCACACCATTACCTCGGTCCACCCTCACCTCTGTTATCTAGGCCTCCTACACCTCTCAAGTCTACATATATCTCTACACCTAACTCTCCCATTCATACACAACCTACATCATGACCCCGTCATCCTCGTCGGTCCATTAGTCCACCCATTTGGCCTAAGTCCCCTACCCAGGGCATCCCATTCTTATAGGTGTTCTCCACCTCCTTTACCACATCGGTCTCCCTCACATACACATATTTACTCTCCTACACCACTGGTCCTAGACCATGGTCACATGCCTTCTCTTTCTTTGATATCATATAAGGAGCCCTCGCTTTTCGCTATCATCGGATAACTTTCTATCACTCGCACACTTGGGACATTGTAATTCCCCATCCATCACTATTTACTATATCTATCATCTATTCATAGCTTATTTACTACACTTCATGCTTTGTGCTTCATGATAAATCTTTCCTAGCATCTAATCTCAATCACATACAATACCTTTTCTACCCGATGACGCACTCTTGTTCTACGGTTCATACTTGACTGTTGAGGGTGCAATTCCTAAATGAACCTCATGTCACACATATCCACTAGGGGAAACATGAATCCCATCATATTTACATCTTGCACATCACAAGACCCCACCCCTTACATAAAGTATCTGCACATCTTGGTTGTATTTACTCTTATTAGCTTATACTACTTACATGCTACACTTTGTTTCCTATGCTAGCCGGATTCTTAGTATGTCATTATATTTTTATATACACACATACGCGCTCACATGGTATTTTGAGGTGAATGCAAGAATTTTATATATTCTTACATGATGTATTATGCTTGACACCACTATTTACCGCCTTATCGAGGCTCCTTGAGCATATACCTTTTCTAATCTTCTACTCCATAATCACATGTCCTATTGTTACAATATCTACTACTTCGTGTAATTATCGCTTTACTTTTCGCTGATCAAGTACATGCTTTGACATACTATTTATCTTTATAATATGCTAACAAGTGCTTCATGTGTAGCATTTTCCTTGCAGATACTATATAACCATGGTTATCTTTTACTTTGCTATTGTTTACTATTGTTTCTTGGCTATGCCATATTTCATGCTAGATCATTGTTTGTTTATGGCCGCTTCGGCTTTGATTGTCTTATGACATTGTGAGTGTTTTGATGATGACATTAATTAACCAACCACATTAACCATTAATGTTACCATTAGAATATGCAATAAAAAAAAATAGTAAATAACAATGAACACATAAATTATGTGGGAAACCCTCGAAGGGAAAAAAATAATGGTAAAATGAGCTTTTCCATTATGGGAGAAACATTTACACAATCCAGAAAATAATCTCCCTCCTCACTTCTCTCCATCAATCCAATCGAGGTGAATAAAAAAATATCCCCCATAAAAATATTTATTTTACCCCACGGGGCATGAACCATATTAAGTGACGGGGTGTGATTAAATATAACCCCGATTTAATATATATTGATTAATTAATAACTAATTAAACATAAACAACTAAGTTTATATTAAATAATTAAGAATATAACTATTATTAATTATTTAATTATAAACTAAGGTTTATAGGCACTTAATATTACATTCTAACACTCCCCTTAATATTAAGTGGGGAACCATATGCTAACATTACTTGTTTATATAACATGATTTACAAATCCATAAACCATAGTGAATATTTAGGCTCGCATATCACATTTGAAGGATTTATACACCTTCATCATGCTCAAATTACCTTTTGGTAAAAAAGGATTTGGAATCTATAACTCAATAGTGAAGGATTTAGGATAAACATGATTTGTGAGATTGCATCTCACATTTTCTTATGGAAAAAATCTCAATTAGCATCTCTAAGAGCCTTTTATAACACAAGGACCTCCTTTAAAAATAGATATTGATGAGAGTCATTGCAATCCTCACCATTTAATCTTAAAGAATGTCAAAACCAGGTGGTGTCCAAGGCTATCTACAAAAGGGGCTAAAGGAAACAATGATCTTACAATTCTTTGCTCTAGAATTGAAAATACTTGAAAGAAAATTCAATAACTAAAAATAAATTTAATCTAACAAACTAAAATAAATAACTAAAAACAAATCTAATCTAACAAACTAAAATAAATAACAGAAAATAAATAAATGAAAGTGAAGCTTCACAAACAAAAAAAAAAACACACAATGTTGATTTAAACAATCTAAGTAAAATGATATATTTCTATTATAAAAAAATAAAAAACCATCCACCTCCTTGGATAAGAGTGGGACATTTATCTTCCCTCGAGTTGGGTTAAAAAAACTAAAAATAAATTGCTGCCAAGATGCTTTACTACAAATTTTATTGATAAGAAATTATGTTACAAAAATAATCCATCTTCTACCACTACTGCATTGAGTGATTTGGAGAGATATTTATATCTCATCCTTGACCAATACTCCAAGATTATAGAACTACCTACCTATAATATTGGGAAAGACTTGACTTCATATTCCACTTTACAATGAGATAAATGTGGAAGAAATTTATTCAAACACTACAACTCCATATTTAACTACTTCTTCTTCCACTTGATAAGGAGACAAATGTGGAAGAGATTTAATCAAACACTACAACTCTAGATTGAACTTCTTTCACTTACACTCAACTACTTCTTCCACTTGACAAGGAGACAATCTGTGGAAGAGAATTAATCAAATATTACAACTCTACATTGAACTATCTCTTCCACATGCACTTAACTACTTATTTCCAATTGTCAAGTTTACTCTTGCATGATTGAATCTTTCAACATGACAGTTGTCCCGCCATATTATCATCCCTTATTTTTTGATCATTAATGTGAATTTAATTTGAAGAATATTTTCAAACCTTTTCTGGGTTTGGTGCTCCTTGTTGTAATATTTCCAAAACATCTTGAAATTCTTATTTTCATTGAGAAATGAGGGAGATATCATAGTTTTATCGAACCTATGTTTTTTTGTCTTATTTACTTTCCTTCAAACTTATTCTATTGAAACCTCAAATGAAGATATCTCTTCAATTATTGCTACTGTGTAAAAACAAAGATATATTTTTCCTAATAATAATAAGAGAAATAAAAACCTCTCTCATATTCTCATTTGAAGGTTTGAAATTTTATTTAGAGTAAATCAGGTGCTGCGTGTGTGAGTCTTGTGCTTGAAAAAATTCTACTTAAAATGATGATATATTCAAAAAATATTACTATGTAACAACAGAGAGAGGTTTTCCCTCGTAATAAGAAGAGGAACAAAAACCTCTCTCATATTTTCACTTAGAAGTCTACAATTTTAGTTAGAGTAAGTCTTGTGCTAATTCTATGAGTCCCGCACTTTGGACCCATGAGCTCCGCACTTGGAAAAATGCTGATATCTTCTTAACCATTATTTCTATTTAAAAAAGAGAGAGGTTTTTACTCTTAACAATAAGAGGAAAAAAAACTTTCTCATATTTTCATTTGGAAGTATGTAATTTTAGTTATAACAAGTCCTATGCTAGTTCTACAAGTCTTGCACTCTATACATTACGAGTCATGTGCTCTATGTATTATGATTCATGTGTTTATGCAATACATTTTGGAGATCAAATGACCTGCTTACACACAATATTGAAATCCAACTTACAAGAAATATTAAGAAATGGAAACATTTAGATTGCAATGGAATTTTCAAAGATAGATCAAATATATTCTACATTTTATCTTAAATAAGATATCTAGTTCTTAAGACTACATCTAAATCCACTTTATAAGAGAAGGAATAGTGTTATTTTGTGTAATAGATGAGACTTAGTTTGGTCTCATCGTATGCAACACACTGGACTATACACCACAAACTTAGAGTGACAAGTTTACAAAGATCACAAGGATATTTTTTACAATGCTTTACAATTGGAGGAGAAGTATAGAGGAGAAGGAGATATCAAATGGCTGACCATTTGGAGGTGACATTACCATGCATGTTCCCCTTCAATGACAACTTTGAAAGGCCAAGCGTTACACACAACCGTAGAACTTTACAACACACAATAAATTTGTAAACACACACACACACACACACACACATAACTTGATCTTTAGTTTGGTAGTACTAGAGATCTATATCACCGTAGAAAACCTTATCTCAGATGAAATTTAATATATGATGTTGAACTGGATTCTTAGCAAGAGAAATGCAACTCTAGCTATCACATAGAAGAGGAGTACTTCCTTTCATTTCCATGTGTATCTCTTCCAAAATCACTTTAGCCACATGGCTTCTTTCTCTACTTCCATTGCACTTCTATACTTTGCCTCAGTAGAAGAAATGGAGAATGTTGGCTATTTTTACTATTCCAAGTAATGACACCTGTACCCAAAAAACTTGAACACATATCCAGTATATTTTATATCTAACACAACATCAACATGGTTAGAGTCACAATATCCATATAAACATCATAATAAACATATAAATCTTTACTAATTTCACTTTTAACCATCTATAAAACTTACATTGATAGGTTAAACACAAGTTGTATAACAACTTAAATAACAATATGATTTAATAACTAACCATGTTATATTAATAATATGTTGAGTAATTTCAACATATTAATTTTGTAAACTATATATTAGATGCAAGCAAAGATTGAAATTCTCCAATATAAAAACAGAGGCATCCCTAAGTGTCATTTGATATGCATATAATAATATTTTTAGTAATCACATACTAAATTAGAATTTAGAAATGTTTTATCAACAACATATATATCTTCATTATCTATTCTACACCTTTAAAAATGTGATGAGATTGATAGATAACATATCTGAAAAAGATAACCAAATCAAGAAGAATAATCACAACATACATTGAATCATCTAGGAAAATATCCTCTAACCGTGGGCACATTCCATGTATTTATGTGAAGTTCGCTTCAAAATTACTAATGATTTTTGTGATAACTTACCATTTAAGCACCCTTCACACATTTCATAGGTGGCATATTTAAGTTGAGACATGTCATACATTCTCCTAAAAAAATGATCTTAGTCTTTCATTCCAAAATTTGAACAAATAAACAAGTAAGAAGCTGAAGCAAAACCTTTAAACACATAAAAATCCAGTCTTTTATATGCTTTTAGCTATAGTGATATTAAGTTCATTTTAATAACCCTTTTATCTTTCAACAATATTATTACACTATAGTTATTCTGAGTTAAATGTGAATAAAATCAAATTATTTTTCAATTCAATACCATACACACAAATTTTACCTTTCATTAGTAGTGATATATGTAGTTTATAGAGGTACTACATTAGATCTATGATTATTCTCTTCATTCTCATTCTCATTTTGATATGGTTTATTCTATTTTTGAATTTTGAATTTTTTATTTATTTTTGACTCTACAGTCTTCTTTCTTGTGACCAAATTTACCACAATTATAACATTTACCATCAAAACTTACTCTTAAGTTTCTAGGTTTCTTATCTTTACAAGGTGGTTTAAAGTTTGGTTTTGACTCTTGTTAAGTCTAGAAGGATTGTTCTTAGATTTTTGTGCAAGGAGTGCCTAAGTGAAATTCTCTTTCAAATCAAAATTAGTCATAAGTTTCTCTTCCTAAACCAGAGAGCACTTAGAGTTTGCAAACCAGAACATCTTTCTTAGTTTGGTATTTAGAATTCAGAATTGAAATGAAATTTGTAAATCTTTCATGGATGCTTAATTGAATAATGAAATACAATAATTTATATTAAATTAAATTGTAGTTACACCCATCCAACTAAGATTTGATATTTTTATTTTTATTTTCTAAAAAAATGATTATATTTTCATCTTCCTTCATGAGAGTCTCCATTAGTTCTAGAGTCAACTTAATAATTTTTGATAACCATGTACCTTTATGAATTAATTCCAATTGTGTCCAAACCTCACTCATAATTTCTTGATTCCTAATGTGAAGGAGGAAATCATCCTGCATTCTTTGAAATATAATGGACATTACTTCCTGCACCTTCTGTTGATATGTAACTACATTTTCCACTATTATTTGTCTTTTGATCGGAGCATTCTCCATACTGTTCATGATGGTCCATAGCTTATGAGCCATGAATTCTACCTTCAATATTATCTTCTAGATGTTGTAATTAGTTCCATTCAAAATTTATGATTTATCAATCGTAAAATGATTATATCCCATTTTCACTTAAACAATTTCAACAAATGAGAACAATGAGAAATAATGGTTTAAAATTACCCTTCTTGTTGTTTGAAATACGTCAATAATATTTTGATAGGTTCACGTCAAAAAAATTCCTATCAAATAAATATTATATACACAACATATTAGTTTGACTATAATGCAAATTTGTTGAAATGTAAGTGATTTTTTTAGTTTTGCAAGAAAAAAGACAACGACTTACTCGTATCGTAAAAGAAAGTATTCTTTTAAATTATCAAAGAAAAAATATAATACACAAGATAATTTTTAATTTTTTTTTCATTATTAGATAGAAGTAAGAATAAAGTAATTTGATAACTTGATTAAACAAAAAAATAAATAATAAAATAGATAAAATATGTCTATATATATATATAATTTTTTTGGAGCATAACTCCCATGGATACGAGCTAGGGACCAAGTGTGTTTGAGATCGGTGAGCTGGGCGACCGAGGTCCCGAGCTCATATTTATTTTTCCAACTAACCAACATGAATTCTCATAACTCGTAGTCAAGAAATCAAAATTCCATACATAGTCGAGTCACAACCAAATAACACGTGACAACGGGCCATGAGATAAGTTTGGAAACAGGATGATACAAGTGGCAATGAGAAGAAGGCATCAAACATTTCAATGTGTGGCCGCAACCATGCTTGTTTAAGGATAGGATAAGGCTTATAAAGCCTTACCATTACGTTAATGTCTCGAATGTGGGACAAAATATCCCCTTAAAAAAATTAAAAATTACATGTGAAAAAGGCCTATGGTCAAAGTGGTGGTGGGTAGTGAGTTGACCGAGGTGGCCACATGGGGGCGGGAAAATATGAAAAGTAGGAGGCTCCACGTGGAGAGGTGTGGCAAGGAGGGAAATAAACAAAATGCCCCTTCATGTATTTTATAGTTTAAACTATAGTATACATAACCTATATAAAGTTTATAAGAATTTATAAGGTAGCCACATAGTATGGGGTGGAAACTTTATAGTTAGCTTTATTTTAATTTTTTTAGTATATTTTTAACCTTATACAAAACATAAATTTAAGAATTATGTTAGGAATTATAATATACTTTAGTACACATATAGGTAATACTTATTTTTTTACCTTTAGTTAAAACCTATACAAAAGAATTGAAAGGGGGCCAAATGAGGACATAGGTTTGGCGGCATATGATATAGTTTGCACAGCTTAGTCTTAGGATTTTTATTATAAGGTTTATTGACATAGGATTTAGGCTATAGTCTAAATATAGAATATAGTTTTTAAAATTAAAATGAAACCCAAAGGGGTACTAGGGACATAAAAATGCTTTTTTGATTAACAATGGTAAAATAAAAAATTAGAATTTTACCACTTCGGGGACATGGATAAAACTTGAGCCAATATAAAAATTGATTTACTATATTCATGGATTTATATCTTCTTGTGTCTTTATTCTACCCCTTGGTTTTTGCTTTTACCCGCACACACCTTAAAAACTATAGGAAAATCAATAAAATATTTAAACTAAACTTTAATCTTTACCTTTTTATTTTGCAGTACCTAGTAAATTTTCCACACTGATATTTCACGCGGTGCAACAATATTTACCTATGTGCAAAAACATAAAAATGTTTAATCTATGTCATGAAGGGGATAAGGTGTATTTATTAAGAATTTTCTAACCACCTAACTACCCAACAACCCCAACCGACACATCGGATTGGTTTAAATGAATTAAAATTTAATTATTAACTTTCTGCTCTAGTACCATGTTTAGACAAGGACATTAATCAACCAATCACATTAAACATTAATGTTACCATTAGAATATGTAATTAATAAAATAAACAACAAAACATAGTAAATAACACTCGAACACAAAAATTATGTGGAAAACCCTCAAAGGGGAAAAAATACAAGAAAATTATATTTTCCATTATGTGAGAAACATTTATATAGTCCAAAAATAATATGCTTGCTCACTTCTCTCCATCAATCCACTCGAGGTGAATAAAACAACATAACCCATAACCATATTTATTTGACCCCCACTTTGTCACAAACTATATTAAGTGACATGGTGGGATTAAATAACACCCCGATTTAATATATATTGATTAATTAATAACCAATTAAACATATAAAACCAAGTTTATATTAAATAATTAATAATATAACTATTCTTTATTATTTAATTATAAACTAAGGTTTATAGGCACTTAATATTATGTTCTAACAATGAGTGATGTCCCATGTATGCAACCCACTTTTTGCGGTACCTCTTGTCTTCATAGTTGTTTGTTACATTGTATTCTATTACATGCTATCTATTTTACACTAACACTTGTTTTATAGCCTATATTGTTTGCATGTTCCTTGGTTTCTACCATGCACATCCCCTATCCCTTACAGGTATCCAATCTACAATATCCATACCGCTTTAGGTCCTCTCATTTGAGACACCTCCTCCTACATTTTTCATAAGCACCCCAAATTAGGGGGAAATATTGGGTGAAAAAATCACCCTTTTAATAACATAGAGCTCCAGAACAAGATAATACAATACGAGGTGGAAAATGCACACAATTACAAAGTGGTTCCGAATCGACTTGGATCATAAACATAGAACAAAAACTAATACCCAGTATCGAGAAAGGAACAATGGGTGACTGTGTCCCACTTGGGCACTAGTTCCCTATGGAAAAAATAGGTAGTTTCATAGTTCAACATAGTTTCCAGTAGTTTACAGAATGGATCTACAATATCAGACACTTGCCTACACTTACAAAATTCATTTAATCGACTACAATTTGGTTACAATTTGGGATGTGCTAATCTATAGTGGAACTTATCATTTGAGAAACATCATGGAAGGATAAAAACAAAACTCTCTCCCCAAAACTCTTCTTTTGGAGTGAGATCACCAAAAAAACCTGCCCTTGGCATGAGATTTCCCAAAACCCCACTCTTGGCATGAGATATCCCAAAACCTCATCCTTAATGGAAATACACTAAAATCCGTAATTTCTCTAAGTCAAACAAGATAAATTTTTATCCTATACTCTCTCATACATCAAGTGCACTCTTTCTTTGGCTATTACTTTCTACACACTTTTACTTACTTATACATACGCTACTCGATTTTTCATGTATAGGAATTTTACTACTCTCTTTATTTTCTTTTGCGGGTATGTCATTACAAAAAAAAAAAGAAGTAATTCACATCAACAAAAACAAAAAACATGCCACTATACACACGATTCACCCCTAGGGTTTACCTCACTTTCCTAGTTGTCACACTTCATATGGCTACTTATCCATTCAAAACGTTATCAGCAACACTCCTCTCTCGGATTACAAGGTGCACACATTCTATCTACTTTATGCTATCGAGTATTTACTCAACAACATAAAGTGGGGGAAAATGTAGACACAAATTCTATGCACTTGGGTATATTTCTAGGTCCTAAAGCATACTAATGTATTCATGATTCCTAAGTAAGAAAAATAGTGGTTGTGAAGTCCTTTTGGCATTTTGATTGCTTTATTTCGGCACTTTACTAGATTTACACATATTATAGCTCTGTTGACACTTGAATGATTTATATTTTGATGGACTTTGACACTAGCACCCAGTTAGGATAGAAGCACCTAGGTGCTTTTGCCTCTCTCTTTCTTCTTCTTACCCTTTTGGGTCCTTTTCACCTAATACTTTGGGTTGGAATTTTAGTTGTCAATTACGGAATTCAAACAAGGGAATAATATATATACTTAGTTACTTTTCTCAAATAAAGGACCAAGCACTATAAGCATTATATATCACCACCTAAGATTTTAAAAAGGCACAAGATCATTACAAAGCATACATCTATCACATTTATACAAGGGACAAAGACTTCATTGATTTACATACACAACATAGGAGGGGAGTTCATTCTATTCCATTATATACATTTTACATACTTGGAACAATCTATCTCTAGCTCACTATCATCATGTAACTTACACAAGGGAAACCTAGGGCACACACACACACATCCGGAGAACTACATGGAGTTTGAGATGTAGTGCAACACTCGGTCATAAGTTCACTCTTCTAGTGACCAATGGGGTCAGTATGACTCCCAATTCTACATATTTTATTATATTTGATGTGGTTTGTGGGTATGTGTAGGTAGTTATCTATTTTTAGGTTATAGGTAGGAGTGAAAACCTAAAAATGAAACCAAAATGATAAAGAGAAAATAAAAGCAAAGATCCTCCAACCCGGAAAAGACTAGGTTCTAAACATATGAGTAGACACAGGTGCCCATATCAGTCACTATCACCACCTGGGGCACTCCTTCCCTCATGTGGATTCTTCTATCTTGTACATTCATGAGGTTTCCAAACCCTCATAAAGCTTGTTCAACACTATTTCTAGCTAGATCTAATGATATACACAATCCCGATCATTCCCAAGTTGCACAAAATCAACTAAGTCATCATCCCTATCTCATTTTCTTAGGGTTTTACATTGTTGAATTATCATTACTCGTGCACTATTTTATATAGTTATCTGAATATCATTTATCATAGTAAGTTACTCTGAAATAAGATTTAATTTCATTTAGATTAAATCAGTCTATACCTACCTTTCATGTCATCCAATCTTATTTCAACAAAATTTGATCTAGATAATATTACACAATATTATGCTAATATAGAGAACACTAAGGTCATATATAAGGATATATATTATGAATATACAACCCAATGTTGTTTTAATATTAGTACTAAAAATAAATTTTGTTGCACCTCAAAAGAAACTTAGAAATCGTTAATGTTTCCAACACAAGTTATAAAAAAATTCTTCTAAGGGAAAGGCATATGTTACACTTCGAATGGAAGATAGCTCACAATTGTTAACATGTGATGAATAAATTTCCAATTCTTATGATAAATTCAACAAAGAAAGAAAGAAATATTTTAGGAGAAGCAATGGAAGAAGGAACTTGCAAAGGCAAACAAGAAAGAAATATTATTATAAAAGGAGATAAGAGAACAAGTAAAAATAAACAAGAAATGATTTCCAAAATATCTATAAAGACAAGAACGTGAAAAAATGGAACTATATTCCCAATAAAAGGAACTAGAATTAAAAATAAGGAGTCCATTCACCATCAAAGAAATAAATATTTTCAAGAGTTTAATTTTGAGAAAACATGATTCTCATAGGAAAGTAATAGGAAATTCAATAGTCCAAATGTTCAGTCTCCCATTCATCAATCTATGTTACAATATTTTTTGAAAGTTTGGGAACCTAAGTATCACCCTTATTTCCTTCTAATTTCCATCCCTATATTTCCACAACCATACACTCCACACACAACCTTTCATACAAGTGATCTCCTAAAATTCAAGAACATTCTACTCCACACATGACCCTTTAAACCATCTCTAGTTTTCCTATTCCACAATAGTATCATCCAAAAAATGTCCTAATGACTCCAAGATTTACAAATGAAATAATTGTTCCCGACAACCATAGCTCGAGTTCTAATTAAAGGTGTGATGTCACTAGTAAATAATATATTGATCTATAAATTATAATGGTGAGTTAAGAGTCCATATTTTTACAATTTTGGTGATTAACAACAAGTAATGAAATGACCTTATAATTCATTATTGAATTTATAGTTCATGTTCACTATCACTTGTGATGTAATGTAAATCAAAGCATGAAATAAAAAAGAATGTTTTGATTATCACAAGGTTATTTATTTTAGTATGATTTTAAGAAGACACTTGCATTAAATAAATTAGAATATTTAAAAAAATTAATTAGAATTTTATGTAATGTAATAATTAGAAGATCTTGATTAAAAACCCTATAAATTGATGTAATAGAGCACAATATATTTTTGACCCAATATTTTTTAGAAAATGGTTTAAAAACCCACTTCATTCGCAATAAACTTTCAAATAGTATCTGTAATTTTTAAAAATAAAAACTTCTAATTATTACATTACATAATCTTCTAATTGAATATATACAATAAATCGATTCTCTATTCAACACAATATCTTTTATAAAATGGATTTAGAAAGAAACCATTTCATGACAACGAAATTTATAATATTCAAGAGACCCAAACCATCCTTCAATTTTACTCTAAACTTGCATACCTAGAACTTATTTAGACAAACCTCTTGAACTCACCCCTAAAATTTTATGTCCATATTTTCTAATCGAAAAAAAGATTTCAAACCCAAATACTTGGTCATTAAAATCCATCCACCCACCAATGTTAATTCAAATACCCATTAGGAAAATATAATAATTTGTGATGACTCAAACCTCAACTTTGAGATTTTTAATTTTGAGAAACACGAACTGATCTAGAGACAAGTTTAAGCAAAAACCCATTTTTACATTGTAGGAAGTAAAAATAAAGTTATTGGAAACTTGGTGATGTTAAAAACCCCACCTCCCATGTGGAAGAAAAAGTTTCTAGGGGGACCGAACATATTAAACATGAACCACAACGAATAGATCATTTCCATTCTCTCCCCCTCTTCGATATCCATTGTATCTCTAAAATCAGAACCCTACAAGGTGAAAATAATACACCATATTTGTAGAGAGATCATAGAGACTTGTGGATAATAATCTGAATGATATTCAATAATTTCATTACATCTCCATATTATAAGCTTCCTTATTTATAGGGAATAACCTCCCTAAAATATAGGAAGTGGCTATAACAACACATCAACCTACGTGAGTTGTTTCAACTCACATAACAAATTATATTAATGTTATTTGTTGTTTTATATAACAACAATAACCATTTACTAACCTATTTACTAACAATATAAAAATATAACAACTATGGTTGTTATATTTCCACCTCACATTTACCACACTTACCACACTCTTTTAAATTTTACCATAACAAATATTTACCATGTGTAGAACTAAATAACATTCCCCATGTAGTTCGAACATGGGGAAAACATCAAACATGTACCTGCACCTACTTTTGTGATTAGGTGATTTTCCATTGGATTATCACAAACCAAGACAAAATGGTTTTCATATAGCTAACCAAAAACCGAGAATGGTGGTTTTCCAGTGGTTTACCACAAACCACAAATGATGATGGTTTTCGAGTGGTTTACCAACAACCACATCACAATTTGCTAAAAACATCCATCAAATCTCATCAAAACTTTAATTCAGTGGAATAACGTAGGAAAATATGCTCACACATAACAAAATAAAAAACAAATGAAACATTAGATCATGTTCCTTCCTCAATGTGAAACTTCAACTTATTGAAAATATAAACATTGCAAACTACAATACACCACACATAATTGGAAGAAAACACATAATTGAAACAAAGTTTTGTCACTAAACCTTTGATGTGGCTCCATTGTTAATGACTAATGAGAGGATGATGATTGACCTCGAACCTCCTATGCCTCCATCCTACAAAGTCATGCTAACTCAACTTGATCTATTTATGAGGATCTTTATATATTCACATGCTGTCAAGTGTTGACACTTTTGTGATCGTTTTATTTCAAATTTTGTATCTCTGTCATATCCTTCTTCAAAATTCCCTTGAATTATTTGGTCTTGACATATTATATATTGGATGTCACATTCAAGCGATAATGAATCAATGAGGAAAAAATTCTTTATTTTTATAAATTTATCTATTGGTGCTACTAATGTCTCTATTGAAAACTATTTTTATGAAATATTTTATATGCTAAAACAATATAACAAAATACTCACTTATGATGATTTGTTGATAACTTGAGAACTAGAGATTGGCTTTACAAAACATAAAATTCATCGAAAGATGGTTTCAAGAGATTTAAAATGGCACTGAGAATCATTGGTGTTTTCTCTAGAATTATTAGAGATTGATCATGAATCGTTTGCAATTTATGTGTGAGTTTCACAACAAACTTTCTTCACGTTTTTGTTTTAACCTTCTTCATTTTCTCCTTAACATTCCATCCACCTCTCCTCGGAATAGATAGGCTATGATACCGAGATGAAAATGATACACTAGATTTATAAAGAGATTAGAGAGATTGTAGATAATAATCCGAATGATATTCAATAATTTCATTACATCTCCATATTACAAGCTTCCTTATTTATAGGGAATAGCCTCCCTAAAATATAGGAAGTGGCTATAACAACACATCAGCCTACATGAGTTGTTTCAACTCACATAAAACAATATAAATGTTATTTGTTGTTTTATATAACAACAATAACCATTTACTAACCTATTTACTAATTATATAATAATATAACAACTATAGTTGTTATATTTCTACCTCACATTTACCACACTTACCAAACTCTTTTACATTTTACCATAAAAATATTTACCATGTGTAGAAATAAATCTTAGTTTTCCTAACATAAGGAAACACAAATGAACAAGAAAAAAACTAAATGTTGGAAGGGTATTGGGGCCTAAGAGCTGATTTGATGCATTTTTTATAATTATGTATGTTGTGAAATATCTAATGAGTGCAAAGGCTATATAAGACAAAATAATAGATATGTACTACTCTTCTACCTTAATAAGAGAATATGAAGATCTCCTCTAGCTATAAAAGAGGATATTAAAGGATAGGAAGGATGATACTCACCTTAATTGCTATAAAAATATGTAAGTGCATTGCATAAAAGGTTGGATTATTGATGTTGAGTTCTAAATATTAAATATATTGTTAGTAGTTTGAATCCTAAAATAACCTAATTCCAGTTATGTGTAGTCTATCTCTCTCTAGCTTACATGTTTTCCCTTCTGTTATTTCCAATTATGTAACTATTGCACACTTAGAATCATGATTTTTATAGTTATGATTTTCCTCATTTTAAGATTTTAATACTAATTAAATTTTTGAAATATCCTAGAATGCAACTATACCATGTCCTAATGAGTGATTCCATGGACTTATGCTAATAATGGTTCCATTGATATGACAAAAATGTTAATATAACTACCACGACAATGAGATGTTGAGAGATAGCTAGAGGAGAAAATGACATGCTTTGTAGAAGATGAAGAGGTTCTGATGTGAATTCTTGTAAAAGGATGAAACTAGACCAAATATATGGTTATATCCAAGAGATGTTTTGGTACAAACTTCTAAAGTAATAAGGAACATGGCTATAAAATAGAAAATTATTATTTTAGACTTGGATCTAAAGAAGATTATGTGTGGACTAAAGACAAGATAGAGAAATTACACAAATTGGATACTAAATGGACCAGAGTTGTAAAACATTGGCTATAGACTATAATAGATAGATATGTAATTGATATTTTTGTACAATTTTTTTTTCTTTTGATTATGTAGAAGAAAATTCTCTTAGTGGATTAGGAAATAAATTTGTTAAGAAACATCCCTTATTAGTAAATATGTTAGCTTATCGAAAATGTCATGGTGCTAATTTTGTGTGATATGGAGTGATCAACTATGTGACATAGGGATGTAGTCCTAAAATAGGTGAGATGAAGGGGAAAGAAATAGAACAAAAGTAGGCCCATGAAGAGTCCGAGAAGGATTAAAAATAAAAAAGAGAAAGTTAGAAAGACTAAAGAGAGAAGTAATATAACACGATCAATGGGGAAGCACTAGTAATAGGAGGGGTAAGTACAAACAAACTATGAGTAGGAATAAAATAGGCAGAGCATATGAGGAAGGGGGAAGGAGCCCACTAGAAGGATAAAAGAGAAAATGATGAAGAGGATATAAGTGAACAAGAGGGTACAACATGATGTTTAGACCCTAAAAGTGATATCGGGAGAAGAATAAAAGTGGATGAGGAGAAGAGAGGAAGTGATAGGTAAGGAATTGAAATTAGTTAGGAGTAGGTTTATGATGTAGTTGAAACTTAACTTGGAGAAGCCATATGGAAACCTTGGTATTGTGTAGATAAAAAAGTAGTTTATAGTGAAGTATTCATGTGATATCCACACAAGCCTATAAAATATGATAGTACCCCTCTTTTAGGATGCATGTCCCTAGAACCAAATAGGGAATTAATCACTTGGTATTGTTTGAATGAATGGGAGTGAATTAGTATTTTGCAAGATATTGAAATGCAAGGAGAAATATTAGAAGAACTAAGGGAGAGAGTGAACAAGTTGTATAATGTGTGAGTAGGATTCATCATAAAACATGTAACCATAAACATAAAAGATCTCATAAGGGAGTTCGATATTAATCTCGACAAGTAATCACCGCACATTAGAATTCCTAGTAATAGTGAAAGAAGAACTAGATATTTTAGTCATAACAACTTAGTAAGCCCTAAATATAGAGTAAGTTTTGATGCATCCTAGAATTTACCAAGAATAACCCAGGTGCGCTAGCACATCACTCAGCCTAGACTGAGCGCTCACCCAAAGCGTGCAAAGGTACCATGCCCCTCCTTAGAGTTGCTTGTGCAGGATGTGAACATGATGAAGAGTTAATGAATTCGGATCCATAAACAATATTAAATTTCCACATAGCATGTTCCATATCTATATATAAAAGAATAATGAATTAAGAAATAGATATAATGAATTCAGCCATGTAAGAACTAGTTTCAGTCATGTTAACACCATTATTCACCCAACACACTCTATTATATTAAAACACAATAAAAACATAATCTTCTTACAATAAGTAGTATCATAAGTTCATGTGCGCATCAGATCTGTAGCATAACTTCACAATAGCTCATACACAACACTCTCTCTAATCTACATAGATTACTACATATTTATAAGGGTGGGGACTTTCCCTTCACCACTTACATAATTCCCAAAATAGGTTGCATGCTGAAAATAACCATGCACCTTTACAATAATAGACACACATGTAAGTGCACTAATAATAGATCTCTTCTAGTTAACTGGTAGTGGTAATCCTATTATTAACTCGAACTCATGCAAAGCACTTAGTAGACACTCTTCCAAAAATAACATTTGTGTGCCATGCAAGTTTCCATCTGGTTGTGTGCCCCGCACGCTATCTCCAAAAATAGCCCGTAACCATGAAAATGGATAAGTCTAGATTCATTCTATCTTTCACATGCACTTCCTTCCCTATCCTTCCGTGCCTTCAAATATTCCTTGCTACCACGTGTGAATCTTCTTGTGCGCCTTCTTCTTAGTGTCATACTTCATCTACTCAACATTACCCCACACTAAACTACATTTCCGTTCGACAATGGTTGCCTTTTGATATCTAAAGAATAAATAATGGGAATGGAAGGAAATTAAAGAATTACTATACAAAGAATGAAATTTTACCCTGTAATATCCTCTGTTTCAACTGGAAGAATTATCCTAGATATTCTTCTTTTATTTCAGCCTCTAAGGTTTTCCAATCATTTAGCATGACTTCTATCTTTTCTGGAATATCCGATGTAATATAATCTAACTCATCTTGTGTAATCTCTTCCTTCTCATTTTGTAATACTAGAACAATGTTGGACATTGTAGACATCCTTCCTTCTAGAAGATCCATCTTCTACACTATAAGCTTCCCAATTTCATCTACATTTTCCTTATGGGGGTCTTGGGCTGCTGTAAGGGCCTCACACTTTGGCTTGACTAGTGATAATCTCTCTACGTGACCTAAAGTATCATCCTTCATCAGCTTCAAGACTTCATTGTCTTTTACCATGGTCTTGATTTTGATTACTACTTCTGGAGCTGCACAAATATTCAAATCCTAGTATCTTTTCTTCACTCTTCCTGTAAAGTATGGAAAAAGGCTTTGTAAGATGAAATATTTCTTACTACTGAGGCCCTTACTCTCTCCGCTTCCTGTTCAGGGTCCTTTAGCATTGAAATCTAAATCGGTCCATCCTCAAGCACCAAATTAACTAATGTGCACACATAATGCATAGCCAAAGGAAACTTCCGAGGTACCTTTGACTCTAGGTGTGGTCTTGCTTTCAGAACATAGTCTCCAATTTCTTCAACCATACTTTTGAAGGCCTCATGCTTTTTATGATCCAAGTCCTTTTCTCCTTGTAGACATGCTATTTCTACAACTTTGGCCTTGTTATCTTCTCATAGCACTCTAATAGTGGAAAACCTATCTATGTTCCTCCACACCACTTCTATAGATAACTTAACTAAGGCATTGCTTACCCGCTCATTAGATATGAGAGTGGGCTTGATAGTCATGTGTTTGCTATGTGGTTCTTTCTTCATTCTTTGGGACACACATGAATCCTCACATCAAAATTGGGCTCGTCCATGTGAGTTTGCATTGACCAGACAATTGTTTCCTTACATACGTAGTGGCCATGTATCGGTCCATAAAATACCATCCATACAACTCCTTGAGGCCCACTGTATTCTGGAATCGGTGCAAACAATTTTACCTGTGTCCTTATCATAGCCCATATGTGGAACATTGTATTCTCCACTTGTTCGCTTCATTCTTAGCCCCTTAGGTACCTGAGCACCAAGGTTTGGAGTTAGATATTTGATGTTTTGAGTGGTATCATGTTCCAGATCTCTTGCATATTTCCCTTCTTCATCTTTATCCTTTATATCTTCATCCCTGGGTTCTTCCACTTCTTTTGGTTGTATAGGGGATCCTCTTTAGACTCCTCTTCCTCCTCATTTAGCTTCATCTTCCTCCTTTTCCTCTTAGTTGTATATTTTTAAGGAGAGTGTCGTGGTGACCTCCTAACAGATCGAGGATTTCCGTGCCTTGTGTCCTTGTTCTTCTGAACACCCTCTTGAAATGACTCTCTCCTTAGACTCGCCTTCCAGTCCTCTTCTTCTTCTTTTACCCGAGGTGGGGTACTTGTGTGATTAGTCTCCATTCTATCTATGGGCTGCCTCTGGCCTCTATGTTCTTAGCCACCACTATCCTCCTACTCTTCTTCCTTCTCATCCACAACTATAGTTTCTGTAGGTTGTGGGGTTGACACATTCTCTACCGTGTGCCTAGCTTTAGGTGGCCATGGGAGTGTGAACTCATTTTCTACGTACTTGTTATTCTCTAACTTATGCTTAAGATGAAGGTATATGAGCACCGCTCTAATGTCCTTTGGGCCCCTGAAATATCAACTAAGTCCAAAAAGGGCGCATAGGTGCGCAAGGTTGAAAAAAGCACGTAAGATAAGGCACGTAGGTAAGGGTTCAAGTAGGGTTTTTATAGAACCCAGGATACGCACCCATGGAGAAGAATATAGGACTTAGCCATTTTTGACCTATTGCGAAGGATGTGAGAAAAATGTGACCCAAGTGGATAAGGTTCCAGCCTGGTGACAGGGTGTCTTGGAAGGAATATACTCTTCGATAGAAGCTTCTAGAAGGAAATCATGGCAAGGAGTGGTGAGATCAAGCCTAGAGGAGCATGTGCCCATGGAGGCCCACATTCAAACACTTGGCATCATATCCGAGGCTACGAAGGATGAGTTGGCACTTTGGGATGCCTATATATGTGAGCGCCCGTAGGAGAAAAAGATATAGATCATATAGAAAGAAGAGGAGAAAAAAGAGAAAGAAATGGATAGAGGGTGGAGCTCTATAGAAATACTACAAGGATTATATTAGCTTGGGTAAATAAGCATAAGAAAGGATGTATCAAGGGTTTTAGGGTTATAAATTTTCTTTTGAGAGCCTAACTATATGATGTTACTAGTTTATGTGAATATGAACATTAATGGTTCTTTATGATGCATACATCCTTCTTCTTCATAGATCTTTTTATTTATGTTTACAAACTAAGTATGAATGCTTGTACAACTTCCTTTCTATTTTTGTGTAAGTTATACAATTTTTAAGTACTTTTCTGTCTGGAATGAATGCAAGGATCTAGAAGTCATTACGAGCTCTATGGTGCTTGTATGCCTTATTTACTCTCAAATATCTTAAACTCGGATCATAGATGATGCTTCCCACTAAAATCACATAAAGAGAGACTCAATGCCTACGTGTGCCTCGGGTGAGTGCCTAGTGCCCACCGGGTGATAGGCCAATGTGCATGGGGTTTCCTTGTTCTTAATGGGTGTAAAAATGACTACATCTTGGTTCTGTTGCCAGGACCTCTTTTTAAAGTTGTAGTGGAACATTGCATACATCATGATCTATGTAATGAGTGATGACAAAGCGTTTAACTTTTGAAAGTGTTGAATCATGGTTTAAGAGCATGGAGGATGAATTTTCTCAGAGATTCAACACTGGATCTGAGTTTGATGCACGTAGATGGGTAGAAGAGAACCTCTACCATGATTTGTATGAAACATTTTTCTATTGCTTCCCAGTTGAACTGTATAAATGAATCTCAACGTATGTGTCTAGATCAATCTAGTATTATAGATCACATGCGTGGACCCAAGAAGAATACCAGAGGTTGAAAGATGCAGATCTTGACATGGAATCATGCTGTGGATCATTGGTGGAAAGGTGTGTTGGCTAGCTATACTATGGAATATGCTATTTCCATGTATTCTTGTCTAGAAGTTGTTGAGTTTGAGTTCTTGAGGGAGCCCATAGGATCGCTTTCTACGTTCCATTCCTTTGAAATGAAGATCTTGATCGTGACCATGAGTTTAGAGGCATTTCTAATGGCCGACTAAACTGTTTTGAGCACTGGGCGTGGAAACTAGGGTGAAGGAAGGTGGAAGATATTAGGATGGAGAAAGAAAGGGAGGAGAAGTGACTCAAGTATAGTGAAGCACATGAAATGGAGATTGCTATACAACACAAGGTTTCAAGTGTGATGGATCTATGGAGGCGGACATTGTGGGAAGGAGTTGTGGTTCACACAGAGGACGTGGAACCCGAGAAGTTTGTACTACCCCATCTTGGAAAACATGTAAGAGAGACCCCTTCAACATCTACCGAGAGTTTGTCATGTGGAGAAAGAAGAGTTCACTGGCATGTATCTGAACCCACCTAGTGACTAAACCCTGGCACTTGGTTTTCTAGATTAAGGAAGTGTTGATGCAAAATCACAAATGACCCCGGGACTCAACGCGATGGGTTGAGACTCTTATACGATTACATAACATGGAGCTTTTCCCAAGTGTGGACCTTGCAAAACGGAAAAGCTCTCCTGGATGAAGGCCGGTTCCTATTCCTCTGTTCAGATGCACACGTAGAAGATGCAGAGGGTTTACTAAAAACCTAATCTAACTTTCCAAGGAGACAGGGTAAGAAGATGCATAAAATAAAACCTAAACTAACAGAGGTGATGCACCGAGGAATGAAGAACACCTGTCTTGCCAAATAAACACAGACCATTAAAATGCAATGCAAGATCATACACAGATAGCCAGATTCACAGTGAAAGATCAAAGGGGGTGAAAATGAATACAGAGAGGGTTGAGAATTATCCACAGACATGTATTAATTTGCTCCAAGGATTGATACAACACACTGCAAAATGCCAAGAGGCAAAGATACATTACAGTTTCAAATGGGAGGTTTGAACTCCACAAGTTCACCTGCCAAAGAGAAGAAGGGAGGGGCAAAACAGAAATGTCCAACCTTTAGAAAGAAGCCCCTCCTTACAATTTATAGGAAGAATGAGAGAGAAAAGAGAGAGGAATTTGAAATCTGCCCCAACCACCTCCGAAATGCCGTTGCATTTAACTCATCTCATTATGGTGGTAGGTGAGAATCCTAGTGAACCCAAAAGTGGCGAACTGTATTTTTCATTTTTAAGAATTTTTTCTCATCCAATTAAAGATATCCAAATGGGTAGTTAGATATAGGACCTCGTAGGCTTTCCAAAAAGTCCAACCTTGCATGAATCCGAGCTCCCAGTCAAAAGTTATGGCCATCTGAATATCTGCGTGCTGTGGTCTCGTCTCCTCGCGCTTTCAAAATGTTGCGCCTCCTGAAGGTGCGCCATAGGTGCATCCGTGTGTGTGTCGACATCCTCTTACATGTGCCAAGGGTGCACCATTTACCTTGTCAACACTCTATGTTGTGCGCCATTTCGTGCGCCAAGGTGCATACATTTCCTGTCGACACTCATTTCCATGCGCCATTTCTGTGCGCCAAGGGCGTATACATTTCCCTGTCGACACTCATTTCCATGCGCCATTTCTGTGCGCCAAGGGTGCATACATTTCCCTGTCGACACTCATTTCCATGCGCCATTTCTGTGCGCCAAGGGTGCATACATTTCCCTATCGACACTCATTTCCATGCGCCATTTCTGTGTGCCAAGGGCGCATACATTTCCCTGTCGACACTCATTTCCATGCACCATTTCTGTGCGCCAAGGGCACATACATTTCCCTGTCGACACTCATTTCCATGTGCCATTTCTGTGTGCCAAGGGTGCATACATTTCCCTGTCGACACTCATTTCCATGCGCCATTTCTGTGCGCCAAGGGCGCATACATTTCCCTGTCGACACTCATTTCCATGCGCCATTTCTGTGTGCCAAGGGTGCATACATTTCCCTGTCGACACTCATTTCCATGCACCATTTCTGTGTGCCAAGGGTGCATACATTTCCCTGTCGACACTCATTTCCATGCGCCATTTCTGTGCGCCAAGGGCGCATACATTTCCCTGTCGACACTCATTTCCATGCGCCATTTCTGTGCACCAAGGGCATAAATGTCAGGGATTTGAGGTTCTTTGATTTCTATATTCTTCTGCTTGTCTATATCTACCTGGGGGAAAAGATATATACAACAGGAAGGAGTATCATTGACCCACTTGGTATTAGTGGAAGTGAGAGATCTCGTGCCTGTGAGATAGAAGTTTTCATTTCCCACTTCTATGGCTACACATATTCCATTATTCAAATGAATTTTTGAACAAGGAGAAAGTACACAGTGCCTTTAGTCTTGCATCCGGGAGTGGCATACACTAGTGGTAGTGGGGCATTATCACAGACCATCAACACGTAGTTCAATGGAACCTTGGGGACCCTTGGCATAACCACTACAGACTTGGTGGACTTAGTGGATCTACTAGGTCGAGAGAACAAGACCTGGTGGATTTAATGGCTCAGAGGCACAAGACCTAGTGGATCCGGTGGTGGAGGAAACACCGGAGGGAACCAAGTCTCTAGCTCAGAGGACAAGGGCTGCAGCCACCCCCTTAAGTCTTCTATGAGATGTCTTTACATTTGCCAAATTATAGAGGTATTGAAGATGCTACAAAACATGTTCACAAGTGTGATCTGCTATGGCGTGCAAAGGGGATCACAACCCCAGAGTGAAAGGCTAGTCAATTTGTAGCAACATTGCAAGGGCACACACATAATTGGTATAGGAAATATGACCCTCATCAAACAGTGGTGGATTATATTGCTTTAAAGAACACCTTGGCAGAATTCCACATCCTCGAGTTTAAAAAAAAGAGCATCAACGCCTTGAAGGAGATTGAATAGGGAATGGAAGAGAGTGTGCAGGAGTATGATGCACACTTCAATACCCTCATGTCAATTTTTTCATATGATATTCACCCTTCACAACAATATCAATGGTTTATTGGGGGTTGATAACTCCATTTAGAAGAGCTTTATCTCATAAAACTTTCACAGACCCGTGTGAGGCGTTAGAAGCTACTCTACACGCTGAGGTTGTTGGAAGTGTTGATACTAGTGTTAGCCCATTCCTAGAGGCTCAAATTGCTACTATGGCTAAGAAGCTGAGAATTTATCTGTGAACTCAACCCATGAGACTCGTAGTGGTACATGGTGTATAGATTGTGAAGTGGAGGGGCATGTCAAGGATAGTTTCCCCCGGAGGATGGTACACACCATAATAGTAGACTGTGAAATTTTTCATGGGGACCATGATGCAAGTAGATGTCCCTTGTTACAACATGCAATTTGGAAGAATGTGTCTTGCTACTATAAGATCTGCACCTCTATGACCCATGATACTAAGGATTATAGGCTTATTGACCAGATCCACAATGCCATTGATCATGGGGTGTGCAGGACTCAACATTGCTAGTAGTTCTAAAGGTGATGATCACCATTATGAGGAGTGCGCAGATGGAGGCACGCGTGGAAGGGGATTTTGTAGAGGATTCCATGGTCATGGTAACCACAAAGGAGGAAGAAGTGAGTTCCCACATAGAACATGTTTTAATTGCGGTCTCAGTAGAGAATTACAAATGAGAGTGCCTAGACTTGTTGCAGGTGCTCATGGTGTGGGAAGAAATACAAGTATAAGGAGTTCCTTGAGTTGTTTGAGCACATGAATCAACATCACCCGAAAAGAAAAGGGTGCTATAATGGTAAGCATTAAGAATATGGACACACAATATATGCCATAAGTGACATGTGATGTGGGTTTGGAATCATTATGGTAACAACAAGAATAGAGGCTATGAGTGTAAAGGTAATACCAAGGTAGAAGAACCTTTTTCAAGGGAAGAAGTGGTACATAGGAAGTACCTGCACCTATGCATCAAAAGGAGGTATATCAAGATACCATGGATGTCATTCGAAGTTTATAGGGAGAAATCTAGTGTCTAAAGGAGTAGTCTAGGAGGGAGGAGCAAAGAAGGAAGGTCGAGGTGCCAAGAGATGACCTAGATGAGGTCAAGGAAGTATGTAAAATGCTAAGGCAAGAGAATATTATTCCTTTTCTAGGAGCATGGTTGAGATAGAAGGTACCACGCACCAAAGAAGAGCACGAGAGGTAGGTCTTACATGCAAACCTTCCCCCTCATATCCTTGACTATGATAGGGAGATCACATTAAATGTGGTCATGGATGGATGGCTCCTTAGTAATATCCTCATTGACACATGCATAAAGGTCAATGTTCTCACCTTGATGCATGGCATCGATGGGAAGGCTGCATTATAGCCATATTTGAATGTGTTTATATTGAAAAAAAATGAAGGCAATGCCCATCGATGTGTTAAAGGATGCGGCTATCACCATTTAGGGAGATAAGTTTATTGGGGATTTGAAGTCTTGGCGCTCACCGAGGAAGACAATTTCCTAGCACTATGCTTGGGTGCCCATGGTGTTATAAGAACAATGTGGATCTTTAGTTCAACAAGGGGTACATAAGCTTTGAAAATGAGGAGGAATGAGTCATCATACCCCTGGCTGATGGGAAGTCAACACCCTATACTAAACCTTTGGGAGAAGAGGTCCTGGATAGAATATATGTGCACTCAATTAGGGATCTAGAGATAATCCATCCTACCAATGGAATTATCTAGTTTAAGGATGCTCAATGGTAAGTGACACCACTAGTCTAGCATGTGATAATTGGGTGCATGGAACCTATGAGTTAATCAAATGAAATTTAAGAGGATCGGTGACAAAGGTGACAAAGGTGCACATAGTCCGGTACCTAGGAGGAAAGGAGATACCTAAGTACTTAGGAGGAGCCTCCTATGAGGTCTTTTACATAAGATGGAAGCTCAAAGGAAGGGGAAAGTAAAGAAGGGGGATGTTAAGTTACGTCCTACTAGGAACTACTATGCGTTGGTGGGAAACACATCGGGATAATCTCTTGGAATGACATGAAGTGAGAATTGCCTTCTCTATTTATTTCTCTAGAAGCAACGCGCCCACCACCATCAAGGACTACCATGGTAAGGATCCCGCCTCTTTCCACACCCAAGCATGTGAGAGGGTCTAGAGAGGAGGATCGGAAGATTTTCCACCATCCCTCCGGGTACATAAAATTTATTCTACACTACGTAGGGCTATGTGCACACATGGTACATCCAGTCTGAGACATGCCACCAAACAGGGAATTGGAAAGAACTAGTGGCTGATCTTGTCCAAGAATTTGAGTATCAAAGCACCAAAACATAAGTGGATAAGGAATTATAGGAGATCAAATGCCTTAAGATGGGAGATAGTGCCATGGCAGAAGATAGGGTACTAGAGTTTCTAGGTGAACCTGGCTTGGAGGCGTGCTTTGAGGAAGAAGACACAAAAGAGATACAATTTGAGTGTGCATTTGTAGAGAGAAAGAAAAAGGCAAGATGGTCTATGTCATAGATGGTGAAGAGATGGAAAATTTGGAGGTTAACCATTCTCTAGGCTCACACAAAGTGATGGATAGTGCTGATGAAAGAATGCGTGCCTATCATGAGCCTTTAAAGATAAAAAAGGTTAATATTGGGTGGAGGTAGAACCCAAGGAATCTATCATTGGAGATTATTGGTTGGAGAAGGAAGTCTCTAAGATCATTGATATTTTACATGAATTTGAGGATTTATTCCCGTGTGGGTATCATGAACTCAAAGGCATTCACCATTCCTTAGGGGAAATGAAAATTAAGTTGAAGGAAGGTGCACGCTCGGTCCGGAAGAGACCATACCAGATGAATCCTAACTTTGTGCATGAAGGTCAAGGAGGAAATAGACAAGATGATAGCATCAAGAATCATAGAGGTTATGGAGGAGTCAGAGTGAATAAGTCCAATGGTGATTAGTATAAAAAGGATGGAAGGATAAGGATATGTGTTGATTATAGGGATCTGAATGCAATGTGTGTCATTGATCCCTTCCCAACCCCGTTCACTAAGAAATCTTGGAAGGAGTGGCAGGGTGCAAAGTCTACTCTTTCACGGATGGGTTCTCAGGCTATCATCGGTGAGGATTGCAAAGGAAGACCAGAGAAAGACAACCTTCACCACCGAGTGGGGAAGTTTTTCCTATATAGTCATGCCTTTTGGGTTGAAGAATGCACCTACTGTATTCTCATGCATTGTAGTGCAGGCCTTCCAGACTTCATCCACAAGTTTCTCCAGTCTACCTTGATGATTGGACTGTGTATGGACTGGTCAAGGACCATTGTGACAATCTAAGGTTGATGTTTGAAAGGTGTCGATAGTTGAGGATATCCCTCAACATCAAGAAGTGTGTATTTTTGCTACCCCGTTTGGGACCTTGTTGGGACACATCATATGTAAAGAAGGCTTGCTAGTGGATCCTACCAAAATTGTAGTGATTATGGGATTGGGGGAGCCAACTAGTCAAAGTGTAGTGTGTGGGTTTCTTGGACACATGGGCTACTATCGAAGTTCATCAAGGGGTATGCCAAGATCACTGCGCCTTTAGAAGAGTTACTCAGACATAAAAGTGCCTTTCATTGGGGAGAGGTGCAACAGAAGGCATTCGACACATTGAAGGATAGGTTTGTCACCATGCCTATATTACATTTTCCTTCTTGGGACAAGCCCTTTCATATTCATGTGGATGCCTCTGGAATGACCATTGGGGCAGTGCTTACACAACCTAGTGAGGGAATTTTTAATCACCCCCTATGCTTTGCAAGCAAGAAGTTGACACTAGTAGAAAAAAATTATAATATGACCAAGCATGAGGCATTGTCTATGATCTACACACTTCATAAGTTTAAGAAATATATGCTAGAAACTCCCTTTATCTTCTACAGTGACCACATGGCATTAAAATATTTGGTGAACAAGCCCGTCCTACAAGGGCATATGTCGATGGTGGGTGCTATTATTTCAAGAGTTTGATTTCACGGTAGTTGTGAAGCCTGGAAAGAGTAATTTTGGACATGATCATTTGTCAAGAATTGATTCAGGGGATGACGTGTAGAGAATTGAAGAGAATTTACCGCCGATGCAACTGTTTAGGTCACGCGACCGCCCTCGGATTTGGGGGAAATTACAGTATTTCTAAAGGAAGGTGTGGTGCCGGAAGGGATGAAGGCCTTGGAGAAAAAGAAGTTAGCTATACACGCCACACACTACATGTTAATTAATGGAGACTTGTACAAAATGGGCCATGATGAGGTTTTGCGCTAATGCGTGCTAGAGCATGAGCGTGTTGCTATAATAGAAGAAGTGCATGGTGGGATTGCAAGAGGAAACTATGCATGAAATGTAACCGCGTCGAAGATTCTACTCACAGGGCTTTGGTGGGACATTGATCAAGATTGCATAGATTTTGAAAGGCATGTGACCATTCTTAGTGCCTTGGAAAACATGGAAAGAGGGATGAAATTCCCTTGCGACCAATACCAAGTGCGGAACCATTTAAGAAATGGACTATTGACTTTGTTAGACCAATCTCACTAGCAATGCGAAGGAGGACCGGTTCACAATATATCATTACTTTCATTGATTATTTGAAAAGGTGGGCAGAGGCATCACCCACTAAGGATTGTACCATAGCTACAACTGCTATATTTTTATGGGAGAACATAATCAGTAGGTATGGATTCCCATTGAGCTTGACAAGTGATAGAGGTACGCACTTTCTCAATGAAACAATCGGGGATTTTGTTATCGTAAATTCATGGTGGCCCATCACAAGAATACTCCTATCACCCTCAAGCAAATGAAATCGCTGAGGCATTTAAAAAATACTTAGTCACACGTTGACTAAGATCTTGATGTTGGTAAGAAGGATTGGGATGATAAGGTATCGGTTGTTCTTTGGGCATATAGAACAACCTACAAAAGGTTTAATATGGGAAAACCATTTCATTGGTGTTTGGTGTGGAGGCTATCTTACCAGTTGAGTTTATGTTACCTTCGCTGTGTATAGCCTACACAAGAGGATCAAATGATGAACAAGCATAGGAAGAGAGAATTGATGAATTGATGAAGTTGGATGAGAGACGATCACTAGTTAGGTGGATCCAGATAAATAAAAAAGAAAAATAGAAGGCATGGCATGATCACCACATTAAGAAAAAGAAGTTTGAGGTTGGGTAGATGGTGTTGTTGTATGATTCAAAGTTTCTGCGCCACCCTAGGAAGTTAAAGGTCCATTGGTTAGGTCCTTATATAATATCATACATCCTTGATTCGGGTGCATGCTAGTTATAAGTCTTTGGATGGAATGAAATTTCCTAGACACTTTAATGGGAGTAGGTTGAAGCCCTACTATAAATAAGGATTCTTGGTGTTTGTAAATAAGGTAGTTTTTCTAGATAGTTTAGAATTTCCTTTATGCATTTCCTTTCTTGTGTTTCTCTTTCACATTTTTTTTTGTTTTATGCCTTGGACATTGGTATCCTTGTTACTTTTTGAGGGTTTTGAATGTGCGAGAGGACCACACATTGTTTTAATGTGAGGTGGAGTAATGTGAAGGAAAGCGTGGGTAAAGTGCTAAGAAGGATTGTGTTGGAAATCCCAGATCAAATGGACATGTTAAAAGACATGCATGAAAGAAAAGGTGGAGAAGGATGGTTGGTGTTAAGATAAGGCTGCTTTTAGATCCCATGTACAAAGGAGAAAGAAGTACAAAAATAACACGAGGTAGGTGAAAGCAAAAATCATGACAAAAGAAGTGCCTTCGCACCGATGACACACACACAAGAGTCTCCTATAAACATGGATTGGTTGCATGCCGAGGAAGGTTGGAAGATTATCCCCATAGGGTTGGGTGCATGAGTCAGGGTGCAAAAGTTAGGATTTGTTTGAAAAATCCACATTAAACGTTAAAATTATGGTGGTAGGTGAAGTAGCATTTAATGCTTAAAAAAGGAAAAACTATAAATAGAGGTTCAAACATTTCATTATTCACTTTGCGAATATGAAGAGAAGAGATTTTGTGAACTAGGGTTTCTAGAGTTGATCCGTGCGAAGAAAAATTGCAAGAATTTGAGCATGAGTGACCAGTTTGGATTTAAAAACTAGAAAGGAAGTGATTCATGGGCATGGGAAGAGTTGTGGAGAAGCGTTGTCTGGTGAAAAGAGATTCCAGTTAGGGTTTGATATCTAAGGCACGGGTTGAAAAAGAGTTTCTTTTCCAGTTTGAGATCTAAAATTGGAAAGGGGTGGTAAAAAAAGCTAGTGAAAGAAGTTTAAGTGTTAACATAAACAATGACACCTAAGAAACCAGTTGGCACACCTAAGAAGGAAAGGGCAAAGGAAAGAGCAAGCAACAAGAAACTGTCATGCGAGTACAAATGAAGAGTGGTATGAAGAAATGTAATACCTGAGACGAAGTATTGCTTGGGTGAGAATAGGAGTCCCATTTAAGAAAAATATTAGTAAATGATTACAATCATCGCTCGAGCATGATTGAGAAGGAAATGGCGCTGGAGTTAGTGCACTCTATGGATAAAATGACATCGAGGGTTTTCCCATCTATAACGATGACGTAAAAGTGAAGTTGGAGAAGTCAAGATTATTGCAAATCTTTGAGTTTCCCTACTTGATTACTTTCACTTCGCAGGTTGATGTGCAAGATGTGCATTACCCCTTAGCTAGTTTCACATTTCACATGCCTCATATGTGAAGGAGATAGTTTGGAGGACAACCTATGTGACAAGGAGGCAATTAAGAAAACCATCATTGCTTCTTATGTGTACAAAAATGGTCAAGGTACTTTGATATCATGGACATCAAGGACCCAGTGATGAAGATGGCCACACACTTTGTGATATAATTAAATGGCCGGAGAGATGGAACCAGGTAAACAAGTCCTGGATGAATGTTTGCGGGAGGATTTCACGAGGGCACCATCTACAACCCGTTTGCATACATCACATATAAGATTATCAGCAAGGCATCATGCGAAGGTGATAAAATTCTCTTTGGTAATGTCCTGTTAACCATTGTGTTCTCAAAGATTGGAGTGCTAGATGCAGTGGACAAATTCATGTGGGAGTACCATGCTGAAGACCCTTCGCTCGTGAAGAGGTTTGAGAAGTACACCTATGATAGTATGATGGCATGCACACAACGCACACTGGATAAGTGGTATACACACACGAGGAATGTGTTCAGAGAAGAATGGAGGATCCCCGAATAACTACCAATGACCACCAAGGGAGAAGTCGAGTTTGCTATGTACCAACATTTTTGCCTTGGCAGATTTAAACTGATAGATGAGACATGGAGCCCATGGTGCAAGATCTTTTTCCTTCACAGCTCAACACTTCCAAGTGGGAGTGAACAAGTTCAAAGAATCCAAGAAGTTGAAGTTGGACCTTGGTAATCTAGATTGGGACCACAGAGAAATGCACAAAGGGTTGGTCTACCCCAACAAGTGCATGTATGTGGAGAAGTACGTGTCGCATGAGGTCCAAATGGTGAAACCCATGACTTTTCCCATTACGGAGGGTCTCATGGTGCGAGTATACCTCTGCATAAGACCCAAATTTGAGAAGGGTGTGTATCTAGAGAATGAGGTGTCCATACCTGAGGACCCAACTGGCAAGAAGATACCCGTGCCCAAACAGGAGGAAAAAGAACCAAAGAAGAAAGTACCAAGTGTAGTGGATACACAGGAAATAGGTACCCCTGGGACAAGTGCCAGAACAAGTATGTATTTATGTAAGAAATATTCCATAGTCAAAGAGAAGACTCCGGATCCAGAGAAGCCATTAGACAAGGAGTCATCGAAAGAAGAAGAGACATAGTCATCTGCACTAGAATCCCTAGTTAGGAAGAAGTAGAAGATGACGGAGGATTCAAATTATGAGTACATTGAGAGTTTGATGGCCTACCAGGGTGAAAAGGATGATGAAAATGATGAATATTATGATGAGGAAGATGAGCCTGAGGTAAACCAAGAACAACTTGTGTTCAATGTACATGAATTAGAGGAGGGAGAAGGAGAGAAGAATGAGTACATCTTCATGCGGAGAAAGGGAAGCTAGGAGGAGGAAGGCACCCAGGAGAAGGAAGGGAGTGCAGAGGTAAACAAGGTGGTGGAAAGAGAGGCTGAGAAGATCATTGAGACCTTGGTAGAAGTGTTTCACCTGATTTCTTAGTTTTCTGAGAAGTAGTTGATGAAACAGATAAGGTAAAGGTGGTAAGAGGAATACCTGTTTTAGGATGGTTGAAGGTTATATGTGCACGTATCTGAATTCTAAATCAAAGTGATTGTGAGACCTTCCTTTTGGCTAGGAGGAACTACCTATATAAGAACCAAAACAAGACCACCAAAGAGAGTTAAACAATATATGCAGTGGACTGCCTAGCATATGCTAGATCCTGGAAGTGTGATACTTCCTAGATGGTTGTCAGTCCATTGTTTAAAACAATTCAATGCTGAAATAAAGTAAATATTGTCCTACTATAGTTTAGTATGATTTAGGTATCTCATACAAAACACAATAGGCTAGATCTAATCTAATAGGCTAGGCTAGAAGGAGATCCAGAGGTCAAGTAGGTTGGTTATAGGTGAATCTGAGCTAACAGGCTAGGTTAGATACAAATCTAAAGGTCAAATAGGTGTTCAAGTAGGTATATGTCAAAAATAGGTTGTTATTCTGGCAGAGATAAGGTGACACAGAGACCGACCATGGTTTTATAAAATTGATTATGGTTTTACCGAATGTAATCGCGATGGTTAGAGAGAACCAATGACAGGTTGAGTCTGGGGCTATGGAATCACATAGTCTAGGTTTTTGGAGTGTTGGGGAAAAAGTGGAGTGGATAGAAGATGGGGATTGATCACAGAGGGGTGTAGTATGTTGCGAAGGTATGAGACTACTAAGGAGGTCAAATAGGAAATTGGGCCAAGTATTAAGATGATTAGGTATGAAAGGTGGCTACAACTCGGAGAGAGGGAATTGACAGAGGGTAAAAGATTGGGTTCCTTTACCACAAATATTATAGATGATGATAAGAAAATGAAATAGATGAAAGGAGGATACTTACTCTTTTGTGAGGTACAGGTCTGAAGAATAATGAAGAAGTTGCTACGTTGGAGAATGCTGGGAAGAAAGTTTCACTTGTTGTGCCAGTGTATTTGGTTGCCTTTGTTGATCAAAAATCAATCTTCATTCTTTTTTACGTCTAAAGAGATTGAACTCGAGATCAGAAGTTTTCCAACCTATATTACAAAGCTATAGATGGGTTTAAATAGGCCATTTGGTCCATTCCGGTATAACCGACATCGGTTTAGGGTGGACCGACATCGGTTTAGGGTGAACCGACATTGGTTTGGGTGAGATATCTCGGGTTGTTCCAAAAATTACCTCGAAAGTTGCTTCGCTCTTTGATAAGGGTCTCCTCTTTTCTCGGGGTGAAAACCGACCTTAGGAGGCTTTTAAATGTGAGGTGAGGGGATGAGTCTAATCTTAGGTTTTATTTATGATATTCGTTTAGGGTTTAGGTTAATGGGTCAAATGATGGGGGTGGTTAGGTGAGGTGCATTTAATAAAGGAAATTATTTTAAATAGGCGTGTGAGGGTAGTGAATTAATTTAATGTAAGTAATTAAATTAATATGTGTGTGGGTAAAAGTTATTAACTTAATTAAAATAATTAAATTAATATGTATGGAGGTAAATGACATTAATTTAATTAAAGTAATTAAATTAAAATGTGTGGGGTGCAGGAGCTAGGTGATAAGGTGTTGAGGATGAGGAAGTGATTATAGGGCTGCACTAGGGGACCAAGGTGATTATGACACAATTTCGGTGTCTACATTTTGCCCCTTTTTGTTGCAGCTTGTATTGGTAAGCGACGTTGACAAAAATAAGATGTGGTTGCCCCAAGTGGGAATGAGGGTGATCCCCCTCAAACCAGGAACTGATGAGGTGGCGAGCACATCGGCGAGTGGTTTGATAAAAGTGGATGCAAAGTAGAATGATGAGAAATGAGGAATGGGGAAAGGGAAAATTGGGCATATAGGTAAATAGGCCAAGGTCAAAGGTAGGGGAAGTTGAACGAACACACACATATAAACTATGAAACTGTACCAAGTTGAAGAGCTTGCAAACTCTACATCATATAAGGTCGATAGGTTTATCCAATCAAGGTTGAAGTGATTCCGATATCCAAGGTATAGGATATGGTCAGGAAACATGACATAGGTTAGGTGTAGGAACATTTAGGTGTGTTCAAAGGTACACCAAAGGTAGGGTTAGGATAAACGATCACATAAATAGCTAGGTAAGGTCATTAGGTCAATCAACACAGGTAACAGTGCCACAAGGTATAGCGAGCACATTGGTTCAAAGGTCACTAGCGATGGTCCAAGTCCAAATATCTAGGTCACGACATAGGTAAGGATGAGGTAGGGGTAAAGAAGGAGTCTTCAGTTGATTGACAAGGTGATGTTGAAGAAGGTGGAGGGCCGAGAGGGAAGGTAAAGTTGTCCAGTAGGTGTAGGGAGGAAAAGAAAGAGGAGGTAAGGAAAATGAGGTCAATGTGAGAGCAATGAGTATGCGGGGTAACCGATAAGCAGTATGCATCGAGATGAACTGATGATGGTGGAGAGGAACCAAAGACGGTTTGCTAGGGAAAGAGATTGACATCGATCAAGGGTTAACCACATCGGGTGAGTCGGGTAGGGTATAAAAAGTAAAAACCCACGTTTTAAAATTCATTTGTGCATTGTTAAAAAGAAGAAAAGGACAAGAAGAGAGAAAAGAGGATAAAAAAGTACAAGGTAGAAAGATTGGTTGGTGAGCCTTGTAGGTGAGATTGGTTGAGTGAGAGGTGGGGACACAAGATCGGATCGAGTGAGGTGATTGGTTGGGAGAGGTAGAGGACATTCGAGGATGGTGGAGGCTGGAGAGGGATCGGGAGGAGTGGCACGGAGGCCGGAGGTTCCACCACGATGGTGGCAGTGGGATGTGGTAGGTTCCAAACCTTTTGATTCATTGTTTGGTGAATTTGATGCAAAATATAAAAAGTATGAAAAATGGGGGTTTGGGGGAAAGAATTTCAAAATGGGAAAAAGAGAAAAAAGGGAATGGGGAAGGGTAGGGTTTAGAGCAAGAGGGTAATAGAGGGATATTTAGGGGTGTAAGGAGTGATTTGGGTGGGTAGAATGAGTAGGGAGGGAAAAATTAGGGTTGGGAAATCGTGGCGAGCAATAAGGCCGATAGTGACCAACGCCGTCGTGGTAGTGACCGGTATCGGTCACAAGAACATTGATCGATGCGGTCAAGGGGAGACTGTGGTCGGTGAAGGGATAATCAAAATTCGGTTAACCTAAGGGTAAGTTAGGGACAAAAAGGGAATAGAGTAAGGGCGGGGGTGGGAAAGTAGGGTAGGTGGGAAAGGATTAGGTGAGAGGGAAAAGGGTTAAGGGAGATGGGAAGGGGTTAGGGTGGCTTGGGTGAGGGGTAGGGTAGATAGTTTCGGGTGGATGGGTTTGGGTAGGTTTGGGTGAGGGTTAGGGTAGATAGGTAGGGTAGATGGGTTTGGGTGAGACACGGTCATAGGGAGCATTCCTCGACATCAGATGGGGAGATGATTGACTTGCTATGGACTAGCCTACGCGTGTTGAGTCATTTTTGTATGGATTATATATTAGACGGCTTGCTCATGTGCCAAGAGATTTTGTATTTATTATTATTTTTTTGTACATGATGCCAACTGCATGCGAGCCAAGATATTTTTGTATTGGATTGGATGGTCCAGAGTGGTGATATATATGAGAGACACATGTATTTTTGAGATGAGTGTACATGATTGATACAACGAGATGTATATGAGGAGATATATGAGGTTCATTTGATTATGTTTTGGGATGTGTATTTTATTTTACTTTCATTATGATATGAATGGATTAGGTGAGTTAGGCATGACGGTGTCGAGTTGGTTTAGGCATGGATCGAGTTAGGTTGGTTTAGGCATGGATTGAGTCAGGTTGGTTTAGGCATGGTGGAGTCGAGTCATAGGCATGGATGAAGTCCGGTTGGTTTAGGCATGGCAGAGTTAGGTTGGTTTAGGCATGGATGTTCATGTCGGTGTTTTGGTAACAAATGGAAATATAAATGCATGAGATGGTGTAAAATGTGGAAAATGCTGGTTATGTATGAAAATGTGAAATAATATAAGTGGTAAAAGAGTATGTGAAACATGAGGAGTGTATGTAGGTCGAATGATGTGGATATGGGATAGATGTTTGGGTTTTTGATATGAATAGGAAATCGGTAAAAGGTGGGGAAAATGGTTAGGGTAAAGAGTGTATGAGCTAACCTTCCAGGGGCCCCATGCCCTGAAGTGGTGCCTACATAGTCCTAGTGAAAAGGGACCTCGGGCCGATGTATTTCTCCTATAAGCTAGGGAAGAATATGAAAAGATAGGAGGTAGGTAGGTTGATAGGTAGGGTTAAGTACAGTCGGGGATGATTAGGTCAAGGTCAATTAAGTTTGGGTAGAGTATAGGTAGATAGGTAAAGGTGCTTTTAGGTTGATTGAGGTGGGAGAAGAAAATCCCAAAATACATGCGTCGAGGGGCTTGTCCTATATAGGATGACTAAAAGGTAACAAAGAAGAGAAAAGATAACAGGGGGCAAGAAATCCACCCGATTGCAAGGATCAAAACATATGAAACACATCTACAGATAGGATAGTGAACGTAATACCCTAAAGACATTGTATGATTGATAATTCTAAGAGTGACGACTAGTCACATGATCACCAAATGTCATTGGTTCAGCAGGTCCCTTGAGGTATGAAGTGAAAAGACAATGGGTAAAGAGGTGAAGGTAATCAGGTCATATGTTATGAAGCAAAATGCCTTGGGCAAGGAATCCAAGATCACAATAGACAAGTACATGATGAAAAAGTTTAATCTTATTTACTTTTTGACTTTTTTAGATAGACTGATCGATGCAGGAAGTCTATATGGGATAAATATATGTCTCCTTGAGGTCTTTGCAAAGCTGATCGATGTAGGAAGCTTCTGAATTTTGATTGTTGAGAAAATAGTCCTCTTTTTGGAAATACTATGTAGAGAGTTGTGAGCTGTTTATAGCTGTCCTTCGAGGAGTAGTCTATTGATAGTGACAATTGAAGGTAGAAGATGTCCTTCTGAGGGATTCATCTTTTATATTGGAAGTTTGACTCAAGGAGTTAATCCCTTATTTTTGGAAATAATTTTTTTGGCTTTTAAGTCATGGACTAGACTATAACGAAGCATTTGGTTCTTGTTGAGAAGGAAAGGGTGAATGACCATGGGATCTCATCTAAAAGAAGACAAAAATTATCCATGAGAATCATGCCATGTGTAGAGCCATGGTGCACATATTTAAGATAAGGAAAAATGGTGATGGGTAATCACATGATTCTTGTTTAGTCGTTGGGGATGAGGTGTGGAAAAGAGAAAGGTGAATGGTGCTCAAGGGATGAACATGAAATAGAAAAGTAGTGATGTAGGACTAGAAGTCAATAGTAGAATGGTCAAAGATGCAAGGCATTGAGGGGCTTAGGTTCGGGCTTACCATCAAGTGAAGACAAGCGATAAGCACCTGATCCATAGTCATGGGTCACGATGTATGGTCCAAGCCAATTAGGAGAAAATTTGCCTTGTTTTATTTTTTCTACTTTGGTTACTTGTTGATTTTCCTTGAGGAAAAGGTCATTGACCTTGAAGGTGCGTTCATGGACACATTTTTTGTAGGCATGCTTGATGTGTTTGTGGTAGACTTGTAGATGGTCGAGAGCATGAAGACGACGTTCGTCTAATAACTCAAGTTGTGCTAAACAGTCTTGGAAAAAGTAATCATCAGTAAGCATATCTTGAAGAGAGATACCAAGAGACAGGATCTAGAATTTAAGAGGTAGAACAACCTCGTTACCATAGACCGAGAGAAAATGGAGTAGCGGTAGAGGTGTAAATACTAGTACAGTATGCCCAGAGGGCAAAAGGAATGTGTGTATGCCAATCCTTCCCAGTATCATTAACCACTTTCATGAGAATTTTGTTTAGGTTTTTGTTGGTGGATTCAACTTGGCCATTGGTTTGTGGATAATATGGCAAGGAGAAGCTTAGTTGGATGCCAAAGGCATCACAAAGTTTCTATAGAGTTTTTTTTTTGAATTGTTTTCCATTATCAGTGATAAGGTGATGTGGAACATCGAAGTGAAGAATAATGTGATGATTGATTAACTTACATATTTTCTGAGCTTTAGTGGAGATGAGGGGTATGGATTCAACCCATTTGGTGTAATATTCAGTATCGGTGATGATCCAGTTATGTCTTAGGGAAGAGTGGGGATTGATCTCTTCGACAAGATCCAAACCCCATTGGAGAAGGGCCAAAGGTCACGAGTGACATGTAAGGCATGACTAGGTGTGTGATGAAGATTGGCATGTTGTTGGCATTTTACACAATGTTTAATGTAGTCAACAATCATGATTGAGGGTCAACCAATAATAGCCTAGGTGAAGAATGCGCTTAGCAACAACAAGGCCACTGAAGTGACCTCCATAGATGCCATCGTGAACTTCTTTAATGGTATAGGGGATTTCAGAGCTGGTGAGGCATCATAAGAGGATACCGTCAAAGCCTCATTTATAGAGAAGGCCACCCATGATGACATAATGAGAGGCCTTCTTGAGAAAGGCACGTTGTCCATTACGTGTGAGATCAGGAGGCAATATAGAAAGGGAAAGGTAGTCCGCAAGCTGCTTATACCAAAGGTCTTGTGTGTTTAGTGAGGTAGTTTGGATGAGGTTAACACAACAAGATTTATAAGAAGGTCTCGATATGTATTTTATGGTAATAAAGATGTTTGAATCGGTAGGTGAAGAGGGTATCTGAGAAGCGAGGCAGGCCATGGTATCCGTGAATTTATTGGTGGATCACGGAATGGTTTGAATTTTATAGCGGTCAAAGGTAGTCAACATGATGCCAACGTAACATTTGTACTCTTGAAGTATTTCATTATGAAACTGATAAACACCATTGACTTGGTTTACTACCAATTGAGAATCACCAAATATATTAATGGATCGACATCTAAGGCATAGCAATCATGAGTCCCAATATGAGCGCTTCATATTTGGTGATATTGTTGTGCATTCAAAGTCGAGTTTGAATGATAAGGGATTGGGTTCACCATCAAGAGGAATGAGGATAATGCCTGCACCACCCCCATGTTGACATTTGGAACCATCAAATAATAAGGTCATTGGTAAGGGTCATCATCCAAAGAGAGGTTAGCAATGGATTCATCAGGGAACTCAAATTTTGAAGATTGATTCCCAGAAAGAGGTGCATTAGTGAGTGGTTAGTTAAATGGCACTTGGCCCTTGATAGATTTTTGGTGAATGAATTCGAGGTCTAGGTTAGCAAGAAGCATGAGCCAACATGCGACACGTTGATTTTGGTAAGGTTTAGCATACATGAAGTGTAAGGGGTCAGTGTTGGTCACAACATAGGTTTTGTGGTTGAGTAGGTAATGGCGAAGTTTGGTGGCAACAAAAACTAAGGCTAAGAAAAGTTTTTCAGGATGAGTGTATTGGGTTTCGTAGTCCAGAAGGGTATGAATTATGTAATAAACTGCCTGCTCCCTATGTTGATCATCATGATGAGTGAGCATGGCCCCTAGAGAGTGATCGGTAGTTGAGATGTATAGATAGAAGGGTTGGTTGTCTTTAGGTGGGACGAGCATGGGTGGTTGGAGAAGGTATTGTTTTAAGGCCTCAAAAGCTTTGTGGTAGTCATCATCCCATTTGAAAGAGACATCCTTTTTGAGAAGGTGATGAAATGGTTGACAACGGTTGGAGAGTTGGGAAATAAATCAATGAATAGATTGCAACTTGCCCTACAAACTACAAAGTTGGCGAAGGTTAGTGGGTGGAGGCATATTGAGAATGGCCTTGACTTTAGCAGGGTCAACCTCTATACCACGTAAAGAAATGATAAATCCTAGGATATTTCCGAGAGAACCGTAAAGACACATTTCTTGGGATGAAGGCGTGAAGTAATATTTAATAAGGCGATCAAAGATGGTTTCAAGGATGGTGAGGTGCTCGCGTGACGTTAAGATTTGGAAAGAAGATTGTCTACATAATCTTCTAATATATAGTGCATAATGTCATGGAAATTATAGGTCATAACTGGCGATATGATAGGTGGCACCGGCGTTTTAAGGTCGAAAGGCATGAATCGATAGTAGAAGGTCCCCCAAGGGGTAATGAATGTGGTTTTGTGTTGATCCTTTGTAGCGAACGAGATTTGGTTATAACCTGAGAAACCATCCATAAGTGATAGCATCTCATGGCTAGCGGTAAGGTCAACCAACTGGTCAATACCAGGAAGAGGAAAATCATCTTTTGGGAAAGCAAGGTTGAGATCATGGAAATTGGTGCAAATGTGAATTCCCCATGTCACCCTAGTGACAGGGACGATGTTAGAAATCCATTGGGGGTAATCGATGGGTAAGATGAAGGAATTGAGAGAAGGCATTGAAGTTCTTCTTTGACAAGAAGAGCAATGCGAGGGTGCATTTTCCTCAACTTTTGTTTTACAGGTTTGACATCGGGAATGGTTACAATATTGTGGACCATGATAGTGGGATAAATTCCAAGCATGTCAACATAGGACCAAGAAAAATCATGGCTATGATTTTTAAGAAAAGAAGTGAGGGCTTCTTATTCAACATCATCAAGAGATTGGCCAATCTCGAGAATGTGGGGGTCATCCTGAGTGTGGATGTTGACTTCGATAGTCAATTCATTCAACATTGTTTACGTCTCGAAAGGTAATGACCGGTGAATAGAAGAGTCTGTTTCACTCGGAATGTTTCAGCATCTGGGAATAGAGTTGCTTCTATCCTTTCATTCCTTTTAGAAATAGATGAGGTTAGGGTTAGGAGGAATACCTGTTGAATGTCGAGATGGTGTGCACGTACCGTAGAGAAAGATCAGGCTGACTGCAGAGACTCCTTTTTGTCTTGGAAGGACTACCTGCAAATAAGAACACAAGACCACAAGATTTTGATTAAACAATAAATGAGGAAACTGCCTTGGGCCCAGGAAATATAAAACTTCCTTTCGAAGGTGGTTAGTTCCCCTGCTAATATGAATTAACACAAGAGACTTGCAAAATATCAATTAAATTATTTCGTTAAACTGGGTAGGGGAAAGGCCGTTTTAGTTTTTGATCGAGAGAACCGATGCGATTCATATAACCGATGCCGTCACGATAACCGATGGCGATTCTTGATAGCCGATATGATAGTGGTGATTCTTCGGCAGCTATGGTGTTTGTAATGGCTGGTTTTTGGATGGTATTAGGAAATGGGATGGTTAGAAGCAAAAGAATGACAGTTAGATGCAATGGCACGTTGGGTAGTGGATTCAGAAACGGATTTAGGAGCACTGAGATTCAAGAAGCATAAGAAATGTTATAACAAAGGACATGCAAGATGTGACTTACTGGTTTTGGCACAGATGCAAGTTGATCTCCTTGGTTGTAAACACTTCTGGTATTTCCACTCATCTCTGCTCTGTCAAGTGAAGATCTGGACTCTGTTCCTCGCTCGCAATGCTCTCTGTTGATCCAGAAATCCTTTGACTGATCTCCAAAATGAAATTCCGATCCGTTGTTTTGGTTTGGGGAGCCCATTTACAGGGAACCGATGGCGGTTGCGTAACCGACGGTGGTCGAGTAGGAACCGGCATCGGTAAGGAAAAAGTAGGCTATTTTTAGTAAAATAGCCCACCTTCCCTGCTTTTCTCCCGAGAGATCAGTTGCGGGCTTGGTCAAGTGGCTAGAAGGTCGGCTTTGGGTGCGAGTAAGGAGGCATTAGTTATGGATGTGAGTCTAGACCAAGCCATAAGTCTTAATTAGGTTAGTTTAGGGTTAGGGCTAGGTCATGATGAGGTGGCAAAGTGAGGTGGCGGGTAAGGTATGTGGATTTATCAATTACAAGGTAATTAATAAATAATTGTGTAAAGTTTAGGTAATGAGGTTAGGTTGCGAAATGGGATGCGGGTCACAAGGGGTCGTAAGACACGAATTTGGTGTCTACATTAGCCCCTTATTGTCGTGTAGCTTGTTCTGTAAAGCTGCGCGGACAATAATATGAAGTGGTTTCTCATGTTAAGGATATAGGTAATCCCCCTCAAATCTATCACAGATTGAGTGAACGGGAAATCAGGGATAGGGTTGATACAGGGTATATGTTGTAGAGAGGATGGTAAGGTGGTGGGGTAGGTACAAGAAGCGAGACGCATGTTGAAATGCAATAAGTACGACTAGGGTACATGATTTGTGAGAAAACCAGCGATGTATAGGCAAAGGTCGATAGTTTATCCAAACAAGGGTGATATAATCCTGGTATCCAAGGCATAGGAAGTAGCTCCAGGGTATATAACAGGTAAGGTACAGAGGAACGTTTAGGCATGTTCGGCAGTACCAAAAGGTTGGTTTGGTTGAGATAAACGTCACGGTCTAGGTCTGGGCAAAGCTGGTCGACAGATCAAGTCAAGGACCCTAATCATGCTAAAACACGAACAGGTGAGCTCGATTGAACCAAAAACTACCGGATGGGTGGATAAAGTGTATGGTGTTGATTTTGGGTAAGGTATGGAAGTGGTACGGTCGTGGGTTGGGCCAAGTTGTTGGGTGGCGGCCTTGGGTCGGGCCAGAAGTGTAAAGGGAGGCCTTGGGTCGGGCCAAATAGTGAGGGCAAGGCCTTGGGTCGGGCCAAATGGGTAGGTTGAGGCCTTGGGTCGGGCCGAATAGGTAGGTTGAGGCCTTGGGTCGGGCCGAATAGGTAGGTTGAGGCCTTGGGTCGGGCCAAATAGGTAGGTGGAGGCCTTGGGTCGGGCCAAATGGTTAGGGTTGCGGCCTTGGGTCGGGCCAAATGGTTAGGGTTGCGGCCTTGGGTCGGGCCAAATGGGTAGGTTGAGGCCTTGGGTCGGGCCAAATAGGTAGGTTGAGGCCTTAGGTCAGGCTGGACAAGTGAACAAATGTTGCGCAGCAAAGGTGGATAGAGGCGATATGGGTGAAAAAGAGGCAAGGAGTAAATAAGGGCAAAGAATGGGGTGAAAGTTGGGTAGTGAACCGATGTCGATTCTACATGACCGACATCGGTTAAAAGACCGATACCGGTTCCTTAGGGTAAAATGAAACCGACATCGGTTAAGGTCGAAAAACCTATAAAAAGAAAAATACGGCTGTCATTGTCACTTTTGTTATTTGCAATCCAAATCGACTTGTCTGACGTGGAGACTTGGGATTAGAGGCTAGATTGAGTGAGGTGGAGCTATTGTATTGGCGGAGAGAGTTGATAGTGGGCCCGGTTGAGGAGGAGGCAACAGGTGATTGGCTAGGGACCCAGTAGATCAGGATTGGAGCCATGGCATAGCGAGAGGAGCCTGAGGGGCCGGACCAGGCTGGGACCGCCACCACCCATCCCACCACGACGACGTGTCGTCGTACCAGTAGGTTCTAAACTCGTGATTTTATGCATTGAAATGGTTATTAGGCTAAATGGGGGGTTTGGGTAGGAATTTGTATTTTGTAGGAAATAATGAGTAAGTGGAGGTAATTTGAGAAAGGGAGAGGGTAGATAGGTTAGATAGGCTAAGGTGGGTAGGTGGGTAAGTTTTTAGGGTTTTTGGGTGGGTAGATGGGTAGAAATAGGTAAAAAATGGGTTTTGGGGGCCGCGCGGGGTTCAGCTCCGGGAGAAGACAATGACCGATGTCGGTCACTAAGCGACCGACATCGGTCGCACAATTTTAGGGAAAGGGAGTGTTGTTGGTGACCGGCGTCGGTCATGTATCGGCCGGCGTCGGTTGTGGTTTTTTGTAGGGGTTGGGTTGGGTTGAGGGTGGGTGTGGGGTTGGGTTGGTTGTTTTGGGTGGTGGGTGGGAGTGGGAGTGGGGTTGGGTTAGGGGTGGAGAAGGGTTAGGTGTGGGGGTTAGGTTTTGGGTTTTGAGTTGGGTTGGGTTGTGGGTTTGGGTTAGGGGTGGAGAAGGGTTAGGTGTGGGGTTAGGTTTTGGGTTTTGGGTTGGGTTGGGTTGTGGGTTTTGGGGTGGGTTAGGGGTGGGTGTGGGGGTTGGGTTAGGGGTGGAGAAGGGTTAGGTGTGGGGTTAGGTTTTGGGTTTTTTGGGTTGGGTTGCGGGTCGGTGTGGGGGTTGGGTTAGGGGTGGAGAAGGGTTAGGTGTGGGGTTAGGTTTTGGGTTTTTGGGTTGGTTTGGGTTTGGTGTGGGTGTGTGGGGGTGGTAGGTTGTTAGAGGGGGGCGGTAGAGAGTCAGGGTATGGTCGGGGGGATACAAAAGGGGGTTTAGATGGTAAAGTAGATGTTATAATAAAGAGTAGGTCTAAGAATGTGGGTTGGTTTTGCAGGCACGTCAGCAGTTGACGATGCGTGATAGGATGCCTCCACTATTGAGTCGGATGAGGCCACACGTATCTGCGGCGCATTGGGCCATCATGCGCGAGGTGGGACTCGGCGGGGTCCAGAGGTACAGAGCGATAGAGAGGGATCACAGCCTGATGGTCGCCCTCATCGAGAGATGGGATCCGGCGGCCAATGTGTTCCATCTTCCGACCGGGGAGATGACCGTCACATTAGAGGATGTGTATCGCATCCTGCGGCTACCGATCGAGGGAGAGGCAGTCTTCCAGGTAGATTCAGAGACTGCCATGGACAGCATACTGCAGGTTTTTGGGGATGCAGCCGCGCTTCTTACGTATCATAGCGCGAGCATTGGATATGGTGACATGTACCGCGCACACAGACATGAGACACGGCTTGCCGTGTTGATGATGATAGGGATCACCTGCTTCGCCCTCCCGGATTCAGAGGGAGGCCGCTTCCCACGAGCATTGATGGGGGTGCTGCTGGAGATGGTGGAGGAGCACACCTGTTTCGCATGGGCACCAGTGTATCTGGTGCAATTATACAGGGAGTTATGGGGCTATCGCCGGAGGAGGTGATTTGGTATTTGTTCTACATTTTTGTTGCACTGTTGGGCATACGAGCACATCGTATGCATCAGGCCAGTAGGGCTACCCCAGCAGCCAGGGCCACAGGTCGTATACCGATATGGCTTTCAGAGGTGGTTGGGGGTCGTGGGCCAGCCACGAGCAGTTGTTGCAGGTCGGGATGTGGCCTATTATAGACACTTGCTAGAGGGCCTTACAGCAGTAGACATTGTATGGAGACCCTACAGAGGTCACCAGCCTGTAGAGGAGCCCGCGTACAGCTGCGCCTGATCCAGTATACATTCTGGATAGCAGGACGGAGGCCGGGAGAGTACGAGCGGATACCCCTAGAGAGGGTACGCAGGCAGATGGGGCTACGACAGGACGAGCCACCTCCCTTCCCTCAGTACAGGAGGGATGATGTAGAGGCCCCACTGCCAGCGCCACAGCCTTGGATCCAGACTGGGTAGCGGAGAGACCAGCAGGTGAGGGTGTGGATGATGCCGGGTGCACGGGAGCATACAGGTATGGTGGGCAAGGAGAGCAGCGAGATAGTATCTCTGTGCGCGCAGACTTGTGACTTGGCTGCAGTTATAGGAGAGAGGGATCAGCTCGGGTCAGGTGTAGCTCTTACGAGGGGCAATGGCTGCTGCGCGCGCAGTACGATAGGGGCCTTACAGGTGCAGCTAGCCCAAGCTCGAGCACGAGCACGTGTAGCACCACCACCAAAGACCACGCCCCACAGTGCGAGTACAGCACATGCAAAGCACACCACCAAAGACCATAGCCACAAGTGCAGTGCACAGTGCAGAAGACGTGCAGCATCACCACCACCAGCACGACTACCCACAAAAGCCACGAGTGCAGTGCGAGCAAGCAAGCAAAGCACCACCGCGGCCACGAGTGCGTGTACGAGCTCGGGGGTATTGGTGTTAGGTGCCAAGGGACCAGCCCCAGCTCCTTCAGTGGCGCGAGATCGCTATATGGAGGTTAGAGCAGAGGCCCGATATTATCGAGATATTCTTGATAACCGAGTCGAGTATCGGCGTATGCACGCATAGGCGAGACCTCGCACAACCCAGAGATCTCGGGAGAGGTAGCCACAAATTCCTGGTGGCGTGTCCATGTGACGGGCATGAGGCGAGAGGCACCACAGGGACCAGCGGGAGAGGTGCCGAGGGGGGGGGAGAGCTGATAGATCCCGACATGGTTTTGTATAGGGACACGGCACCGATCGCGAACCGTTGTATTGATAGAACTGCGTGCCGACACTTATTCATTGTATTGATTCATTTATTTATTATATACCGGCCTGCGAGCCGAGTACGGGTTGTACATTTGATACCGGCCTGCGAGCCGAGTATATTTTTGATATGAGAGACCGGCCTGCGAGCCGAGTCGAGATTTTTGGTAGGTATTGCGGCCTGCGTGCCGGCTTTGGTATATTATGAGATCACAGAGGCCCCGATGTAGGGCACATTGTATTTTTGAAAACTGGTATATATATATATATAGATGATGTTTTGATCCATATGTAGTGTTCAAAAATGTGTTTAAATATTTTGTTAATGGTTTGGTAATATATAATGTATGATAAGTTTAGTGGGTATGTTGATAGATGGATGATGTTGATGGTTCTGTTTTTGTTTTTTTGTACGTATATATGAATGACATGTGATGAATTGTTGGTTTTGTGACATTGTGATATATGTAACTGATGAGTTGGATCCAAATGATGTAGAGATTGATAGTTTCTTGAAAGTCGTAGTTGATGGTTGTGTATTTGTATAAAATAAATGATGTTTAATGAAATTGTAATGATATGATGTGTGGTGGATGAACAAATGTGGTAAATGGTGTGGTTATGCAGGAAAAGAGGCGGGCGCGACAAAAATTTAGGTGAGAAATGAAGAAAAGAACGTTGTTGAGAAAAGGTAGGTGTGTAACCGATATCGGTTAAGGAACCGATATCGGTAGGCTTATCGACCGATATCGGTTAAGTAAATCCGATACCGTTATTTAGGTATGAGCTTTTCTAAAAATAGAAAAGCTAGGGTGGCAACTTAAGTTTTAATTTTAGAGCCATGCAAGAGGTTAAATACGCGAACGCGACGCTTTTTGACGACTGAGACAGGTATTTGCATGAGAGATTTGGGTGAGAAGGAGAAAATAGACAAGGAAAGTGAATGTGATCCGAGATTCAGAAGGCAGAAAGACAAAGTTGAAAAGGGTGGTGATCATGGCAGAACGAGGAGAAGCATCCAGCAGGCAAGGACAGGAGGGAAGACAAGGGCCACCTCAAGCTGCTGCAACCCAAGAGGTATCATTTTGTTTGTGATTTGATTTTTGCATGTGTTATGAATAAGAGATTAAGTGGGTAGATATGAAGAAGAAAACATGATAGCAAGGGTTATAAGTGAGGTAAGTGTTACGTGGTAGGTAATCACGGGTTTCGGGTATGTCTGTGTATACAGAGAGGAATAAACGAGCAATTTATTGTCGTAGGTAGGTGTTGTAGGCAAGATGTATGTAATTGACAGTGACCGGTAGCGGTTAGGAATAACCGATATCGGTCACTCAACCGATATCGGTTATGTATAACCGATACCGGTTACTGGAGAAATTTCCAGAATGTTTGAAAAAACCCTGACGGATTGAATGGTTGTTTGTTGTTTTGGTGTATGCAGGTAGAGGCAGGATTGAGGATGAATGATAGTGTGCCAGCGCTGTTGTCACGAATCCGAGCGGATGTAACACCAGCTGAATGGACATTGATAAATCGTTTGGGGTTAAGTGGAATCCGCTATTATTCATGAATCACACGTAATCATGCTATGTTGCAGGCATTGATTGAGAGATGGAATCCCGAGACAAATACCTTTTATCTGCCAACAGGGGAGATGACAGTAACATTGGAAGATGTGTTTCGGATTTTGAGACTCCCTATTACAGAGAACCAAAGATATCGTGCACTACCTAGTGCGGCACGGGAGCGTAACAGCAGTATTTGGTCCATACGCACGAGATTTGACATAGCGGGGTTTATCTTTTACATATGGGGTAATGTATGCAGCACACCCTGAGGAGACAAGGTTAGCAGTGATATTAATGATAGCGGTAGGGTATTATGCGTTACCGAGGGCGGAAGGGGGAAGATTTTCAAAGGCATTGATGTGTGTTATGTGGGAGATGATAGAAAGGAACGTGACTTTTGCATGGGCACTGCATATTTAGCGGAGCTATCACGGGGTTTATGGGCAGAGTAGGCGAAATCACGGGACGACACTTTGGATAGTTCATACTTATTACACTTGTTGGGCCTATGAGCACATTGTTTGTGTGCGACCAATAGGCCGACCCATCCAATCGGGAGAAACCGAGTGCGCAGAGATGGGATTCGACGATGGGTCCAAATGCAACAATAGGCCGATCCCGTGCCGTGACGGGTGATATTGAGTATTACAGGCAGGTATGGGAGAGAGTGACGGTTGCGGATATCTGTTGGAGGCCATACGGGAACTATATGGTGACAGAGAGCATAGCTGAGGAGTTGAGGGGTGTAGAGCGATTGAGGTGGATCGCAGGCACAGCCGGGTGAGTATGAGAGGATTCCTATAGATCACGTGTGGCGATAATTTGGATTTGTGCAGATATACCCCGGCTTATAGACCATATATGAGGATCGACGCCAGGCAAAGCATTCTCACCTCCCCGCCAACACCTCCAAAAGGGCTTGAAGAGGTAGCAGCCGATCGCAGGGTAATGGATGCGAGGAACGACAGAGGCCTATAGATTATGGTGGGTAGCAGAACTGCGAGGTGTACGTGAGCGCCCTGACATAGCGGTGATTACAGCAGAGAGGGATCATCTACAGCGTTTGGTTCAGCAGCTCCAAACGCAGGTGAATGAGACAAGAGGATTGTTAGTGGTTGCGGAGTCACGGGCGGGAGACTAGAGGCTGGAGTCCTCCATGCGAGAGGGCGTATTCATATGTTACAGGAGAGATTGGCAGATCAGTGGGCGGTACCAATAGCCATGGTACCCTTGAGGACAGAGAGGCCCGGCGAGAGGGGTCGACGATCACGATCATCACCTGGGTCGGGATGAATCGTGAGGGTTTAAGTAAATGTTATAGAGGTATAAGAATAAATAAGAGTACCGACCTGCGTGTCGATGATAGAGAAGATGTATTTGTTTAACATCTAAATAAAACTGAATATGTATGTTGATTTGAGTTGCGATAATAATAATAAGATTGGTTTGTGTTTTGATTTTCGGTGTTTTGAAAAAGGATAAAGAGGACTGTGATTAAATAAAAATACACAAAAATATTTATATTCACCACACAGGATAGGTTATGGTAGGGGATGGTCGAGCTAACCTTGGGAGACCCCATGTCTCCGAAGTGCTGCCTACATAGCCCATTACACAAAGCAAGGAGGGGCCTCAGACCGATGTAGTTCTCCCTTAGGACCAGGGAGAGGTGAATTCAGGCAATTTGGGTATGGTTAGGCAATTTGTTGGTTGATAAGAATTTGATGTTGATAGGGTAATGTTGTTGGTGTTGGTAAGGTATGGGCGATGTTGATGTAGGTATAGGTAAAGCGAAAGTTAGCTTACCCAAATAGTAGGGAACCGTATCCTGATTAAGGTCAACACACAATCCTAGAGTCGAGCAAAAAGAGGCAAAAGTGTCCCGTAGTTGAGAAGAGCTAAACAAACCACATATTAACATAGGATGAGCTTGAATCCCTAGGTACCTTGCATAGGCGAGAAGTCGATAGGTGAAAAGAGTTGTATAATCACAATATATCGGATATACGTCACGTCCCTTGAGTTGAAACAAATGGTGAGGTGAGGTGGATGATATAGCTGAGGTATGGAGAACTTATTACAAAGTGAGTGTTCTGACGAAAGAGAACCTACCCTAAATAGACAAGTCCATGACTCAAAAGTCCTTTTGAATGAGGCTTTTCTTTTATTGAATGTAGACTGATCGATGCGGGAAGTCTACAAGGGATATTGATTGTATTATTCTTGAGGTCTTCACGAAGCTGATCAATGCGAGAAGCTTCTGATAAAGGCTGACTGTGTATAGCTGTCCTTCGAGGAGCGATCTATTTATAGTAGCAGATATGATTGTAATGCATAGTCATTCTCCTTCGGGGAGCAACATATATATAATAGCAGCAATAGTTTAGCATATAGTTGTCCTTCGAGGGAGCAGTCTATATTTAATTTAGATGACTAGATGTTCATTTGGCGTGAAGCATCTAGTTTAGTAGGAAGTTTGACTCAAGAAAATCCCATAAGGATACGGCTTATTTTAATATTTTGAAGTCATGGACTAGACTAAAAAGGGGAAGGCATCATCAAGGGGAGGTGAGGATCAAACTATGTGAGCTTGATTGTTATTATGAAGTGTAGGAAACAGAGTGTATGTAGTGGTAAGTGAGCTCAAGGGACGAGCGGAAGGTAGATAAGAAGTGATATAACACTAATTTCAACAGTAGAATGGTCGAAGATGCAAGGCATTAAGGGGTTCAGGCTCAGGTTTACCATTAAGCGAAGCTAAACGATAAGTACCAGATCCATAGGTATGAGTGATTATATAAGGCCCAATCCAATTGGGAGCAAATTTTCCACGTTTGCTCTTTTCTAGTTTGGTTACATGTTGATTCTCTTTGAGAACAAGATCACCAACCTTAAAGGTACGCTCATGAAGTCGCTTATCATAAGCACGCTTAATGCGTTTTTGATAGATTTGAAGATGATCAAGAGCTGTAAGACGGCGTTCGTCAAGAAGCTCCAATTGGGCTAACCGCTCTTGGCGGAAATCATCGTTGGTGAGAATATCCTGAAGAGATATTCTAAGGGAGGGTATTTGTATTTCGAGAGGCAAAACAGCCTCGGTACCATATACCAAAGAAAAAGGTGTGGCATTAGTAGAGGTACGAATGCTAGTACGATAAGCCCAAAGGGCAAAGGGAATGTGATCGTGCCAATTTCTTCCGGATTCATTGACAACTTTCATGAGGATTTTGGTTAGTGTTTTATTAGAGGACTCGGCTTGCCCATTGGCTTGTGGATAGTAAGGTGATGAGAAACTAAGTTTGATACCAAAGTTGTCACAAAGGTCTTGCAACAACTTGTTTTTGAAATATTTTCCATTATCTCATTATCGGCGATGAGGAACACCAAAACGGCGATAATGTGGTGGTTAATGAACTCGACAATTTTTTCTTTTTTGATTGAAATGAGTGGAATAGCCTCCACCCATTTTGTGTAATATTCGGTCGCTGTGATTATCCAACGGTGACGTTGTGAAGAGGTTGGATGAATCTCACCAATAAGGTCTAAACCCCATTGTGAGAAGGGCCAAAGATCTCGAGCGATCTGGAGTGGGTGGCTAGGAGTATGTTGAAGGTTGGCATGTTGCTGACACATAACACAACGCTTAACATATTCGTAGCAGTCGTTATTGAGAGTAGGCCAATAATAACCAAGGCGAAGGATTCGTTTGGCCACGGCAAGGCCGCTAAAATGTCCACCACAAATACCGTCATGGACCTGTTGGATGGTATGAGTGGCCTCCGCGCCAGTTAGACAGCGAAGGAGGATGCCATCAAAGCCACGTTTATAGAGGAGTCCCCCCATGACAACATAACGAAACACTTTTAAGAAAAGCACGTTTGCCGTTACTAGTAAGGTCAGGTGGGAGGACAGAGATTGTAAGGTAGTCGTGAAATTGGTGGTACCAGGTATCCTGTGAATTAGTAGACACAGTATTTATCATACAAACTACCGGGGTTGAATAGGATGGGGCAAAAAGTTGTTGGACCACGACGAATAATTCGAGTCGGTTAGGCGCGGCGGAATTTGCGAGGCTAAGCAAGCCATAGTATCCGCAAATTTGTTAGTGGAGCGGGGAATGGTTTGTATAGAATAGTGGGTAAATAAGGCTAGAAGTGAATCCACGTAGTGTTTGTATTTTTGAAGTTCCTCATTTTTGCATTGGTAGATGCCCATAACCTGATTGACTACCAATTGAGAGTCGCCAAAAATGTTGATAGATTTGATACCTAAGTGTAACGCAACTTGGAGACCCAGAACAAGGGCCTCGTATTCCGCTGTATTATTAGTGCAAGGGAAATCAAGTCGGAATGAAAGAGGCATAGGTTCAGCGTTGAGAGGAATGAGAACAATGCTAGCTCCTCCGCCTGCTGCCGGCATTTAGATCCATCGAAGAAGAGGGTCATTGGGTATGATTCCTCCGTGAGGGAAAGAGTAGCGATGAGTTCGTCGGGAAATGTGAAATTGGTAAATTGTTCCCCAGGTAAAGGAGCTTCTGCAAGTTGGTCTGCGATGGTTTGTCCTTTGATTGATTTCTAGTGGACAAACTCAAGGTTGAGGTCGGCGAGAAGCATGAGCCATCTGGCAATGCGTTGGTTCAGATGAGGTTTGGCATACATGTAATGGATGGGGTCTATATTGGTGATGACGAAAGTCTTGTGATTTAGAAGGTAGTGTCGGAGTTTGGTGGCCACGAATGATAGGGCAAGGCACAATTTTTCTACATGTGTGTACCTAGTCTCATAGTCCACCAAAGTACGACTTATATAATAAACGGCTTGTTCGTGATTCTCAGAGTCACGATGTGCAAGCATGGCTCCTACAACGTGGTCGGTGGCGGAAAGGTAAAGGTAGAAAGGGTGGTCGTCTTGGGGTGGGATAAGCACGGGTGGCTGCAAGAGATAGATTTTGAGAGCTTCGAAGGCTTGGTGACATTCTTCACTCCATTGGAATGCAATATCCTTTTTAAGGAGGTGATGGAAAGGTTGACACCGATCCGAGAGTTGGGAGATGAAACGTCGGATAGATTGGAGCTTACCTTGTAAACTACGCAATTGTTTGAGATTTTTGGGTGGGGGCATTTCTAGGATAGCTTTGACTTTAGATGGATCGACCTCAATGCCACGCAAAGAGACGATAAAGCCAAGAAGTTTTCCCGAAAGAACACCAAAGACACATTTCTTCAGTTGAAGGCGGATAGAATATTGTAACAGGCGATCAAAAATAATGGTTAAAACATCGAGATGTTCACTACGATGTTTAGACTTGCCGAGAAGATCATCGACATAGTCTTCAAGGATAGTGTGCATAATGTCATGAAAAATGTAGGTCATAGCCCGCTGATAGGTAGCACCAGCATTCTTAAGGCCAAATGGCATGACACGATAACAGAAGGTTCCCCAAGGAGTTATGAAGGTAGTTTTGTGTTGATCGGCAGGGGCAACCAAAATTTGGTTGTATCCTGAAAAGCCATCCATGAGAGAGAGCATCTCATGACCTGCAGTTAGATCAACAAGTTGGTCAATGCTAGGTAAGGGGAAGTCATCCTTAGGGCAAGCGAGGTTAAGATCCCGGAAATCTATGCATATCCGAAGTCCCCCTGTCGCTTTAGTGACAGGTACGATGTTAGAAATCCATTGAGGATAGTTAATAGGCAAGATGAATGAAACAGAAAGGAGTCGTTGGAGCTCCTCTTTGACCAAGAGAGCAATGCGTGGATGCATTTTTCTCAATTTCTGTTTGACTGGTTTGGAATCGGGGTTTAGGGTGATGTTATGGACGGCGATGGTAGGATCAATTCCTGGCATGTCAGCGTAAGACCATGCGAAAGCTTGGTTGCGAGCACGGAGAAAGGTAGTAAAGGCGGCTTGTTCTGATGTGTTAAGGGATTGTCCAATCTTCACAATGTGAGGATCCTCCTCCGTGTGGATATTGATTTCTATGGTAGATTCGTTCAGCATAGTTTGGGTTTCAGATGGTAAGGCTCGTTGAATATAAGAATCATCCGCGCCAAGGTAAGTGAGGATGGAGTCGTCATCCTGGCATTCAACAACATTAATCAAAGGTGAATCCTCTTCGATCATGTCTGGATAAAGAAGGGGCAAAGAAGATGGGTCGTCATTATTGCGTTGATAAGTGAGAGGACCTATGAAGATAGCATTTATGAAAAAAAAAAAAAAAAGTTAGGAGGGATGGATTCAGGGTCTATAGATTCTGCGGGTGATGATGGCAAAGTGGGTGATGATGATTTGGTAGGGGCGACGTCTTCTTCTTCCAGGATACAACTGACAGGAGGTGTCTCCTGTGTAGGTGTTTCGGGAAAACCGAGACCACTGCGATCATTATGTTTACGGGTAGTCACGGGAATGAGTGTATGTCGGCCTTGTTCGTAAAGGCCAAAACCAAAGCCTTTCCATGCACAGCGAGTCAAGAAGGTGAGGGCGAAATGACGATTTGTCAAGTATTGAAAATCGGATTGGAAAGGAACCACACCAAGAGGAGGTTCAGGGGTAATGGAGGATGCGTCAACACCCCCATACGTTAGGTTAGTGTGGCAATGGGGTGGTCCGTAAGAGATTATCTCCCCCACGCGACGGTCGTAGGTGGGATGTGCATGTAATTGTCCATACTCTGCGGGGTAGGGAAAGAACTAACATTATATAGGTGGTACTCCCAGCGTAAGGGCGCTGAAAAACATCTACTAAGGGGTCGGAGGTTGGAATGTTAGTTGCTGCTAGGAAGGGAAGTGGTTTTGCGATGGTGGTTTCATCAATCAAGGCGTAGGCGCGGTTGAGGTGGATGGTTGAGGTACATTTGAGGAGGATGGTTGGGTTGAATGTATGGGTGTCTTGATGGGTATAAGCACATCGTTCGGGCGGTATAACATATTGCAGGTTTTAAAGGGGGAGGGTCAGCTTTTACGGTGTAAGACTTCCCCTCGTACTCAAATTTTATGCATCTATGTAATGTTGAGGGAACGCATCCCATGGCTCGGATCCAAGGGCGACCACCCAAGAATATATTATATTGGAACTCTCCCTCAAGGACATAGAAGAGTTCGGGTAAAGTACGTGGTCCTACGCGAATGTTGAGGATCACGGTGCCTAAGGTAGAAGTAATAGCGTCATTGAATGACCGCAACATGATGGGGTTGGCACACATGCAACTAGAAGGGATGTTCATCTGTTGGAAGGCTTTTGAAGAGATGATGTTTAGGCTAGCGCCCCCGTCAATCATAACCCGACGTACTCGAATGTCTCGGACGTAAGCGGAAATGAAAAGGGCAGGGTCAGGGTCTTCTGTACCAAAGTCAACAATTTCATCTTCAGAGAAACTGACTGCAGCAGCTTGTGGTATAGAGACAGAAGTGATTGGAGTAGTGGGCTGTTTAGTGAGAGAGGCAACGTGATTGGGTGTTAGAATGGAGGTGACAGGCAGGGTTTCATTAGGTAAAACCTCTATCCCTTGAAGGATCTCAACGAGAGCTTGTCGATGAGATTCAGAAGTCTGAATGAGATCATACAGTGTCATTTTTACGGGTGATTGGTGAAGCTGTTTAATCATATTTCGGTGGGCAATGCCATTAGAGACGGGATAGGCGGGTCCGCGAATGACCACTTTAGGTGGTGGTGCAATCGGGATGTTTGACGGAGAAAGAGATGCCGCAGGTGTGTTTTCTTTTGCTTTCCCATTGTTTTTCTGCCCTCGAGTAGCGACACTAATCATATTAATCTCGTAGACCTGAGATGAGGAAGATGGTTGGGATAACTCATGGTCTTCAAGAGGTGGGGTTGTAATAATGACAGATCTTGGTGAGGCGGGGACAGATGGTATAGGAGAGGGAATGGAAACTAAAGGTCTCTCCCTTCGTAAGTTGTCTTTCTTAATCTTTCTATCCGGGAGAGGTGACCTGCGAAGGATGGTTTTTAGAGCTTTGCATCCCTCCACATCATGTCCTGGTGTACGGTGATAGGCTCAGATTTTAGACTCATCGTAACCCATAGGTCGGGGTTTAGACGGGTCATAAGGTCTAAGTGGAGGTAGGGAAATGGTCGCATTCTCCACCAACATAGCAAGGATTTTGGCGTAAGATCCTTTGAGTGGGTCAAAATCGGAAGAGGATGAGGGTATTGGTTGTGTGGGTTTTGGTAATGTTTGGGCATGATTGGTTCGCACGGGTGGTGGTTTAGCCGAGGGGTGTTGATACATGGTTTTTACTAAACGTGATTTCTTTGGCGCAGAAGCTATGTTGGATGATGAGGCCGCAGATGACGTGGTATCAGAAAACAACCACGGGGAAATAGGAGTGACCGAAAACAAATCTTTTGATGATGGAATTTGTTTAGGGTTGATAGGTGGACAAGATACATAGAGTGATGGTGTTGCTATACCCTCGAATTTCTGTATAGGTGCGGAGGGCGTAGGTTGTTCTAAAGAAAATGCAGGGAGGTATGATATATTGGTGTAAGGTAGAGGGATGGGGTCCCAATATGGAAGGTAGGTATGATGACGATGGTTTTGATTGTGATAGGGGCACGGATTGAGTTTGTCTCCTAGGTGGCGGAACGGATTTATTTTTGGATAGATTGAGTCACTTAGGCGGGTGCGTTAGACTGGGCATTGGTGAGGTCCCAAGCGTAGGGGAAGATTTTTTTAAGTTGATAGAAGTGGACGGGGCATTTGGTAGAGGTGAGGGGGGTGAAGGTGAGAACAGGGGCATTTTAAGCTTCTGTAAGCACTTTGGGTATATGGTGGAGACATCAGGATCAGTCATTTGCATTTGAGTAGAAAAAGGGGTACTCAAATGTTCCCATAGGGCCTGTCTATCTTCTATGGAATGACAGTCTCCAGGTGTGATTTGTAATTTTTGTACGGAGGAAAGGTGGGTTGTAATTCTAGTCCACATGCGGGTGTGACACAGGGAGGTAGATGAGGCAATCGTATCAATATATGTTAAGAGGTCAACCTATCGTTGAAAAGATTTAGGCGATGAGGGACTAATAGGTAGGAGGGCGTGTTCGAGGGATCCGTCACGTTTAAGAATGTGGTGATGTTAGTGTAAGAGATTTCTCGGCTAAGGATGTCAAAAGGAGTGGCGAGCCTTCCTCTTGTGTAGCAAGAGTGGTAGAAGAGGGACGTTTGGGAAATAGATAAATTAGATAGCATCCGCTCACACCAGTCTTGTAGGGATGTGGTGTAAGAAGACTCGTCGATGAGAAGAGAAGTCCTGGCGCTAACTCTTCCATGGGTAAAGGAATGATTTCACTTTGGCTTGATGGTGGTGAAGGAGGTTCAAACTCCCGTGTGGTGGAGAGGCTTGATTTAAAATTTTTCAATAGAGGCTTTTGGCTGAGAATCGAAGACTGCATGGATCTCATGAACACTCTCCTCGGCTAAGATATCTTGGTTCACGTTACTGTTGGACGAGTGATTCGGGAATGGCTTGTTGAAAATTTTCAGATTTGTTTAGTAGGGGCGTTAGGATTATCGAGGTTATATCCCCTGCGTCAACCATTTCCTGTACTATATTTTTCAACATCTTGCAGTTTTCATGACTATGTCCTTTTACGCGGTGAAAGTTACAAAAGTCATTTTCTTTGTACCAGGAAGGTATTGCGCGGGTGGAGTCAAACCCAGAGTGAGGTTTAACAGGGGGCAAGGTGATAGCCCCAGCTTTGAGCAATTTCTCCAGGATGACGCCATAAGTTTCTCCCAAGGGAGTGTAATTGGTGGGCTCGGCTTTGTACTTATAAGTGGTTTTCGGCGGAGTATTGGACGGTGTTTGAGATTTGACCATTACCGCGTGGACAGCTCCTTTTGATTTAGAAGAAGTGGACGCGTGAGGAGTGGTGGTGTTTGGCTTGTTGGTAGAATCAGGAGTTCGGAAATTGGGGTTTTTGTTACGCAACCGCAATTTCTCTTCTTCTAAGGCTCGAATTTCAAGTTTCCGAGCCATGGTAAAGGCCTCGTCGAATGTGCGGAAAGTTTGAATTTGGAGGGTAGGGGAGATGTGCTTAGCGCAGGCCCGCGTAAATAGTTCAATGAGTTCGGTTTGAGGCAAGGCATACGTAAGTTGGTTGATAAGGCCCCGCCATCGTCCAACGAAATCTGCGATAGATTCGTCTTCAAATTGTCGGATGGCATAGAGGTCGGTGATAGATACTTTCTTGGCAATGTTAATGGAGAAATGATCCAAGAAAGATTGGGCTAGTTGGTTAAAAGAGAAGATCGAATGCTGGGTTAAAGCACTGTACCACTCCAAGGCGGGTCCTGATAAGGACATGGGGAAGGTGCGGAGTAACAAGGCGTCATCATGGGCAATCAAATAACAAGCATGTCTAAATGATCGCAAGTGTTGTTGAGGATCCTCTTTACTGTTGAAACGAGTAAACTTTGGCAACTCCCATTGAGGAGGGTATGAATGAAGGGGGACAGAAGGGTGAATGGGCTCCCGACAAACTTGCTCGTATGTCAAGGCGCTACGACTTCCTGAAACTAAGCCTCCGTGTTTTGCATTTTTCCATCATTTGTTTGATGAAATCTGTGGTTGGATGAGATGATGATGCCACAGAATAGGGATGTCCCATATAAGGTGTTGAGGTTACTGGATACGTGTATGGGAATGAAAAGGTAGGCGGAGCTTGAGAAGGAAAGCTCGTGTGAATAGGTGGCAGAGAGTAAGTCATGAATGGAGTGGTCTGAAAGAGAGATGAGATAGGGGCGGTTGGTGGTAACGATACGTGGGGTCCAAGGTTAACCAAAGGAAAGCTAATCGGGTCGTATGAACCTCTCGAAGGCATGTCGGATTGGGAGACGGGGGGCTAGAGATGCAGGAAGTAAGGGATTGTTATCGGGAGGAGTGGGAGCTAAATGAGCAGCTATACTAATAGGCATGCCAATAAGGAGCCACCATCAAAGCGTACGGTCGGGGGCATGAGACAAATAGTATTGACAAATGTTGGGATTAGCATCCAGAAATTTGGCAAAGTCCTTGTCTCCTACAGGAATTTGGGGGATCTCACTAGTGTCCGTAGGGTTCCCTATAGAATGTGAAGGGGGTGATTCAGGCAAAGACACAGAGCAGGCATGTGAAACCATGGCGGCGGCTTGCTTCCGAGTGATGACAACCATAGACAAGAACACACAGGAAAGTTTTAATCTATCAAGAACAAAAACAACCTCAGAATGATGAATTTGGCAAGTTGCTGGTTTGTCAGGGGCTGATGAAGACAGTAACCGATATCGGTTTACTAACCGGTGTCGGTCACAGAGAAAACGACGTCGGTCCCTTAACCGATGCCGGTGTCAAAAGTCTAGGATAAGAAGATATAAAAGGCTGCTAATTTGATTTTTAGCAACGTTGAGTATATTTATCAACTTATTGATCACAGAAGACAAAGTATGACAGAGAAAACAGAATTTGGAAACAAGCAAGAGGCACACGCAAATCTAGAGATTAATCCTAGGGTTAATTTTAGTTATCGTGGGCTTATGCCTTTAGACGTAAGATGATGTCAGAATCCTAAACAACAAGACCAAGGGGAAATGTCAAGTTTGTTTTGGCTTATAAGGTTACCTCAATCAGGCGGAGGAATACCGCGGAAAAGGGGGGATGTTTGAGCTGTTGTGTTAATTGTGAAGTGATTCGGTATGTGTTGTGCAGTGAAACTAAGGTTAATTTCCTGTCAATACCGTGGATATCACCCCCACGTGTACGACCTGTTACTTAATCTATGTTCACTAGAATTGAAGAACAACAAGCAGGAATGCAATGCATGCGTTTTAAACCCAAATCGAAAATTATATTCGATGAAGCAAGAGAGATGACTTTCACTAATGCGAAACTAGGAAAGCAAGACAAATTCTTTACGAAATATATAACAAAAAGCAGCAACAGCAAATATGCGCTTCTAAAATGAAAATAAGCAAGAGAAAGAAACCCAAAATGGGTCCCACCGGGCGTGCCAAAATGTTTCACTCGGAATGTTTCGGCTTCTGGGAATAGAGTTGCTTCTATCCTTTCATTCCTTTTAGAAACAGATGAGGTTAGGGTTAGGAGGAATACCTGTTGAATGTCGAGATGGTGTGCGCGTACCGTAGAGAAAGATCAGGCTGACTGCAGAGACTCCTTTTTGTCTTGGAAGGACTACCTGCAAATAAGAACACAAGACCACAAGATTTTGATTAAACAATAAATGAGGAAACTGCCTTGGGCCCAGGAAATATAAAACTTCCTTTCGAAGGTGGTCAGTTCCCCTGCTAATATGAATTAACACAAAAGACTGCAAAATATTAATTAAATTATTTCGTTAAACTGGGTAGGGGGAAAGGCTGGTTTTTTGGTTTTTGATCAGAGGAACCGATGCGATTCTCGATAACCAATGCCGTCACGATAACCGATGGCGGTTCTTGATAGCCGATAGCGGTGGATTCTTGGCAGCTATGGTGTTTGTAATGGCTGGTTTTTGGATGGTATTAGGAAATGGGATGGTTAGAAGCAAAAGAATGACAGTTAGATGCAATGGCACGTTGGGTAGTGGATTCAGAAACGGATTTAGGAGCACTGAGATTCAAGAAGCATAAGAAATGTTATAACAAAGGACATGCAAGATGTGACTTACTGGTTTTGGCACAGATGCAAGTTGATCTCCTTGGTTGTAAACACTTCTGGTATTTCCACTCGTCTCTGCTCTGTCAAGTGAAGATCTGGACTCTCTTCCTCGCTCGCAATGCTCTCTGTTGATCCAGAAATCCTTTGACTGATCTCCAAAATGAAATTCCAATCCGTTGTTTTGGTTTGGGAGCCCATTTACAGGGAACCGATGGTGGTTGCGTAACCGACGGCGGTCGAGTAGGAACCGGCATCGGTAAGGAAAAAGTAGGCTATTTTTAGTAAAATAGCCTACCTTCCCTGCTTTTCTCCCGAGAGATCAGTTGCGGGCTTGGTCAAGTGGCTAGAAGGTCAGCTTTGGGTGTGAGTAAGGAGGCATTAGTTATGGATGTGAGTCTGTAGACCAAGCCATAAGTCTTAATTAGGTTAGTTTAGGGTTAGGGCTAGGTCATGATGAGGTGGCAAAGTGAGGCGGCGGGTAAGGTATGTGGATTTATCAATTACAAGGTAATTAATAAATAATTGTGTAAAGTTTAGGTAATGAGGTTAGGTTGCGAAATGGGATGCGGGTCACAAGGGTCGTAAGACACGAATTTGGTGTCTACAGAGTCCTCGATGCGAAGGTAGGTGAGTATGGACTCATCATCCTAACATTGAATGACATTAATAGGAGTATCGTCCCATATCATGTCATGATATGAGAAAGGAAGAGAAGAAGGAGCCTCGCCATCGTGGTGATAGGTCAGAGGCCCCAAGGAAATGGTATTTATGAAAAAAAAGGTAGGAGGGATAGATTCTGGATCCATCGACTCCATTGGTGAAGGTGGTGAAGGTGGGGTAGGTGAAGGAGGTGGAGAGGGGTCAATGTCTTCAATGAGTTCAATACGGGGCTTTTTGGTAGGTAGTTTGGTAAAAATGATTCCACTACGATCATTGTGTTTACACGTGGTACATGAAATAATGGTGTGATGACCTTGCTCATAGAGGCCAAAGCTGAAACCCTTCCAGGCATAGCAGTGTAGGAAAGTGTGAGCAAAGTGGTGGTTGGTAAATGACTGAATGTTAGCCAAAAAAGGTCGAGTTTGTGTTGGTGGTTTGGGTGTGTAACTGGAAATATCAAGTCCCCCATAGGTAAGATGGGTACAAAGGTGGGGAGGACCATAAAGGAGATGCTAGCCTATGTAGTGATCATAATGAGGATCTTTGGTGAAGGTTTCCATACTCTTGTGGAGTAAGGAATGTATTGAAATTGTATGCAGCGATACTCCCCATAGTGAGGCGTTGAAAAACACCTTCCAAGGATCGGTGGTTGATATATTGGTGGCTGGAATGGAGAAAGCATTAGAAGTTAGATTGGCGAGAGGTGTCGGTTAGTTAGGAAGATGATGTGTGACCTGGTAGAATTGACAACCATGGTGGGAATAGAAGATGTAGGTGAAGGTGAGGTTATAATGACACCGGTGGATGGGGTCGTGTGTAAGAAGATGTAGGCGGGGAGGTAGAGGCCTTAATAGGTACAAGGACATCTTTGGGCTGGTAAAGCATGTTGCGAGGTTTTGAAAGGTGATGGGTCACCGGAATGGTATAGGAATGTCCTTCATGTTTGAACTTTACACATCGGTGCAAAGTAGAAGGAACACAACCGATGTCACAAATCTAGGTCTGCGAGAAACAAATTGTATTGAAATTCCCTTCTAAAATGTAGAACAACTCAAGAATAGTACGGGACCCACATGAATGTGGAGGATGATAGCTCCGAGTGTAGAAGTGATAACATCATTGAATGAACGCAACATGATTGGATGTTTATGCATGCAGTTGTTGGGTATGCACATTTGTTCGAATGCATGAGAGGAGATGATGTTAATGCTAGCGCCCCATTGATCAAAGCACATTAGATGTGTCTATTATTGATATGGATGGAGATGAAAAGTGTAGGATCTGGGTCATTGATTTAGTGGGGGATAATTTCGTCATCCGAGAAACTAAGGATAACAACTTGGTGAACAGGTGGAGGTGATGAGGTAGATGGAAATTTGGTGAGTGAGGTGACATGATGAGGTGTGATAATAGATGCTACAGGTGTGGGGTCATTAGGTAAAACCTCAATAGATTAAAGGACCTCCATGAGGGCTTGACGATGTGACTCCAAGGTTTGGATGAGATCGTATAAGGAAATTTTTAGAGGAGATTTGTGTAATTGTTTGAGCATCGTGCGGTACGTAAGCCCATCAAAAAGAAGATATGCTTTGGACCACGATAGTGACTTTAGGTGCCGGTGCAATTGGTATGTTGGGTATGTGGTTAGGTGATGGATCAACTATTTTATCTTTCCCTTTGTCTCGCTAATCTCGAGTAACGATGTGAACCATATTAATTTGAGGCAGAGAGGTGGATGGGGTGGGGTTATCATGAAAGGTATACTGGTAGGAGGGACATTTACCAAGAGGTGGATAAGAGCCTTCTATGATGAGTGTCCAACACCGACATTTAGGAGAAGGTTGAGCAATCTCATGGATACTGACCATGTTGATTTCAAATTTCGAGATGGAAAGAAAGGTCGTGGCGGTGAAGATGGAGGTTGTGGTATAGGTGTAGGAGGAAGGTGTGAAGAAGGTGGTGAGGGTGAAATAGGTTCATCATCCAGGAGGTCATTGTCATCAAAATTGGGGTCAGAAGGACATAATTGAATGAGGGTAGCCTTTAGACCCTTACAGTTCTCAACATCATGTCCTGACACATGATGGTAAGCGCAAATTTTAGTATCATCAAACCCTTCTGGTTTAGGTTTAAGAGGGTCATAAGGTCTAAGAGGAGGGAGGGTGATAGCAGAGCTTTCTAGGAGGTTAGCCAAGATGGTGGCATATGATCCCACCAGTGGATCACAATGCGAAGTGAGAGTAGGTTTGGTTGGAAGATTGGGTAGTTGTGGTGGTAGTTGAGGTGATGTAGTCTTGGATTTGGATTTTACTTTCTTTGGTGTATGTGTAGTAATAGAAAGATGGGTAAGTTTAACCAAATCTTTGAAAATTAACGATTTTTTCAATTTTGGTGCTTTTTCTTAGGTAGAGCTATAGGGGAGCATGTGATGTCAATGGCAAGGTAGATGGTGGGAGAGGATGAGTGACCCAAGGGGGTCAACCGAGGTGCAAATGGTAGGTGTTGGTCGAGGTCGAGAGGGAGGTACAGGTGAGGTGGAAGAAAAAGTCATAGGTAGTGAAGGAGGTTAGAAGGTAATGGTGGTATAGGAGGAAAAGAAGTTATAGAAGGTGATGAAGGACACAAGGTTCACCTACGTAGAGCTATAGGCTGTGGTGAAGGGGTCAAGGGAATTTTATGTTTACCCTTGGAAAGAATAGATTTTGTTAAGGTAGAGGGGTGAGGTCCCAAGATGGAGGCAAGGGTGAAGGTGATAAAGGTGTAGTTGGTGAGGTTGGTGCATGTGGATTAGAAGGTTGGGTTTTTGTTTAGGTTGAGGGATTGGTTCAATAGGCATATGGGAAGATGTGGTCAAGTGTATCCTAATAGGAAGGTGTGCAAGGTTTTATGTGGGTGTGACCCTAGAACACTAGTGGGTTTAGATACAAGAGATGGTGTTGGAAAATGTCGGCTAGCAAGTAAAGGGGTGGGTTGTTGAAACTTCTTTGGATAAATGGTGGAAGTGTCAGTGGAAGATGATTGCATTTGGGTTGAGACCAGAGTAAGAGATGCCCCCAAAGTGAAGACCTATCAACATAGTCCGGTGGTTGGCCAAACGCGAGAACAACACTGTGGTAGATGAGGTAGCTATGGAGTGAGTGGTGATTCCTATAAAATGTGTCGAGAAACAAGGAATTTACTAGCTTTGTCCTCTCGTATGTAAGAGAGCCGAAAGTAGGTCCACAGGATCTTGGGTAGTGGATGGAGAATGGTCACCAAGCGGTATGGAAAATCTATTAGATCCTGAATAGGTGGAGAAGATGACGGGTACTCCTTTATGGGTGGAGGAGGTAAAATTGGTAGCGGTTCATTGGGTAGGGAAGACTGAAGGGGAAATGATATCGGTGCTAATGAGAGACTCCTTTGCACGTGTACGGGAGGTGAAGGGATTTTCTCTATGGGTAGAGGAACGGATAAAGTAGCTTCCTATGTGGGTAGAGGATTTTGGGCTAGGATTTCCTCAATGGAGGGGATAGGTGATATTTGGGAAACAAGTGGTAAGTTGGTAAAGATAACATGTACTTGGTGTATTAATTGCTTTGTGTGAGGCATCACTAGTTTGATCATTAGATGGGAATGGTTAGGGAATGTTTTCTTGAATATATGAAGGTCCCGATTAGCGGTGCATTAGTGTTATCCAGGACTAACTCGCCGCTCTCGAGCATTCCCTAAACAATGTTTTTAAAGGTGATACAATTATTGTCACTTTGTGACCATTTACACGGTGATAGTTATAGTAGTCATTTTCCTTATACCAACTTTGGTATGGGGTGAGAGGGATCAAAACCAATATGTGGTTTGATAGGAGGAAGGGTGATGACATTAGCTTTAATAAGATTTTCTAAAATAGATTAATATGGTTCCCCAATTGAGGTGTATTTCTTTTGTTCTCATTTGAATTAGAAGGCTTGGACAGGTGACAGATTGGATGAAGGTTTAGCGTGATTGGATGAATGGGCAGGGCTAGCCTTAAGTACAACTACGTTGGCCATTCCCTTGGCTTTGGAATAACTCATTTGAGGTTTTGAGGAAGAGGAAGTATCGTATGATTTAAATGAGGAGTTCTTGTTTCATAATTGTATCTTCTTCTCTTCGATGGCACGAATTTCAAGCTTACGTGCCATGGTGAAAGCCTCATTGAATGTTTGGAAGGTCTTACCTATAAGGTAGGTGAAATATGTCTAACACAAGCTCGCGTGAAGAGCTCTATGAGCTCGGTTTGTGGTAATTGGAAAGTGAGTTGGTTGATTAGGCTACACCATCGAGTGAAAAAATCATGTGATAGATTCATGGTCATATTGATGCATAAAATAAATATCATCATGGTAACCTTCTTGACGACGTTAATCAAAAAGTGATCCAAGAAGGCTTGGGATATTTGGTTGAATGAGAAGATGGAATGTCTAGGTAATCCACTATACCAGTCCAATGCTGGACCAGTTAGTGACATGGGAAAGGTTCACAAAAGTAAAAATCATCATGGGAAATTAAGTAACACCCATGTTTGAAAGATTGCAAATGCTACTTGTGGGTCTTCCTTATTGTTAAAGCGGTTAAAATTAGGCATCTCCTAGTGTATGGGATATGGGTGAATGGGAATGGATGGGTGAATAGGCTCATTACAAATCTCGTCATAGGTGAGAGAATTACGGGAGCTGGAAACAGATGCTTCTAATGTCTACATCTTGTCCATCATTAACTTGATAAATTCATTGTTAGGTTGTGAAGATTGGGTACCCCCGGAGAAAAAGGAGGTTATTGTTGGACATATGAAGAATACGACATTCCAGAGTATGGTGGTGTTGAATAAGGAGGTGGGAATTGAGAGACAAACATAGAGGGTATATACCCAGATTGAATGAATGATGAAACATGAGGTAGCTGGTAGTAGGTATGTGAGGGTGGGACACTCATAGTGACCCTAGTAGAGATAGGAGGTAGAGATTAGGGAATAGAAAGGACAACATTTTGAAATGGGGTAGAGGTTACCGACACCAAGGGTGGTAGCATTGTGACTAGTATATATGAGACAATAGGTGCGGATGATGTTATGTTTTGGGTGGTGGATGAAGGTATGGTGGAGACTGCAGGTGTAATAGAGGTGGTGGATGCGGCGGTTAAAGTTGGCATGGGACCTAGCTATGACACAACTGGGATAAAATGGGTGAGGTCACCATGGTAGGAGGTGGAGCCGAGGCGGAAGCAATCATTAGGGATGGAGATAAGGATATGACCATGCCATAGATCCAATCGACTTTGAGGCATTTTGAGTAGAGGCATGAGTAAGGTAGTGGCTTAAAGCAACGGTATTCTAATCCAGGAGTCATGTAAACTCCATGTCACCTGTAGGAATGGTGATAGGTTGATTAGGATCCATGGATGATGAGATGGAAGGTGGTGAAGGACTAGGTGATGAAGGGCTAGGTGGGAGTGGTAGTCGACTAGCGTGAAATACGAGGGTGCTTGCTTGACTACGGGTCAACACCATGTGGGTAGGAACTGATTTGGTGAGACTGTATTATGTCTAAATGGCACAAAACACAACAGAACTAGGAAAACAATCAACGGTGAGTGAATTAGGTCGGTGGTGAGCTGTAAAACAACACAGGGTGACCAACGCTAGTTTCGGTAAACCGATGCTGGTTAGGCTTAACCGGTGCCGGTTATTGTGAAAAGCCAACGGTCTGTTAAATGATGGTCATAGACTGATAATTTTCACATAGGATGAGACGTAAGGTGACTGTGATTGAAGTAACAACAATATGAAAGGTGATAGGAGCCTTTTACAACTCAGAAAGTGAAATAGGTGTCTTTTGGATAGGTATCCAAAAAGACTTCATACCGATCTTTGGTTGGAATGTAACTAGTGACGGTTAAGGATAACCGTGCGATTCTTGTGAAATTGAAGCAGAGGATAAGAAAGATGGTTGTGATTTAAAAAAATTGGTGTTGAAGCAAACCCAAAAGCCCGAGAATGATGTAGATGTGGTCCAGGCACACTCAGATGAAGTCAGAATACATTGACTATGATTGGGAGTGTGCAAGGAAAGAGAAAAATAATGATAAAAAACTCTCACATCAAAAAACAAATCAAGCGAGAACACTAAGAAAGAACGTTCCTAGAGTTCCTATTCTATTACGTTTGTTTAGCTTATGCTATTTGTGTCGACTGACTATTATGAAGAATAATAAAATTTCTTGGTGAGGAAGGCTTTCTATGAAGAAATAATTTTAAAGGGTGAGGTTTCAGAATGTTATGGTGGGGGTGGGCTTCATCCTGAAGTATGACTCAACAGAGCAGTGAGTTGGGTGCCCACTATGCCGTGATTGTGTGATCACCTACAACTTCTTCCAGGTAGGATGTTGTTTAAGAATGTATGTATTTTGAATTATTTTGTGGTTTGGTAAGACTCGGAGAAATAGAAAAGAATAGAAGTGCTTTTCCATGATTCATTTGTCAACCATCACCTGGTCATGACTTCTAGTGTATAGGTTGCCTTCAATTCAGAATGCATTGCACTTGTTTTAACCCCAAATCGAAAGTATGATATTCAATGACAAAGATAGATGAACAGGAAGAGGGATGTTCTTTCACTAAAATGCAGAAAACAAGAATAAGAAGGTTCTTTTAAATACACCAAAAGAAATGTGTCGTTTGGAGCAAGTTGAAAGAAGAGAATGTTATCAAGGAGAAATTTTTAATGTGAATGCTACTAGAAGGAAACAAACACACAAATTTTCACCTAGGAATGAAGAAAGATGTAAGGAACCACGAATGGGTCCCATCGGGCATGCCAAAATGTTTCACCCGATTTTTAGTTTCCTAAGAAGTACTTGATGAAACAGATAAGGTAAAGGTGGTAAGAGGAATACCTATTTTAGGATGGTTGAAGGTTATATGCGCGCGTATTTGAATTCTCGAATCAAAGTGATTATGAGACCTTCCTTTTGGCTAGGGGAACTACCCGTATAAGAACCAAAACAAGACCACCAAAGAGAGTTAAACAATATATGCAGTGGACTCATGCTAGCATATGCTAGATCTTGGAAGTGTGATACTTCCTAGATGGCTACCATCCACTATTTAAAACAATTCAATGCTGAAATAAAGTAAATATTGTCCTCTTGTATTTTAGTACGATTTAGGCATATCATACAAAATGCAATAGGCTAGATATAATCTAACAGAGCTAGGCTAGAAGGAGATCCAGAGGTCAAGTAGGTTGGTTGTAGGTGAATTTGAGCTAACAGGCTAGGTTAGATATAGATTTGAAGGTCAAATAGGTGTTTAGGTAGGTATATGCCGAAACAGTTCTTATTCGGTAGAGATTAGGCGACATAGAGATCGACCACGGTTTTACTTTAATGGCGCGGCGGTTAGAGAGAACCAATGACATTGAGTCGAAGTGGTGGAATCACACAGTCTAAGTTTTTGGAGTTTTGGGGCAAAAGTGGAGTGGATAGAAGATGGGGATTGATCACGAGAGGGGTTTAGGTATGTTGTGAAGGTATGAGACTACCGAGGAGGTCAAATAGGAAATTGGGCCAAGTATTAAGATGATTAGGTATGGAAGGTGGCTGACTAGAGAAAGGGATGGACAGAGGGTAAAAGACCGGGTTCCTTTACCAAAAATACTACGAGATGATGATAAGAAAATGAAATATATGGAAGGAGGATACTTACATACGTGAGGTGCAGTGTCGAAGAATAATGAAGAAGTTGCTGCGTTGGAGAATGCTGGGAAGAAAGTTTCACTATTGTGCCAGTGTATTTGGTTGCCTTTGTTGATCACAAAATCAATCTTTGTTCTACTTGTCACGTCTAAAGAGATCGAACTCGAGATCAGAAGTTTTCCAACCCATATTAAAAAGTTGTAGATGGGTCTAAATAGGCCATTTGGTCCATTCCGGTATAACCAAGATGTCATTTTAGGGTGGACCGACATCGGTTTAGGTGAACCGACATCGGTTTGGGTGAGATATCTTGGGTTGTTCCAAAATTTCCCGGGAAGTTACTCCGCTATTTGATAAGGGTCTCCTCTTTTTCTCGGGGTGAAAACTGACCTTAGGAGGCTTTTAAATGTGAGGTGAGGGGATGGGTCTAATGTTAGGTTTTATTTAGGATATTGGTTTAGGGTTTAGGTTAATGGGTCAAATGATGGGGGTGGTTAGGTGAGATGCATTTAATAAAGGAAATTATATTAAATAGGTGTGTAAGGGTATTGAATTAATTTAATATAAGTAATTAAATTAATATGTGTGTGGGTAAAAGGTTATTAACTTAATTAAAATAATTAAATTAATATGTATGGAGGTAAATGGAATTAATTTAATTAAAGTAATTAAATTAAAATGTGTGGGGTGCAAGAGGTAGGTGATAAGGTGTTGAGGACGATGAAGTGATTATAGGGCTGCACTAGGGGACCAAGGTGATTACGACACAATTTTTCCGTCTACAAGAAGAGGAGTTGGAATGCATCGTTGAGTGGTGATGAATGAGGATAAGGAAGAGAGCATGGAAAAGGACCATGATAGCACTAGAGGGCACACGTATGGGAGGAAAGTACGCAGAGGAGGAGAAGCCAAGGATGGGTTATATTGATGACCCCAACAAAGTGTTGTGCACATGGTTCCAAAGCACGGTTCCAACAGAGGAGCTCCTGGAAATGTCATCATTTGATGAAGAGGGTGCCTACCCCAAAATAAGGAAGATGCTCTCTTGGGTGTTTGAGTTCCATATTGATGAGCTAGAGTTTGAAATATACCAAGGGGAAATCATACCAGTACCAAAGTCTAAGGGAAAAACCCCTTGGTAAATTCCCAATAAATCTCAGATGAGCAGTTATGTAATACGATGAACAAGGTTGCAGTTGAGATTGAGGCTAGGATCTTTAGAAGAAATGATAGAGTAATATTTCTAGAGGAAAAGCTAGAAAAGAAGGAAGAGGAGTTGGCTGAGAAAACTAAGGGCTTGAAACAAGAAGAGTTGATTAGCACCCAGTTGCAGTGTGAGTTAAAGAACGATAAGGCTAGAGTGCGTGAAGTATACAAAAAGGCGGAGTCCATTATAGATGTAATAATGTTGAAGCATCCGGACCTAGCACCTCCCGTATAGAAGTATGAATCTTCCCTAGAATGCCTCGAGGACTTAACAAGAATCCTCACCATGGAGAGGTAGCTGCTAGCCTTGGAATCTGTAGAAGAAGTGGCCGCACATTTAGTAAAGGAGGATAAATTGAAAGTCGTGGCACTCATAGTTAAATAAAACAAGGTCCTTGTTGATGTAAATATTACTTCCCAGACTGCTGAGGTTGAGTACAAAAACTGCATAGACAGAGACAAAGTGGCAAGTATGCTAGTTTCCAATGATGAAGTAGAACTTAAAGAGTTCCAGGAGAAGAATAAGGGGAACAAAGTAGAGTGAGAAAATATCCTGCCAAGGTAGAAAATAAATCAAAATCTATTGAGGCCTTACGAGGCTCAGTTAAAAACTAGCTAAAGGAACTATACCCGTAGATTACATGAAGGATGGATGCATTGGAGAATATAGGTAAATAGTTAGAGAAAATTGTTAACACCATGAGCACACAAGGGGATGGGATGGGTTTTGATGAGGTGAGCACCTTAGTAGGTGATCTTTTCCAGAGAGAAAAAAATGAGGTTGATGCTTTGAGAATAATCTGAGGCTGATTTGCAGAAGAACTTTCCTCTCTTATTGCTTTAAGTAACATCATTCCCCATTCTTCCTTTTTTTTCCATTATTTTTCCCCTTTATTCCTTTCCCAAGATGTTAAGTCTTTGTGTATTCTTTATTCTTTGAGGAAGTTTCCAAGGGTAGAAAATAGGTAAAGTTTGGGGTGATGTTGGGCCCTTGAAATATCAACTAAGTCCAAAAAGGGCACATAGGTGCGTGAGGTTGAAAAAGAACACAAGAGAAGGCACACATGGAAGGGTTTAAGTAGTGTTTTGGTAGAACCTGGGATGCATGCCTACCGAGTAGAATCTAGGAATTAGCCATTTTTGATCTATCAGGTAGGATGTGAAAAAAATGTGACTCGAGTGGATAAGGTGCTAGCACTGCAATAAGGTGGTTTGAAAGGAATATACTATGCGATAGAAGCTTCTATAAGGACATCATGGAAAGGAGTGGCGAGTTTAGGCTTGGAGGAGCATGCACCTATGTAGGACCACATTCGGACACTTGGAATCGAGCTTAGGCGCGAAGGATGAGTTGGCACTTTGGGATGCCTATATATGTGAGCTCCCATAGGAGAAAAGATATAGATCGAGATAGAAAGAAGAGGAGAAAAAGAGAAAGAAATGGATAGATGCAAGAGCTCTATAGAAATACTACAAGGAATCTGTTATCTTGGGTAAATAAGCATAGGAAATGATGTATTAAGGGTTTGGGGGTCATAAATTTTCTTTTGAGAGCCTAGCTATATGAATCCGGTTATAATGCATGACTGATGTCTGCTCTTTTATGACATTCAGTAATGGTTCTAATGAATGTAATGAGGTTAGCAATTTATGTGAATATGAATGTTAATGGTTTTGATGCATACATCATTCTTCATATCTATTTTTCATTCATGTTTACGAACTAAGTATGAATGCTTGTACAACTTCCTTTCTATTTTGGTGTAATTTCTATAATCTATTAAGCACTTTTCTGTCATGCTGGAATGATCAGTAAGGATCTAGAACCCATTCTGAGCTCTATGGTTCTTGTGCCTTAAAATCGGATCATAGATGATGTTTCCCACTAAACTAACATAAAGGAGAGACTCGTAACCCGCATGTGCCTCGGTGAGTGCCCGGTGCCCTACCGGGTGATAGGTCGGTGTGCATGGGGTTTCCTTGTTCTTTGATGGGTGTAAAAATGACTACATATCCCCAATTGCCAAGTTTATAGGCTTTATGTTTATAACATCTGAAATGAACCTCTAATCATAGGCGGTCCATCCTGGATATACATATGTCTTCCTCAGAGTGTGGTAGTCACAGTCTACCTTGTCTGCAATCAAACTTAGGTGACACACATCAATAAAATGGTGGACTGATTCCTAGAAGTAGTGTGATGTGAAGGAATATGGTAGTTTGCACCATGGGTGCAAAGTTCCATCCTTCATAGAAAATCACATGATGTAGAAATACTTGGTACACCGTAAACCGGAATGCCTTTCCAACTACCAAAGGTAGCTCCTTGGGGATGCACCACTCCTCTTCAAATGTCACACAAAGTCAATCATACCAAATCTCTGCCCTTTGTTTAAATGGCCCACTCATTGACCCTTCACATAAATACTTGTCAAACCTCTCCACAAGGGACTTGTTTTCCATGGGATATTCCCAAATCTTGTTCTTTGGCCCATCGGGAACTCCAATTTCCATAAATACTAAAGAAATTAAGATATCATAAAAACTAATCTTATCACCTATGCACGCTTCTTTGATGATGGTTTCTGCAATGTAGCCTACTATGTTATAGACTACTCCTTGAGACATCTTCCTCATGACATGGAGCCACATTGTATTCACCTGCGACCATCTCTCCTGATCATTCAACTCGGTCACTAGATGCGTAACTACTTGTACCACTGGGTACTTCAATTTATCAATGTCCATTATACATAGACCCTTTGTGTACCCCAACTCCTTTTATGTCTCCATGATTGCTACTTTATCAATCAGGTCACTAGCCAGGTCTACCAGTGTGCCTTTTAATCTTGTTAGTGCCAAAATTAGGCTCAAGCTAGGATTCTAACCCTTCATCCGGCAAAAGATAAAAATTCCTCATGGACTCTACTCATCAACCACTGATATAAAGGTTCATACTTGATAAAATATGGGAGCTCATACAATAGATAGACTCCCACTTGTTTTAATAGTTTCTCCCTAGTGTCATCATATACTGGCATATCTTCTGCCATGCACTTGTTGGTCTTTATAGTCAACAACACCTCCAATTATTTATTTTTATTAGAAGTATGGTCATTGTAATCACTCACCTTGCAGCTTTTGGATGTGGAAATCCCACTCTTACCTAATTATCACACCCTCTGGATATTGCATCTCCGAGAATTTACTCTCGAGAGAAATTTTAACTTATGTTTATACTTTCTTCTTTCCTTTGGCTCATGTGGCAGGTGATTTCTTTAGTGCCATATGAAAATATCAACTTTCTGTCCTTTTACTTGAGAAAGTAAAAACCATAGCTTGAATTTGTGTGCCTTAGTTTGAAACCACATGCCCTAGCTCTTTCTAAACATGTATGATTCACTCAAACCCTTCACCAATGGGGACACAAGCTTCTTCTGCGCACAAATCCACTCTCCACGTTTAGTTTCACACTCTTCACACCTCAATACTCTTCGCTTGGCTCGGTCACACTTAGCTCATTCAAATTCTTGTGATCACAATGGTAAAAATAAACTCGCATCATGTCCTTACATGAATTTTCAAAAATTTAGTGAATTTATTTCTCCTTCACCTACCAACAATCCTCTCACTAAATGACCTTTTTCACACTTTCAACATGGTACATCTTCATGCCCAAGCTATAACCTTCTAGCGTGCCTTCCTACCTTCTAGTTGCAGAAATTCTCTTCAAGACACTTCCATGCACTTGAGTACCTTGCTACTATGCCTTACCTTGTAGTCTCCATTTCCTCTGCTTACCTCGCATTATACTTATTCCTTCATTTATCTCCATCTATGGTCCTTTTTTTTTGAAGCAATATACTTTCTAACAAGTCTCCAAACTTGAATATAATCGGTATCGGTTGTTCCTTTATGTGTACCTATTTATCAATAGCCACCCCACACAAATGGTATGTGTAGTCATCATCAGTGCATAAAATTCCTTCAAATGGTAATTAGCTTCTAGTGCACAAACGCGCTTATTACAAAAAACACCAACTAAAATGACAAATCATAGTGATGAAGAATGAAATACATTAAGGGAATACATAAATGAAAACCTAATCTAAATGGAAACACTGCCTTATTATAAACACCAAGAAGACTCATTTATAGTAGGGCTTCAGCCTACTCCCGTTAAAGTAACCAGGTAACTATATTCCATCAAGTGTCTCTAACTGAAAAGTGCTTGATTCAAGTGTATGAATGATGATATACAGTCCCAACCAATGTAATTTAATATTTATTGATGGCACATAAACTTAGAGTCATGAAGAAGCACCATCTGTCCTATCTCAAGCCTTTTTCCCGATATGCCTATCATGCCATGCTTTCTACATGGCATTTTCTCGTCTTTGATTCCATCGTGCTATTTCTCTTTGCTCATCCATCTTGATAAAATTTTCAATTTTTTCTTATAATGCTTGCTCATCGCTGAGACCTACAACACGCACAATACATAAACAAGGTAACATGAACTTCATAGAAGAACTGCTTCTACGTACAACAACAATTGAAAGGGTGTGGCCTTGTTTAAACTCTTATAGGTTGTTATATATGCCCAAAGGATGGAAAAAACTTTATCATCCCAATATTTCCTTCCAACATCATAATTTTTGTCAATGTCTGGCTCAAAATCTTGTTGAAAGATTCAACAGTCCCATTTTCCTGAGGATGATATGGTGTAGTCTTATGGTGCGCAATCATGAACTCATGTAATATAATTATGATTGTCTCATTCAAAAAGTGTGTGCCCCTATCATTGGTCAAAATAAATGGGCATCCATACCTTGTAAGAAAATTTTCCCATAAGAACCTGGCTACTGTAGTTGTACAATCCTTGGTAGGTGCTACTTCTACCCACCTTGTGAGATAATCTATGCAATTGATGATGTAACACAATATAGTCCTACGCGTAGTTGGAAAAATAGGACCCACAAAGTCTATAGCCCATTTCTCAAATGGCTCTACACTAGGAATAGATCTTAAAGGCATTTCATCTCTTTTCCTAGGTTTACCAACACGTTGAAAGTGATCACATGCCTTATGATATGCTTTGCAATCCTTATAGAGGGTCTCCCACCATAATCTAATGAGTAGAATATTGCACGCAGTGGCATCACCTAAATAGTGCCCACCTGCAATACCACCATGATCCTCTTCCATGATATCTATGTGCTCATGCTCCAATACAAATCAACGCAATACTTCATCTCGGCCTAATTTGTATATGTCACCACTAATCAACATAAAAGGTGTTGTGTGAATTGTAAGTTGTTTCTTCTCTAAGGATTTTAGTCCTTCGCGCCACACACACTGCATAGAAAAAAATCCTCCAAGTATGAAGGCACGTGATGTAACCTATATAACTTTGCATCTGGCATTATATCTTTTATTGTTTGCGTGTCTTATCCTAACTGTATCCTTGATAAATGGTTTGGGCCCAAATTACTTTTTCCTGGTTTTACCACAACTGTAAAATAAAATTCTTGGAATAAGAGCACCCATTGACATATGTGCCCTTATGAGATAGGCTTATTTACCAAGTATTTCAATTTCATGTGATCAATATAGAATACAAATGGTGTTGCTAACAGGTACTATCTAAATTTATGTAGCACATAGATCATTGATAAGGCTTCGTTCTCTATAGTTGTATAGTTCTTCTCTGTAGGGGTCAAATTTATACTAGTAAAACAGATAAGATAATCTATAATACCTTCTCTAGGCTAAGCCAACACCATGCCAATGGCCATGATAGAGGCATCCACATGTACATGAAACAATTGATCCCATGAGGGAAATCCCGAATATGCGCCTATGTAGCAAGTTTCTCCTTTAGTAACTCAAATTCTCGCTTATGCATTTCTCCCCAATAAAATGTCCTTTTTCCTTTTAGTAACTTCTCTAATGGTGTGACAACCTTAGCATATCCTTTAATAAATTTTCTATAATACCCAGTCGACCCAAAATCAGGCATCTCACTCACACCGGTAGGTTATTTCAGGCCAAAAATAACTACAATCTTAGTTGGATCTACCAACAAACCTTCCTTGTAGATAATATGCCCTAACAGAGTGCCAAAAGGTGTAGAAAACATGCAATTTTTAATGTTCAAAGAGATTCTTAAATATCTACATATTTCAAACATTAAGTGCAAATTTTCATAATGATCCTTAACAAGCCCATACACCATCCAATCATCCAAGTAAACTTGCAAGAAAAGATGAATAAAATCCTGGAATGCTTGAACAACTATTCGCGAAAATATAGTAGGCACATTTTTCAGACCAAAGGGCATCACAATATATGCAAAACTTCCCCATTTAGTGGTGAAAGTTGTTTTTTCTTGATCCTCCTGTGTAATCCGAACCTGATGATACCTAGAGAATCCATTTGTAAAAGAATAGATCTCACACCCTACAACACCTTCTAATATCTCCTCTATGAAAGGTGTAGGAAAGGGATCAATCACACATGCAACATTCAACTCCATGTAGTCCACATAGATCCTAATCTAACCATCTTTATTTATACTGATCACCATTAGACTAACCCATTCTAATTCATCTAGGGGCTTAATGATGCCAAATTTCAATGTTTTGTCAATTTCTTCCTTGAATTTGATGTGTAGGTTTCAGTTCATCCTATAAGGTATCTTCCTGACCGGGTGCACACCTTCCTTAAGATTTATCTTCATTTCTCCTAATGATTCATGCACTCCTTTCAATTCATGGTAGCCCCTAGGAAATAAATCTTGAAAAATCATGGAGCAACCCCACTATCTTTACCAAATTTTTAGATTTAGACCAATAATATCCAATTATTGCCTCTTTAGGTTCAGCATCCGTACCAATATTCACTTTCTTGGTCCTCATAGAATCATGATAGGTGCACGTGTTGTTATATGTACTATCCAAGACCTCACACACACCTATTGAATGATATATATATAGTTCTTCTACTTCTTCATCATCCACTATGTATACCATATTCCCTTTTTCTTTCTCAAAGCAAGCGCACTTAAGTAGTGTGGCATCTGTCTCTATTCCTTCAGCAAAACATGCTCTTGAGTTATTTCCATCAAATAACTCCTAAATGAGTTCTTCCACCTTTGCACTGTCTCCCATAGTTAACCACTTTATAACCCTTAATGCCTCTTCTACTAGGAGGTTTAGTAGAGAAGTAGTCAAAAGTTTGGACTATACCTAGAAGCCAATCCTACCAATTTCCGGTTTCTCTATGTAGCTCTACATATACATACCAAACATGTTCACAAACTTGTAAAGTGGAATGAAGTTTATGCACCCATAACGAAGGTGGTAAAGCTTCTGCCCCTCTGTCCAAAGCCTCTCACACCGCTGAATGTGGTGCTTTGAATAGTTTTATTACCATGATAAGTACATATTTGAGTAGGTGCATTACTTCTAAAAAACCAAGTTGTTAGAGAGATCTTGACCTCATTCCATTCTATAAGATTATCTCTGTGAACCACCCACTAGTGTGCTACTGTCCCATGTAGGGTATATGCTAGCATACTTATTATTTCTAACTGGTTTATCCACTATTCCTCTATGGCATGCAAGAATACCATAGGGTCTCCTTCCCCAATGTACTAAGGTTTGGAGTTGTTACCTATTCTCCTAATGTAATGAGGGTTACTTTTCCACACAAATGTGCTCCTTAATTCACTCCCAATCATCTAATAAGTACCATGAGCCCAATTATCACAAGTAATACTTGTATTATTGCTAATAGACTGTGCATCTTCCCACTGAAGGATTCCTTCTTTAGATGGCTCAAGAACTTCTGGGTCCTGAATGTGGTGTACATAAATCCTATTCAAATCTTCCTCACTCAAAGGCTCAACATAGGGCACATATTTTCCATCTATTAAAGGGTTAATAACTCTCTCCTCCTTATTATCAAAAGTGATATATCCCTTTTTGAATCAAAGATTAACATTATTTGTGTAACACCAAGGTCGTCCAAACAGAGCTTGAAAACTATCTCGCTTCTCCAAGTGCTAAAATCTCAAAATCCCCAAAGAACTTATCCCCTCGTATAGTAATGGATGCATATTTTAAAACTCCAATAGGAGTGGCCTTAGTTCATTAGCCATAAATAATACATTAGAATATTGCTGTAATGTAAGTCTCCCAATCTAAACTCATGCATCTAAAGTAAGCAAATTTACTCCCGCGCTTGTGTCAATATATATATTACTCAAGAGCCATCCGTTGAAAAAAACATTCAAAGTGATTTCCTTGTCATAGTATAAGCTATGGGGGGATATTTGCATGTTAGATTTGATGCCCATTTCACTACTAGCATGCGAGTGTTTCCCTTTAGCCAACTTGCTAATAATGGAATAATATTCTCCTAGCGCAACATTTTACATACCTCCTTCAAGTCATCAATATCTGACTGGACCATCTCTACCTCCTTCTTTAGTTCCATCTTCATGATTTCTCCTTTAAACATTGTATTTTCCCTTGAAGGTATATGAGTACCTCCATGGTCTCTTGATAAACCTCCTTCTGGTGTGTAGGATCTAGGTATCTTACATGCAAAATGTCCTTCTTTATGAGAGTATGCTCCTATGTTAATGACTCTCTAGTGCACACACCTTCAACACGGGTGGTGATCTTTAGAGGAAATACCTTAGGTTTTGGTTCTAATTTGGGCATCCACCGATTTTCCACAACACACTCGTATCCTAACCATCCATGCACCTTTTTTTTTTCTTATTTATGCTTCTTACTAAGATTCTCATATAAGTCCGAGCATTCCTCATAGCTATGATTCTTTCCATAAAAAGAACATGTAATATTATGGGGACATTCGTGCTCGTAGTGGTCGTGATCCACATGTAAAGCATGTTCTATAAGGAATTCACCTTGTCCACCACCACGGCCTCGACCTCCGAATCTGTCATGTTATCCATGCACTCTACCATGACCTCCTTCAAAGTGCCCCTCATTCCGATCATAGCATGCTTGACTATGATTACGATCCCGATTCTCACCTTTACTCTTAGAGTTATATGATACTCCTATCTATCACACACCAATATCTATAGCATCATGGATCTGACCAATCAACCTGTAGTCTTCGGTATTGTGAGTCATGGACTGGAAAATATTACAATAACAAGATACATTATTCCTTATCGTATGTTGTAATAATGAGAAATGGTTGGTGTCATGGTTCAAGTGACATATCTCACAGTCTAACAATAATGTACATACTATTATGTGGGGAAAAATATCTTTGTGTCCCCCTCCACTTCACAATCTATACACCAAATCCCAGTGTGCATCTCATGTGACAAATTTACCGATAGTTTATCCAACTTATTTGACATGGCTGTAATATGTGCTTCCAATAATGGGATGACTCTAGTGTCTATAGTCCCGAATGCCTCTATGTGCAAAGCATATTCAAGGGCTTTATGTGGATCGGTGTATGTCTTATGTGATAAAGCCCTTATAAAAGGTGTGATCAAACCTCCAATGAACCATTGCACATGCTTTGGCTTGCGTGAATATAATAAGAAATCTTAGATAAAAGTGTTTTGAAATGGGCATCATACTCCTAGATACTTTCAGTAGTACCTTATTTAATATCCTTAAGAATGCTCATAATCTTCTACTCAAACTCAGGGATATAGAAATCTTTAAGGAATGTATATTTGAATGCTACATAATCTATGCAAGTTTGCTCAGGGTCAAACTTCCTGTACCAAATGTGTGCATGTCCCTACAATGTAGTTGTAAATTGACTTGCCTTGTGCTCAAAAGCCATGATTCCTTTTGTGCGCCACAGTATCTCACACATGTTCACATGTTCAAAAAAATCTTCTATACCCCTATATTCTAGAAGATGAAGATAAATCTCCATGTAAATATTCTTGTGTTTGTGCAGACCACGTCCACCGATCTAGAACCCCCGTGTTGTCTCTGGCCTCCGTAACCACCAGATCCACAAGAACTAGAGCCACCTACACCCCTTGATCCTCCACCCATAACCATAAGTGAACTAGAAGATGTACTTCCATGTGTCCCAATAATAGTACTGTACTAGACTCCTACAGTTTACATGGTGGTACTACTACTAGAAGTGAGCCCCAAATTTTGCATGCTCAAATTATGTGCAGATCGTGCACCTGAAAAGGTACCTCCAAACAACAATGAAGACATTTTCCCTACCATCAATGTACTTACTATGTGACTTACTCCTACTTCCCTACTACCCAAATTAGCTTGTTGACTATTAGATGTACTAAGTCTGGAAAACCAAGCACAAGGGCTAGGTTTCTAGGTAGATTCACATGCATGCCTACGGCCCAGTTGTCTCTGCTGGTGTGCTCCCATGTGAGGCCGAAGAGGGTTCCCTTTCATGCTTTCCCAAATGGGGGAGTTCCTGATGCTCTGGCTCCACACCTTCTACGTGAGCTCCAAATCCTTCGTGAGCCATCTCTCTCCTTAACACCATCCTCTATGCAATGTCACATTGCTTCTCTATCTCCCTCTCATGTGCCTTATTGTACTTAAGCTACCTTTCTTCTCTCTACCTCTTTCCACTAGGTCTTTCTCCAAACCTATTCCTTCCCTACGCGTGGTGGGCTTTAGTTAGCCATCAGTTTACTTTCCAAGTTCAGGGTCACCATCAAGATTTTTATTGCCAGTGGAATGACTTGCAACTAAGTTCCCAGGGATAACGTAAAAATGGAATTCCACCACCTCTCGGAAAGAACAACTGAAATTGAGTACTCAGAATATATATGTTTAGAACACCATGAAACCAAGTATCCACATCGCGTGTCTAAATCAGATTGACATAATAAAGGGCATGAAATTATTCATGCATCTAGACAAGTGTGAGATAACTCCAATTTCATTTAGATGCATAAACAACTAACCAATTATACAGTTCTACTAGAAAAATAACAAAGAAGATCTCATAATTTTTTTATACAGATTTTGTTCCACCCACACGTGTGCATCAAACTCATATCCAAAGTCTTTGAACCTCGGTGCGTACTCTTCTTCTAGATATTTTATCCACTCCTCAACACTTTCTAGGGTCAACCAATATGTCTTCATCGTGAACCATCCTGCAAACAAATGAAAAATAGGTCATGGCAATAGAACCAATGATACACCTTAGAATTTACCAAGAATGACCCGGGCATGCCGACACATCACTCAACCTAGACGAGCGATCACTCGAAGTGCACAAAGGTACTAGGCCCTTCATTATAGTTTATTGTGCAGGATTTTAATATGATGAAGAGTTAATGCATTCATCCATAAACAATATAAACTTTCCACAGAGCATGTTCCAGATCTAGATCTAAAAGAATAATGAATTAAGCAATAGATATAATGAAGTCAACCATGTAAGAACTAGTTTTAGTCATGTTAACACCATTATTCACCCAACACACTCCATTATATTAAAACACAATAAACACATAAGCTTCTTACAATAAGTAGTATCATAAGTTTATTTGCGCATCGATCCGACAACATAACTTCATAGTAGCTCATACACAACACTCTCCCCAATCTACACAGATTACTACATATTTATAATGGTGGGGAATTTCCCTTCACCACTTACATAATTACCAAAAATTTGCATGCTAAAAATATCCACACACTTTACAATAATAGACACACATGCAAGTGTGCTAATAATAAATCTCTTCTATTTAACTAGTAGTGGTAATCCTATTATTAAATTGAACTCACGTGAAGATATTAGTATACAATCTTCTAAAAATAGCATTTTCGTGCTGCGTAAGTTTCCATCTGTTGTGTACCCCGCACACTATCTCCAAAAATAGCCTGTAACCATGAAAATGGCTAAGTGTAGATTCATTATGTCTTTTGCGTGTGCTTCCTTCCCTTTCCTTCCATGCCTTCAAATCTACCTTTACTACTGCACACAAAATATTATGTGTGCATTTTTCTTAGTGTCATACTTTGTCTGCTCAACACGTTTTCATGAATTTTTGGAATCTAGCGGTGGGTCTTATGACTCTAAAATTACATCTAGTTGTGAAAGTGCAAGTACGTGTGCAATCACTAATCAATCATAGGCTAATTAAATTTTTATAGAATTTCAATAAGACGAAGAGGAAGGTAAATATTTGTAGGAAGAAATATGGCTCATGCATCTAATATATACATAATTTTATAGTTTTATGATGGATCAAATGACCTATAACACTACTTATTAACTTGTGAGATGAGATGGGTTGCCATCAAAGGAAATACAAAGAAATGTGTACTCATATGAGATTTACATGGTAGGGCCTTAGATTTTATAAATTCTATGAACTTTAGTGGAGTAACATTAAATCAAATCCAAGATGTTGTCATCCTTGAATTTAAGAGGAGCAAGTGTGTAGAACAAACTATTCAAGACTTTAAAGAGATCAAGTAGAAGACATGATAGTCCATGTTAATATATTATATTAGGTTTTCTAATGTAATGATTAGGACAAGTTTTAAGTTTAATGATGCTAACTAGGTAGTTTGGTTTACGAGGGACTACAAAACAAGATCCATTTTTCCATTGTGAAAATAAAATTCACCAAGATGAAGGTGCCGAAAACCGAGGCTAACACAAGGGTAGAAAAGATTGAAGACTTTGGAGAAAATGCAAGAGTTATCCAAAATAATGAATACAAACTAGATGATATGATGTGGAGGATTGAAGAGCTAAAAGTGGGAAAGAAACCCAAACTAAGCATCTAATGTGCATAATGCAAAGAATAAGGGCCCCACAAAAATGGCTTCCTAAGGTCTTAAGGAGCTATTTTCATCTAAATGGAAGAACAAATTATTGCAAAATTTTTAGGGTATGGGGCCATCCTATAACTAAATCCACTTGATGTAATAATATGTGCACTAACCTCAAAATGTGGTATGAATTTTCTACAAATCAACTTTGAATGAATTTAAGGATTATAGAGCGCTAATAGACCTAAAGGATGAAGTGATCAGAATGTGTCTACAATCTAAGTACAATTAGCTCCAAAACCGCAATCAATCGCACTAGAAATAAAGATGGCTCTCTTAGGAAGTTGAAATCCTCTGTCCCATCAACACAATTCAAAATGGTCCCCACTATCCCCATAACAAAGTCTAAATTGGGCTCTACCTTATCTACAAAATATAATGGGTATGACACCTACTTCGATACAATTTCAACCACAATGGAATGCACCTCCACCTCAAAGTCCATATGGAGGATGACATAATAAATATCGTGGTTAGAATTCTCCGTAAAGGCCATATAATGCATAGGAACAAGGTTACCAAGGTGGTTATCAAAAATGAGGATGTGACCTTAACCTCAAAGGAAATCCATGGTTTTTTTAAATCTTTGCGAGATAACCAAATTATATTGTGTTAAATTTCCCTTGAAAACTATTGATTATGATGTCAATATGGGCATTGATTAGTTATTGATTAGAATAATTTTTTTGTGTTTTTGGAGTTTATGAGTTTTTTTGGTTAAGTGTAAAATTCTAATTTTAGAAATCTATTTTTATAACTATATTTTTAGATATCTATTTTTCACATTAGAAGTGTAAGTTAGAGTATAGTTTTTCGATGTGCACTTTACTGAGGTCAAATCATTATACATTCATCCTAAAGAGTTAGGGAACCATTTCTATATATAGTTTACTAAATTTAGTCTTATTTTAGTCTATTTATATTTTCAGGAGAGTTTGGGACACTTAGTTTAGCTAGTGTGTAAATAGACTCTGCATGTGTCACTTAAACTAATAATGAATTATTACATGTTGACCATATATATATATATATATATATATATATATATATTGGCAAAATAGTTTTTTGAAAGGGACTATACCCTTGAGAACAAAAGAGGGCCTAAAAGCCAAAATAGCAATGAGAACCAGAACAAAAAGGATCAAAATCCAAATATGACAATGAAGTCCAATGTAGCCAGAGAGCAGCTACCCCATCAAAACAAAACCAGTACAAACACAGCAGAAAAGCAGCTAAAGGACAGAAAAACAACAATATTTACAAAGAAAAGCAGCAGAAGCACCCACAATTACTTCTTGGCAGCTTTGTCAATGCTGGATTTGATACTTATAGTATTGAGTTTATTTTGAGTCTTATTTAGTTGAATTTAGTTCATTTAGGAGTTTTAGTTCTAATTATTATCATTTTACTTATCTTGCAAATTAAAACAAGTCTTGTTGTAATGACTATACTAGTCTCGCTTTCTTGATTAATTAATAAGCAATAATGGGGTGAATATTTCCAAGTGGTAATTAATTTTACATTGATTTTTATCTCTTATATTATTTATAGATATTCATAAAGATAAAAAATAATCGTGGGATTCATTATTTGAAGTTATTTAGTGCACATTTTTTTCATCAGTCTCACTTACAAGCATACTAGTTTAATAACTAGTTATTTTGGGAAAGATTGGATGATCACTAGCTTCATTTAAAGGGTATTTCAAATCAAATTTTACACTCCAAAAAAACATTAAAAAAACTTAAAATATATTATGATACATGTATTTAGGATAATTTAGAGTGTCGATGTAACACCATAGAAAATATTTTACCACCTTGACAAGTAATGGAATGAAAAAGAAATTGTAAAATGCTAATATGGTCAATGTGGTGCCTAGGAAAATTATAGTCAATAAATCATGACTAGGCTGCCAATAAAATAACAAGGTTTAGGATCTACAGATATATTAGAAGAAAATAAAATATGATGTGCACATGAAGAAAAGTACTCGGACTCCAAGAAAGAAAAAGGAGTTGCTGGAAGGTTATTAAATTCTATATAAATTGGAAGCTAAAATACTAGAGAGGATGAAGAATAGGTCTATGGGAAGGTAGTAAGAATATTGAAATAGGTGTTAACAACCCGATAAAATATATGTTTTGGAAAGTGGACAATAATAAAGAGTATGTATTGTCATAAGAAATGAATGTTGTTATGCATTGAGATGATCATAATTTATGAAGCATGGTTGGCCAAGCTTTCACATCTTTGGTTAGTAAGGAATCATTTCATGAAGGGATATCTACTTCTGACACATGAGTTCCTGGAAGATCAGGAAAGAAAGAAAAAGGATTCATGTGGGATGATTTATTCAAAAGCATTAGCTCGGTGGAAGGTGGGTCCCAAGCACAACTAGAGTCAGGGGCCAAAATATCAAAGAAAATATTCCTTTTCATAGAGACATCAATGGTGAACTTCATTATAATATCCTGGAATTGATTCTTAGTGAGTCGATTAAATTTTTTTGGGTGCTCATTGGAAAAATCTTGGGATCTAGACCTAATATAAATGTCATAAGGAGATGGGAAATAAGGAAATGAGATCCCAAGGGGAGCATGGAAATATACCTTATGCCAAAATGCTTCTTTTTTATTCACTTTTCTCTACAAGAGGACTAGTCGAAGGCCCTTCTTGGGGGACCTTGGTTCCTTAGCAATATAGGACTTTATATAAATAATGGGCCCTAAGATACAATCTTGATAAAGAAAATAGGAAGGAAATGACCATTTGGGTTAGATTTCCTAAGACCCCTCTAAAATTTTGGGAGGAAATAATGATTTATGGAATATCAAAGTCATTGGGAATGTTAATAGGATTTGATAGAGCTACAAAGATTGAAACCCATTTGGAAAAAACTCAATTCTAAATCAGTGTCAATGAGGATCAAAAGCTTCTTAACAGTTGTTGGACCTTAAATATTGGCTAAGTACCAAGAGGTGCACACGCACAAGACCAGTGAGAAGAAGGGCACTCAAGGGAAAACACGTAGGATAAAGGGGTTTAAGTGAAACCAGGGTGCGTGTGGGAGGAAGAACACATGTTTAAAGGACTTAGCCATATTTGGCATTCTACAGAACTTAAGGAAAATGTGAGGACCTGACTAAGCATGATGAGTGGATAATGTACAAGCCTGGAACCTTGAGGTCAAGAAAAGGATATTCTTCACAAATAATATTACCGAAGACATCATTACAAAAATGGAGGGTTTGCAAAGGGATAAGCATTCACCTATGGAGGACCACATCAAAACTTGGCACATAATTTGTGCTTTGAGAAGGCATGGCAATGGGTACTGATCTTATATAAAGAAATGATCGGGCCAAAGACACAGATATGGGGAGATAAATAGATGAAGAGGAGAGACGAGAGATAGACATGAAACTCAGGAAGAAATACATAGAGTAACAAAGTGCTGCAGTAATGCTAGGGTTTAGAGCACTTAGTGCTAGAGGGTTGTAAGGGATTCCATAAGCATATGTATGGGTACTGGATCTGTAACAAGGGATAAAATGGGAAAAATTATAGTTAGGATCTCATATCAAGAAGGTTTGCAGAGACAAGTCTCTGTCATTTAATATATATGGTCTGAGATGACCCTTTTGACTGTAATGTGGCTACCAAAACTCTTTTAAATCAATATATATGTGAGTTTGTTCAGTTTAACTTGTTTATGGTTATAAAACCTTGTGTTATATGACTTATCATGGCTCATATCTAGTTTATAATACTTCTTACAATGTTATTTAGCTTCTGTGATGCATTACTATGTAGATCTGATTAGTTGCATCTTCTACCTTTTTAAGTAAGTGAATGTACTTCTACTTGTACAAATAATCCTCCATTAATAGTGGAACCTTCTCACCAATCTAACATAAAAGAAGGGCTCGGCTCCCATGCATGCATTAGGTGAGTGCCTAACACCTACTAGGTGATAGGTTGACATGCTTGGGGTTAGAAAAAGGTATTAATGGTAAATAATTGACTACACCAATGTTAATCTACACTCCTCTTTAAGCATCTTGAAGCAAACTCTTGAATATGAGGATTGCATGATGAGATGCAAGAACTATTTAAAACTCGACATTGATCTTGCTCTCCTATGGTATGGTTAAAAAAACCACCTAAATCTAAAAAGAGGCTGATATGGAAACAAAAACACTTGCTAAGTTTGTTTTGGGAGATCTTGTAAATCCTTTAAATATTCCTAATATCCTTAAGAAATCTCACCCTCTTGCTAACTCTCAACAAACTAGTAACAAGATGTAGGAAAATGTTCCATCTAAAGTTTCTCTTGAGATACCACAACCTCTTACCAACTCTTAGTAGACTAGTATAAAAACAAAGGTGAATGTTCTCTATGAAGTTTCTCATTTTTTTGAGAAACTGAAATTGATGTACTTTACTCTCCTTCTATATAAAAACTAAACTAGGAATATATTGTAAGTAAAATAGAGGAAGGTGAATTGGATCCCTTGGATCTAGAGAGAAAAAAATATCTAAATGAATAGCATGGAGGAATTCCTTCAGTGTCTAGATGAAGGTGAGCCTTCCCAACATGTTTTTATACCCTAAATAAAGATAAAGAAAAATAAAAAATGGGTGAGAGATATAGAGCTTCCCGTTTAAGACACCCAATTAGATCTTGAATAAGCGTGGATATAGGGGGTACTACGTAGAAAAACGTGCATACCGTGGGAGAATAAAGGAAAAAAGACTCGAAAGAAAAATTATAGATGAAACTCAAATAACGTTGGATCCCAAGTTGTTAGAGACCTTTCTTCTAATTTTTTAAAATGAAGTTAATCTCGTGGAATGTTATAGGTCTGAACAACAAAAAGAAACAAAGAATTTTTAAGGATTTCATGAAATGTTACAGGCCTCATATTTTTGGCTATACAGGAAATCGAGATGCACAATTCCATGGTTAAAGATATTAAAAGGAATTATTGAAACAAATATGAGGTGAGAAGTATTGATTTAATAGGAGCTTCTGGGGGTACTACCACCTTCTGAGATAAATATTGGGAGAAATATATGGTGATTTTTAAATCCACTCAACATCTTTCTATTCTTTTATCTTCTGTTAAGGATAATACTTATTTTTGATCCTCTCAAATATTTATGCCACCAACTCTCAAGAGGGAAGAAAGAGGTTTTTGTCTAAACTTAAATTCTTTCATAATACCAATAATAACTTTAAGTGGTTGATTATGGGAGACTTCAACACTACCATATCTCCTTTAGATAAGAAAGGAGGGAGACATGATTTCATGGCTAACATGGAAGATTTAGTGGATCTAGTTTTGAATAATAACCTTATTGATATATAAATTGGAGTTGCTAAGTTCTCCTAGAGAAACAAAAGAATGAGAGAGGATTTTATTTAAGTTAGGTTGGAATCTTGTTTCTACAAACTAGATTTTATCTCAAGATTATAAACTTACTACTCTTCCTAAAATAGGATTTGATCACAATCATAGTGTGCTTAATATGTTGGAAAAAATGGTAAAATTCATGCCCCCTTTAGAATCAAAAAGATGTGGATTTATCACCTGGATCTCTTTGATATAATAAAGGATTGGTGGAACATCTAGGTTAGAGGACCTGATATGTACATATTGGTTCAAAAGCTAAAGAATGCTAAGAGAAATGTCGGAAAATGGAATAAATAAGTTTTCTCGTAACATCTTCATAAAAAAATAGAAGATCAAAGAGTAACTTATTAGGTTGGAAATTAAAATTACTAATAAAGGTATGGCTATTAATGAATACTATTTGGAAAAGGAAATGTTGTATTAGCTTCATACTATCAATTCACAGGAGGAAGTTCATTGGAGAAAAAATATCGTGCCCTCTCATTGAAAGAAGGAGATCGCAACACCAAATAATTCCATATTACTACTCTCCAACACATAAGTCATAATAGAATCACTGAGGTTACTACCAAGGATTGAGGAGTAAGCAATGATATTGGCACCATAAAGGAGGATGCAATATATTACTACAAAAACTTATTAAATCAAAGGGTTATTCTCAAGGAGGTTATTACTACCATCTTTATTGAAGTTATTCCTTATAATTTTTTTGTCCATAACAATTTTAGGGAGATGGATGATTGGGTTAATATTGATGAGATCTACAAGACTGTTTTCACAATGGAGGGTGATAAGTCACCTAGCCCGATGGATTTCTTGTGAGCTTATTCTAAAATTTCATGGAAATTTGCAAGGATGATATTCTCTGTCAAGTAGCTAATGAATTTTTTTATAAATGATAAACTTATTAAGGAGATCAACAAATTTTTTATCATCCTCATTCCCAAAACGAATGGTGCTAAAGACTTCAAATATTTTAGACCGATCAACCTTTCTAACATCATTTACAAAAATATTTCCACTCAACTCCATCCTATCCTACTTGTCCTTATTTCCCAGCAGAGGGTGGATTCATTAAGGGTAGGATCATATAATATGATATTATTCTTATTCATGGGGCCATTCATTATATGGATAAAAGTACATGCAAACATGATTATCAAATCGGACATGAATAAATCCTTTGACAGGTATCTTTAAGATTTTTGTATAAAGTTTTGGAAAATTTGGATTAGATCAAAATTTTAGAAATGTTATAAGGACTTGCATCTCCACTCATATGTTCCAAATTCTTCTTAATGGATCCCTTACTAGTTATTTTAGCAAAGAATAGGGGAACCGCAGACAAGGGATCCTATTTCCCTATTCTCTTCATTTTGATGGCTAAGAGTTTGAGTAGAATAATTGCTAATGCTATGAGCACTAGTTACCTTACAATATTTAACCCTACCTCTAAGTATTTCAAGGTCTCTAATAATTTTTTTCTAATGATACTATCTTTGTAATGATTTCTTTGGTGGTGGAGGCTAGAAGATTGAAAGCATTCCTTTTGATTATGTGCGAGTTTTTAGGAAGCTTTTAAACTTTAACTAAAGTCTATGATTTTTCTCAACACCCTTTGGGATAGGCAGATCAAGATCTCAAAAATCCTGGGTTGTAGTATCTGCAATCTTCCTTCTTCCTACCTTGGTATGCCTCTCTTCTCTGGAAAGGTCCTGCCTGATGTTTGGAATTATCTGTGGAGAGTTTCTAAAGGAAGTTAGATGGATGGAAAGGAAATGTCCTTTACCAAGCAGATATGTTTTTTCTAATCGGATTACTCTCTAGAACCTTTCCATTTACTTAAGGTATCTCTTCAGATCCCATTTTGTTCATTGAGAAAATTGAAAGAATTCAAAAAAGGTTCCTTTCGTTAGCGTGGTGATTTTGGAAATATTTTTCTACCTAAAGAGTATGGTGGCTTAGGGATTAAAATATTAAGTGGATGAATAAATCTATGACAACTAATATGGGATGGATAATTATAAAGGATAATCAACCTTGAACCACTATTTTTAAATCCAAATCCATGGAGTCTATGTATATTATAAATTGGTTTCATAGTGTGGAGTTACCCCATAACTATGCCTTTTGGAATTCTTTGAGAAATTACAGATCTCTAATCTCTAAGGGAAGTAGGTGGAAGTTAGAAAATGACTGCCACATATATTTTTTTAAGGATAAATGGTTCACCCTCTTCCCTTAAGAATTTTGATATTTTGTGTTATCTCGTATGTTAATTTCAAAATCAATTATGGGGACATAGTTCATAATTATATCTCAGAGATAATGGTCATAAAACTTGGACTCAACTTTTTTGGGAGGATTATTCTTCTCAAGATCTCATAAGAATCAACCAACTTCAAGACATCCTTAATAAAAATCACTCGAGATACTTTGAGTCAAATGATGAGTTTATTTGGTAAAACTCTTTTGATGGATCTTACTCTATCAAATCAATGTATTTTATTTGTTCCTCCATACATGAAATGAAGTTTGATTGGCATAAGGTTTGGATAAAAGATATCACTCCTAAAATAAACCACTTCCTCCTCGACTAGTTATTTAAAACAAGGTTCGATTGTTTACAACTTAGTCGGAGAGGAAATAATTCCCTCGAAATGTATTCTCAATGCAAGAAATAAGGAGGATGTTAGTAAATCATTAGTTTCTACATTTCTTATTTTCTTCCTCTATTTGGAACTTTTTATAAAGTTCATTGGAATTTACCAAACTCTATTCCCTTTTCTTGGATGTAATGAATATCCCCTTTAAGCATAATAGTATCATAAAACTTTGGATGTTTACTTTTCCCCATATCTTATTACAGATTTGGAAGGATAAAAATCTTGCATCTTTGATGAAAAGAGTTCCTCTCAGTCTAGGATTTTCAACCAAATACTCAAAGAGGTTAGAGAGAATATTCTTAAATTTAGAGCCCTAAGAATAAATTCAAAATATTGGAGGATATGAAGATATTAGATTAGTGGAAAATAATCCATTTTTTAAACCATGCTTATAATAGAGAACAAATCGACAAATCCCTTAAAAAATGGCACTACCCTCCTCTGGACTGGTGTAAACTCAATTTTGATGGGGCTTCAAAGGGAAATCCTGGGAGAGATGGCGGAGGTGGTAGTATTCGGGATGATAAAGGTAATCTTATAGCTTCATTTGTTGGTCCTATGGGGTTCCAAACGAACCACTATGCGGAAGCTTTTGCCTCTCTATGGGGAATCAGACTTGCTAAATCTTGCAATTTATCTAATGTCATTGTCGAGGGGGAATATATGAACATAGTAATATGTCCTAATAGGATCACCCATGGTATTTCACCTATTAACGATATTATTGATGAGGTTTATGCATCATAAATTCCTTCACCATATAAAATATTCAACACACTTACTGGGAAGGCAATAGATTGGCAGGAGAGCTAGATAATATTGGGGTCATTAATAATGGTTTCAAAGTTTGGTGCATAGGGGAGGAGGTCCTTACTATCATAAGAGACATCATTTTCAATGAAGAAAATCTTCAGTAATTCCTCCATAGGAAAAATTTCACACATGAAGCATTGGGATATTTTTTCACACGCTCTCCCCTTATAGCTTATACCTTGATATTATTTGCATAGACCTTTATAATGTCACCAAGTTTTATTGGTGATAAGTTCAATATGGGTGGAGACAAGTGAAATTTTTATCTAGTATGTGATGTAGAACACATAACTCATTCAACCAATCCAAAATTTTTAGATAGATTCAATAATCACAAAACTGCTCACAACTTACGAATTAGCTTACTTTTTCTTAAGTCAAGATCTTCCCAAACTAAGAATTTTTTTATCCTTTTGGTTTGTTTGTCATATTTTTATCAATGAACCATGTTAATATGAAATAAATAATGCTAGATAACCAACCTAACTGATGGAAATCACAAAAATATTTAATTCACCTTTCTTGTCAAAACAATCCTCATTTTACCCTTAAGAATAAATACATTCCCAAAAACTAGTTGGGAACTAAATATAGGGTTTCCAAAAAAAGTATGAATGGTTTTAGACATCATTTAGGATCTTGAAGGTGTGTAGTAAATTTTATTTTCTAACTCCCTTCCTAGGTATCTTTTCCACTACCATTCCTTCATTTAGTTTAAATTCCTTATAACCATGTCACTCAAGTTTTCTAGGCATAACTCTTTTGATAATGAGTTTCAAAAATCAATGAGATTAGTTTTAATTACCATTTATCCCAAATCTATGCTTGAAAAATTTTGACCATAAACTCAAATCCCAAATGAAATTTCTTCAACTCAGTCACACTCAACTTAGGCCCAATTAGGCTTCTTCTTTCCTTGGGTTATATAGCTCTGACGAAATTGGAAAGAATTATAAAGAATTTAATATGTTTTGAGTACCATTTTAATATATCTTCACAAAACATTTTGGGTTCAAAATATTGTTCTATACCCTTCAACCATCACTATTTAAATTTCTCCTAGGCTTCCATTAACTCCTACAGTCTCACAGTAGATCGCAACAAAAGAAAGAATTTTAAAGAACTTAAAACCCTAAATTTTGAGAATATTCTTCCTCAAGGTGTATAGATGATAAATATAATTTTTTAAGCTTTAAATTGATTCATAAATCCTATAAATACAATTTCTTATTCAAACCCCGGGAGGGTTTCTTACATACCCAAGAACACATAGATTCTTCTAAAATGTAAAGGAAGTTTCTTCAGGATCTTAAACTCAAGAGAAAATCCTATCGAGAATAATTTAAACTCCTCAAATCGTTAGTTTGAAATAAATTAATTGAATAATCAAAATTTACCCCAACTTTCCCTTGTTATGAATGTAGATAATTGTTTTTGCATGTCCTTAAAACAACAAATTTAAACTATAAATTTCAATCCTCAAGAAAATAAATGAATACAAGTTAATGGGGATTTTTAAATTATATTAAAATGAAAAACCAATTTTACCTTACAAACATTAACTTTGGAGTTCACCAATTTATTCCCAAAAGGATCAAATTGTGCTAATAATGCTAAAAATCGACTATGACAGAGTCCTCAAGACCTAACAAATCAACTCAAGGCTCTTGAACAAACTTCCAAACAATAAAAAAATAACATAAGCTAATAATAAATATATATATCAACCATCAATTGAATACAATAATTTGAATTTTTTTCAACGCACAAAATTAGATTTTGGTAATCGCTACGCTATTTGCAATCAAGAACTTCTGTTCCATCAAGTCTTGGAGCTCTTACTATTCCTTGTCCTTCGAATGATAATTTAAAAATAATTACAAGATAGTGTTTTATACATCCTTACTTGAGATTTCCCCATAAATAAAAGTTATGGTCATGAGGAAGGTCATATGGAGGTTACATCTTAAGAAAAAGGAACTATATCAAGCTTTTAAGAACTACAAGACCACTATACAACATGAAAAGTCTACCTAAAAACACAAAAATGATTCAAAACCTCTAGCAATCTCTTAAAAACTCCTAGAACCTCTAAACCATACTAATCAAGCCAAAAATGGCTTTACACATTTAAATTTTAATTTTTGGGAAAATCCATAATTCAAATTTGAAAATGCTAGACCAATATAAACCACACAAAAAGACAAATAAGGCCTATCCAATAACTCCTAGACCCTATTAAGAAAGAAATTGAAATGACATGCCTAAATTACACTTAGGAGTGATGCTCCTACATCATATTCCCAAAGGAAAGAGAATGCTCCTCATGAACTCTTTGCTTGTAAGCTTATCTTCTTCTTCTTCCTTTGCTTCTAATTGAAAATGAGATTGTGAAGGTGGAATTTGACTAAGTACCATGCTTGGTTTGTCTTCATCAACCGTATCATGATTTTCACAAGATTCTTTATCCTTGTATTGATCATGTTTTTGAGTCAAATGATGGTTCTAAGACTATTTTTGATGTTTACCACTTTTTTCTTGAAGGTATGTACCTGCTCCATAGTTATATGAGATGAATATTAAACATACATGACTAATATATTATCCTTGTTATCTTATTTTTGTCTTTCTTGAGTCATCTCATCCTTGAGATTGGAAACCACCGAACTTTTTCTTCAATGATAATCGTTGTTTGATTTTTCTACCTCCATCTTATTTGTGAAACCTACATACACAACATTCAAAGAAGGACTAGATTTAAAATTTTTATCTTCATCCACCTTCTTATCCACCATTTTCATCTCATGTTTGCTTCCTTCTTGATCTTTCATTGTCTTGTCTCTTTGATATCTATTTACACGCTTTTCAAGATTGTCTTATTTATTCACAATATCTGATTTCTTCATACTTCCCTCATGTTCTAAGTTTTTCTTTACTTATTTCCCTCTTGTGCTCCTAAGATCTCACCTTTTTCTTCTTCCTTTGCGTGATCTCGTATATATTTTTACTTCATCCTCCTTGTTCTCTGTTCTTTATAAGCTACCTTGATATTATTTCTCTCCACTCAACTAATTCCAAAGTTTCTTAACTGTACCAAATGTAATTTACATCATTCCAACTTCTTTATAAGATGTACCTACCATGGTTTCATGACCAACTCCATTCCTCTCTTGAAATTATGTTTTCATGCCCATTATCATCACTCTAGGATAGTTATCATGTCATACTTGATTGTCCCTAAGAGAATTTAATGCGTGCTTCATTCCATCCTTCATGAGTGTATAAGTATTAGCCCATCCATCATGAATAACCCTTATACCAAACTAACACAATATTACTAATAAGATATGAAAAGCATCCATATGTATTTTTGGAGCTCAAAATTGCACCTTGGATATGATCGATGAGGATCATGAATTATAAGGAAACATGGGATTGTATCTCAGTTGTGGGACCTATGAAATGAGACACAACTCTAGAGAATGCTGAATTCATCTACCTATCATAATGCTAACACTACTCCTAATACTGAAAGAAAATCCTAAAAAAACATGCCAAGGGACTGGGATATAAGGAGATGCAGAAAAAGGGAAATCCTAAGCTAAAGAAGGTGATAGCACCAGAAAAGGGTTAATCACTCTCGAAAAGGTGATAGAAAGAGGGAAAACATGGGAGAAATGGTGAAGAAGCTCACCAAATATAAGAACCATGTAGATCTGGATTTCTTCACATGAACAACACATGAAATGGAGCCTACAAGTAAGAGGGAACACACAATATGCTAGAAATACGAACAAAGAGGTGAGGAATTAATAAAACAGGAGACTAAGATAGAAAGATAGACAAAAAATCTGATTTCATTGCTTAAAGGATGCACAGATCAATTAAATTCATGGCAGAAGGTGAAAATACATTGCATAGGCCAAACTCAAGGTCTGAAACCCGTGGGAAGTTGGACACCATTTTGACATGGTGCCGTTACAACAAAGAGGGATCTTTTTATGAGTAGAGATCTTACATTTATAGAAAAAGAAGAAGAGAAGGAAAGGAAAAGGAGAGGGAAATCAGATTTCAAATTTCCCAACCACCAAAAACAAGTAATAAATTTTCTAAGAAAGCTTGGAAAATCTAGTTATCCACTGTCACACACCATATTCCTTGCTAGGTTCCCATACAACATTAAATGCTGGTAGTTATGACACTTGGAACTACACATTTTTTCATGTTGGAGAATTATTCCACCTTTCCACTTATCAATCCTTAGTAAAATTAAGAAATATAGTTTCCATTACAAAGAGGATGTTGAGACCTTTCCATCAATATCAAGTTTGCAAAGATCAGATCATCCAATCAAAAGTTATGGCACTTTTAGTCTCTCGCAGAAAAAATATCATTTTTCTTCAATATGTGGCTTCTCCTTTCAGTTTTTTGTGGGTTTTACCTACGCGTCTCGATATTAATGTTTTCCATGACTTTTGAATTTTTGGTATTTATTTCCATGATGAGGCCTTTTTAACCCTCCACAATTTTCCCTTTGCGGTCTTTGCATGTCTTCTTTTATCTCACGATTTTTCTAGCTCTTCTACTTTGATCTCGCGGCCTCATCCATCATAACATCTGTGGTTCCTTTTCTACATTCTATGGTATTTATTTCCATGTATCCATGGCTTTCTTGACTTTGAAAAATTTATTTTCTTAGCCACAAATTTTGACTTTTGATACACGGTATGTTGAAATGCTTCCATGGCTAACATTCCTTTACCCATGGATTTTTCTACTTTTTTGGTTTTCTCCAACTCTTAGTGGCCTTTGTTCTAATTCCGTGGCAATCCAAGTTGATCTATTTTTTCAAGGGATGAAAAACTAGACAACGTATAAAATCATAAAGGACTTCATATCTCAGTATCTACCAATATGAAAATTGAATAAACAATGCTCACTAACTAGCACCTGATGATATATTTGGAATCAATACACCTTGTATGGATTAGGATGCAATAATATTTTCAATTTTATCTTTTTAACCATTTCAAAAGAAACTAAATTGTCTATACTACCATTATTAACAATAATTGTACAACACTTACCTCTTGATTTGCATATGGTCATGAATAAGGTTCTCATTTGAGCTGGTTCTTCACTCTCTTTGTTTAAAATTATCAGAACTCTTGTTATCATTAATGATTCTCTAGTTTCAGGTTTTCTACTTGTGTTGTTGAACCCACATTCTCCTCTTTTTCACCTTCCACATCCTGTTTTCTTTCTTCTTTTTCTCGTTGCTACTTGCTTGTCAATTCTATAGACACTCATATGATTTATGACCTAGATATCTATTGAATTGAAAAATATAACTCGTGTATTCAAATCTTCTCCATTCATAGTTACCTTTTGTAGCACATTGTGCTTGTGAACTAGCCTCTTTAACTTCTTGTCTTTTCTCTTATTTCTATTCCTTGCTTGTTTTGTCATGTACCTCTAATTTATCTTCCTCTATACTCTCTAACATGCTGCGCTCTTCTCCTATACAAATTATATTCAATTTTTTTGAATCATCCTCCATGTGACTTGATCTGATACTCAACTTATAAAATTCTTCAATATACTCTTTCACACTTAACTCTTTTTGTCTCAAATTCTGAAGTTTTCTATACAAACTAGTCATGTAATCACTAGGCAAGAACTTACCTTTCAATTTAGCTACCATTTTGTCCCATGATCTAATATTATCCTTGTTTCTCTTCACTCTTTCCTCTTGTATGTAGTCCCACCATAAATATTCACACCTCTTTAACTTGGTTCTAGCAAACTTCACCTCGCTGCTCCTAAGTACATTCTCAAAATCAAAGTATTTATCAATCTCACCTATCCAATAAAGAATCTCTTCACCATCTAGGATATGTTCATACTATGGAATCTCCATCTTAGGATTTGATTCTTTCACTTCTATTTATTTCAAAATCTCTCAAATCTATTCTCTTCCTCATCTCTCTCTTCCTCAACAACTCGCCCGTGGTCTTTGAGATGTTTCATCTTGTTGGTTACTCAAGTCACTTGTATCCACTCCTCTCCTTTGATTTGATTCAATAACTGAGAGTATTGCATCATAATTCAATCTCAAATTTCTCAAATCATGTAAAATAGCTTCACCAATCTGCTGCTCTATCACTCGTCACATTCCTTCTTGAGGCATTTTGTCTCTTATAGTCAATCACAACTACTTCTTTTCCTCTTCTAACAAATCAATCCTTTTCTAACTTCTTAAAATGTATTTTCTTACTCTAATACCAAATTATGCATAATATATAACTCATTAAACTAATACACAAAGGTTACATTGATTAAATAATCACAAAACTACTCAAAACTTACAAATTAGCTTACTTGTTCTTAAGTAAAGATCTTCCCAAACTAAGAAACATTTGATCCTTTTGGTTTGTTTTTCATATTCTTATTAGTGCACCATTTCAATATGCCATAAATAATTCTATATCAATAACCTAATTGATGAAAATAACAAAAAATAATCAATTCACCTTTCTTGTCAAACGGCCCTCATTTTTCCCTTAAGAAAAAATACATTCCCCAAAAAAGCTGGTTGGGAAACAAATAGAGGGTTTCCAAACAAAGTATGAATGGTTCTAGATACACTTTATGATCTTGAAGGTGTTACATAAATTTAATTTTCTAACTCCCTTTCTAGATATCCTTTCCACTACCACTCCTTCAATTAGTTTAAATTCCTTATAGCCATGTCACCAAGTTTTCTAGGCATAACTCTTTTTATAATGAGTTTCAAAGTTCAATGAGAGTAGTTTTAATTACCCTTTATACCAAATATATGCTTGAAACTATTTGGACAATAAAATAAACTCCCAAATGAAATTTCTTCAACTCGGTCACACTCAACTTAGACCTAATTAGGCTTCTTCTTTCCTCAAGTTATAATTATGATGAAAGTGGAAAAATTATAAAGATATTTAAGATGTACTGAGTACCCTATTAATTTTTAGAGCTTCAAAAATATTTGGGGTTCAAAATATTCTTCTAAACCCTTCAAACATCACTATTTAAATTGTTCCTAGGCTTCCATTGACTCCTACAGGTTTGCAGGTAGACTATTAAAAAAAGAAAGAGTTTTAAAGAACTTCAAACCCCCAAAGTTTGTGAATATGCTTCCTTAAGGTGTATAGATGATAAATATATTTTTTCAAGATTTTAATTGATTCCTAACTTGTGTAAATACAATTTCTTATTCAAACCCTAAGAGCATTTCTTGCATACCCGAGAACACCAATTCTTTAACTTAGTCACACTAAACTTATGCCTAATTAGGATTCTTCTTTCCTTGGGTTATATATCTCACGAAAGTGGAAATAATTATAAATATATCTAATATGTTCAAGGTACCATTTTCATTGTTATAACTTCACAAAAAAATTTGGGTTCAAACTCTTCTTTTATCCCTTCAACCATCACTAGTTAAATTGCTCCTAGGCTTCCATTAACTCCGATAGGTCCAGTAGGTAGACTATCAACAAAAGAAAGAATTTTAAAGAAATTCAAACCCCTAAAGTTTTTGAATATGATTCCTCAAGGTGTATAGATGATAACTAAAAGTTTTCAAGCTCTAAATTTATGCCTAACTCGTGTAAATCCACTTTCTTATTCAAACCCTAAAAGGGTTTCTTGCATACTTGAGAACACACAAATTATTCTAAAATGCAAAGAATGTTTCTTCAGGGTCTTAAAATTAGTATAAAATCCCATCAAGACTCATTTCAACTCCTTAAATTGTTAATTTTACATCAAGTAATTGCATCATCAAAATTTACCCCAACTTTCCCCTATTATGACTACGGGTAATTGTTTCTACTAGTCCTTAAGACAAAAATTAAAATATAAATTCCAATCCTCAATAAAATCAATGAGTGTTAATGGGTGTTTTATACTTATATTTAAATTAACAACCACTTTTCCCTTACAAACCTTAACCTTGGAGTTCACTAATTTATTCCCAAAAGGCTCAAATTGTGCTAATGATGCTAAAAATTAGATTATGATAGAGTCCTTAAAGAAATAGAAAATCCACTCAAGGCTCTTGAGTACAATTCTAAATTAACAAAACAAATAACATAACCTCTTACTAGTCATGAATATTAATCATCAATTAAATGGAGTGGGAGCGGGAGTATCAAGGTTTTCAAAACTAAATGCGTGGGAATTGTTGCAGACACAAGGACCCTTGATTGAGGAGGTGCAGGGCCACGACTCCACATCTGGTACAAGCATGAGGTAAGAATTATATTTATACCTCATAGGATGATAAGATTTTGGGTTAGAAAAAAGTTTTGAATAAGTCATGTTTAATTCAAACATTATGACTGTGGAAAAAGATGGGCTTTTAAGTATTGCTATCCCTGATGGATTAGTAGAAAAAGCTAGATCTCGGATGGAATATGCTTTGGTTGGAAAATTTTATGGATCAAGACCAAATGTGGAATGGTTTTGGGAATGGGTGAAATGAAATTGGAACCTGAAGGGATCAATGGAAATATCTTCCTATGTGAATGGGGTTTTTATCATTAATATTTCAAATTCAGAGGACTATATAAACATCCTGTTTGGTGGTCCTTGGTTTATGGGAATATCAAACCTTTTGATCCAAAAATGGAGCCCAGGTTTTGATCCATTTAAGGAGAAACCTGATGAGTTTCTTGTATGGGTAAAGCTTCTCAGGTTAACAATGGAGTTTTGGGAAGCGGAGATATTAACAGACATTACAAATGCTATAGGATATTTGGTGGTGTTTTATCTGGTTACTAGGTCAAGAATGAGGCTAATGTATGCTCGTTTTTGTGTTGTTGTTCCTATGGGTAATTTGTTGAGAAAGGAAATAGAACTTAAATCAAAGTTTGGTGAATGGATTCAGAGGATAGAGTACGAAGCCTCTCCCTTGTTCTTCCATAAATGTAGGTAGATGGGACATGAGTAGAGGCAGTGTAAGGAGGGTAAGAAAGGTAAGAAGACTTGGGATAGAAAAGAAAAGGAACCAATGAGAGAAGAAGGAACCAGTACGTTACCTCTAAATAATTTTTCCTCAAACAATTTTCATTTGCTACAAGTAGAGGAGTTGGAGGAAGTTGTTGTTCAAGAAAATTTGGAACTAAAAATAGATTCTCAGATTAAATATTGTAAGGGTATTGAAGGTGTGGATCAGGAGTTTGAAGGAATGGGGTCTCAAGACCAAAAGGTGGAATTTATTGTGGAAGGTTTGGGAGTGAAGGATCAACAACCTAGTCAGGAATGTTTAGATCTCGATCTTCTTAGATCTACCGTAACAGGATGAACAAGAGTTGTCTCTAGTTGAGGAAGTTCCTTGCTCTCTAAATCTAGATAGGATTAAGGAGGTGTTGGAAGAAAAGAGGGTAAAAATAAGTTCTCAAAAGAAATATAAATTTAAATTAGATTATGGGAAATCTCCTACAAGAAAAGGAAATATGTCAAATAGGGATAAATGGGAGAAATCAACAGCTAAAGAAATAGATTCAGGAAGACAAAAATTCATCGAGGACAACATTTCACCAAATAAATTGAGATGAAGGTTATTTCTTGGAATATAAGGGGTTTAAATAACCCTAATAAATAGAGTATTTTATCATCTTTCAGGAAAAGGAATAATCCTGATATTTTATTGATTCAAGAAACTAAAATGTCTAGAGAAAAAATGAGTGAGGTACAGAATAAAGTTTGGTTTAGATTAGAGATTCAGACTGCTTTTGGTGGGTGCTTTTGGGGGTTTGGTGACTTTTGGAATCAGAATGATAGAGAAGGGAGGTTGATTTTCAAGTCTTAGTATCATGTTACTATTTTGTTTACAGAAAAGCAGGATGGGTTTGAGTGGATTTGTTCCAATATTTATGCTCCCAATTCAGCTATTGAAAGAAGAAAACTTTGGATGGATATTGGCCAATTTCGAAGCCAATGTAAAGAGGTGAATTGGTTAATTGGAGGTGATTTTAATACTCCTTTGTGTATGGATGATAAAAATGGTGGTGTAGGTGTCTACAATGATAGTATGGGTGACTTTTTTGACTTCATTGCCAACTGTAATTTGGTGGATGTTGAGTTGAAAGGATCTCCTTTCACTTGGTCGAATAGGAGATTGGGGGAAAATATAATTCAAATTAAATTAGACAGGTTTCTCATTAATTTATCTTGGTTACAACATTTGGATGTGTCCTTGGTGGCTTTACCAAGAATTGGATCAGATCATAGTCCCATTTTCCTTCAAACTGGTGTAAGTAATGGTGTAAGAGGTAGGCCATTTAGATTTTTTAAGATGTGGCTGCAACATCCTAGTATTGAGGAGGAAATTAGATTGAGTTGGAAATTTGTTGTTAAAGGTAAACCTATGTTCAGGCTTGTGGCAAAGTTAAAGAATGTTAAAATGAGATTGAAAGTCTAGAACAAAGAAACATTTGGGAATATTTTTGCTCAGAAAAGTGAGATTAGTGAAGTGTTAAAGAAGTTGGAGGATGAGATTATAAACAAAGGATCGTATAAAGATTTGAGAGATAAGGAGAAATTTATTTTGATGGAATATCATAATTTAGAAGATAAAGAAGAGGCTTACTAGAAACAAAACTCTCTTGTTATGTGGTTGTTGTCCTCTCAAAATTTCCCTTCTTTTGAAAGTAAAAAAATTGAAATTTTTGAGTTAACACTCTTTATAATGTTCTAGTGAAGTGAAAAGTTGAGGAGATAGAAAAAAATTCATGTTTTTTGAGTCATTTTAGTGATTTGCGGGTTTTTCAAACTTTTTTTTCCGGTATGTCCAAAGTTCCGCCCTACCCTCTATTCCCCGATCGCCACGTTCCCCGAAATCTGTTAACTTTCAGTTCTATCGGAAATTTTGTTCCAAATGTTCTAAGTTCACCCGGGTTTTTGTTCCTCGATCACCCGCGTCGACCGCATCAGGCCCTTCGTGAAATTTTGTCTCATCTGTCCCAAAAGTGTCTATGCATTCCATCCCTACTTTTCCCGCATCATGCGCATTGGCCGAATCGCATCTTCACATCCCTTGTGTCCCTCACATTTCTAAGTTCTTGACTGCCCATGCTCTTTTGGCCTGCATTACCCGCATCACCCGCATCGACTGAGATCACATCTTCGCATCCCTCATGTCCCAAATGTTCCAAAGACCATATGGGCTAGTTTTTTCTACTCTTCCCGATTCTTTCCTTTTTGAGTCTGGTGCATATGAATTTAATGCACATTTATAACTTTCTCTCTCCTAAAATGGCTATTTAATGGGACTACCCTCTATGCATTTTGCACACTAATTTCTCGCTATCACTCGCTGAAAATCCTTACAATTGAGATCATCTACTTGCGATCCCATTCCCTCAGCATTTTTTATGAATTCATATTATAAAGGCTATTTATTTGTATGCTACCAACATGAAGATCAAATTTCAAGGTCAAGAACATGTTTCACTACTCGAATCCTCTGTTCCCAATATCGGGGATAGTGAGGTTCGTCACCTAGATTTTGGTAATTTCTGGAGTAGATTGACTAACCCTAATCCTTCTCCCATGGCACAAATGATCAATGAAAATGGACTTGCTTTTATGCGGGTTTCCCAATCTTAGTACAATGTGCCGATACTGTGCTTTCCTGTGGGGCTCAATTTAACCCTGACACGAATGAATTATCTAATGTGCACGGGGAACTAATTGCCAAACTAGATACTGCTACCATTGCTTGCTACTCTATGAATCCTAGAGGTTAAATACTCCATTGTTATCTCTCAGGCTCAGGCTTAGAATTTTTTCGAGCAGGACAATGATAAATACAAAGTGAGAATAGCAAAATCATGGTTGAAAAACCCTAAAAAGGGAGCATCCCAACTTTCCAAAGCATTATTCAGGGCTGATTTCAATGAAGAAATGTTGGATTTCATTATCTTTCTAGCTCGTGTCATGGGATTACCCTCCACCAATGAATTTCACTTTTGGATGTGCCCACTCATCAATATCTTCTGTGAAGGTATTCAGAGCATAAATTGGGTAGAAATCATTTGCATGAATTTGACATAATAGTTTTCCAATGTGTAATAGACCAAGAAGTTCTATATGAATTCTTATCTTATGTATACCCTAGCAACATCTCGACAATGGTTTGGTTTCACATACATCGTGGGTCAGAAGGATGAACCCATTTATACATATTGCCCTTAGTTCACTCTGTTGAAACCAACAACCATAACTTCAGGAGGGTGAATGATGCTTTTACCATGTATATTGTGAGGCTTCTAGAAAGTGATACTACTAGAAGATTTTCTGATGAGGCCATGAACCTGATAGAAAAATATGGAGCTTTCTTCATTCAGTTTAGAAGGTTTTCATATATCAGGTTAGCCGGTTATGAGAACACACCTCTCAAACTCCCTATGTTTTGTAATGATAAGATGGATTTGATTGAAGTATGCAGGTAATTGGATAAGTTACATAGAACCTGCAAAGACAAGAAAATCTCTAGGCTGCATTTCCCCATATCCTTGGGTAATTATACATGTAAAACAACTTTGGATGCTCAAAACATAGAAAGGGCCCTTGCTCCCATCACTTTGTTCACTTCTTCAGGCCTAGGACCTGTTTTGATTTGAAGAAGTTCATTGAGCTAAATCTCAAAATTAATTATCATCATAGATCAGATACTGAGGACTACTGTGCAATTGTGTAAATGAATTTGAAGCAAGGCGAGAGACATTATGGTAGATTCTCTCTCAAGCTGATAAAGGAGCTCAATCTATATCAAATTCTGAAGGACTTCAAGATGATAATGAAGACCTATTGTCATATGAATATGATACATTGATCAAGCATACTCCTTTGGAGGATCTGGATTGATATAAGAGGGAGAAGGATGACTTGGTTGAAATTATGGATCTTGTTCTTATAAGAACCAAGGTCTTGTTTGAAAAGAAGGTCAAAGAGCTTAAGAAGAATCCAGGTGAATCTTCCTCCAAAGATACTTCAACACCTAGGAAGGAATCACATACACCTAGCTCGGAGGTACCTGTACAAACCCCTCCTCCTCCCTCAAATAAAGAACCTGAATCATCCACTCCTTCTTCATCTACTCAAGTATACTAAAAGAAGGTAAAAGAGGTTAAACAGAGCTGATTGAGGAAGATCCCCTGAAAAGCTTTCAGAACTACTTTCGGGGCTAGAGAACATAATTGTTCTTAGTGAAAGTGATGATAGTGAGGCACCACCTTGTAGGAAATTCAGAGGGTAAAATAGATAAAGAGAAGGAAGTGCTTAGCACTGAACCCCCAAATACCACTGATTCCTCTACCGAAGAAGCTCCAGATACTTCACTCACATCTCTTTTAGTAGCAACAATGAGATAATACTTTAAATGCCTTGAGTTCTCTTTCTCTTGGATCTCTTGCTCCTCCTTCTTCCTCCACTTTTGCATGGGTGCAACCCTTGGTTGACAACAAAAGTAGGAAACCTTCTTCTCGATTGACAGGCCAAGTTTTGATGTTGTGGTAGCCTTGTTGAGAAATACTCCTCTTGGTCCAACAAAGAGAGCTAAAACAACTTCGAGGATAGTGATAGATGTCCAAGGCCAAAAATTTCTAGAGATTGCAAAACCTAAGGTGGATAAAGTAGAATAAGATCTATCAGCCTCTAATCTGGAGCTCTCTAGGATTCCAATGAAAGAATCTACCCCTGAGAGTGAAGTACATAACCTACAGGAAATAGTAACCAAAGTTATTGAGAGAGTAGAAAAAGGTAAAAACTATAGAACAATTGGAGGAACAAGCTCAAGTTCTTTCTAGCTTCATCAAGTCATTATTATCTAAGGACAAGGTTTTGGATCCTACTCCACTATCTACCCTTCCACCACCTATGATTCTTAGTCAAGCTGAAGTTCAAAGCATTAAAGACATACATAGGTATTCCATCTACGGAGAGCTATGGAAGCCATGGTGGATGACATGATCATTACAGGTTTGAATTTCATTATAGAAGCCTTCAAACTCAATGAGAAGGTGACTAATCTGCAACAAAATCTCTCCTCCACAATTGGGACCATGGATAAAGAACTTAAACTTTGGAGTAGCTGCATAGTGGATCTTCACCTGATGGGATAGGCTGATGAAAATATATTGATGGCCAACAAGGTTTTTGATGATGCCAAAGACAATTTATCAAGGTCATGGGTTTTCAGCATGGAATGGAAAATAAAAGTTCTGGAGGAAGCTTTAGGAGAGTTGAGGAACAGTTGGCAGAAAGGAGAAGCCTTCAAAACTTGTGTTGTATCTGCTTTCAAAGATATTCACTGTCATCTTCACGATGAAACTTCAGGTGTTCCTTTCTCCCTCCAAGAAATTAAAACTCAATTCAAGGCATTTGTTAAAGAAAAATTGTTCAAGGAGGAGTTGATTACCAAAGAGAAGATAAAGGATATTTTCTCTCTTCAATCTGCTATTGAAGAGGCTAATAAAGAATACCATGCACACACTGAGTTTGATAAGGAGATGGAGAAATGCCTAGGTACTTGGACTCAAGCTACTACCAACACATCAGTCCCATGAGGCAGAGACATAGCGGAAGCATTGAAAAGTTCAGGCAACGAATCCTCAAGTCGGTGGGCCCTCCTCAGCAATAAGTAGTTGTTTTCCCTTCCAGCTTCTCCCTTCCTTCTTTTTCTCAAATCGGGCTTATTGTAATTAGTTAAGGGTTTTGTGTCAAGCATCTCCTTAATTAACATTTTAGTTAAAAGAAGTAGTTACCAAGTGTAACTAATTTGTAAGTTATATAATGGGCTCTCTATGCCATTCTTAGGGGCTAGAACTCTGTTTATTTTTGAAAGTGTTAAGGAGTAAAAAGGTAATCAATACAAAAATATCTTTCTTTCTATGTCTATCTGGTCTTGTTCTTTCATTACTATCTGTTAAATGTTATTGAATCATTTATCTGTGTTACTTCAAGAAGCTTTGTATTCTTGTAGATGTAATTTCTAGAACTTTGTGTCTTTGAAATAACATCTTATTGTCTCAAATGCAAATGGTTCTGTTCCAAATAATTTCATTCTGGCATGCGTAAGGAATTATTTTGTTATCTATATTTCTTGAGAGTGCCTTTCTACCCCTTCCCACTACTTAATTCCTCTATCCTTTTGTATTGATGATCTATTCTATTTTAACACTTTCATGATATCTGAGTTCCTCATTAAAACTATACATTGTACATGTGTAAATAAGTTTTTTTCCTTTAAATAAGGGAACCTCTCCCATTAAAGAGGAGGGAATTTTTGTCCCTTGACTATTGTTCTCAATAAAGTCCTTATTTGACGACCAACAATTTTTGGCGACTCTACTGGGGATTCATTTTTTTAACATATTCTAGTTTTATGAAAATTTCTTGATCATTCTTTGATCTGGTGACTCTACGTTTTACTCATGGAAGGAGGGCCATTAGTATTGAAGATTCTCAGTTTCAGCTTTTGGAGCAGTAAGGTTTCCCTTTTCCTTCAACAGGAAGAAATAGAAGAGCTCGTTCAACAAGCACTCCTGTTGAAGATAGAACCCCTGTAGGTGGTATCCCTCTAGAGAAACTCAGCCCTAATCTCCACACTTTGATTCTTGCTGGTGTTTTAGTTCCCCTTCAAGTAGTATTTCCAAGGATGGCAGTTCCATTACCTTGGGGCCATCATGTTGGGCCTCTCACCCTTCCTCAGCCTTTGCATGAGTTACCCAGGGGTAACAAGAAGAACTTCCCCAAGTTTAGAGGTGATGGCAAGGTGCATCCTGATGAACATATCATAGCCTTCATAGTTGCATGTGGAGTCCTCGAGTTGAACATGAAGATGTCTCGGTGAGGATTTTTGTAGAGACTTTACAAGATAATGCAATGCAGATTGGTTCTATCACCTTCCTGCTAGAGCCATTACCAGTTGGACCACAATGAGAACAAGATTTGAGAACCGTTTCAAACCTGCAGAGGATGTACATGCTTTACTGGCCCAAATTTATCAAATTAAGAAGGAATCACAAGAACTCATGAGGGAATTTGTGGCTAGATTCAACAAATTTATTAACAAAATTCCACTAGACACTTAGCCTGTAGATCAAATTCAGAATGTTTTTTTTGAATGCTCAGTTTCCTGAGGTTAGTTATGCATTAAGAAGGGTGAATTTGGCAACATTGGCTGAGGATCAGAGACTAGCTGTTAGCGTTGAAGATGACTTGATCATGTCCGGTAAATTGAAAAGAGATCCTTCTAAATCTAGAGCTTCTTCTTCCTCCTCTTCCACTCCCGGACCTAATACTGATCCATTAGTACAAAAGCTTGCTAATGACCTCATTTCCATAAAAACAATTGGCTCAACACGCTCCCTATGCGGATGTTCCAAGGAGGAGTTTTCAGCCTAGAAATCATTTGCCTGCTTCTCAGACAAGGCTAGCACTTGAGGGGCCACCCATCAAGGTCCCTGTTAATGCAACCTGTGAGGTTGAAGAACCTAAAGATGAAGAGGTTAATGAAGATTGTGAAGAACTTGAGGAAGAAGCTGATGAAGAGATAGAGGAACTTGAGGGATCTTGAGTTAATTTCTTCACTACAGAGGGTGTTGATGAAGAAGATGATTATGATGAAGTAGTAGTAGATATGAATAGTGAATCATATGTTGTCATGACTCAAGAGTAGACAAATAAAAGGGAGAAAGTGATGCATCCTGTTAAAATATCCAAGGAGCATCTCACAACTATCCCCGTTGTTGCAAAAAGAGGATCTCCTATCCCCACTACGTCCACACAGAAGGTGAGTTCTACCAATTCTACTCTTCCTAATTCTACTGCTAAAGTTTTTTCTTCTACAACTCCTAAATCTGATAAACCTAAGATTCCTAGTGATGATAGCCCATCCACCTCTGGATCTTTTGATATCATTGATCACCTTAAAAAGACAAAGGTTCAAATTTCAGAGGCTGAGTATTATCAAACTCATCCTAAAGCTTTTGCCAAAATGGTTCACTTTGTCAATTCTCACTCCAAAACTACCTCTAAAGGCCTTCTACCTACTCCATCCTCCACACCCCAACCCAATCTGGTAGCTACAATCACCTCACATAATGAGAAAATCAAACCATTTTATGTAACTCTCCTTATAGCAGGCCATAGACTTAGCAACTGTGTCATAGATTCAGGAGCATCAGATAATGTAATGCCTACCAAGGTGGCTCATGCTTTAGGTCTTACCCTTACACGCACCTATGGATCATGTTATTCTATGGAAAGTAAGGAGGTGCCCTTGGTTGGAAGGATTAAAGATGCACAAGTAGCTTTTGCTACTTTACCTGAGAAAAAATGTCTTGGCTACTATTCTAGTAGCAGATATCCCTCCTTCATATGGTATGCTGTTAAGTAAGAACTGCTATAAGGATGTGGGAGGATAAATTCAAATGGATTGGTCACATGCCCTCATACCAGTTAATGGAAAAATGAAGAAGTTACTGCTTGAGAAGCAATCTGAGTATATTGTACAAAAGATGGATGATCCCAAAGCACAAATACTCTATGAGGATATTGGGCATGGTAACTATATGATTATGTCTCCAGAGGAAACTCAGCTTCCCAAGGAGGTACTTCATGATCATAATGGTGTTTGGAATTTGGAATTTGATGGAAGTTGTTCCTCGGCTGGTTCTGGAGCTGGCGTAGTGTTGGTGTCTCCTGAGGGAAAAGTTCATCCTTTCTCATTCAAGCTACAGTTTGAAAATACCAATAATACAACAGAGTATGAAGCTCTCATCCTTGGACTTTATGTAGCAAAAGAAAAAGGTGTCAAGAATCTTATGGCTCGTGGAGATGCAGAACTAGTTGTTAAACAAGTAAGAAACCTTTTTCAAGTTAAAAATAGAAGGTTGAAGCATTACAGGAATCAAGTTTGGGATTCTATTGAATTTCTTGATGCCTTCTCCATTGAAGCGGTGCCGAGAGAAAAGAACACCAGGGCTGATTCACTAGCCATCTCTGGGGTCGTTGCTAATACCTCATCCTGACTTCTCTCAAGATAAGTTTACCATTGAGATGATCCATAGGCCCAGTGTGCCTAATAATGCAAGTAACTGGCAAGTTTTCAATGATGATCAACATTTTCTTTCTTTCTTGGAGCTCAGGGATAACTTTGAACAATTATACTTTGAAGGGAGTGACAATTTTCCTCGTGAGAGTGTATCTTCCAATGAAGAGTGTGTCAAAGAGGAAATAGATCAAGATGGGTGCATCAAACTCAAAGGTAACAAGATTCCTAAAGGGCTAGTGAGTTTGGAGGAATTATTTGATAAACATGATAGGTATGTTAAGTCTAAAGCTTCTGTAGGAGTACAACAATCTGCTTGAGTATGAAAAGATTAATATTGGGAGCTCTGCTGACCCCAAGATGGTGAACGTTGGAAAATGTTGTACGCCAGAAGAAAAGAAGAAGGTGGTGAACCTCTTAAAGAAGTATAGGGATGTTCTTGCATATTCATATGAGGATCTAAAGGATTTTCAACCAAAGGAAATGCAACATTTCATTCCTCTCAAGCCTGGGATTAAACCTTTCAAGCAAAAGAAAAGGCAATACAATCCAAAGATTGTTGACACTATTTTTCAGGAAATCCAAAAGTTGCTAAAAGCCAAAAATTATCTTCCCTATTCATCATTCAACATGGATTTACAACATTGTGCTTGTTAGGAAGAAAATGGTGAGATTCGTATCTGTGTTGACTTCGTGAATCAATCAGCTTCAAGGACAACTATCCTCTGCCCATGATGGATCAAGTCTTGCAAGCTGTTACGGGATCTGAAATGTTGTCCATGCTTGATGGCTTCTCAGGGTATAATCAAGTAGAATTCAATACCATAGATCAGCACAAGATGACCTTCACCACCCCCTAGGGTACTTTTTCCTACAAGAGGATGCCTTTTGGACTCATTAATGCCAGTGCCACTTTTCAAAGGGCTATGGACTTGGCTTTTGGAAGCTTGAAAGGGAAATGTATTGTTGTGTATTTAGATGACCTAACCATGTTTTCCAAAACTAGAGCAGATCATTTTAAGCATTTGGAAACAATTCTCTTGAAATGCAGAGAACATGAGATCTCTTTGAATTCCAAGAAATCTATCTTTTGTGTCACAGAGGGAAAATTTTTAGGGCATGTTGTCTCTGAAGATGGAATCAAAATCGATCCTGAATGAGTTCAAGCTATTCAATAGATTCCTCTTCCAACCAGCAAGAAGGGAGTGCATTGTTTCTTCAGTAAGATCAACTTTATGAGAAGATTCATCCCTGATTTTACAGAGCTAAATTTTAATATATCCCAAATGATGAAAAGAAAACAAACATTTGGCTGGTCTTCTGAAGTGAAAGAAGCCTTTGAAGGTGTTAAAAAGGCTATTTCTAGAACTCCTATCTTAACATCTCTAGATTTTAGCAAATATTTTATTATCTATTGCTATGCCATAGAAAACACCCTAGCTATTGTCTTGACTCAGAAAGATTCTGATGATCATGAGCTCCCAATTGCATTTATGAGCTACGCTCTTAAAAATCATGAGTTGAAATACACAATGATGGAGAAACATGCTTTTGCAGTGGTTAAAGTTGTCAAGTAGTTTCATTTTTATATTCTTAACTCTCACTCCACAGTACTTGTGCCTGACACAACCATCAAGTCTATTCTCACGCAACAAGAGTTTGGAACTAAGAGAGGGAACTGGGTGGTGAAGGTTCAAGAATATGATATTGACATCAAACCAACCAAACTAGTCTCGTGGTAAAGGCTTGTGTGAACTCATTGCTGAAGGAGCTGGTCATGAGTTACCTAAGGATGAAGTTGATGTTCCTACTTGTTCTATTTCTCAGCTCAATTGATGAATGGTATGTTGATATCGCACATTTTCTCACCTATGGAGAATGTCCCTCTCATTTGACTACCAAGGAGAAAAGAGCTATCAAGTTAAGATCAGCCCAATATGTGTTGTGGGAGAATGCTTTGTTCAAACGTGGGATGGATGGGAGATTTCTGAAATGCATTGATAAAGAGCAATAGAAGAAGCTTCTTTCAGCTTTCCATGATCAAGCATGTGGAGGCCATTACTCATCTACTATCACTGCTCACAAGATTCTTCATGTAGGATACTATTGGCCTACCTTGTTCAAAGATGCATCAAAGTGGATTGATAAATGTGAAGCTTGTCAGACCTTTGTGGGCAGACCCAAGTTGGCTGCCTTACCACTTAAACCAGTTGTGATTGAAGAGCCCTTTCAACAATGGGGTTTAGATTTTATTGGAACACTTAATCCATCTTCAAGTGCTAGACATACTCATGTGTTAACTACCACAAATAAAAATAAAAATCATCTACTATAAAAACAAATAAAAATCATTGACATGACGTTAAAATCCAGGGAAAAAAGCATTTTGTCTCGAGCCTGTGTTCGAACCGGGACCTTTAGTGTGTGAGACTAACGTGATAACCAACTACACCACCTAGACACACTTTCTTAAAACTAATTAAAAATAATTAAGTCCTCGTATCGTTTTTTGAGAGATGAGATGAATTGTAATTTCACCTTATCTCATTTGCTTTTTTCTTAGTGGAGATGATTATAGAGTTACGAATTAATAATAGGTAAATGCCGTTATAGGATTATATTATATTTCTAAATAATAATGCTGCATATTTTAAAAATGTGGTCTGCATTTGTAGTCCAACGGTTAGGATAATTGCCTTCCAAGCAATAGACCCGGTTTGACTCCCAATGAGACGCAACCACGATTCTATGGTTTTCTTTTATCTTTTGCGATTTTATGTGATAACAATAATACTTGCGGCGTGTGGCTTCTTGTTTACAAATAAAAATCATAAGGATAAAATATATTTCTTAACAAAGCAGAGTAAAATTTAATTATTATTTCCGTTCGGGACTTGAACCCGGGTCTCTCGGGTGAGAGCCGAGTATCCTATACTAAGTGGGTAGAAGCCATCCCAATGAAAGAGTACTACTTCTATAGTAGTATGTAATTTTATCAAAGAAAATATCTTGGTGAGGTTTGGTGTGCCAAATAAGATTGTGACTGATAATGCTACGAATTTTTCTTCAATCGAGATAATGGATTTATGTTATGGATATGGCATTTCTCTGGCTCATTCTTCAGACTATTATCCTCAAGGGAACAGACAAACATAATCAATAAACAAAAACCTAGTGGCTATAGTAAGGAAATTGGTTAATGAATCTCGGAGGAACTAACACAAGAAACTTTACAATTCTCTCTGGGAAGATAGGATTACACCTAAAAGAGCTATTGGGATGTCTCATTTTAAAGTGGCGTATGGTGTGGAAGCTCAATTACTAGTAAAATTTGAGCTACCAGCTTTGTACTTAATGAAGGCCATTGAAGACACCAGTTTTAACAATTCTTTAGATAAAAGGATCATGTATCTTCATAAGCTGAATGAAGATAGGATGAAGGTTACTAATAGAATATTTTATCACTAGCGAGAAGGTAAAATATTTGTTTGATAAGAAGGCTAGGTTCAGGGATTTCAAAGTTGGAGACATTGTTTTCTTTGTGGGATAAAAGACATGAGCCTCGGGGAAGCCATGGTAAGTTTGATTCTCTTTGGCTCTGTCCTTTCAAAATCAGGAACTTTGCTAGTGAGAATTATTTCTATCTTGATTACATGGATGGTTCCTCTCTCCCACTTCCTTATAATGGATAGTACCTGACATTGTTCAAGTCCTAGGTGAATAGGAAGTCTTTTTGTATATTATGTATAGGGTGTGTTTCCTTTCCCTGTTTGGGTGTTGTCTTCTGTATTGGTTTGCTTTTTGACTCTATGGCCCAATGGATAAGGTGCTGGTCTTCTTCCCCTAGCCTTATAAAAGTTCTTTCCTTGTCTCATTCTTCTAATCTAGCCAAGTCATCCCCAGAAAGAGCCAACTGTTGTCCTCTCAAAATTTCCCTTCTTTTGAAGTAAAAAAATTGAATTTTTTTGAGTTAACACTCTTTTATAATGTTCTAGTGAAGTGAAAAGTTGAGGAGATAGGGAAAATTCATGTTTTTGAGTCATTTTAGTGATTTGTGGGTCTATCGGACATTTTTGTCTGTATGTCCCAAGTTCTGCTAGACCCTCTGTTCCCGATCAACCGCTTTCCCCGAAATCTGTTAACTTTTGGTTATGTCGAACTTTTTATTCCAAATGTTCTAAGTTCACCCGGGCTTTTTGTTCCCGATCTCTTGTGTCACCCGCATCGGGCCCTTCACTTACCTTTGTCTCATCTGTCCTAAAAGCATCTGTGCATTTCATCCCCACTTTTCCCGCATCACGCACATCAGCCGAATCATGTCTTCATGTCCCTCGCATCCCTCACATTTCTAAGTTCCTGACTGCCCGTGCTCTTTTGGCTGCATTACCCACATTACCCGCATTGGCCGGATCACGTCTTCACGTCCCTCATGTCCCAAATGTTCCAAAGACCATACGGGCTAGTTTTTTCTACTCTTCCTGATTCTTTCCTTTTTGAGTCGGTGCATATGAATTTAATGTGCATTTATAACTTTCTCTCTCCTAAAATGGCTATTTAATGGGACTACCCTCTATGCATTTTACACACTACTTTCTTGCTATCATTCGCTCAAATCCTTGCAATTGAGATCATCTGCTTGTGCTCCCATTCCCTCTACATTTTTTACGAATTCAAATTGTAAAGGTTGTTTATTTGTATGCTACCAACATGAAGATCAAATTTCAAGGTCAAGAACATGTTTCACAACTCGAATCCTCTATGTTCTGATATCGGGGATAGTGAGGTTTGTCACCTAGAGTTTGGTGATTTTTGGAGTAGATTGACTAACCCTAATCCTTCTTCCATGATGTAAATGATCAATGAAAGTGGCCTTTCTTTTACTGCTGGTTTCCCAATCTCAGTACAATGTGCTAATACTGTGCTCACCTGTGGGGCTCACTTTAACCCTGACACGAATGAATTATCTAATGTGCACGGGAACTAATCACCAAACTAGATGTTGCTGCCATTGTTGCTGCTCTATGAATCCCAGAGGTTGAAGACTCCATTGTTATCTCTCAGGCTCAGGCTTAGACTCTTTTCGAGTAGGACAATGATAAATACAAAGTGAGAATAGCAAAATCATGGTTGAAGAACCCTAAAAAGGGAGCATCCCAACTTTCCAAAGCATTATTCAGGGCTGATTTCAATGAAGAACTATCGATTTCATTATCTTGCTAGCTCATGTCATGGGATTACCCTCCACCAATGAATTTCACTTTTGGATGTGCCCGCTCATCAACATCATCTGTGAAGGTAGCCAGAGCATAAATTGGGTAGAAATCATTTACATGAATTTGACAGAATAGTTGTCTAATGTGCAATAGACCAAGAAGTTCTATATGACTTCTTATCTTATGTATACCCTAGCAGCATCTTGGCAATGGTTTGGTTTCACATACATCGAGGGTCGAAGGATGAACCCATTTATGCATACTGCCCTCAGTTCACCCTTGAAACCAACAACCATAACTTCAGGAGGGTGAATGATGCTTTTACCATGTATATTGTGAGGCTTCTAGAAAGTGATACTGCCAGAAGATTTTCTGATGAGGCCATGAACCTGATAGCAAAATATGGAGCTTTCTTCATTCAATTCAGAAGGTTTTCATATATCAGGTTAGCTGGTTATGAGAACACACCTCTCAAACTCCCTATGTTTTGTAATGATAAGATGGCTTTGATTGAAGTATGCAGGCAATTGGATAAGTTACATAGAACCTATAGAGACAAGAAAATCTCTGGGCTGCATTTCCCCATATCCTTGGGTAATTATACATGTAAAACAACTTTGGATGCTCAAAACATAGAAAGGGCCCTTGCTCCCATCACTATTCACTTCTTCAGGCCCAGGACCTATTTTGATTTGAAGAAGTTCATTGAGCTAAATCTCAGAATTAATTATCATCATAGATCAGATACTGAGGACTACTGGGCCAATTGTGCAGATGACTTTGAAGCAAGGTGGAGACATTATGGTAGATTCTCTCTCTAGCTGATAAAGGAGCTCAATCTATATCAAATTCCTGAAGGACTTCAAGATGATAATGAAGACCTGTTGTCATATGAATATGATACATTGATCAAGCATACTCCCTTGGAGGATCTGGACTGGTATAAGAGGGAGAAGGATGACTTGGTTGAAATTCTAGCTCTTGTTCTTGTAAGAACCAAGGTCTGGTTTGAAAAGAAGGTCAGAGAGCTTAAGAAGAATCCAGGTGAATCTTCCTCCAAAGATACTTCAACACCTAGGAAGGAATCACATACACCTAGCTCGGAGGTACCTATACAAACCCCTCCTCCTCCCTCAAATAAAGAACTGAATCATCCACTCCTTCTTCGTCTACTCAAGTATACCAAAAGAAGGTAAAAGAGGTTAAATAGGAGCCAATTGAGGAAGATCCCCGATAAAGCATTTAGAACTACTTTCGGGGCCAAAGAACGTCATTTTTCTTAGTGAAAGTGATGATAGTGAGGTACCAGTCCCTTTAGGAACTTCATAGGGTACAACAGATAAAGAGAAGGAAGTGCATATCACTGAACCCCTAAGTACCACTGATTCCTCTACCCAAGAAGTTCCAGATACTTCACTCACATCTCCATTAGAAGCAACCGTAGTAAATAATTTAAGTGCCATGAGTTCTCTTGATCTTGGATCTCTTGCTCCTCTTTCTTCTTCCTCGACTTTTGCATGGGTGCAACCCTTGGTATACAGCAAAAATAGGAAACCTTCTTCTCAATTGACAGGGCCAAATTTTGATGCTGTGACAGCCTTGTTGAGCACTACTCCTCCTGTTCCAGCAAAGAGAGCTAAAACAACTTTGAGGATAGTGATAGATGTCCAAGGCCAGCAATTTCTAGAGATTGCAAAACCTAAGGTGGATAAAGCAGAACAAGATCTATCAGCCTCTGATCTGGAGCTCTCTAGGATTCCAATGGGAGAATCTACCCCTGAGAGTGAAGTACATAACCTCCAGGAAATAGTAACCAAAGTTATTGAGAGAGTAGAAAAAGGTAAACAAACTATAGAACAACTGGAGGAACAAGCTCAAGTTCTTTCTAGCTTCATCAAGTCATTATTATCTAAGGACAAGGTTTTGGATCCTACTCCATTGTCTGCCCTTCCACCACCTATGATTCTTAGTCAAGTGAAGTTCAAAAAAATTAAATACATACATAGGTATTCCATCTACATGAGAGCTATATAAGCCATGGTGGATGACATGATCATTACAGGTTTGAATTTCATTATAGAAGCCTTCAAACTCAATGAAAAGGTGAGGAAAATAAAATTTCTGGAGGAAGCTTTAGGAGAGTTGAGGAATAGTTGGCAGAAAGGAGAAGCCTTCAAAACTTGTGTTGTATCCACTTTCAAAGATATTCACTGTCATCTTCATGATGAAACTTCAGGTGTTCCTTTCTCCCTCCAAGAAATTAAAACTCAATTTAGGGCATTTGTTAAAGAAAACTTGTTCAAGGAGGAATCAATTACCAAAGAGAAGATAAAGGAGATTTTCTCTCTTCAATTTGCTATTGAAGAGGCTAATAAAGAATACCATGCACACACTGAGTTTGATAAGGAGATGGAGAAATTCCTAGGTACTTGGACTCAAGCTACTGCCAACACATCAGTCCCATGAGGTAGAGACATAGCGGAAGCATTGAAAAAGTTCAGGCAATGAATCCTCAAGTCGGTGGGCCCTCCTCAGCAATAAGCAATTGTTTTCCCTTCCAGCTTCTCCCTTCCTTCTTTTTCTCAAATCGGGCTTATTGTAATTAGTTAAGGGTTTTGTGTCAAGCATCTCCTTAATTAACATTTTAGTTAAAAGAAGCAGTTACCAAGTGTAACTAATTTGTAAGTTATATAATGGGCTCTCTACGCCATTCTTAGGGGCTGGAACTCTGTTTATTTTTGAAAGTGTTAAGGAGTAAAAAAGAAATCAATACAAAAAGATCTTTCTTTCTATGTCTATCTGGTCTTGTTCTTTCATTACTATCTATTAAATGTTATTGAATCATTTATCTGTGTTACTTCAAGAAGCTTTGTATTCATGTAGATGTAATTTCTAGAACTTTGTGTCTTTGAAATAACATCTTATTGTCTCAAATGCAAATGGTTCTGTTCCAAATAATTTCATTCTGGCATGTGTAAGGAATTATTTTGTTATCTATATTTCTTGAGAGTGCCTTTCTGCCCCTTCCCACTACTTAATTCCTCTATCCTTTTGTATTGATGATCTATTCTATTTTAACACTTTCATGATATCTAAGTTCCCCATTAAAACTATACATTGTACATGTGTAAATAAGTTTTTGCCTTTAAATAAGGGAACCTCTCCCATTAAAGAGGAGGGACTTTCATCCCCTGACTGTTGTTCTCAATAAAGTCCTTATTTGACGACCAAAAGTGGTTAAAGGAGGGTGATAGGAATACATTTTTTTCCATCTTACTACATATATTCATAAGAGTAACAATACTATTTTGGAATTAGAAGATGGAAGGGGAGTTAGAATAAATAAGGGGGATATTTCATAGAGTTAGTTTTTCTCTCACTTTTAGCTTGGTAGGGAATCTGATATGGGTAAGGAAAGTGATATTGCAAATATTTTTCATTATGTTATAGATCTCATCAGATAATGTTGATTTGATCAAAATACCATCTATATATGAGATATCTACTGGAGTTTTTGACTTGGAAGGGGATAAATCACTTGGCCCTGATGGTTTTCCTTCACTATTTTTCATTATTTTTGGGATATCATTCATAAGGATGTGGAGAAGATATTCAAGAATTCTTTAGGTATTTTAAGCTCTTTAAGGAAGTTAATAGTAATTTTATTTCTCTTGTTCCTAAGGTTCCCGGGTTGAAAAAGTGACTAATTTTAGACCAATTAGTCTCACGTAATACTGATCTATAAGATAATAACTAAGATTATCTCTTTAATAATTAAAGGTTTATTGGAGTATTTTATTTATTAAAATTAGGGAGCTTTTTTGGAGGGTAGACAAATTTTGGATAGTGTTATAACTATTCATGAAGTCATTGATTCGGTGGATGTTTCAAAAAGGGCGGCAATAATGCTCAAAATTGATATGAATAAAGCCTATGATTGAGTGTCTTGGAGATTTCTTAAAATAATTCTGGAAAAATTAAGTTTTCATAATCATTTTATTGATTTGATAATGGAATGCATCTCTACTCCAAAGTACTCAATTCTGGTTAATGGGAAATCAAAAGGTTTTTTCTCGTCTAGAAGGGGGTTAAGGCAAGGGGATCCTCTTTCTCCCTTTCTTTACATTATTGTGGCGGAGACTTTAGGAAGACTGTGTGTTGACCGTAAATTGAAAAATAAGTTGCATGGGTTAGTTATTTCTAATGGTCTTGATCCTATAGCTTTACAAAAATTTGTGGATGATACTTTCCTTTTGGGTAAAGCAACTCAAGTGGAAGTTGTGGTTTTTAAGGAGGTCTTACAGGATTTTGAGGAGGTTACAGGTTAGCTCATCAACTTTAGGAAAATATTTGTTCTCTTTTTTAATGTGGATGTTGAAATTCAAAATAGAATAGCTATGGTTTTGGAGTGTCCTATTCAGGTGTTGCCATGATCATATCTTGGAATGCCTTTTTTCAAAGGAAGGATGTAGTTGGAAAGTTGGAACCCATTGATTATGAGGTTTCAAAAAAAGTTGGCAACCTGGAAAGGAACTTTGTTATCTCAAGATAGGTAAACTTCAATTACTTCAAAGTTGTCTTCAGAGTATGGTGGTGTATTTGATGTCCCTATTCAAAATGCCAGCTAAAATTAGACAGATTATTACTCAGATTCAACGAAGGTTCTTATGGTTGGGAACAAAATCTAAAGATAGAATTCTGTTGGTGGCTTGGGAAAAAGTTACTCTTCCAAAGTATGCTAGTGGGTTGGGATTAAAAGATATCAGGAGTATGAACTTAGCCCTTATGGTGAAAATTGGTTGGTCATTTGGAGCATGAAGATGGCTTATGGGTTAGAATCCTTAAAGCTAAGTATTTACATTTTGATCAAGCCTCTTTTTTCTCTAATGGTGCTCTTCCAGAGGGTTCCTTTTTTGGAATGGTTTGGGAAAATGTAGAGATATTTTGTTAAAAGGTAGTAAATGGTCAATTGGAAATGGCACAAAAATTAGATTTTGGGAAAACTGGTGGTTAGCTGAGGCTCCTTTAGTTCATCAAGTTTACTAGAGTGAGGTGGCAGCCTACTTTCAGTTAACCATGGGAGATTAGATTAGAGATTATTGGGAGAGATCTGATTGGGGATGGGTTGGAAATAATTAGATTGGGAAGGGAGAGATGAAGATGGTCAGAAATAATTAGAAATTTAAATGTTAATCTCATAGGACTACATATACCTCTTTTCCAAAAATAGGATGAGTTGATATGGTCTTTTACAAAGGATGGCGGTATTGGGTCAAAACTGGGTATGGTATAGCTAGAAATTTTCCTCCTCCTCAACCGTTTTGGAAAAAATTATGGGATAAGAATCTTATCTCAAAGATTAATTTGTTTCTGTTGCATGTTGTCCAAAATAAAATTTTAACTATTGATAATTTACAAGTGAGAGGAATGATGATCCCTAATCGGTGTGTTTTGTGCAAAAACGATAGTGAATCGATGCAATACCTCTTTCTTCATTTTCCATTTTCTAGAAGAGTTATGTTTCATACTATGAAAGTCTTCCAACATTTGTGGGTCTTTTCAAAGACTTTTGCTGACTGGTATAGGCAATGGATAAGTCCCTTTGTTTCAATAAGTCTTTCGAAGGAATGGAGATTTTTGGTGCCTCATTTTTTTATGGAGGATTTGGCTGGAAATGAATGACCGAATTTTTAGGGATAAACAAAAAATATCTCTGAGGGTGGGGAGTGGTAACTTAGGTTCTCTGAGAAATAATCTTTCTATTGTGAAGTTTAAAGAGAAAACAAGTTTTCCTAGACATGAGTAGGAGATTATTCAAGCCTTAGGAATCACCTGTAAAACAAGTTCCTCTGGTGAATAATGGGGGTAGAAGTAGTGCTAAATGGGTGAAACCTACTGAAGGATGGATGAAATTGAATTTTGATGGAGCAACAAAGGAAGTACTAGTTTAGCTGCAGTTGGTGGTATTATCAGAGATGAAGTGGGTGCTTTGGTTTTAGCATATGCTTTGAACCTATTGGAAATAATTCAAATAACTATGTTGAGGCTTATGCTCTTTTAATTGGGCTACTATGGGATAATTATTTGCAAATTAAAAAATTAGGTGGAGGGAGATTCCTTATATATTATTAATGTGATGAAAGGCCTCTCTAAGCACCATATTAATATAGATTCTATTATAAGAGATGCTAAGACTATGCTTGTAAATTTTGAAAATATTATTTTTAATCATGTGTTTCGGGAAGCTAATATGTGTGCTGACATGTTGGCTAATATTGGTGGTCAAATTCATCATAGAAGGTGGTGGTGGGATGAGGTGGAGTTACCCCAAAGTACGAAGGCCGTGTTGAATGCAGAAAGAAAAATTTGGCCGTGAGAATAGGATTTGTGACATCTGGGAAATAAATTCACCATGGGTGATATTTATTGTCAAAATAATAACAGTGTATGCGCTGGTTGGGAATCATTATTTAAAGGTTTGGTTTAATTTTTTCACAGTTTTTCCAAGTTTTCTTCAGTAGTCAGTTTGAGATGGGTGGGGCTAGGGTTAGGGTGGAGCCTTCCTCATCGACAAGTTTGGAGAGGATTCCTTTCTTTGGGATCTGTTTAAGGATGGTGGTATTTCGTATTTTGTTCAAATTTTGAGGGGGGATGATGAAGTTATCTCGAGGGAATTTTCTTTGGCTTGGGATAATGGGTTTGTTTCTATGAGGGGTGTGAGTTTCTTGGTGTATGAGGATTTCATTGGTAATGTGACCAAGATGGACTGTGGGGGATGTAAAATTTTCAAGGATAGGTCTCATCTTTAAAAGGAAGTACATATTTTTTTGGAAAGTGACGAGAAGATCTGTTTCATGGAAGATGGTATTACTCGAAAATATCTTCCAAAGAGGTGGGACGAGGTCTATTTCTACATTATGAAGTATAAAACGTTGGATGGGAAGTACCAAAAGTTACATTCTAAGAATTTAATGCTCTTGAACAATTTTCACGAGAGGCGGAGAATGAGTATTCCCTTTTACTTGTTTAACTCCTTGCAATTGTCGGTTAAAATTTTTAACGAGGAGAAAATGGAGGTCCTTCTTCATCAAGGTTTAATTATTTTGCTGGTTAAGTTGGGGAAGAAAAATTTACAGACTAGGGGGTTTCTATTCATTTGGGGAATGATTGGGAGGACCATATTTCTCTTGCCGACAGGATTAGGATGAAGAAAATGAAGGACAAAGCTATGTAGGAGGTGGATGTGGTGACTTATTTATAAAACCTTGTTGGGGATGCTGATGAGAACATGCCTAAGGAGAGCCTGGTGGAAGGAAATACAATATTTAGCTTCTTTTCTAGTAATATTGAGGCCCTCGAGGACACGGTTAGCTAGGTAAAATCTCATAATTGGAATTTGCTACGGGGTTTGTAGAGGACGAATGCCGAGGTAAAGGTTTTAGAGAACATGGTTGAGACCCTTCAGGGGTTAATTACTAGGAATAAAGGTAAAAAGAGGTAACTGGATAACAACTCTTTTGATGAGGATGATTTCTAGGTGGATGGTTTTGGTCATAGTTCGGAACTAGGGAAAAGTGTGTATGAGGCTTCATTACTAACTTTTTGCTGACTCTTTGGAGTGGTGGTGTTGCTGCTGGTTTTGTTTCTATTAGGCTCCTTTTGGGTCAATGCCTTTTTGACTCGCCAATTTTGTATTGTTTTTTTATAGATATTTTTGTTCGGTGGATCCTTAATGTAATATCTTTTGTAATAGGCCCTTGGAGCCTTTTTTCCAACTATTATCTATCAAAAAAATATTAATCGTCAATTGAATACAATAGTTTGAAAAATTATCCTTTGCACAAACTTAGATTTTGGTAACTATTACCCTATTTGCAAACAAGAATTTCTTTTCCATCAAGTCTTGGAGCTCTTACTATTCCTTTTAATTTGAATGATAATGCCAAAAAATACAAGATAATTTTTATACCTCCTTACTTGATATTTCCCCATAACTAACATTTATGATCATGAGGAAGGTCATATGGAGGTTACATCTTAAGAAAAAAGAGCTAAAAAAGCTTGTAAGAACTACAAGACCACTATACAACATGGAAATTCACCTAAAGACACAAAAATGGCCCAAAATCCTCTAACATGCTCTTAACAACCTCTTAGACCCTCTACACCATGTTAATCAAGCCAAAATGGCTTTACACATTCACATTTTACTTTGGTATGAAAATCCATAATTCAAACATTGAAAATGCTAGACCAATACAAACCACACAAAAAGAAAAATAAGGCCTAACCAATGAATCCTAGACCCTATCAAGCCAAAATTTGATGTGACATACCTAAATTGGACTTAGGAGTGACGATCCCGCATTATACTCTTGAAGGAAAGAGAATGCTCCACATGAAATATTTTCTTGTAAGATTATCTTCTTATTCTTCCTTTACTTCCAGTTGAAAATGAGCTTCTGAAGGTGGAATCTTATTGAGTACCATGCTTGGTTTTTATTAATCAGCTATATCATGCTTTTCAAAAGCTTCTTTGTCCTTTAATTGATCATGTTCTTGAGTAGAATGATGGTTTTAGGAATTTTTTTGATGTTTACCACCTTTTGCTTGAAAGTATGTACCTACTCTATCTTTATATGAGATGAATTTTCAACATACATGATTGTTAGATTGTAGTTGTTATCTTATTTTTATTTTTCTTGAGTCATATCATCCTTGATAATGGAAACCATTGAATTTTTAGACTGCAATGATAATCTTCATTTGATTTTTATACCTCCATATTAGCTTCTAAACCTATATACACAACATTCAAAGAAGGATTAGATTGCAACAACTTAGCTTCATCCACCTTCTTGTACACCTTTTTCATCTCATGCTTCCTTCCTTCTTCATCTTGCATTATCTTGTCTCTTTGATATGTTTTTACATGCTTTTCAAGACTATTTTCTTCATTCAAAATGTCTGATTGCTTCATAATTCCCTCATGTTCTAAGTTTTTATCTTTCTTGTTTCCCTCTTGTGCTCCTAAGATCTTACCTTTTTCTTCTTCCTTCATGTGATCTACATATCCTTTTACTTCATCCTCCTTTCTCACTTTCCTTTATAAGTTACCTTGATATTATTTCTTTCCTCTCAACCACTTCCAAAGTTTCTTAGCTATACATGTTGTACTTTCCATCATTCTAACTTCTTTATCAGTAGTACCTATCATGGTTTCATGACCAACTTCATTACTCTACTGAAAGTATGTTTTCATTTCCATTAGCATCACTCTAGGATAGTTCTCATTCCATGCTTGATTTTCCTTAAGAGGATTAAATGTGTGATTCATTCCATCCTTCATGAGTGTATAAGTATTATCCCATCCATCATTAATAGCCCTTCATTAAACCGCCATGGTCTTCCTAATAAGAGATGAAAAGCATCCATATGCATTACATCATAAAGGACTTCATATCTCGTATCTACCAATCTGAAAATTGAGTAAACACTACTCACTAACTAGCACATGATGATCTCTTTGGAATGAATACACCTTATATCGCTTAGGATGCACTAATATTTTCAGTTTTATCTTTTCAACCATTTCAAAATAAACTAAATTATCTGTACTAACATTATCAAAAATAATTCTACAACACTTACCTCCTAATTTGCATATGGTCCTGAATAAATTTCTCCTATGAGATGGTTATTCACTCTTTTTTTTGAACTCATCATCACTCTCCTCATCATTAATACTTCTCATGTTTCTAGTTTTTCTACTTGTGTTGCAAAATCCACATTCTCCTCTTTTTCACCTTCCACAACCTGATTTCTTGCTTCTTTTCTACTGCTGTTTGCTTATGTATTCTCTAGACATTCATATGATTTATGAACTACATATCTATTGTATTGAAAAAATATACATGTGAACTCAACTCTTCTCCATTCATAACTACCTTTTTAGCACCTTGTTCTTGTGAACTAGTCTCTTTACGTGTTTGTCTTTTCTCTTGCTACTATTCCTTGATTACTTCTACCATTTACCTATGATTTATCTTCCTCTCGTACTCTCTAACACATTTCAATCTTCTCCTATTAAGCTTATCTTCAACCTTCAAGGCCAATCAACTGGTAACACTCCTCAAGTTTCCTAGGACTAGAAAGACTTAAATCATCATGTAAAATGTATCTTAATCCATTAAGATATCTAACATTGAGTCTAAAACTTCATGTTTGATTTGATTACTTATAAGTTATCTTTTTGTATGTTTATATTACTCTTATAAATTTAGGATGACCCGTAATCACCGTAATAAAGTGGAAACCATAAAAACTACAAAACGTTCATAACATCATTAGTAAAATAAAAAGAGAAAACCTATGTGTGCTATGAGGATGGAATACCCACAAAGGTCAACCCTAAATGTTGAACCAATCTATTGGGTGCTTATACAAGTGTTAGTGAGCCACCCCTAGGGGTGCCATCATGTTTTTGGAAACTAGGGAATTCGACTAAGAACATAGTGTAGAATATACCAAATTTGGTAGTAGTGTGATGTGGTGTGCCTCAACTAAGTGACATACCGTTTGTTTCTTGAAACCCTTGAAAAATTCTTGGATTGACTTTTCTCTTACTAAGACATGGCTATATGATCTTTGCATGCTTGTAAATGGAGGAATCTAGACTCTTTGACCTAGTTGAGTGCTTCAAACATGTAGTAGGGACTTCTATAATTGATGTGTAGTTGATTTGGGTAGATTTAATAAATCCTTGAGTGATTTTGGAATGCTATTTACAATAGGATCATGTAAGAGTGTCGGTATTTATAAAGTGACATTGAATTGCTTATACAACCTTTTAGAGGTGAAATATTTGAATAAGGTCAACCATAGGAAGGTGATTATACCCAATAAATATAGTAACATAAAAATAAGGTTAAATAATGTAAAGGGACATGACCGTATAGGTCACCAAGAATAGACCTCACTTCCCGATCCTTTGTATTTTCCTAGAAAAGAAAGATGAAAAGTTAAAAAAATAATTATGGCATGAAGTACATAGGTTATTTACTATTTTAATTTTATAATAATCCTTTAATTTATGAAAAATAAAAGTGCCAAGATAAGAAATACATAGAAGATCTAGAGAGATATACAAATTGGATTACGAATGTGAGAATTTGTCCTAACAAGGGAGAATAATAGAACTTCACATTAAAAAGGATAATTTACAAATTTTAAGTGTGTGTAATAATAAGGATTAGTACTTGCACTCATCAAACTTCTCAAAATAGTTAACGTATTGTGCAATGGAGATATTTCTCAAATTATATCGAACTTGCTGAAAAACCTTGTTAGAAAGTACAAATAGTGGAGCTACACACCCCAATAAGAGAATTTGGTACTTGAAGACCAAGAGACCATGGATGTGAATACATGCTTATATATATTTATTTGAGGATATGATATTAAAGATTTAATATTTTATTTTGGGAGTATGATAACCACAATGACTAGATCCACATGGGAATCTATGGGAGTACCTACATTAGCATATGTCTTGTGACTCGAGTCTAGATGAATACAAAAAGTAGTTCCAATTGAGTGATTAGAGAGCATGGAAATAAGAGTGGGGTATCTAAGTTTGAAGGGAGATTTTTAAGTCATCGACGTGAAGAAAAATAAAGTTCACTATCTAGTATTAATTAATAAGAAATGAACATATTATGGAAACATGAAAATTAATATAGTTTTTAATCAGATGGAAACAAACTTGGAGGATTCCAATATCATCATTCCTATAAATAGGAAATAACACAAACCTTCTACCATACAAAAATAACCTTCATATCTTTAAGTGAATGATATTGAGAGTTGGTTTAAAGAGGATAATCAAGCTAGATAAATCCCAAGAGAGTTACCACTCGAAATATAGTGACATAGTCTTGAGAACTCATTAAAGGATAATTTAAAGACACCATAGATTGCACAATCAAAGAATCCATTTTTGGAGAAAGATTGATAAACAATAAAAGGTCTCCTACTAAGTTAGAGATAGGTAAATTATATGACTTTTCTCATACCTACTAAGATTACATTGAGCTCAATGGGGAAATTCATATTCCATGGGAGGATGCTTCATCCGTCTATGGGGATTTAAATGTAAATTTAAATAATTAGATGTGTAGAGAATATGAAATTAGTCCAATGAGTATGGCCTAGGTGGAAGAAAGACCAAATCCACAATACGTTGACACCTCTAACATAAACACTTTTCTAATCAAATTTTAGGAGAATTTACTATAGGAGGAGATGAGAATAAAATAATCGGATAACACATTTAAAGGAGTGAAAAATTAGTGGGTGGTGCCATAATACTTTGAGACCTCTAACCTATATACTTCTTTAATCAAATTCAAAGAACATGTACTACAAGAGGAGATGAGAATAAAATCACCGGATTACACATTGAAAGGAGTGAAAAATTGGTGGGTGGCACACAAAAATAATAACCTTCGGTGGGAATAATGAGTAGAAATGATGTGTGTGAGGTTTACACTACAATCCTAAATAATTAAGGATTGGCCAAGATTTTACGTAATCGAGTATCTAGAGTTACATATTCATGAATGCATTAATCTATGGAAAACATAGAAGATTGAACCATTATGGTGGGTTCATATCTTTATTGAAATGCTCACCCTAATGCTACATCTACCAAGAGAGAATAAGAGAAAGGTGTAATTGGAGAAAATTCCATGAGGAATTTAACCAGACATTCACATTTGAAGACAAGAACCCTATCGTTTGTGTTGCATTAAAAATATCAAAACATTCCTCTATTATGCGACTCTAAAAACATAAGGGAAAACTGGATCTAAATGAATAGAAAAATAAAAAGCCTACAAATTACACAATTATAAATAGTAACATGGGAAAGATGAACAAAGACACAAATCCAAAGATAAAGCTATTTGAAAGAGTTAAGGATAGTAGAGATGAAAATGAGGATATGGAGATTGAATAATACATGGAACTTAAGGTCATATTTAAACTAGAACACATCACATTTCTTGTAGAACAAGAAACTTTAGATAATGAAGGAGAAAAATTTCACTATTTTAACATATAAGAAAAAGGAAGTGTCAAGGGAAATTAAGGACACCAGGAAAAAAGGGAAAGAGAAATTATATGATGAACTAGAGAGCAAAAGGATAGAAAATATTGGATCCTATTAACTAAAAATTAAAACCATAGGTGATTATTGGATGCTTTGCATGATATGTCGAGATATTATAACTATTGTAAAATTATGAAGATATATTCCCAACTAAGTTTAGTGATATAAAAGGAATAAACCCTTCCTTGGGATAAATGTTCATGGGGCTTAAAGGAGTGAGGCATATAAATAAGTATTGATATAAATCTAGTCTTGACATGAAAGATAAGGTGAAAGTAGAGCTCAAAAGGGTGATATGAGAAATATTAATTTATTTTACCAAGAAATATGATTGGGTAAGTATGGTAGTGCCTCAACCAAAGAAAATGGGAGAAATAAGAACTTGTGGATACTTGTAATGTGTTTTATGGGAAAATATAGGTTCCTAGCTAGATTCTCAAATATAGGGATCACATCTAAGTATAGATACACTATGTAGATACCAAAGGTTCTCAAGGAGCACTAGTGTCATAATCATACATGATAGTGATTCAAACCATAAGATAGTTATAGGTTCCCAAGGTCTATACCGAAGATAGATATAAGTACCCTACTAGGATTTAAAATAGAGATAGATCAAAGGATGGATAAAGCCAAGGGATGTAACATAGTAAGATGAAATAAAGGATCAAAGAAAATATACATCTACTCTAACCTATAGTAATAAATGAGTAATAAATAACATACAAGTGTAGTATAAAAGAATAAGAAACATTATACATACTTATAGCGTGTGTTACCTTTGATGCATAATCCTCCCTAGAGACAAAAAAATTGAGAGAGTATTGTACAATGGAAAAGTGAAAAGTGAGCATGGGAATCTACAAGTACCCTTTCCTCGTAGCCGACTTCCTGAGGTCATGTCGAGACAGCTGGTGAATGTTGAATATGAATGGATATGTACAAGCTAATCAAGTAATCTTGAATCCTTGACACACAATAATGGAATCTGCGAATCTAAGGCAAACAAGGCCCGCCTAACCTGGATTGGTGTAATGGCTTGTTCAGATATAATGGCTATTCAAAGGCTCCAATTGATGTCGAGCTCTACCGAGATCCTATTTCTTAGTTGGATACATGGGAAGTGACATGTGGGAGCTTCATATATATCTCTAGACAAGGTCATGAAAGTAGTGGTAGGTCATTTTAGTGGATTTTGTGGTTAGATATGGGTGGTTTTCTGGTCTAGCCTAGAAAATATTGGATTGATTGGATTCTATGTTTAATACAAAAACTATGCTATGATATCTAGCGGGAGTGGTGAAGATCTAAACACTAATGTTTGCAAACCAACATCAACGTCGGATTGATTTGTAGGCCCGTTGGGTTGTGGGACCTATGGATCACAACCGTAAGTTCATGGTTGTTGTGGACCTCCTATGGTCATATGAAGAGTCAATCCCTAATTCCGAGTATCCAGTAGTCGTATGCCTTTTTGGCCTCTATGTTCAGAACTAGGAGTTGTGTAATTTTCTCGAATATCTTACAGGTGTTCTGAGCAACTTGAATTCGTAAGCTAGTGTTTATATCAATGAGGATATCTCCCACATCAGGCTGTGGGACTAGTGGGTCGCAACCAAATGTTTGCTCTCTTTCAAGTCCTTCTACAGTCATGCGGATATCTATCAAGGCAGTCTATAATTTGGCTGATTTGACCAAAACTTGTGTGCTTTGTCGTCTTCTATGTTTAATCCTCTCAGCTGTGTGCTAACTTCTTGTAGGTCTGATGTTGTTCAAGACCTGAATTATGAGATTTTGGTCTATGTCGGCTAGTGCTGTGGGAAGATTTGGTTGAGGCATGATTGGCTCAAAAACGTATTCCCTGGGCTCTCTAGGTCCCGTGATTGTCATGCAAAAGATGATACAATTCTAACTAAAGCAAAGTAAACTGATTATGCAAGATATATTTATAGCATACATACATTCCTCTATTTTTGTATTTTTGATAGAATATTTAACAGAATTAAAAGAACAACTATTTAATATATTCAAAAAATGACAACTAGTCTAATAACAAAATTAAAACAAGCAAGGTAGCCTGGTATAGCTACTTGCCTGTGTAGTTGTGATTTTAACCTAAATAGCTAGATAACTGATTAAATTAAATTGAAAGACTCTCGATCCTACCTCAGAAGTGAGGAATGAATCATAGTTTCTTAGAAACTATCAATCCCCATAGCTTCCTTGTAATATCGAAAGCGAATTTAACTGAAATGAAATAATTCACTACTCTATTTGATATGTTTTAACTAGAACTTTTGACAACTCAAACCTGGCATTTGCAAAATGGCGAAATCTAGTCATGTGTGATTTTGTCCCCTCAGTGTGATCTCCTCATTCCTTCGTGTTCACGTGAATCCAGAAAAGTGTGTATATGCTAGCATCAACAGAAGAAGGTGTTCGAACAATGGCAGCTTTGGGTATAGACCGAATACAATGTGAGTAGGAGAGGGATAACGCAAGTGACAGAGCTTGGCTTATGTAATTCCTAGTGGGATCTATTGCGGGAATATAACACAAGTGTACCGAGAGATTCTAGACACTACTTCCTGTGAAGAACACGACCTGCAACTCTAATGGATTCCAAATTGAAATAAAACTACCTTACTCTAACTGATTGTATGAAACAACAATGAAACTAAAACAAGAAGATCACGTGGCCTCTAAATAGTAGAAGAAAACTAGCATGGATGTAAAACATGAAACCAAATGAATTCTAAACAAGAAATTGAAAGACTAAACAATAGAATTGAGAAGGTGAGGGGCCATTTGTTTGAAAACAAACCAGCTATTTATAGAATTCCCATTCACTAAAGGGTAACTTGGAATGGAACTCTTTTACCATTAAACAATGGAGAAACACTATTAAAGGGAACCAAAAACATAAATAAAAGCTAAGGAGGTTGAGAAAAGATGGAAAATGTTGAAAATTCATGCAAGTCGCGATCAAAGGAACATGCTAGAAAATGCGTGAAGGACCGCCGCCCGAGCGGGGTGGTAGTTATAGGATCGCTGCCCTATCGGGGTGGCGATCACGAGACCGCCTCCTTGGAAGGGTGGTTGTTTCATTACTAAAGGTTAGAAAGCCAAGAAAAAGGGGGACAAGGGATAAAAAAAAGCACAAGGAACTTGGATAAAGCATTTAGGATGCTAACATATACTTTGTGAGCTTCTCTGGATCCTGAACACCTTGTGAGGCAACTTGTATCATCATTGGGGCATGTGTAACATTGTTCTAACGGTGCAGTACCCTACAATTTTGGGTACATACATATTGCCCCCTTGGAGAAGTGTTTTAGCCATGAAGAGGTGTAAAATGGTGGGTCCGAGTATGGTGGTCCCAAAATGGGAAGCTAGAAATTATACCTGACATGCCCGTGTGTCGAAGTGACACCATCCAAATTCCTGCTACCTGTAAAATGAAAAGAGGACTCAAGTGCAGATAGATAAAATAAGTCGAGAAAACAAATACTAAATTAATATGGAATGAGGACTTACCATTTGCGCATGGGATAAGAACTTACCTCCGTTGGCGCTCCAAACCTATGAAAGGGGCATTCAAAATGAGTCAAAACACTATATATATATTATATATATAACGGGCTCATTTTCCTATTCATTTGCATGTGTTGATTTGATAGTTTTTGAGCTCTGGGACCCACGGTGACAGTTTTCGATGAGAGTATAGTCAAAACGTTCATGGTGAGATAGCGATCATGCCTCTGAGAGTGGAACGTCGACCCACGAGATCTCAGGTTAGTTCTTCTTGATTTACCATTTTTGCACCCAAAATGTTAAAATGTTGAAATCTTTGTCTTGGGGGTCATTTTTAGAAATGCTAGTGTTAATAGGGTCACTTAGGGGGCGCCTAATGGGTAGGATTTTGTTTTAGTTAAAATGGTCAATTTTTGTGTTTTTGAGCATTTTTAGGGCACGTGACCCGTTTGAACTTGTGGGACAAGACCATCGCCACGAGCGGGGTGGCGGTTATAGGACTGCTGCCTTAGAAGGTGGCGATTACATAAAAGCGCTGCCACTGCGCACAGGGGTGGTGGTCCATTACAGAGTGTCAAAACAACACTTTACTTGATTTGTTTTTGCATTTTTAACATTCTTGCATGTTCTTAATAGTTTTTCCAATGCAATTTTGGTACTAACTTACTCCTTTTTGCATGTTTTTGGGTGTATGCAGAAGAAGGAGGAGTACATTAGATGGAGCCGGGAGAGGGAGTGTGATTGGCTCTCGCAGTGTTGGAGGCACTCTCCCAGGCAGAGCGGGATACTCTCTAGAGGGCTAGTATATGGAGGATTGCACAGGTTCCTCATGTTGCACTTGCCAGTCACATATTGTGTGACTTGTTCTCTTATTGGGATGCGGATTAGAATACCTTTTGATTTCTAGGAGTTAGGGGTGAGTGGTCTATCACCCTGGAGGATGTTTACCATATACTGGGGTTCCGATCCTTGGGTGGTGGTTGTCTCTTAAGACAATCAGTATCTAGATCATAGGTGGTTCAATGGGCCACCTATATGGGAGATGTGGTTGTATCGATGGGGTCGAAGAAGGGCGTGAGGATCCACTCTATTATTGAGTCAGACATTCCCTTGCTCCGTAAGGCCATCATGGGCATCCTTGCATCTAGACTGATTGGGGATAAGGGAGGGGACACCCTCTTATATTGTTGGGCCCCTATTATTGCACAGATTGAGGGCCATGGACGTGTCTATGCTTGGGGAGCAGATATCCTTGGGACTACCTACCATGACTTATACAGGGTAGTCCATTTACAGGGGCAGTCACTGAGCCACCCGACTCTTGTCATGAGTTGGGTGTATGAGCACATTATCCCATATGGGAGAGGTGTAGAGGTGGAGGATCCCGAGGCCGTCGGGGAAAACGAGGTGGATGGGGATGACAGTTCTTAGAGAACCCCACCAGCTAGTGGTTTCCCTGACTATAGTAGACATGGAGGCCACTCCTTATCAGGCCATGACAGGGGTATGGGGAGAGGAGACCGTTACACTGATTACCTGCTAGACCACCAGCCAGTTGATAGACAAGGTAGGGAAGTTAGAGGTACACCCCTTTGACAAAGTTCCATAGTAGTTTGGCCTTCCCTATAGTGGCATGCTTCCTCTGGTGGTGCCAGTGTATAGATCTATCTACGAGGCTCGGGGAGGTCCTAGAGGCTGGGGTGGACCATTGTTACACCTAGTACTCCTATTTGGCTAGGAGGGTGGTACATGCATGAGGGAGAGCTAGTGCTCCTCAGGCACCCTTACTTTGGATTACCACCGGTCCCGCTCATAGCAGTGATGAGCCCATTGATGTGGACTCCGAGTCTGAGGAGTTCACTGGGGAGAGACCGAGGAGGAGACAGAGGGCATGGAGATTAGTGAGACAGGTGGTGGGGGGATGATAGCGATCCTGAGTGGCATGATACCCAGGAGATCTTATAGGTAGAGAGGGTGGAGCGGAGCACAGAGAGAGTGACTCTGGTTTCAGAGGATTTTCTATCTCAAGACTCATGTGGAGATGGCGAGTCTGTTGTAGGTCATCATATTGCCCTAAATGTGGGGGGAGAGGGTACCCGGTCGGTGGTGGAATCGGTGGTGGGTGTGGATCCTATAGATCCTTCTTAGAGGCCCAGGAAATCCTAGTGAGTTTTCACTCTTCTCCTGACCTTTGTTGTAGTTAGACTCATCTTAGTTCATTATTTCTTTTTGTTTTTCTTACTCTTGGTTTTATCGTTGATCATTTTCTAACTTGTTTTCTCCTTTGTTTACAGTGACTGCTGATGAGTGGCGAGACTTGATTCGTTGAGTGTGTACCGATACCCTACTTCTCCCCTCGAAGAAGACTCGTGCTGAGCTTTTTGTGGATGTGGGGAGCCCTCAACAGCTGGTAGGCACACTGATGTTTTTGCCTCTGTCTGGTATGTGGTAAAGATTATGACTTCTCTCCAAATGGAGGTGGCTGGATATAGGAAAACCAAGTGCCTGATGAGGAGGAGCCATTCTCATAGTGATACAATGGTTACCAGGCGTGACCATGAGCCCTCGGTACATTCGGAGCACCGGTGGAGCCGGATTCCTAGGCATGGACGCACACCCTCTAAGGGATCCCATAGGGATTGAGAGACTATTTGGATCCTTTTGTAGTGACTCTTGCTAGATTGTTTATACGAGCACTTTTTATTTTCTGGGCTCATTGAGCATTTTGACCATGCCTAGTGCATGATGACATTGTACATGAAACACGATTATATATATACCTCTTTTTGGATCTAGATCTCTTTGTACCTAGAGTTTTGTGATTCATTTCCACATGTGTACTAGATGTTTATTAGAATTTTTCTTTTTATATGCTTTTCAGAATGTATGCAATGGAGAACAAATGTCACAAATGTTTTCTTTTTATATTTCGTGATGCTTTGATGTATGGTGACATGCACACCATGTGATCTTGAACTTTAGTTTCTATAAGCAATTTTCTGGTACTTCATATTGTTTTGACAAAATGTGATAATGAGCTAGTATGATGAGCGAGATGAAATTGCCCCACTCCTAACTCCACACAACTAGTAAGATGCAAGGGCTCACCACCGAGAGCTAGAAAGGGCACAAGCTATGAGGTGTGTTAAAATGGTAATGATGAGAGATAGCCAAAGAGTTGGTGGAACCAAATTAGGACACTAAAAACCTATCCTACTCAAGTGACTCCATAGTTTAGAATGTGACTTGCTTTACAGGTTTGTCTAGACTTAGATCCGTAGATGGCCACTTGGTTGACAAAATATGGTTTTCGTGGTTTTGAACTCTCTTGGAATTTTGGACATCGATTCATTTTTTTGACTCAATATTTCAAAGGTTTGTTTGAAATATTTTCTTATGACCTTCAATGTTTATTGTTAAGAGGACCCCCTACACCTTGCCCCATGCTACTAGTAGGAAGCACGGGCTTATCACCATGGACAAGGCACATGCAAGTAAAGTAATTTCCATCCTTTCCCAACCATACGTCACTAGTAAGAGATGCAAGCTCAACACCAAAGGTTGGTATGGTAAGGAAATGTGTAAAAGTAAAATTGTCTATTTGATTTATATTTGACTTACTTACTTGAGCAAAATGTTAGAATGTTCTCATTTCCAAAGATATATATATATATATATATATATATATATATATATATATATATATATATATATATATGGGATAGATGTGACACGATGAAGCTTCTAGAATAGACCATAGGCAAGACACCTATCCTAGGAAGAAATAAAAAGTGAGAAAAAGCATATAGGCCTCGTATGGCTACCATTAAGAATTTTTCGTATCTTGTTTTAATTGATGAAATGATTCTAAAATAGTTGATGATGTTATGAAAATGAAGAAGTATGATTTGAATGCTCCTGCCAATACTATCAGAATTTTGTAATGAATTACTTAAGAATAAGTCCCTTGATCACAAAATTTTATGAAATAAGTGAACAAAATGAACCTAACTAAATGAATATGTAATGTAGATATAGTTATACAAATAGTGCTAATGCTTCATGCATAAAACTATTTAAGATGTAAGGAATTGATTGATTCATTGAATTCCTCACCCTCCAGTGTGCATAAGAGATATGCACCATTCCCGTAGTCTTTCATGAATCGATATGGGCCCAACAATTTGGGCCGGAACTTTCTTCCTTCGTCGGTTTTCTTATCGATCCAGTTGTCTAGTCTTAGAACTAGATCTCCTTCATATATTTCTCACTCATAGACTTTTTTGTTGTATTGCTGGCAAATCTGGTCAGCATAGGCTCTATGCTTCTATTCAAAATTTAACTTGGCCTCGTCTAGGCTTTCTAGTTGAGAGAGGCATGCATCCCTATAAGATTCTTCATCCAGAATCCCTTGTAATGAGATGCAGAGACTGGGTATTTCAACCTCAAGCGGGAGAACTGCTTACCCTCAATACCAAAGTGAGAAAGGAGTTACTCTTGTTGGTGTTATTATTGAGGTTCGATGGGCCCATAAGGTCGGATATAGTTTTAGATGCCAATCTTGCTTGTTCTCCTTGACCATTTTGAGGAGAATAGCTTTCAACATTTTGTTTGTCGCTTCGGCCTTCCCATTGGCTTGGGGATAATAAAGAGAGGCCGTATGATGGTTTATTTTAAATTTACGCATAAATCACGAACCTCATTTTTCTTTAAGGATGTGCCATGATCTAAGGTAATGACTTGTGGGACACCGTACCTACAAATGATCTAGTTTAAGATGAACTTGGTGATCACGGCACCTGGTACAGTGGTAAGAGGCATGACCTCTACCCATTTGGTAAAATATTCTGTGGCCGTGATTATAAAGTTATGGCCATCTATTGATGAGGGAGAGAATTTCCCTATCAAATCTAGGCCCCACATAGAAAAGGGCCATGGAGTCGCTATTGGTTGCAGGGATTGTGTTGGCATGTGAATCTCGTGAGAGAATTCTTGGCATTTGTGGCACTTACGTACAAATTCCACTACGTCACGCTCGAGAGTGGGCCAAAAATAGCCCATCTGATGTATTTTGTGAGTGGTGGCGTGACCACCAAAATGGCCTCCACATATTCCACTATGTGAGATTCGTAAAGAATATTTTTGGATTCTTCTGTGTCAACACACCTTAGAAGCATTCCATCGAAAGCTTTGCGATAGAGCACTTGTTCTATAATAACATATTTAGCTACGATAATGCGTAACCACCTTCTTTGTTGTGGCGTGGCACCTTCTGGATACGTATGGTCCATGATAAAATTGATAATATCAGTATACCAAGGACATATAGAGATGGGAGGTCTGGTTTTGATGTAATATATGCATTCATCAGGAAATTCGAGGTCTACTAGATCACCTCCATCTAATGGGTTGTCGGCTAACCAATCTGCAATGATTTTCCCTAACAAATTTTTGGTTTATAAATGTTAATTCAAATTCACCCATTAAGGTTATGAAACGTCCAACCTTTTTAGACAAGGACCCTTGCGTGAGGAATGTCCGTAAATGGTCTATCTTTACAATGACCCTTGTTTCCTGGTTTAACATGTAATGTCTCAAACATTTTGTTGCAAAAATTATGGTAAGGCATTCTCTCTCTACCTGTGTGTAACGTGTTTCATAATCGAGCAATGTTCAGCTAATGAAATAGATCACGCATTCTTGTTTGTCATTGTCTTCTTGAGCTAGCATGTAGGCCAACGAGACATGAGTGGCTCATGAGTATAGGATCAAAGGGTAGTCTGGCTTGGGAGGCATTAGCATTGGTGGAGACAGTAAGAAGCGTTTAACTACTTCAAAGGCCTCATGGCATTCTTTTGTCCAAATAATGCAGCAATCCTTTTTCAACAAATTATTGATCGGATGAACAACAAAACTTAAGTCTAGAATGAATCTTTGGATTGCACCGAGTTTTCCAAGAAATGATCTGATACCAGAGTCATCTGATGGTGGAATCATTTCAAGAACAACCCAGATTTTGGCTGGGTCAACATCAATCCCTCATGATGATATGATGTAGCCCAGAATTTTGCCTCCTGTCACACCAAACACACACTTTTCTGGATTTAATGTGACGCCATACTCAATTAGTCATGAGAGGATGATACGAGCACTTCGGATGATCACAACATTTCTTGGCTTTGGCCAACAAGTCATCCACATAGGATTCTACAATTTTATGGATAAGATCATGGAATATATAAGTCATTGCCCACTGATATGTAGCACCGATGTTCTTAAGACCAAATGGCATGACAACGTAATAATAAGTTCCCCAGGGAGTTATGAATGTGGTTTTGGCTTGATCCTGCTCTGATATTTTAATCTGATTGTACCCTGAGAATCCATCCATGAGGGACAATAGTTCAAATATAGCCATTGCATCAACGATAATGTCAATGGATGGTAATGGAAAGTCATCCTTGGGACAAGCTTTGTTAATATCCTGAAAATCTATGCAAATTGGTATTTTCTCGTTCTTTTTGAGAATAGGGATGATATTAGATACCCATTGTGAATAGTCAACGGGTTTGATGAATCCCACTTGGAGAAGCTTTATTACTTCCTCTTTTACCATGAGAGCCAATTTTGGCTTCATTGGTCTTGAATTCTATTTAATTGGCTTCACATCTGGTTTAGTGATAAGATTATGTACCACAACTTGTGGTGCAATTCCTGCCATTTCTTTGTAATTAAATGCAAAAGCCTTTTGATGTTATTTAAGGATTCGGGTGTGTATTTCTATCTCCTCTGGGGTTAACAAGGATCCTAGTTTCAAGATCTTTGGTTCTTCCTCTGTTCTAATATTTATATCAATCGTTCATTCGATAAAAGAAGCATTACCTTCTTCAAATTCGGGCGGGGTGGAGGTAGTTCTAAATCTTCTCTATTCTCTATCTCGTAAATATCAAGATTCTTTTGCGGGGGGAGCTCTGCACTGGGATTTCCAAAGTAGGAACATGAGTGTGGGATTAAGAAAAAATCTACTACGTGATGTGTGAGGTGTAGCTCTGCATAGGCATTTAGGTAGTCAAGAGTGACTCTATCACTATCAATATGATCTAAGATAGAAGATCCTTTCTCAGCTATATGTGTTAGAAGAGGGTTTGTTGATATTTTCTTCACCAATGGTTCAGTACAAGTGATACCATGAAATGTGTATCTTCCAATTCATTGCTTGGAGTGAAACGTGAAGCTGAGGTTGCTATTGAATCTGTGAGAAGGTTCTGCTCTCATGGGATTGCTTCAATTGATATGAAGTTGAATCCCTTGCTTAGATCTAACACGGCTGTTTTGTATAGTTGTAAATGTTCAGCCCTAGTTTCATATACCTCAGAGACTTGGTTTGTGACTAGTTACGAGTCTCCTAGCACTCTAATGTTATTGACACCCATTATTTTAGCTAGGATGAGGCCAAGGAGGAGAGCTTTGTACTCAACTCCGTTGTTTGTACATTCAAAGTTTAATTTAAAGGTGAAAGGTAGGATCTTTCCCTCAGGTGAAGTAAAGATCACCCCCACCCCAGCTCCAAAGTGACATCTAGCTCCATCAAAGTGGAGAGTCCAATATTTACTAGGAAAAATGGATGTTGGGACATTTGTTACGTCTATTTCTTCTGCTTCGGTTACTTCTACCATGCAAACTTCCTCTGCTGGAAGGGAACCAACTCCTAAGGTGCATCCCATACCTATGGAATCAAATGGTAGGAGAATTGGTAGATCTTGCTCCAGTAATTTGACAATTTTTGTGGTAGTCCTTAACAATACCATTTCTACAATGTTAGCCTCATTTTTGAGTGTTGGGATGCCCTTGACTAGGTTCATAATTTCTAGTTCTATTGTAGGTATCAAATTTTCTTCCAGTTTTGAGTCGATTGGTTTGTGAAGTTGGTTTGTTGGGAGTTCAAACTCAGAGTGAATGCCTGGCCTTTTCTTCAGGTCTGCTAGGTGTATATCAAATGATTTTGGGTCACCTTTTGCTATGAATATCTTTCCCAGGTGCAAGAATATTATTTCTTGGAATAATGTAGAAGGGATTGCCTTCATGCAATGTATCCATGGTCACCTGAGGATCATGTTATAGTTGGTTTCCTGAACTATGATATAAAAATCGGTGAGGATCGTCTTGGGTCCTAAGGTGACTGGTAGTATTATAGTGCCCGAATTGAAGTAGCCTTGAGGCTATCATAACCTCTTAGCGTATTTCGTGTTGTGGAACAGTTTGTTTCTCCATATCCTAGCTTTTGAAGAAAAGAGAAGGGGACTATATTAACTACTGCCCCATCGTCAACCATTGCGCATTTAACATAATTATTGTAAACCCACACTTGTAAATGTAAGGTTGGATCACCTCTACATGTAATTTCAGCCTCTGTTGGCATTTTTTATACGTCAAATAAGCTCGGTATCCCTATCTGGCTGCCCCGGAGGATAAACATCAAAATCCACATGGTTTACTTGCATTTCTAGAGGAGGAGTGATGTTGATTAAATGGCCAAGGCCTAATGCTTCTAAGAGGGAAGCCCTATGGGCAAGAGAATTTTTTAACAAATCCAAGAAGGAGATGTGAGAGAAGGTCTTCATTAAGTCATTAATTAGATCATAAGCACCTATGGGTTTCGTTAATGTTTGTTGACTGTTATCTGGTTCTAGTGGATAACTTGGATTTGGCTAAGAATAATATTCTCGTGTTCTTGTTATGTCTTCTATGTGTAACTCAATATCTAACTACACTAGACCAACTATCTTGGTTCGTAGTTGAGTTCCTAGTTGAGGTGCGATGGGTGGGTTTAGTGAAGTTGAGGCTTCATGATTGTTATTTCCTATCATTACACCCTTGTTCATCCCATTTGGATTTAATTTATTGTTGTTATTGTGATTTGGGAGTGGATCATTAAAGATCTTGAGGGGTGAGTTTTGAGGGGAGACTCGATCCCATGAAAGTGTTTGGCGTGGGTGTCACAGAATCTTTTAAGAACATGTCTATGAAGAGTTGTCTTTGTTTTTTTGGCAAATGTTACATGAAATTATTTAAATCATGCAAGTACTAGTGTTATGGCCTTGAATTTTGTGGAAACCACAATACGAGTTAGGATTATAGCTCCTAGGTTGTTGGTTTGGAACGTGTTGTGGTACAAAACTTTGATTAAACTTTTGAGTATTAGGATTAAAGTTTTGAGTTTGTTTCCTTTGGTTTTGGTTTTGATATCTAGTTGAATTTGGACCATGTGTTTGGATTTGCAATTGTTGTTGTTGTTGTGGTGGTGGTGGATGATTAAAATCCACTGCGTTGATTGTCGAGTAAAGTTTTTATTTCATTGATTGTTAACGGTGGTGGAATGTTTACAAAATTTTCTCTTTTAGATTGGTCAAGTAACTCCATCCGTTGTAACCCCACAGCTTCTTGTTAAGGATCTTACGTCCTTGATTAGAATTCCTAGCATTAGGATAGGTCGTGGTGTTTTGATTGAGAGTCGTTAATTTCCTATTTGTCCCATATGTTTCATGACCACTATCAATCTCTTCTTGGTCGATTCGAGAGCACTTTCGAGTAATTCATCGTAAGTTCTTAGTGGGAACTTTTGGACTTCTTCCTTTATCTCTCTATTGAGTAAATTAAAGAATAAATCACATAGTTCCATTTGATCCATATTTGGAGCACTCACCGATGAGTAGAGAATCGTATGCCATCTTTGGATAAAATGAGTGGTAGATTCATTATGTTCTTGTTTGATATGTAAGAACTCCCTTATTCCCATTCTTAACAATTTTTTTATGTTGAAGGCTTTGATGAATTCTAGCATGATTTGTTTAAATGAGTGTATCGAAGCTTCAGGTATTCTGTAATACTAGTTAAGGGTAATACCTTCTAATGTTTTAGGGAATATTTTAGCGACAACCCCGTCCCAAGGGAGTAACTCCCATATGGTTGTGGCATAGGCCTTAATGTGTGCATTTGGGTCCCCTTCCCCTTTGTATTTGGGCAAATCGGGAAGAGGTCTCGAATCATAACGCTTTGTATGGTGAAGTCCAGGGTTCTTTTAAATATTCCAAATAAGTCCCTACTGCGTAGGCCTCAACCATCGATGGGGCTTGTTGAGGGGGTTGAGGTGGAATGGGTTATTGATATGGCATAGCATATGCATTTGTAGGGATATAAGGGAATCCCTGTGGTTGAACAAACATTCTAGGAGAAGAGAACATGTCTCCTTGTGGTGATTTTGAATAGATGTTTAAATAAGGAGGAGCATTGTTCTAGTATGGGTTGTTTGGTGCCAAGCCGAGAGGTGTCATGTTTTCAACTGGAGTGGCATTCAAAAATGCTGTCCTAGTTGGCATTTGTTGTGGATAATTATAAGGATTTTGAGGAGGCATGCCTAACATGCCTGTTCCTATAAGGAGGTCAACTTGACTAGAGTGATATAGAGGGTTGGGGATTCTTGCTTGTCCAAAATATGAATTTTGGTTTGCTTGAGAAAGTTCTAGCCCTCTAACCTTCTCATTTAAGGCTGAAATGACCTCCATCGGTGAAGACACAATGCTTTTCCTTAAGGGTGTTTGTTGTATGGCTTGAGGTTGTAAGGGGGTATGATACCCTGCTATGAATTGGTCGTTACCTTGCCAAGCTTCACCAAGTGTATTTCCCATAGGTGGAGGAATGGGGGTGTTTTCTTGGAATAGGGTATCATATTGTGTTTGTAAACTCCCTATAGGTGGGTACATGTTTTGGAAATGTTGTTCACTTTTAGCATAATGTGCTAAGTATTCCTCATCCAAAAAGGGGAGTGGGTCTGATTGTCTACTGATCTGTGGTCTGAACAAGACCCAAGGAGATGAAGTGGATTCTCCAGTAAATGTCATATTGTTAGAGCTTGATGGCTCTAGTTGTTGTGTTTGTGGAAACTAATCAAACTCCTCAATTTAGAACGAAGAACTAGAACTGGTTCTGTGAGGGGAGTTTGAGATGACAAGTAATTACTTGAATAGTTATCAACCCATGTAGAAAGTGAGGGTGACAGTTGTCTATTTATTTGACTATAGTTTACTTTGAGACCTGAGAGAGGTCTGCCATATGCATCATATCTCGACATATTTGGGGGTATATGAATACCCACAGAATAATGGGAAAGAGCAAAGGTGGATGGAAGAAATGAAAATAGAAAGAGGGATATTAGTTTGTTTCACGTCGGGTTCACCAATTTTGTATGATGGAAAAGTGACAAGTGAGCATGGGAATCTACAAGTACCCTTTCCTCGTACCCGACTTCCCGAGGTTGTGTTGAGACAGCCGGTGAATGTTGAATGTGAATGGATATGTATAAGCTAATCGGGTAATCTTAAATCCTCAACACACAATAATGGAATTTGTGAATCTAAGGTGAAGAAGGCCCTCCTAACCTAGATTGGTGTAATGGATCATTCGGATATAATGGCTACTCGGAGGCTCCAATTGATGTTGAGCTCTACCGAGATCCTATTTCTTGGTTGTTGGATATGTGGGAAGTGACCTGTGGGAGCTTCGTATATATCTCTAGACAAGGTCATGAAAGTAGTGGTAGGTCATTTTAGTGGATTTTGTGGTTAGCTATGGGTGGTTTTCTGGTCTAGCCTTAAAATATTGGATTGATTGGCTTCTATGTTTAATACAGAAAACTATGTTATGATATCTGGCAGGAGTGGTGAAGATCTAAACACTAATGTTCACAAACCAACATCAACGTCAGATTGATTTGTAGGCCCGTTGGGTTGTGGGACCTGTGGATCACAACCATAAGTTCGTGGTTGTTGTGGACCTCCTATGGTCATATGAAGAGTCAATCCCTGATTCCGAGTATCTAGTAGTTGTATGCCTTTTCAACCTCTATGTTCAAAACTAGGAGTTGTACAATTTTCTCAGAATATCTTACAGGTGTTCTGGCAACTTGAATTCGTAAGCTAGTGTTTATATCAATGAGGATATCTCCCATAATAGGATATGGGACTAGTGGGTTGCAACTGAATGTTTGCTCTCTTTCAAGTCCTATAATCGTGTGGATATTTATCAAGGCAGTCTATAATTTGGCTGATTTGACCAGAACTTGTGTGCTTTGTCGTCTTCTATGTTTAATCCTCTCAGCTGTGTGCTAACTTCTTGTAGGTCTGATGTTGTTCAAAAGACCTGAATTATGAGATTTTGGTCTATGTTGGCTAGTGCCACGGGAAGATTTTGTTGAGGCACGATTGGCTCAAAAATGTATTCCATGGGATCTCTAGGTCTCATGATTGTCATGTAAAAGATGATACAATTCTAACTAAAGTAAAGTAAACTGATTATCCAAGATATATTTATAGCATACATACATTCCTCTATTTTTGATAGAATATTTAACGAAATTAAAAGAACAACTATTTAATATATTCAAAAAATGACGACTAGTCTAATAACAAAATTAAAACAAGCAAGGTAGCCTTGTATAACTACTTGATTGCAATGCGGTTGTGATTTTAACCTAAATAACTAGATAACTCGATTAAATTAAATTGAAAGGCTCTCGATCCTACCTCGAAGTGAGGAATGAATTATAGTTTATTAGAAATTATCAATCCCCATAGCTTCCCTAGTAATATTGGAAGCAAATTTAAGCTGAAATGAAATAATTCACTACTCTATTTGATATGTTTTAACTAAATTTTTGACAACTTAAAGCTTGGAATTTGCGAATAGTGGAGAATCTAGTCATGTGTGATTTTGTCCCATCAAGTGTGATCTCCCATTCTTTCATGTTAACGTGAATCTGTTGGTTCAAAAATCATCGAATGGACAGATCTATGGATAAATGAGCCAACAGTGTGCAGGGCATAGCCCCTCTTTGAGTCAGCAAAGCGAAACTAGTTTATTGCTATTCTACCAGCAGGAATCTTGTGCAAATCTCACAATATTCTGCCTTCAGGGGTTGGGATCTCATCCCAGTAGAGTAGTTCCAATGAAGAACAGAAAGGAATGAAGGAAAGAAGGGAAGGAAGATGGATTTGAAGGGAGAAAAGAAATGAATTCCAAAGTAGAAAGGTCAGAGGGTCTATGTTTTGGGCTGGTAGTAAACAGAGCCGAACCTACTTGCATAGAAAAACAAAGCAATACTGATGAACAAATGAAAAAAAAGTAGAGATAGATCCAACAGAATAAACACATAGATCTGACATAAGAAAGATCAGATGCCCATAACACACATATTCAGCACAAAGTCTCAATATTTGTATTAATATTTTCTTTTGTTACAAAAAGTACAAAGCCTTTTCTTCTCACTTCTATTTTTCATCTAAAAATATCCACCCCTTAAATACAACAAGTATTCAAGTATTTATAGAAGAAGGAGAAGAAAGAAGGCAAAAACGGACCAACCACCTAATTACAAAATATCTTACAAAAGATTCCAAAGTCATTTGTTGACTTTTGACAACTTTGTGGATGACATCATCCCATGGTGCAACATGGATGATGTCATTGTTTGTGTCAACACACTTTAGATAATTACAAGGAGAAAGTTGGGAAGAAGAAAACTATTCATCGTCGTCCCACGGCTGAAAGGGAGTATCCTGCTTTTGTTGCTGCTCAGGTGACGAGATGTGGAACTGGGCACGGTACTCCATGAACTTGCTGATCATGGGTTGAAGTTGATCTTGGGAAGGATCCTTGTGTCGATCACTGATAGCTTCACAAGTCTCCCGCTCATCCATGAGATTTTCTGGGAGTTTGGAATAATCATTTTCTTCCTCTATCAGGTACCCAATGAAGTCACGACAAGCCAGCAGATTGTTGATGGATTTGGCGTCGAAAGTGACCTCTGGTCCCAGCCCTTGTGAAATGATCTCCTTGAAGATCCGAATAGTTTCCTCTACCTTTCTTAAGGCGAAAGAAGGAGTGAGAAAACCTGGAGACATTCTCAGGACAATCTACTCCATTTGATGCATTGCATCTAGGGCTTCCTCCTTTATTTTGTCGATCTTTTCTAGGACGAACTCCAGCTGATCAACCCGGTAATCCAGAGTAGAAAGGATTTTATTGAGGGCTCTGGGGTGACCAAGGACACCAAACTTGACCACATCTTCGATGAATAGTTGAGCATTTTCTGAATGGTCTCATACTACATCCTGGCATGGTCCAGCTCTTCAGAGATGGGTCCTGCTATCGCCTTGAGCTCTCTGTTTGCACTCGATTGATATTTTGATACAAACTAGTGAACTTGGTGATTACTCCCTCACTTTCCTTGAGGATTTGACTCCTCCAGGTGGAAACTGCCATACCCTGCTCACCGATTTTAGCATACTCATTAATCTTGTCTTGGTTAAAAGGCTCAGGAGTTTCGGTGGCGGTTGTTGGAGGCGCACTGCCCATTTTCTACAAGGCGTGGAGAAGATGTTTATTTTTCTCCTTTAATGACCTTTTCTCTTCCTTTACTTCCTGGAGCTTCTTGCAAAGGGCGTCAACTACAGATAGGGCCTCTCCCTGAAGGCTTTCTAAAGATGTCCCCATTGTGACTTGGGTCACTATGTAATCTGTCAAAGACAGATCCTTTTTATCCTTTAAAGGATTGGGGTATGCTATCTCCATTACTCTCTCCCTTGACGCACTCTGAGAGAAGCGGGTTAAAGGCTTTTGCTTCTTGGTCCCCTTTGATGGGATGATGGAGAAGTCCATTGGTGCGATGGGAACTTTCCTCTTTTGTTGGCTCAGGTGCTGAGAGATCCATGCTGGACTTATGGGAGAGGGACCGGAAATAGAAAAGGGAGTAACTACAGTAGTAGAAGGAAAATCCGTGGAGACACTTGGAGGCAGCATTGAGAGGGAGGCCAAGGAAGTGCTCATGGGAGTAAGGGATCTGCGGGGGAGGTAGACATGGGAATGGAAGGAACCGAGAGAGATGAGAGAAGAAATGGTGGGGGGCAGCTCCGCGAGAGAAGAGAAGATGGATGATGAGGAAGGGGGAACAATAGAAGAAGGGGGGGAGGATACGACCAAAGGAATGTTTGCTTGGGTCACCCGAGGAGGGGAAGGAGGAGAGGGAGAATGGATGGAAGCGACCTCAACAGTTATAGTAGTGGCCACACCCTGAGTGAATGTGCCTATCAGAACATCTTCCGCTGCTTCTTCTTCTAGGATTTCCAGGATTACAACCCGTTCTTGTGAAGCGAAGGAGGACTTTCAAGAACTTCCTCATGGGTGAAGCTTGACTCACCCTCTTTGTCTTTCCTTTTTCTCTTTGGCACTGCTTTGGCCTCGAAGGTACGTTGCCCAACGAAGAAGTGGTGAAATCAACTCCGAGGTAGATGAGACCATTCATCCTACACCAATGCTCTGTTCTTCGCAGAGTTTCATTGACCCTTTCCTCTATTATGCGAGGCGCTTTGGTTCTATCAATTCTGGCAAGAAAGGCGATCGTCCCCACCTATGTCAAGATTTACTTGATCAACTTCTTGATCAGCGGTTTGATAACTTTTTGGGGCGATGGCCATGCCATACTTGGATGATTTCAGCCAAGGCCAAGTGGGAATGGTCTTTCCTCCTGAGCTCAACCTCATGATATAGGTCGATATAAATATCCTCGATCTGTGGAACGTGGATCGGATCGAGTTTGGCTCTGGGTAGGTAATTCCTTGGGTCGAAAGTGGGCCTTGCCGGGAAGTTGTGCTTTAAATTTAGCAGCTCCAATTTTGCAAACATATCCCGTGCTTTGTGGTGAGAGAGACAAGTATACCTACCCACTGTGAGGGGGAAAGGAGTTCCACCCTTCTTTCTCTTTAGGCACTTCTCGTGGTAGGTTATAAGCTGTCTTGACAGCTCCAACAGGATCAACTTGGGGCCGGCATATCTCGGCAATTTGGTTGGTTCCCCCAAGAAGTTGGCTGCCCTTAGATAGGTAAAGGTGGGGAATTGTGTGAACAAGGCTCCCCATTTCTCTGTAGCTGCAACAATGCTCTTGGTCGTACGACCGTGAGTCATGTTTGGCCTCAAAAGGTAGACGATGCCATAGAAGAAGGCATCATTAATCTTTGTAAACTGGGGGATACTATTTTCCAGCTTTAGTTCTGGATAGTATTCATATATTTTGACTTGGGGCCAAACCCCGCACCACATTAAGGCTGGATAATCTCTTTCTGAGGCTGCAGCATAAACTATGTAGGAGTTCATGTAGAACCTCCCCATTGTGGTGAGTTGTTGGAGCTGCTCAGATATAGTGCTGCTTATGATCTCCGCCCACTCGAAGCGTTGATCTGGCACATTCTTGTTCATTGTTTCCAAGTATCTCAGCATCCATTTATGAAAGTAGTGGGCATCAGGAAGCCCAAATACTCTGCTTAGGAACGTGATTATATCACTTAGTTCCTTGGAAAAATTACTGCGATGAATGATCTGTGGCCATCTTGTTACCACCTTCTTGTTTTTCAGGTATACCTCATTCATCAATTGCATACATTGGTCTTCATTATCCTCCCAAGCCTTGGTGCAGTCTTCTTGGCTTATGGCCACAAAGTGATGGTGGTGAGGGATGCCAAGCATAATTTCAAAGTGCCAGGCAGTGAGGTTGATCATGACCTCACCCTTCTCATTCAGGACACACCTGGTGTCTTTGTTGCAGCAGTGGGCCACTACCATCATGAATTCATTATTTACTACACTGACCGGGATTCCTCCAGCAAAATGTAGGCCACCGCTACCTGCGGTTGTCCATCCAGAGACTTCGTTTGACCCTTCGGGTTCCAGCCCGAGAAATCCTCCATATCAATGTGCCCGAGGTCTGAGTCTCTTATATCTATGTTACACTCTACCTGGGATTCGGGCATCCTAACCCTCGATATTTATACTTCATCTCTTCTTCTATAAGTTTGGATTTGCCCTTGGACTTGGTTGGTCTCTTACTTGATGTTGACATATGTAGTTACGAACTGATTGCTGATCCGCAAGAAGAAGAAGTGAAACCCAATGTAGTTTGATCTTCCATTAAAGCGTTGTGAGAAGGAAGAGTTAGCAATTTTAAGGTCTCGGGCGCGGGGTGCATGAACACTCGTAGGCTACAAATAAGTTAAATAGTATGGCGCATAGAAAAGAGGTGCCTGCAGGACAAATCAAGTGCAAAAGAAGAAGTGATGGAAAATGCAAATGACATTTTTGTTGTTGCAAGCGAAGTGCACTGCAATATATGTAAAAAATAAAAAGTAGATTTCTTCAACTTTACATAAGTCTATAATCTTTATGTTATTCATATGTTACATTTGCGGGAATAGTCCTCCGGAGGGTTATATGAGTTTATGCAAGCCTCTTACGTAGAGGGTTTAACATTATGTGATGAACGGGCTGTTAATAGTTTATATTTGACCCAAATAAAGTGATTTTTTGGATGCGAGAGGTGCTCCCTAATCCTTTTTTTACCACATGAGTTTGATGTGCCAAGAGGACACAGGAAAGGAGGAGTTGTGCGAGAAAGTGGGGGGCAGGATATGCAAAACAACAAAGGAGGTGCCATTCATGGCTTCATAAATCATATAATCCAACCCCACAAAGGAAAATAGCAAGTTTACAAAAGTCATAAAGGGTTATATGAGTTTAAGCAATAAGGACCACATACTTGGGTGATTGTAATAAAGAGACCCATGTGATTTTTTTAGAGGTGAGTCCTCTTTACCAAGATCTCGGAAAGGAGGAGAAGTCACGGGGAGGATAGCAAAACAACAAAGGAGGGTTTCATGGCTTCATAAATCATATAATCCAACCCCTTGTAAAATATGAGAGCAATAAGGACCACATACGAGAGGAAAATGTGAGATCAATCACGTGTTTTGGCAGTGCGAGAGGAAAAAGATCAATCACGTGAAAGTGATAGGAAGATGTGCCTATATATAGGCAAGGTTGTAATAAATGTGCCAACCACTTTTTGAAGTGGCGCACAAAAACTCTGTCGATAATAGCAGGAAAGCATGCGCCCTTTGGCGCACTAAAACACTTGTCGACACAAAGTTATGTGCACCTTTGGCACACCAAAAGTGTTACAACATGGAAATATGTGTGCTGTTGGTGCACCAAAATGCGGTGCAACAAAATCATTGTTGACACAAAGGCACATGCGCCTTGGCGCATGCAAGAAAGGCGCAACATGGTGAGGCACACCAAAATGTGTGTCGACACTTCAAACCGTGCACCAAAGGAATTAAAGGGGGTGCAGGAACACTGCATGTTGCATAGACATTAGGTGCGCCTAACCAAAAAAGACCAAAAATGGCTAAGTTCGGAAAACTAGATTTCCCGGGAAGGGATTTTGCAACGTTCCGAACGCAAGGAGTCCCTGACGAGGGACCGAACAAAATTTTGGTAGGGTTATCTGTAAAATTGCCCTTGCCAATTTTATGGGATAACAGCTGGCTCTTTCTGGGGACTATCTCTGAGCAAACCTCAGGGGTAGAGAATCCCAGATCTTCACGTGCCTATCCATTCGGTGATCAGTCAAAAACAAGGGAGACCGGAAGGGAAACACAACCAACAAAAGTAAACACATGAAAAAAACACACAATCTGAAGCAAATCAGACAAAGAAGAGAGCGAGCTCTACTTCTGAAGATTTTCGAGATGCTGCCCGCTATAGGGAAGTGGGAGTCTAGTTTCATCCAGGATACGAGAGATAGAAAGTATTCTCTCTACTAAGCTTCTTGATCTTAAAAGGCCCTCTCCACGAGGAATCAAATTTTTCAGGCATGCCTTTTGGCTCTCTTCATTTTTCCCACAAAAGGACGAGGTCTCCCACCTAGAAATTTATTTGCTTAGCTTTTTATCGAACAATCTATTTACTCGATTCTCGATGCTCGGTGATCCCGCGACCACTCTTATTCTCTTTTCTTCAAGCTCTGCTAGATACATGATCCTCTTTTCAAGGGAATTTTGGAAAGTCTCATCTTCGATTGCTCGGGCCAAGCGCAGAGCAGGGAGTTCCGTAGAAATGAGAAGCTCGGCATCGGTGCCATATAACACTTGAAAAGGAGACATACTGAGAGATCTCTTGGGAGTAATGTGGTTTTCCCATAAAGCGTCGTATAAGGACTCGTACCACATTCTTTGATTCTCATCCACTAGCTTTCGTATGATGGTTACTAAGTTTTTGTTACTGGATTCTGCTGACCATTTCCCTGAGGGTAATAATCTGAGGCGTGAGCCAAAGTTATCCCGTATTCATAGCAAAAACCAACAACTTCTTGTGAGGAGAAGTTGGAAGCGTTATCAGCAACAATCTTGTTTGGAACGCCAAACCTGACAATAATATTCTCTTTGATGAAATTGCAAACAACCTCGAAAGTGGCATGTTTAACAGGTATGGCTTCCACCCACTTGGTGAAGTAATCTATTGTTGTTAGGACATAACTATGTCCGGAACTTGATTGGGGATTGAGTGCACCGATAAAATCAATTCCCCACTGCTTGAATGGTTTGTCGACAATGACCGGCCTGAGGGGAAAAGTAGCCAACTTGGGCTTGCCGACGAACTGCTGGCAAGGCTCACACTTTGCTACCCAGGTAGCTATATCTTGGAAAAGCATCGGCCAATAGTACCTGGCCCGAATGATCTTGTGCATCATCACGGAAGAGGAGAAATGGCCCCATAGGCTGAATTATGAAAACTTTCAAGTAACTTCACCTGCTGTGGCTTGTCAACACATCGCAAGAAGATGCCATCTATTCCGTGTTTGTATAAACTGTCATCCCAGATGACATATTTGGCTGCTCTGAGCTTTATAGTGTGCTTCTCCTTTGTAGTTAGATGGGCTGGGCATTTGCCATAGGTGAGAAAGAAAGTAATATCGAATACCACTCGTCACTGGTTGCGACAAATAGGACCATAGGTAGTGAATCGGGTTTCTCCAACTGGCTTTGTGCTCCATTGGTGCAATCATCTTTTCCTCTCGGAACTTCTGAATCTTGGTTTTCAGCCATAAGTTGACATAGGCCTTTGCCTCTTACTAACTTGGTTGGTTTTATATCCAGATCATACTCCTGGACCTTTGCAATCCAATTTCCTCACAAGCTTCCTAACTCCTGTTGAGTTAAGATGGACTTTACTGCCGTGTCAGGAACCAGAACCACCGTATGGGAGTTTAGAATGTAATACCTGAAGTTCTTAACTGCTTTGACAATGGCGAAGGCATGCTTTTCCAACTGAGACATTTTTAATTTGTGAGGCTTGAGGGGAGAGCTCATGAATGCAATTGGGGATTCAACATCCTCAGAATTCTTTTGCATCAAGATGGCAGATACAGTATGCTCAGATGCATAGCTATACATAATAAAATCCTTGGAGAAATCGAGGCATACCAAGACTAGCACGTGAGCAATAGAGGCTTTTATTTCTTCTAACGACCTCTTCCCTTATTCGCTCCATCAGAAATTTTGTGACCCTTTCATCATGTCTAATATGTGGCGAGTTTTTTCAGCAAAGTCGGGAACAAAGCACCTGAGAAAATTCACCTTTTCGAAGAAAGAGTGAACGCCGGTCTTGAATGTAGGAAAAGTAAGGATCTGAATAGCCCTAACTCTTCCGGTATCTATCTTCATTCCTTCTTTGACAACAACATGTCCTAGCAACATTCCTTCTGTGACTCCAAAAACAGACTTTTTCGGGTTCAGGGAAATCCCATGCTCTCGGCATCTGGCCAATACTTGCTCCAAATGATCACAATGATCATTTCACCATTTAGAGAACACAGTTAAGTCATCTAGGTAAACCACAATGACCTTCCCCATCATACCTTTGAATGCAAGGTCCATGGCCCGCTGAAAAAGTGGCGCCAGCATTGGTCAGGCCAAACGACATCATGCTGTAAGAAAACGTACCCCAAGGAGTAGTGAATGCTGTTTTAAATTGGTCTTCAAGTGAAACTTCAATCTGATTGTAGCCTGAAAAACCATCAAGCATGGACAACATTTCTGATCCAGTTATTGCTTGTAGAACCTTGTCCATTATTAGAAGCGGGTAGTTGTCCTTCAGGGATGCCTAATTTAGGTTGCGAAAATATACACATATGCGTATCTCTCCATTCTTCTTGCACCTTGGCGAATGTTTGCAACCCAGCATCTTGTGATGGATAGGAAAAATAATCATAAGGTCCAACATTTTCTGAATTTCAACCTGGATAGTACCTGAGATTTTAGGATTATAATGTCTCTGCTTCTGGCGAAAAGGTTTGATGTCTTCTTTCAACGGGATATCATGCTAGACGTCCTTTAGCTTGAAAGACTTTAGATCGGCATAGGACCATGCCAATACATCCATGTATTTCTTCAGCAGTTTGACAAACTTCCGCTTCTCTTCAGGTGTGCAACATTTTCCAATGTTCACAAACTGCGGATGTTCTACCGAACCTAAATTGACCGGTTCGGTTTCTGGGGAGGAAATAGGATCATCTCGCCTCTTCTTTTTAACAAAGCGATCATGCCTGTCGAACAACCGCTCTAGGGAGACCAGGCCTTTTGGGATTTTATTTCCTTTGAGTTGACATATGCCGTCGTTCCCTTTTGATTCTTTGTCTTGATCCGTAACAGATTCACGGCATGTAGAAGTGGATCCTTCAAAATGAAGTTCACTAAAATTTTCCACCTTTTCTAGAAAGGCAATGAGTTGATTGTCATTGTTGAATACTTGCCAATGCTGAGAATTGTCCAGCACACTTGGGTGGAAAACCACCTCAATGGTATATTTGTCTATTTTCAAACCTGGGTGAGGGAGCATGAGGGATGCTGAAACAGCCAATGAATCAGCCATGTCATTCTGAGCTCTTGGAATGGATTCTATTGAAAAAGCGTCAAATTCTTTGATGTTGTCCCACACCGCATTGCGGTAATGCCTGAGCCTCTCATTCTTCACTTGATATATCCTTTTAACTTGATTTATGACTAGCTCTGCATCACCTTGTACTTTCAAATTTTTGATCCCTCTTTCCTTTGCGGCTTGCATGCCAAGTAGCAGAGATTCATACTCAGCAGTATTATTTGTGTTGAAAAACTACAGCTTGAAAGAGAGAGGAATAATCTCCTCTTCAGGAGATATAAGCATGGCTCCAGCGCCGCATCCACTAGTCGCGCAGCTGCCATCAAACTGCAAAGTCCAGATCTTGTTAAGATCTTCTTCTTGGATGAGGACAACCATTTTGTCAGACTCAGTAGACAAGAAATAGTTCCCCATTCCTGATGATTCGAAAATAATTTGGGCTTTGGGGTCCTCAGAGTTAGTAACCAGGTACTTCTTTTGTGATTCAGGCTCCAATGTTTGCATTACACCTTTGACGGGGATTCTAGCCTTAGACCAGTCCATATGAATCTCCCCACCAACTTCACTGCAAAACTTCTTCCCAGCAAAATTCCATAGGCTGCTGGAATGTCGCAACGAGGATGGTTATTTTTACTCTTTTCTCTGGGAACACCGCAAATGCAAATCGAGCGTCCTTGATTTGACCGATTAGCGAAACTTGTTTGGTTTCCAAGGAATAACATCTCTGAAAGGCTTGGTAAGGGTGAGGCCCAGAGCATGGGTGAATTTTGCCAAGTATGACATTATCGGAAGCCCCGAATCAATTATGCAATTGCTTAGCTTGTGGCCATTGATTAGGAGGGAGAGGTAGAAGGGTTCTATTTTGCCTAATGCGAAGTCGAGGCAACATTTATGAGGGATGAAGGAGGGGTGGAAAGGATTCCTTTTGGGGAAACCTGATTAGTCATGACAGCTTGACTTTGGATGTATTCAGTCAACCTTACAAGCTGTTCGGGGTTTGACAAAAGGTACTTAGCTTCAGAAATTTGAGTCTTGGTCTTTTTAGTGTGGTCTATGATGTCAAACGTGGCCAAGGGTTGCGCGGATGAAGGAATGAGTCCCTCATTTCGCGATGGTAGAGTAGGATTACTGGTCTTCATGGAAATAGAAGAAGACTGATTTGGAGGAGAGATGGGAGGAAAATATTTCTTTGTAAAAGACTTAACAGGGGGTTGAGCAGGAAGAGGATTACCTCTTTTAGCAATAGTTGGGGGCATGGAAGATGCAGCCTTCTCTTTCTACACATTGGCAGCGACCTCTGCTTCTTTTCCTTGCGAGTGGGTAAAAACAACATATGATTGTCCGCTTGCATATCCTTGGGTACCCTCTTCTTCGTCAGATTCTTCCTCATCAAATTCCATATACCCGATAGTAGAGTCACCATTGGTTCACAAACATCTTGATCATCTTCTCCTTGAGATGAAGGTTCTTCATAATTTTGGTCCTCTTCTTCGATTTTGGCCAAAGCATTGACCGGAGGAGCCTCAAGCGCAAACCGTGGAGCAGTTGTAGGAAGACGCGGCCTATGCGGGACGCTGTTGGGAGTAAAAGTTCTTCATGGAATATCCCTGTATGAGGAACTGGGGGAAGCTTGGGCTGACTACTTCTTTAATGCGAGCAAGTCATTTGCCATCTTCTGAAATACCGGATCAGCTGAAGTGGCCTAAGAAGGATTTGTAACTTTGAACTTGGATGAATCTCATTTCAATTCACCAGATATTAGCAAGGTCTCTAGGAAGAGGCAAACCGACACATCTTCATGGGTCACATCCAGGATGCTGCATGACATGATGAATGCAGATATATGTGCATCTATGCTTTGATTTCCACTCCCATCAAATTTGGGAAAATTCTTTCGGTTTCCATGTGGAAGTGCATGAACATGGATGTGGTAATGTGAGAGGGCCCATAGCATTTCCCCATGGTATTGCCATTTGGACAGCTGGAAAAAGAATGCACGCTGGGAGGACGGTCCCACTGAGCAACAAGGCACTGCAGAGTGATGTGGATGCTCCTGGTGAGAGATGCTTCCTTCGTGGAGGTGAGACACTCCTGGATGACCGATCAGCCAAGCTCAGTGATGAGAAGCGTGGTGGTGTAACACTAAAGTTGTGCCCTTGAAGCAGATCAAAAGTGGGATCAACTTCTCCACAAGCTCTCCTGCTGTGAGTAAATGGTTCACCCGCTAGTGTACCTTCCAAATCTGCAATATTTTAGAGCAAATTTAAAAAATCTTTTTGGTTGTACTTGCTGATTTTATGATTTTTTTGACAAAAATCAGCAGCATGTACTTTTCTAAATATTTAATTTTATCCCTCTTTTGAAAACCGATTGTGGTTTAACAACAAATATCAATGAGGATAAAATGATGGTTAACTTAGTAAGCTGATTTTCAGATCTAAAGTTGACTTTTTAAAGAGTTTGAAATTTTTGGTAAACTATCAAAAACTCAGATCTACGGAAATATATGGATTTTTGTAAAAAATCAGCGAACTAAAGGTCTCTAACTAGTCCATATCTATGGATCTCTGAAGAAAATTTTCAATTTGGAGCACTTTTGCAAAATTTTGGATTTTGAACAAAAAGTTAAAATTTGCAAACAGGTAGTGATTTTTTGATTTTTTACTGATTTTATAGCATACCGCTACCATAGATCCAGTAGATCTATTTTCTTCCCCAGTAGAGTCACCAAAAACTGTTGGTTCAAAAATCTATCAAATGGATAGATCTATGGATAAACGAGCCAACAGTGTGTAGGGCATAGCCCCTCTTTGAGTCAGCATAAAGCAAAACTGGTTTATTGCTATTCTACCAGTAGGAATCTTGTGTAAATCTCACAATATTCTGCCTTCAGGGGTTGGGATCTCATCCTAGTAGAGTAGTTCCGACGAAGAACAGAAAGGAATGAAGGAAATAAGGGAAGGAAGATGGATCTGAAGGGAGAAAAGAAATGAATTCCAAAGTAGAAAGGTCAGAGGGTCTATGTTTTGGGCTGGTAGTAAACAGAGCCGAACCTACTTGCATAGACAAACAAAGCAATACTGATGAACAAATGACAAAAAAGTAGAGATAGATCCAACAGAATAAACGCATAGATCTGACATAAGAAATATCAGATGCCCATAATACACATATTCAAAGACAAAGTCTCAATATTTGTATTAATATTTTCTTCTGTTACAAAAAGTACAAAGCCTTTTCTTCTCACTTCTATTTTTCATCTAAAAGATATCCACCCCTTGAATACAACAAGTATTCAAGTATTTATAGAAGAAGGAGAAGAAAGAAGGCAAGAACGGACCAACCACCTAATTACAAAATATCTTAAAAAATATTCCAAAGTCATTTGTTGACTTTTGAAAACTTTAGTGGATGACATCATCCCATGGTGCAACATGGATGATGTCATCATTTATGTCAACACACTTTAGATAATTACAAGGAGAAAGTCGGGAAGAAGAAAACTATTCATCGTCATCCCGCGGCTGAAAGGGAGTATCCTGCTTTTGCTGCTGCTCAGGCGACGAGATGTGGAACTGGGCACGATACTCCATGAACTTGCTGATCATGGGTTGAAGTTGATCCTGGGAAGGATCCTTGTGTCGATCACTGATAGCTTCGCAAGTCTCCTGCTCATCCGTGAGATTTTCTAGGAGTTTGGAATAATCATTTTCTGCCTCTATCAGGTACCCAATGAAGTCATGACAAGCCAACAGATTGTTGATGGATTCAACGATCGAAAGTGACCTCTGGTCCCAGCCCTTGTGAAATGATCTCCTTGAAGATCCGAATAGTTTCCTCTACCTTTCTTAAGGTGAAAGAAGGAGTGAGAAAACCTAGAGAAATTCTCAGGACAATCTACTCCATTTGATGCATTGTATTTAGGGCTCCCTCCTTTATTTTGTCGATCTTTTCCAGGACGAACTCCAGCTGATCAACCCGGTAATCTAGAGTAGAGAGGATTTTGTTGAGGGCTCTAGGGTGACCAAGGATGCCAAACTTGACCAGATATTCGACTGAACAGTCGAGCATTTTCTGAAAGGTCTCATGCTGCATCCTGGCATGGTCCAGCTCTTCGGAGATGGGTCCTGCTATCGCCTAGAGCTCTCTGTTCACTTGATTGATATTCTGATACAAACTGGTGAACTTGGCGATTACTCCCTCACTTTCCTTGAGGATTTGGTTCCTCCAGGTGGAAACTGCCATACCCTACTCACCGATTTTGGCATACTCATTAATCTTATCCTGGCTCAAAGGCTCAGGAGTTTCGGCGGCAGTTGTAGGAGGCGCACTGCCCATTTTCTGCAAGGCGTGGAGAAGATGTTTATTTTTCTCCTTTAACAGCCTTTTCTCTTCCTTTACTTCCTGGAGCTTCTTGCAAAGGGCATCAACTGTAGATAGGGCCTCTCCCTGAAGGATTTCTGAAGATGTCCCCATTGTGACTTGGGTCACTGTGTAATCTGTCGAAGACAGATCCTTTTTATCCTTTAAAGGATTGGGGTATGCTATCTCCATTACTCTCCCCTGACGCACTCTGAGAGAAGTGGGTTAAAGGCTTTTGCTTCTTGGTCCCCTTTGATGGGATGATGGAGAAGTCCATCGGTGTGATGGGAACTTTCCTCTTTTGTTGGCTTAGGTGCTGAGAGATCCATGCTGGACTTATGGGAGAGGGACCAGAAATAGAAAAGGGAGCAACTGCAGTAGTAGAAGGAAAATGCATGGAGACACTTGGAGGTGGCATCGAGAGGGAGGCCGAGGAAGTGCTCACGGGAGGAAGAGATACTGCAAGGGAGGTAGACATGGGAATGGAAGGGAGCTGAGAGATGAGGGAAGAAATGGTGGGGGACAGCTCCGTGAGAGAAGAGAAGATGGACGATGAGGAAGGGGGAACAACAGAAGACGGGGGAGAGGATACGACCAAAGGAATGGTCGCCTAGGTTACCCGAGGAGGGGAAGGAGGAGAGGGAGAAGGGATAGAAGGGACCTCAATAGTTATAGTAGTGGCCACACCCTGAGTGGATGTGCCTATCGGAACATCTTCTGCTGCTTCTTCTAGGTTTTCCGGGATTACAACCCATTCTTGTGAAGCAGAAGGAGGACTTTTAGGAGCTTCCTCATGGGTGGAGCTTGAATTACCCTCTTTGTCTTTCCTTTTGCTCTTTGGTAGCTGTTTTGGCACAGGAAGGTGCGTTGCCCAACAAAGAAGTCATGAAATCAACTCCGAGGTAGATGAGACCATTCATCCTGCACCAGTGCTCTGTTCTTCGCAGAGTTTCTTTGACCCTTTCCTCTATTGTCTGAGGCACTTTGGTTCTGTCAATTATAGTGAAAGGCCAGTCATCCCCACCCGTGTCAAGATATACTTGATCAACTTCTTGATCAGTAGTTTGATAACCTTTTGGGACGATGGCCATACCGTACTGGATGATTTCAGCTAAGGCCAAGTGGGAATGGTCTTTCCTCTTGAGCTCGACCTCATGATATAGGTCGATATAAATATCCTCGATCTGTGGAATGTGGATCAGATCGAGTTTGGCTCTGGGCAGGTAATTCCTTGGGTCGAAAGTGGGCCTTGCTGGGAAGTTGTGCTTTAAATTTAGCAGCTCCAATTCTATAAACATATCCCGTGCTTTGTGGTGAGAGAGACAAGTATACCTGCCCACTGTGAGGGGAAGGAGTTCCACCCTTCTTTCTCTTTAGGCACTTCTCATGGTAGGTTATAAGTTGTCTTGACAGCTGAAACAGGATCAACTTGGGGCCAGCGTATCTCGGCAATTTTGCTGGTTCCCCTAAGAAGTTGGCTGCCCTTAGATAGGTAAAGGTGGGGAATTGTGTGAACAAGGCTCCCCATTTCTTTGTAGCTGCAACAATGCTCTTGGTCATACGACCGTGAGTCATGTTTGGCCTTAAAAGGCAGATGATGGCGTAGAAGAAGGCATTGTTAATCTTTGTAAACTGGGGGATACTATTTTCCAGCTTTAGTTCTGGATAGTATTCATATATTTTGACTTGGGGCCAAACCTCGCACTGCATTAAGGTTGGATAATCTCTTTCTGAGGTCTGCAGCATAAACTACATAGGAGTTCATGTAGAACCTCCTCGTTGTGGTGAGTTGTTGGAGCTGCTCGGATATCGTCTTTGCTTGTGATCTCCGCCCACTCGAAGCGTTGATCTAGCACATTCTTGTTCATTGTTTCCAAGTATCTCAAGCAGCCATTTATGAAAGTAGTGGGCATCAGGAAGCCCAAATACTCTACTTAGGAATGTGATTGTATCAATTAGTTCCTTAGAAAATTTGCTGTGATGAATGATATGTGGCCATCTGGTTACCACCTTCTTGTTTTTCAGGTATACCTCGTTCATCAATTGCATACATTGGTCTTCATTATCCTCCCAAGCCTTGGTGCAGTTTTCTTGGCTTACGGCCACAAAGTGATGGTGGTGAGGGATGCCAAGCATAATTTCAAAGTGCCGGGTAGTGAGGTTGATCACGACCTCGTCCTTCTCATTCAGGACACACCTGGTGTCTTTTTGTAGCAGCGGGCCACTACCATCATGAATTCATTATTTACCGCCCGACCGGGATTCCTTCACAGAAAATGTAGGCCCACTTTGCCTACCGGTTTGTCCATCCAGGGACTTCCTATGACCCTCTAGGTTCGCCCAAATCCTCCATAGCAATGTGCCCGAGCTCGAGTCTCTTATATCTAGGTCACACTGCTCTGCTTGGGATTTGGGCATTCTAACCCTCGATATTTGTACTTCATCTCTTCTTACTCGTAAGTTTGGATTTTCCCTTGGACTTGGTTGGTCTCTTACTTGATGTTGACATATGTAGTTCTGAACTCAGTTGCTGATCTACAAGAAGAAGAAGTGAAACCCAATGCAGGAAAGTCATATTAGCTATTTGATCTTCCATTAAAGCATTGACAGAAGGAAGAGTTAGCAATTTTAAGGTCTCAGGGTGCAGGGTGCATGAACACTGTAGGTTGCAGGGTTAAATAGTATGGCACATAGAAAAGAGGTGCTGCAAGGGACAAATCAGCGCCAAAGGGCACAGGGCACATGGAAACTGCAGATGACATTTTTGTTGTTGCAAGCGGAAGTGCGCCTGCGCCATATATATGCATTTTATAACAGGCGCTGATATTCTTCATGTTACATGGGAACAGGATGCACCAGTGGCACATATAATCTTTATGTTACATGTAAATTTGGTGTGCCAAAGGTGCATATATGGTTTGTGTGACATATGCATTATGTGCGCAAAAGGAAACTCGGCACAACTCAAAGAGGGATTGCATAACATTATGTTGCTATAATAAGGGATGCGCTGCTATTGTTAACAGTTTATACTTGGCACAAATAAATTTGATGTTGCATGGATGCAGGGTGCACCAATGGCACAAGTTTTTGCAATGTTGCACATGAGTTTGGTGCGCCAAGAGGGCACATGGAAAGCGGGTGTTGCAAGCGAGGAAAGTGCGCCTTGAGGGCGTAAATTTTTTTATGCAGCAAGCGTGGTGGATGTGCCGTTGGCACGACTGTACTTTATGTTGCAAGGGTGGGTGGAAAATGTGCCAAAGAGGAAAAAAGTAGTTTACCAACGTTTAAGTCTATGTTCTTCCTCTGGAGGGGTTATATGAGTTTAAGCCTCTTATGCAGGGTTTCTTGGGTGATGAACAAGGATGTAATAAAGAGACCCAAGTGATTTTTTTAGAGGCAGAGTCCTCTTTACCAAGAGATCTGGAAAGGGGGAGAAGTGCATGGGGGAGGATAGCAAAACAAAAAAGGAGGGTTTCATGGCTTCACAAATCATACAATCCAACCCCACAAACAAACAACCAAGAAAAAAAACATAAAATATGAGAGCAATAAGGACCACATACCAGGATTATAAAATGTGAGAGGTGAAACTGGGTCCACGAAAGTGACACGAAGACGACAGGTGTGCTGACAGGTGCAGAGGAAAAAGATCAATCACGTGTTTTCTGACTGGTGAAAGTGACAGGGCAGATGCGCCTATATATAGGCAAGGTTGTAATAAATGTGCCAACCACTTTTTGAAGTGGCACACCAAAATGCCTGTCGACAATGGAAAGCATGCGCCCTTTGGTGCACCAAAACACCTGTTGACATGAAGTTATGTGTGCCTTTGGTGCACCAAAAGTGTTGTCAACACGGAAATATGTGCGCCCTTTGGCGCACCAAAACGTGGCGCAACAAAAACATTGTTGACACAAAGGCACATGCGCCTTGGTGCATGCAAGAAAGGTGCAACATGGTGAGGCACACCAAAATGTGTGTCGACACTTCAAACCATGTGCCAAAGGAATTAAAGGGGGCGCAGGAACACTTGCATGTTGCATAGACATTAGGTGCGCCCGACCAAAAAAGACCAAAAATGGCTAAGTTCGGAAAACTAGATTTCCCGGGAAGGGATTTTGCAACGTTCCGAATGCAAGGAGTCCCTGACGAGGGACCAGAACAAAATTTTGGTAGGGTTATCTGTAAAATTTCCCTTGCCAATTTTACGGGATAACAAAATCTAGACTAGTGTGTATATGCTAGCATCAATAGAAGAAGGTGTTCGAACAATGGCAACTTTGGGTATAGACCGAATACAATGCGAGTAGGAGAGGGATAATGCAAGTGATAGAGCTTGGCTTATGCAATTCCTAGCGGGATCTATTATGGGAATATAACACAAGTGTACCGAGAGATTCTAGACACTACTTCCTGTGAAGAACATGACCTGTAACTCTAATGGATTCCAAATTGAAATAAAACTACCTTACTCTAACTGATTGTATGAAACAACAACGAAACTAAAACAAGAAGATCACGTGGCCTCTAAATAGCAGAAGAAAACTAGCATGGATGCAAAACATGAAACCAAATGAATTCTAAACAAGAAATTGAAAGACTAAACAATAGAATTGAGAAGGTGAGGGGCCATTTGTTTGAAAACAAACCAGCTATTTATAGAATTCCCATTCACCAAAGGGTAACTTGGAATGGAACTCTTTTACCATTAAACAATGGAGAAACACTATTACAGGGAACAAAAACATAACTAAAAGCTAAGATGGTTGAGAAAAGCTAGTAAATGTTGAAAATTCATGCAAGTCGCGATCAAAGGAACATGCTGGAAAACATGTGAAGGACCGCCACCCTGAGTAGGGTGGCGATTCTACAAAGACCACCACCTGTCAAGGTGGCGATCATGAGATCGCCGCTCTAATAGGGCGGTGGTTTCTTTCTTGAAGGTCAAAAAGCCAAGAAAAAGGGGGCAAGGGATAAAACAAAGCACAAGGAACTTGGATAAAGCATTTGGGATGCTAACATATACTTCGCAAGCTTCTCTAGATCCCGAACACCTTGTGAGGTGACCTGTATCATCATTGGGGCATGTGTAACATCGTTAGGTGGTACAAGTATAATTTTGGGTACGTATAAGTATCAATATGCATGGAGAATAGGAAATATCAACAAGAAGACCTCCAATCCTAACTCACTATGGTATATATAGGTGATGTCATTTCTCATAGGTGATGGTGTCATCTATGGAAAAAATAAACTCTATGCCATCAACCATGGGTGATGGCATCATCCTTGTGGGAACCTTAACAACAAAGGGGTGAAAAAACATGAAGTGGAATCCAAAATATAAATAGAGGAAATGATGAAGGTCCATGGTGATTGAAATAGGGATAATAATGTACAATAAGTGTAAACAAGTATACATAATGAGAAAAGTAGACATGATGAAGGTAATGTGTGAAAAAGGGGGGAAATGAGGCAAGGGTATGCAAAATATGGCATAATAACTATATCTCTTGACTGATGTGGTCTAGCCCATGTGAAAAAGTGCAATCACATCCCAATCCCGGTAGACCCCTCGAGGGACCCACTTAAGAGGAAAATGCATCAACATACCTTGCATAAGAGAAATAGTTAACAAACATAAAAAGGGTGTATATATACCTGAATTGAAGAACATCGTGTGTCATAATATGAATCATGAGATGGTCTTCAAAAAAATAATGATGTAACAATTGATATCAAAAGTAAATTTTGAAAGTAAAGTAGTAATGAAAGTGTTATAAAGAAATAATGAACTCCACCAAATGAAATATACCTACCTCATACTTACTTGTTGATGTCACTTAGATTTCTTGTGGAAGACAAAATAAATGCTTAGAACCTTTCATAAAAAATAATAAAAATAAACATTATAAAATAAGTAGTAAAATAATACATAAATCACCTAGCTAAGAGGCCATGAGAGTGGTGTATCTAAACAACCAATTAATGAAAATTAGAGATTTTGATAGGATTTTGTAGAGGTACATTTAATATGTCAAAATGATTAGTGTGGTGTTATGATTGTGGCATAATTTATGGAATTTTTAGGGTTTTTTGTTTGAAATATATGAAGTTTGGAAGGAATCACATTTAAATCAATTGTAAACATTTTTATAAATAGGAAAGGGAGGAACTCATTTGTCACTTAGCTAATTAAGATGAATATATTATGAGCTCAAAGGATATTTGGTTAGAATGATTTCAATGATGATGGTAGGAGTGTGAGGAGACAAATGAAGTAGTTGAGACGTGGCATGTGGTAGTTAAAATCCCATGGTTAGGTTTTGGTTTTAAATTGGGAAAGGGTAGCTAGGAGGGAAATGAAAAAATGTATGTCAAGGAAATTTAGCTAGCAAAAATTTCCCCAAAGATAGTCGAAATGTAGATTGGGTTGAGTTCTAGGTGGGTTTGGGAAAATTTTGGATTTTTGAGTCATTATGTTAGGTTTTTGAATTTAATTCTAGTAAAGGTCATGGACCCTTGAGATATATGGAATCAACCATGCTATAATGAGTGATTACATCATGGATGATTGCATATGATGTGAAGCATGGCCAATGAAATTTGAACCTTGGGGGGTTGATTCCATTTAGGGGGAATTTACTATGGTTGCCAATGATGTTAAGATAGAGTGGATGATGTAGGTGGGAAATTATGATTTTTACTTAGTGGTTGATGAGATTAAGTAAAAGTGGTTGATGTAGTTTGAAAGTAATTAATTTTATTACTTTTGAATAATCTAAGGTATATTTTATATGATTATTATGAATTCGGATATGATGGGTACTTGTTAGTCGATATTTTACGAGGTTCCATGGAGGATCTAATTGTGGAGGTAAATGAATGTGGCATGGTTACTAGAATTATCATGTGGTTTATCTGCATAGGATGTTGCATAGTTACGAGGCCTCTATTTTGGAAGCATTATGTAAATGATATGGATCATGTTTGATATAGATTTGATATAATTATTTTTGGGACACTAGGATTTCAGGTCTAACATGTCGGTGGACAATTCATTGAAATATAATAGAGGTCATTGTGACATTACATGATGTACATGTGATTTTGGGCTACCCAATTAGGTAGTTCATATTTATTGTGATGTGCCATCAAGTAACCTAAAAAGGACAACCCGATCATTGTGGGAAACAAATAGTGAGGAATATCATCGAGGCTTACCAATGGTTTAATTGAGTATTGTATTTTGTACTCATATTCTACCAGATATCCAGAAGGGATCATTAACATGGTTATGACATGAATTTTGTTCCACAAGGAAAATGGGGTAATCTTATTATTTTTGATTATGGCATATAGAGATGCATTGGAGTTTGGCATATAATTTAGCTAGGGGACAACCACATGGGATCAGTTGGTGCATGATTTATCTATCATTTATGTATAATAACGTAGGGAAGTGATACTCATCATACTTTTGATAGCCTATATCTATGAGTGTTTCCTAGTTTATAGACCTCTAGGGATACCACTAAAGGTAACTTGGGATGCCCCTAAGATTCTATAGTGGCGAGAGGCCCAATAATGAGGGAAAGGATGTGATATAAGTGATTACTATAGGTTATTTTGTCTTGAATCCCTATAGAGGGATAACACATTACTTGGTCTTATTGGACAAATATAATGGTAACTAAGGAGACATTAGAGATCACATGGAATTATATGTGGTGGGTGGAGAAACAACCAATTGACATATTTTTGTTGTAGTTTGCGAATACATCTCATGTGGTAGCCCTACCTCTCCTAAAGTGTGAATAAAAATATGAAAAAGAAATAGGAATGAGAGTGGGATTAGAGGTATTGATTCCACCACTATGACCATGTTGAGTTAGGCATGTCCCAAAACTAGGTATCATATAAAAACAATAGATGGGAGGAGGTGTAGGGGAATGTATAGATGAAAACTAACATCCAACATTAAACCGCAATTGACCCACAAGGTCATGCCAGGGAAGCTGATGTGGAAATGTGTGTGGATAACTATAAGAGGATCAATGAATACGATTTGGTAGTGTGATCTCCTAGTAGTTGAGTTGGCAAAGGGGATATTTAGAGGCTATGAATAGGTAGCATAAATTCCCTATGGTTTGTCTAACTGAATCTCAATGTTAAACTAGTTTGAAGTGTCCAAATTAACTAAGATGAAACTAACAATCTATGTTACTACTGAAAGGAAACTAACCTAAATAAATCAACAAAACTAAAACATCATAATTACAAACAACAATTTACTTTTATTCTAAATAATTAGATCTACTTCTACACTAAAACTAAACAAGAAAAATAACCCAGTGTGGTTATTCACCTGTGCTGAGTGTATTGAAACTAAACTAACTTAAAACAAGAACTTTTCCAAATGATCTATGATATGTAGACAACCTCCTACATATATTCTCTCCTTCAAATCCATAGGGATGGGAAGAAGAGGATCCATCACTAGAGCTGCTATTAATGATTTAAACCCTCTTGGAAATTAACTAATTACTTGTAAATGAAAGGAAATTGATTTCTACTCCATTTGATATGATGTAACAATGATAAATTTAAGAAATGAAGGGAATCAAACAAAAAATCCAACTTGGAATTCATAGGACAGAGGTAAATCTAGCTGTGTGATGACTTATCCCCTCAGTTTATCATTTCTTTCTCTGTGTGTCCATATGAGTCCAAGGAATTGGGAATGCAAAGGCAACAATAGGAGAAGGAGCTTGAGAAATGGTAGATTGAAGGCAAATATGGTTGTAATGCAAGTAGAAGAGAGATAACACAAGCAAATAGATTTTTGCTATGTAATTTCGAGTAGGATTGTTGCAACAATACTATGCAAGATACACAAAATTATCATGCCATTTACTTGAATAAAAGCATTCAATATATAGGAATTGGCTAGGATGTGTATTCATGCACAAGGAATCCTTGGAGTGCCAAATCATTAGGTGAAGAGGCAATTCAAACTAATTAAATCTATTTAAAAATAGAAGAGGGAAGGAATACCATGCAATCACAACTATTTTTAGTCAATTTGGCTCACAAATAAACCTTGGAAGTAGAGTTAAGTGAAGCATAACATGATAAATCATGCATAAGGAGTTCTAGAAAAATCACTCAGGATCGCCACTCTGCGTAGGGTGACAATTGTAGGACCGATACCTTGGCAAGGTGGCATTCACAAAACCTGTTGCCTAGGCAGGAGGTGGTTTTGAAACTTAAGGCCGAACATGCACAAAAAGAGTGGGAAGATGGAAGAAAGCATGAAAAAGATAAGTAAATATGTCTAGGCCACAAATATACATTGCATATGAGCTTAGGAAATCGAACACCTTCGAAAAGACATGAATAATCATTTGGGAATTTTATAACTATTTTCTGATAATGTAGCACATGTAATTTTGGGTGTGTACATATTTCCCCCTGAGATGCATCTTAGCCACAAAAGGTGTAAAACGTAGAGTTTGAGTATGGAATTCTTGAAATGGTGAGTTAGAATCTATAATTGACATGCCAGTGCATTGAAATTTCACCGTCTAAACTTCCCGCTACGTGTATTAAAAAAAAAAGACTCAAGTGCATATAGATGAAATATCAAAAATAAACGTTAAATCAAAATTACAAGAAGAATTATGATTTAGGTGGGGATAATAACTTACCTCCATCAGCGCTCCAACCCTATAAACATATGGACTCAAAAATAAGTTATAAGAACATATATATTAAAACAAACTCATTTTCCAATTCATTTACGTGTATTGATTTGGTGATTTTTGAGCTCTGGGCCCACGGTGACCATTTTTGACAAGAGTAAAATAAAAATGACCATTGAGAGATCGTGATCATGCCTCCATGAGTGAGATATCAACCCGTGTAGTCTCATGTTAGTTGTCCTAATTTGTTTATTTTGAAACCTAAAATGTTAAAAGTTGAAAATATTTGTATAGGGGGGGTATTTTAAAATTTTCTTGTGTTAAACTAGTCCCTAAGGGGGCACCTATAGGGTAGTCATTTATTTTTCAAATAATGGTGTATTTTTGTGTTTTAGGAGCTTTCTAGGGCCATGTAGCCATATGGCGAATGGTTGAGACCACCACCATGAGAAGGAAGACAATTAAATAACCACCATTGTAAAAGGGTAGGAGTCACAAAAATGCCACCCTACTAGGGTGGAAGTTATGAATACAACACATTAAACTTATGTTAATCTTAATGTTTTTTTGGATTTTTGATGTTTTTCATGTTTTTGTGAGTTTTCCTATTGAAGATGTTACTGACTTGCTATTTTTCTGTGTTTTGGTGGATGCGAAAGAAGGAGAAGTACGTTCGTTGGAGTCGTGAGAGGGAGTGTGAATGGTTCTCAAGGATTTTAGATCGTTAATTTAGGATGAGAATGACATCTATAGAGAGTGATAATTTGGAGGATTACATGGGTGCCCCATGTCACTCCTTCAAGTTACATACTATGCAACTTATTTTCTTATTGGGAGGCGGATCGAATACTTCGGTCTCCAGATACTAGGGGTGAGTGGACGTTTACATTGGAGGATGTGTATCAGATACTTGGAGTTCCAATACTTGGGAGGAGGTTGACTCTTGAGATAACAGGATCTAGAGCCATGATGACTCTGCAAGCTACTTATATGGGAGATGTCGTGGTGTTAGTTGGTTCAAAGAAGGGGATGAAGGTATGATCTATTGCCACTTCTCCCATCCCCACAATCCACTAGGCCATTATGGGTATTCTGCTTTGCAGGTTGGTAGGGTATAAGGAGGAGACACATTGCTACATTCTTAGGATGTCATCATTATAAAGATTGAGGCTTATCGTCATATTTATACATGGGAGGTAGATATCCTCGGTAGCACTTACCATGACTTATACTTGGGTTTTCAGGTTACATGGACATTCCTTGGTCCACCTTGCATTGGTTATGAGATGGGTGTATGAGCGGATCATTCCTTATGGGAGGGGAGTACCAATACAGGACCCAAGGGCTATCAGGGCTGCTATATGGATGACAATGTTAGTTCTCAGAGCACCACATTAGCCAATGGATTCCTTGACCACAACAGACATGGTGGCCACTCCATACTAGGACATGGTAGGATTGTGGGGATAAGATGGGACCACAGTGGTGGATTGTACCACTATTGACCAATTAGTTGATAAGACAGGAAGGTTGAGACTCACCCATTTGGTTGAATTCCTCAATGATTTATTCATCCATATATTGATATGCTTCCCCTAGTGGCACCTGTATACAAGAGTGTCAAGGAGGCCCAAAAGGGCCCTCGTGGAGATTTGGGTTGGACAATGGTGATTCTAGGAGTTCCTATTGTAGTTAGGCAAATTATTTATTCCCAACAGGAAGCTGGTGCCACTCATGCACCTTTACTCCATATTGAGGTTGCACTTTCCCACAATGGGGAGGAGGATGATCCTATAGATGTAGAATCTGATTCTGAGGAGGAGACAGGAGATGAGACTAGAGAGGAGTCGGGTGATGAGTTGTCCGATGATGAGGGATTGAGTGGTGAGACTAGTGAGGTAGCTCACATGGAGGAGGAGGAGAGTGAAGTTGAGTGGCATGACACCCTAGATATATTGAGAATGGAGAGGGATGAGGTGGATGTGGAGAAGGAGACCTTAGTCTCAGAGGATCTACTCCCTCAAGACAAGGGAGGAGATGAGGGGTTTGTCATGAGACAATGTGTAGCCTCAAGAGGAGAGGAGGCACACCACATACCTTCCACAGTAGCTCCATCTCAGTACTAGTCAACCCTACATGGATGCAGTGAGATCCGAGTATGTTGATACTCTTCTCTTGAATTTGTTAGCTAGAAATGTTAATTGGTATTTTTTTTTTGTTGATTTTTGTAGCTTTCTAACTTGTTGTTTCTCTTTGTTTGCAACAAATTTATAGGGATGGTGAGTTATTATTCTTCAGTGTGCATGGAAACCTTGTTGATCCCTTCGGGAAGACACGAGCCAATATGAATGAGGACACATGACAACCATTATCACCCAAAGACACACTAACTTATTTGGACCTATCTAGAGGGTGACAAAGATCATGACTTCTCTCCACACTCAGGTTTTCATGTACGAGACAATTGAGAGATTGATGAGGTTGATACATTATTGTAGTGAGACCATAACTAGTGGCTGCCATCATGAGCACTCCCACCATTCAATGCATTATCAATGTCGTATCCATAGAAGGAGTCCTTGATGTAGCCCGAACTGTCTCGGGATCCCACAGGGTTTAACATGTCATTGGACCTTTTATTTTTTAGCTACCATTTGTTAGGCATTATACAAATTTCTTTTATATTTTGGGCTCATTGCAAGTGTTTTTACCATGCCTAGTATGTGATGGCATTGTACACAAACTTGATTTATTATGATATATATATATATATATATATATATATATATATATAGATAGATAGATACACACACAAACTCTTCTTTTTGGTTTGGTAATTCATTATATCTGAGTTGAATTCTTCTTGACTCACCTCACATGTGTACTCTAGATGTTTAGAACTTTTGTTTTCATATGCTTTTCATAATGTATGCAATGGATATTAATGCTAACAAAATGTTTTTTTTTTGTGTTTTGCAATGTTGATACATGATAATGCAAATACACTGTAATGATGAACTTTAGTTTCTCTAAGAAATTTTTGATTCTTTGTATTATTTTGGAAATAAATGAGGAAAGAGTGATATGATAAGTGAACAAAATTTCCCCACTCCTAACTCCATGCAACCGGTAAGATGCGAGGTCTCAACACCCGAGAGCCATAAGGGGGAAAACTTATAGAAATTTTTTGAACGGTAATGATGTGAGAAAGATAAGAATTTGGAAAAAACCAAATTGAGACCCTAAAACCTCATTCTACTCAAGTTTGCTTAATATTTTAAAATGTGAATTTATTTCAAATTTATCTAGATTTAGATCCATAGATGGCCTCTTGGTTGACAAACTATGGTTTTGATGTTTCAAAATCTTTTGGAATTTTGGACATCTAACTCACTTTGTTCGTATTTATGATTTCACAACATTTGAATGAACTGTTTCTAACTTTAAATTTTTTCAAAGAGACCCCCTACACCTTTCCTCATGCTACCAGAGGGAAATATGGGATCATCACCATATATAAGGCATATGCGTGTAAGGGAACTTCTCTCTTTCCTAACCCTACATCACTAGTAAAGATGCGGGCTCAACACCAAAGGTTGGTAGGGAAAATAAATGTGTAAAATAAAATTTTCTCGTGGATTTTCATTTGACTTATTTATTTAAGAAAAATGTCTAGAATGTTCTTATTTCAAAAGAAAGGTATATGGGATAAATGTGACACCATGAAGCTTCTAGAAAAAACCGTAGGAAAAGACACCTAATCTAGAAGAAACTACAAATAGAACCAAGTATGTAGGCCTTAGTATTATTACTGTCAAAGCTTGTCTTATCTTATTTGAACTGATGAAATGATTCAGAAACAATTGATGATACCATGAGGAATTGAAGAGATATGATTTGAATGTTTTGCCAATGTTTTTAGAAGTTTATACGAAGTGCTATAAGAATAAGTACCTTAATCAAAAATTTACAAAATGAATTGACAAATGAAAATGCAATGCGAGATGAAACAATATACATTTGGAAATTCAGGTGAGACTACATGTCATGTTTTCTAAGGTGAATAAAGTTGATGAATATCAAATTTTTCACCTCTAAAAGAACATAGTGGAGAACCATGATCCTCAAAATTTATTTTCTCCCGATAAGGGTATATCATTATAGGTTTAAACATAAAACCCTTTCTTAGAGGTAAATATTTCCAATCATTAAAATAATTTTTCTAAAAGAGGCATTCAGGCACTTCTTTGTCACATTCTTGAGACATGGTGTGTGGGTGAGAATGACTATGCTACTCGGCCTTGTTTCCTATGTAGAGAATTGTGTTTACTTGTGACCCTTTCTGAATGATGAAGCCTTGCCCCATGGATATGGAAAGATTAGTTTTAGATGCACATGGGTTAAAACCAAGGTTTAGAATAGAACAACCCTCAGAGATGGTTTTGATGGGCATTGTTTCAATCTCAAATTTCCCTTCTTCATTTGTTAATTCTATCATGTTTACACCTAGACCTAGGTCATCGGAGGGAAGAGATGCTAAACCGAGAAGACTACCCATCCCCTATGGTTCAAATGGGAGGAATATTAGATCATCACTCTCTAAGAGTTTCATAATTTCCGCTATGGTTTTAGTGGACACTATTTCCATAGATATTGATTTACCCTTATCTATTTTTTCCACCTCAAATGTTTTTGGGTCAACAACTTCAGCCTTTGGCACACTCGGGGTGATCAGGACTAACTCTTTTGATGGAGGTGGTTTGTTCAATTGATTCACAGTAAGTTCATACTATGTATGGACTCATTTATTCTTCTTGAGGTTTTCTAAGTGTATATAGAAGGGCTTAGGATCCCCTTAAGCGATGAAGACCTTCCCAAAATGAAGGAATCTAATCTCCTGGAATAGGGTAGAAGGGATAGCCTTCATTCGATGAATCCAGGGTCTCCCAAGGATCATGTTATAACTTTTTTCCATGTCAATAATTTAAAACTCTATCAAGATGGTTTTTGGACTAAGCATGATTGGAAGAACCATGGTTCCAATCAAGGTCACTTTAAGACTATTGTACCCCGTAACATGTTTCTTGTAAAGGAACAATTTTTCTCTCCATATCCCAACTTCTGTAAGAAAGATAAGGGAACCACATTTATAGCAGACCCATCATCAATCATGGATCTCTTAATGCAATTGTTATAAACCCAAACTTGTAAAAATAAGGCAGGATCACCTCTTCAGGCAATTTCAACGTCAGATGACATCTTGTCTATATAAAAACAAACCCAAATAGTATCCCTATCATTCTATCCTAGAGGATGTATGTCAAATTCAATATGATTTATTTGAGGGATAGGAGGTGGCATAACATGGATTATATGACAAGGACCTAGTGCATTGAGAAATGTAGAATGATACGCAGGTGAATTCTTTAGTAAATCTAGAAATAAAATGTGAGAAAAGGTCTTGTTCAAATACAATATTAAATCATAGGATCCTACTAGTTTTGATACTGTAGGAATTTCATCCCATGAGAAGGAAAGAGTGAGTAGGGATTGTGAAATTTACTCCTTCGTCTGAGTTGTTGCATTAATTTCTGGCTCGACCTCTAGCTCGACTAACCCCAATATTTTTGTATCATCATTTGAACCAAGGTTAGGATAAATCCAAGAGTTGTCGGTTGAGGATTCATGGTCATTGTTTCCTATAAGAATACCCTTATTTATATTTTGAGGATTGAATTGGGAATCCCTAGGACATTTAGGGTTTGCATTTTGAGGTATGACATGTCCACTATGACTAGGCTATGAGTTTGTTTCAAGATTTTCTAGGAGCATGTATACAAAGAGTTACCTTTGGTAATCGTGAAGTATTTGCAAAAACTTATTGCAATCATAGAAAGTCCTATCTTCATGACCTCTAACCTTATGGAAACCAAAATATAGGTTAGGTTGTAATCTCTTGGCCTTTGATAAGCATCTTTCTATTCTTGATTATAACCTCGGTTATAATTTTGAAATTGATTGTTATAACCATGATTCGTTACCCCTTGGCCAGAGTTTTGATATTGGTTTGGGCCTTGGGTTTGATTTTGATTTTGAGAGGGACAGTTTACATCAATTGTGTTGATAGAAGACATAATGTTAGGGGCTCTTTGATTTCTCATGTTGTTGTCATTGTTAGTGTTACCATTGTTTGTAAAACTAACGTTCTTGGCTTGTGTTGTCGCCAAATCACTGCACCCTCCAAATGACCAGGATGTGAATAGGACATTCGGTGTGATTGGGACACATGGGATCACTTCTCAAGCTGGGACTTGGGCTTGAAGTGAACCTCCTGGAGAAGGCCAGACTTCCTCTTCCTAAACTAAGTGTTGTACTACTCCTAGTGTAACAAAAATGATTATCTAGTCCTATGCTAACATTTTCATGGGGTTTTAGGGAAAGAGATTTACAGAAATGAAAATATACTAGGGATGGTGATGCACCAAATAAAGGGTATTTCCAGACTCAGGAAGGGTTAATTTGAAGAGGGTGTGTACACCATAGGTTAACTTCACCTCCTAACTTAGATAGGGTACATGATACCACAAACTAAGAGACACGTGTTCCCTTTGTTAAAATTTATCAGATTGAGAAATATACCAGTTTCCTAGTGAAGAAGGATGAACTCAAGAAGGGTGAACAGAAACCACAACTCAATTGCATGCAATAATCCACCACTCGATAAGCACAGAACTCCAAGAACACCTGTAATAGAAACTTAAACTTGCACAAAGTGTACCTGCAAGTATGAGAAAGGCACAAAGAAGCACGAGAAGGATGAAAGGACTAAGATTAGTCACAAAACATACACTTTTATTGCTTCAATAACATGCACAATGCATCATACATTTAGAAGAGGCAATAGTAGCCATTACAGATCTTGAAGACGAGGCTTGAAAGTTCTCTCAACACACAAGAACAACTTGCAGAAGAGAGAGGACTCTTGAAAAGTATACACTCACCTGAGATATCTAATTGTCCAACTTGTCTAAAATGTTGGAACCCTTTGAAATGAGCTTCCAACTTACATTGATAGAAGAATATGTGATAAAGAAGAGGAAAGGTCATAATTACATTTCTAAATTGAAGGCCCATGATGTATTTATTATAGTTAGTTGAACCACCTAAGAAGGTTCCATCATGGGTCATTAATTGCCTGATGACCTAGTCTTCTCAATTAATTAAAAGAATATTTAAATAATAATAATAAATATTATTATTAAAATATTTAAATAAAAATATTAAATCAATTAACATAATGTCGGACCCCTGTTGACCCGTTTGACTTGAAGAGGAGGAGGGTCCATGTGGATAGAGTCTGCACATAGCCCAACTCGGTGAGTTTTGAATCCTCTATAAGCTCGACCGGAGCCAATTTACCCCACCGTCATGGATTTTTGAACACCTTGTGAGCCAATCAAAATGAACTCAATTCTCCACAACTCGTCTTCCACCAGCTCTTCTCGATGCTTCGTGTCATCTTACCTTCTTTCCAGAACCAAACTCCTGAGTTCTTCTCTGGCTCAACTCACTTGAATACCGAGCTTAACCCAACATTTCTGAAAAGAATGGTTTTACCACAATGCTCACGGTTCTTCCTTATTATATAACACTTGTAATAAGAATGTTTTGGCTTGCCATAATAAGCACGATTATACCTTCCAAACAATGAGAAAATGCCATTACTAATAAAGACCTAATGCTGCCATGATGATGACCTAGGTTCATGCCCATAACATGTCGATAGACACCCATAAGACTTATTCTTGGCCAAAGAGCCCTTCGGTATTTTAGCAATGCACTCTGCAATCTCGGCTCCAATCAACAATTATGCTACTATTGGGATTTTAGTATGGCATAGGTAGCTATGAATAGCGTGACTCCAATCCATCATACACGATGCAAAGTGAATATTTGTTTCCTACATCTACCATGGATCGAGTTCAAAATAAGGATAAGCCTACGAATTTGAGGATGCATTCGATCGAGCAGGATAACAACATAGTTGGACAACCTACTTCTTGGAAGTGTTCAAAAGGCTTCTACTATACCGCAACATGTTAACTACTGTGTGCGTGGGAGCTTGTCACACAACCCTTGAACCATCGTATTTAACTTGATCATGCCAAACACTGTCAAGTTCAAATTGATCGGCCTTTCTTTCCTTGCATCCTTTGATCTCCATGCACTCACCGCTCCACTCGGCATTTGACTCGTTCCTCCATCTTGGTGTCATTCCTTATTCACCGGTTTATATGGCGATTCACTTGCCATCCCTCGGTCATCAACCTCCTCTTGGTGACTCACACAAAGACTCGAGACCACTCCAAGCTACGCGGAATTCTCATGACGGATCGCCATCGTATGATCTCTACCTAGAAATTTGATCCGATTTCTCCCTTTCACAAAATTCTGATCATGGTTTCCCAACCCAATATTTCCACTTGGTGGTGTATTCCCCGAGTTCCCCTATTCATACGTTAGCGCGGGATTAATAGCTTGGCCTGCCATTCATGAAAACCCACTTGGAAAACATCATGGAATTTTCCCATGCATGGAAAAATCATTTGGCTTGCCATGACACTATCATAATTTTCTATACACAAAGAACTACAGGGTAGAGAAGTAAAATTATCTCGAAAATTAGTGGCCTCCAGAGAGAGTTAATTTGATAGCTACCGCAGGTGATCCCAAGGAACCATTGGTGTTGATCCACGATGTTATGGTTGCATGTGACCTCAATCATGATCGGTTGTTGTAAAATCTTGCCACTGTAGTAGAAGAACAAGATAAATTTTTAGTTGAGTTGTCTCACATTTTCATTTTGGAAATTCACTTCCATGGAAGAAGCTCGATCAAATCTTGAGGCAAGTTTTGCAAATGAGGCTGAGATTGTGTTCACTACTGTTTCCTTGAAGTGACCATAAGTTATTACAGTGCCTAGCCCATGGGTTTGATATGGTGGTTATAGATGAAGCTACAAGCTAGTGAAGTAGGCGTGTTACCTCCACTTTCATCTTTCAACACTCAAGCCCATATCATGCCGAGTTGACCTCTTAATGCTATGCACTAATCTCTTTATGTGTGGATTGAGCCCACTATGAATAACCTGATCCTTTGACTCTGAGTCACTCACACCGAGCTATATTCCGAGTTTTCCACTGCGACTCAATTTTGAGCTTTGTTCGAATCGAGTGCACCGGGCTACGCATTGAGCTAGCACCGAGTTGAGCCCGAGTTGGGCTAGGTGAGATCACCTATCAATTTATTAATTTTTTATCTCCCAGATGACCAGAAGTGGGTCCCTGGGACCAATGTCGATTTGATCGTAATAAGCCCCATTTTCCAATTTTTCCGTTTGTGTAAAATTGGATAATAGCTTGATCGATAACACTATTTGTTGTAGCACCATGATTGCAATTCACACCCTTAGGTCCTTGGTTAGTTGGCACCATTGTATTGATAATTTTCATTATTTTTATTTGGGGATACAAATGTCCTATTGGGACCATAGTTCTTACACCCAATGTTTATAGCGGATTGGTTAATCTAAAGTGTGCCCTCCAACAATTCCTCATAACTACAGAAAGGAAACTTCTAAAATTCCTCCCTAGTCTCTCGATTGAGCAAGTGAAGGAAAATATCACAAAGTTCCATCTGGTCCATGTTGGGTGCACTTGCAGAGGAATAGAGAACTTAGTTCCATCTCTGGATGAAATGGGTGGTAAATTCATTTTTCTCCTATCTAATATGCAACAACTCGCTAATCCCTATATGTAACAAATTTTTCATGTCAAATGATTTGATGAACTCAGAAACGTGATGTTTAAAGGAATGTATAGAAGCTTCTAGAATATGGTAATACCAATCTAATGTGATTCCTTCGAGAGTCTTTGGAAATATCTTAAGCACTATAACATCCCAAGGAAGTAATCCCTGATAGCAGTAATGTAGGTGTTGATATGAGCATTCAGGTCTCCTTCTCCCTTAAATTTTGGAAGATCTGACAATGGGTGTTGAAGCATGACATGACGTATGGTGAAGTCAAGAGGCTCTTTTAAGTACTCAACGTATATATCCATTGCATAAGATTCCACAATTGAAGATCCTTGATGAGGAGGTGGAGTTGTATAAGCTGCATTATAATCATTGACAGGAACATATGGGGTGCCTTGATATGATATGTAGGGATTGGGAATGGCACATGGGTCCATATGGGGAGTTTTGAATACATGTGCATGTAAGGTGAGATAGTACTAGGATATGGACTAGTAGGCATAAAACAAGGGAATTTCGCATTGCCTATTGTGGCAACATTTGAGAATGCACTTCCGGCCATCCCTTGTGTAGGATAAGCTTGAGAAGGATGAGGACCCATCCCTAGTGTGTCTAACCTTGTGAGAAAATCACTTGGATTTGAATGAACTGGATAACATTTTTGTATAGGATATTGCATTGGTTTCTCATTATAAGGGATGTATCATTTGCTGTAAATGGATACCCCATGTTCTACCCTACTATGTGTGTTGGTTGTGAGGTATGGACACTTTCTAGTTCTCTAATCCTCCCGATAAATTAGAAATAATATCATTGAGAGAGGATCGAGTCCCTTGTTGGGGTGCCTGTGGCATAGGGTTTGATTGAACAAGCTCATGATACCATGTCATGAATTATTTGGTGTTATAATTCTTGTCTTCCTCAGAAGTAAGAATATTAGGATATGAATTCAAAATATTAGAGGCTATAGCCTTCATTATCTACAAAGACTCATCTATCTAATGAAGAGGATTAGCTATACGTGCAAATATATCATCTTCTGTTGATTTCATGATAATGTGAGGTCTTGAAAAGACTCTGTGGTAAGAACCTATTCCATTTTTGATAACAACATGGTTTTTATTGGGTTGACCATATTGCATGTTTAATGATTGATCAACCTCCTCCATCCTTACATAGATAATGGGGTTTGAAGTGTAACTAGGGGAGGTTTAGACATTGCTTGTGTAATTGTCACCCCAGCTCAAAAGAGAATGGGACTGTTGTGGTTGCACATTGGTGTAGTATCTATCAGAGCCAAATGGCCCACCAAGCTCTCTTCCAGACATATTTTAGAAAGTATAAAATACCTACCAAAATAGGGGAAGAAATGGAAATATGAAGTACTAGTAATGAAAGAAAAGGAAACAAGAAGGAATTAATCCATCACTTCAGTTCACTAGTTTGTACGGATGAAAATTGACATGTAACCTTCAACCGACCTCAACCCCGAGGTTGTCTTTGGGGCATCGATGTGGAAATGTGTATGGCTAACTATAGAAGGTTCGGTGACTAAGATTTGGTAGTGTGATCTCGAGTAGTTGAGTTGGCAAAGGGGAGATTTAGAGGCTACGAAGGGTAGCATAAATTCCTATGGTTTGTCTAATCAATCTTAATGTTAAACTAGTTTGAAGTGTCCAAATTAACTATGATGAAACTAAAAATATATGCCACTACGCTGAAAGGAAACTAACCTAAATAAAAAAAAAAAAATGAAACATCATAATTACAAACAACAATTTTCTTCTATTCTAAATAATCGATCTACTTCTACACTAAAACTAAACAAAAAAAAAAAAAAAAACCCGGTGTGGTTATTCACCCGTCTTGAGTGTATTGAAACTAAACTAACTTAAAACAAGAAATTTTCCAAATGATCTATGATATGTAGAAAAATCTTACATATATTCTCTCCTTCGAGATCCATAGGGATGTGAAGAAGAGGATCCATCACCAGGAGTTGTTATTAATGATTTAAATCCTCTAGGAAATTAACTAATTACTTGCAAATGAAAGGAAATTGATTTCTAATCTACTTGATATGATGTAAGAATTATAAATTGTAGAAATTAAGGAAATCAAACAACAATTCCAACTGGAATTCATGGAACAAAGGTAAATATAGTGGGTGATGAATTTTCCCCTCAATTTATCCTTTCTTTCTCTGTGTGTCCATATGAGTCTAAGGAATTGAGAATGCAAAGGTAACAATAGGAGAAGGCACTTGAGAAATGACAGCTTGAAGGAAAATATGGTTACAATGTAAGTAGAAGAGAGATAACACAAGTGAACAGAGCTTGGCTATGTAATTTCTAATAGGATTGTTACAACGTAATACTATGTAAGATACACAAAATTCTCAAGCCATTTGATTGAATACAAGCATTAAATATATAAGAATTGGCTAGGATGTGCCTTCATGCACAAGGAAGCCTTGGAGTGCTAAATCATTTGGTGAAGAGGCAATTCAAACTAATTAAATCTATTTAAAAATAGAAGAGGGAATGAATACCATGAAATCAAGACTATTTTTAGGCAATTTGGTTCACAAATGCACCTTGGAAGTCAAGTTAAGTGAAGCATCAAAAAGAGTGGGAAGATGGAAGAAAGCATGGAAAAGATAAGTAAAGATGTCTAGCTTACAAATATATAATGAGAATGAGCTTAGGAACTCAAACATAATCATCATTGGGGAATTTTGTAGCCTTTTTCTAATAATGCAACACATGTAATTTTGGGTGCGTACATGGACCTTAGGTTATAGAGGCAGGGGAAAACCTTGATAGAAAAGATATCGTAGAGTAGGATAGAGTAGAGAGACCTTAGGAATGACACCATGAGTAGTGGTTATGAAGAATCAAAGAGGATATTTATTAGATATGGGTACCCATATAAAAATTTCCATGATGCAACAACCAAATCGAGAACAAAGGGTCTTAGGATAAAACATATGATATTGGTTCCTTGAGATAGGTAGGCTGATTAGTAGGGGCCCTTCGGTTGAGATATGATTACGATGGGTTAGTGTTGGGATGTCATGAATATGGAGTAATCATAGTGGTGTGGCCTAGTGAGCTAGGTGAGTTTAAGAGTGATTTAGGTAGATTTATTATTAGAGTGTGATGAGAGAGTATTTTAGAATGTTGTTTATATTGTTAATGATTTTTTGGGTTTTAGGTTTTATAGAGTTTACCTTAGTCAAGAGGAAAACATTAATTGATAGTGCTCACCATGAGATCATAAATGGTGTCTTGGACTTGAAAATGTGTTTGTGATGGAAGATTCAATATAAGCAATGGCCAAAGAATTGATGGGTGAATTCACATTTTTAGGGAGGTGGATTGCAATATTGAGAGGTATAGAGATGATAAAGTATAAATGAGTGTGAGATGTGTGATGTCCTTGGTACATGGCCTTATTTAGGCACATGTGGTGTTGGCATAAGTATAGGAAATAAGACTATAAGATGCACATGCGGTGGCTGCATGTCAAGAAATTGATTCATCCTATATTTAGGATTTGGAGGTTCACACAACTAGATTAGAGGGAGAGGCTTCAAGGATCATTCTAGATCCACATCATTAGCATGTTACCTATGTATGACTAGTTAGGTACCATTATCTCAAAGAATTGGATGAAATATAATTGAGGGAGGAAGTGTTGGAGGGATGGGTGTATTTTTGAGATATATATTATATTGAAGATTTATAAAATGATACATTTTGAGATATAAGAGATTATTGGTGATGTCATGTGTATGTATGTATTTTATGTTGATGTATACTTAATTTTGTTAATTCATATTACTACTTGTTCAAAAATACATGAACAGTCACGACTAAGAGGAATAAAATGATAAAAATTGATATAATAGGTAATGATTGTAAAATTGTATGGAAGAGGGACCGATTAGAATTTCAATCCAAGTGATGTGAGGTAAATCCATGTGGGAGAGTGTATGAAAGTTACCAAATTATCCAAGATAGGAATAAATCGCCATAGGAACCTAAGCGGGAGATGATAGATACATTACCAAGGTAGGAAGAAAATGTCGTTGAACCTAAGTGGGAGAGATAAACCCAAGTGGTAATATATTAATAGGGATTTAATAATTAAAATCAAGTCAATCAATAATTACATGTAAAATATTGATATTATTTATTGATGATGTTAGTTATATCATGTAGGATTTGATGCCAAGTATGAATCATGAGGTCCTTGAGGTTGTCCTAAATGATGTTGATACCATGATGGAATTTTGATCATGTGGAAAAGAGAGAATCATCAATATGATTATATATTCATGTTAGAACATCATAGAAAATATTTTCAAGGGAGGAATGGGGGTAAATAAATATTCTTACAATAATTAAATATGACATAGAAGGATGTGATGGAGGAGATCGGGATTAATGTTTGTGCATATGAGGAGAAGGTTTTGAACTCAACACTTGTAGGAAATAACCTAACAAGTATAATTTATATGTGAACAAAATCCATGATGAGAAAAAAGAGTGGCGTAACGAGAAAGGGTTGCATGGATTTAGTTTGTTGGTCTCATCTTATTTTAACTTCAAATTTTGTCATATGTCTTCGGTAGGATATACAATTTGAAAAATCAAGCCTGGAAGACTCAAGCCATATGCAATATGGTTCAACCACGAGTGGGTTAGGATCCACAATGGAAAAAATATAAAAGTGATGTCATAGAGGGTAGAGTTATAACAACATGTGGAGAAGTAGAATGGGAATATATCACAACATGTGTCATAGGTATAAAGAGGTCATATAAGGGAACAAGCTATGGCTAAAGCATTGGATTGCCAATGAGAGGGGTGTAGTTCATGATATCTTACTTAAAATAAAATTTATAATAGGAATTCTCATCTCCCATGAGGTCATCGATCTCGGGATCAAAGGCAATATACATGCTTCAAGAAACAATTGTGATGGTTTTTATTTTATCAATAAAAGTCAATTGTATTGATTCCCGATAACAAATAATTTACACATTCTTAGCATGGACATAACTAACTAAGGATTTTATGTAACCTAACTATCATCTTAACTAGACATGGTAACTTCATTAGTATATGAATCGATAATAGTCTAAGGTTGTATAAGATGATCTATAAGAGGACACTTACTGAGAGTAATAGTGATAGGAATATGGTTGGTGTCCTTCTTGCATGAGGGAATTCATAGAGTAGGAGATAATTGTAATATAATGGAAATGGGGAGATCAAAATTATCGATCCTAAGGTTTATTTCATCAAGCTCATCATCATACAAGTCAATAAGGTTCGGAGAAGTACTACCCATTACCTTAGGATGAACACTATAAATAATAAGGGAATATACAAGATACTTGAAGAAATGTCATTCTTGAAATGGGATGCTAGGGATTTCTTCAGAATTTTGAATATCTCATCTTGTTGTAAGAGGTCAAATTTCTAAGGATTAATATCACCTTGTACTTTATATATAGGAATTATGTGTGTGAACGTAACACATTGGTAAATGGATGATGTGATTGTGGATATAAGATGAGTCCATGATCTACTTGATAAGATATTATGAGATAAGGGAAAGTTAAAAATCATGAATTTGACATAGAATATGCAAGGAGGCACAATGATAAGGATTTGAATCCAACCCATAGGGGTGTCTATCTAGGATCATATTCTTGCCACATGCTCTTGGTGGATTTTCGGTTTTCAATAGAGTAGCCAAGTGTCTTGATGAAGTCAAGAGAGGAAACACAAGTTATAGAAACTCCATTTATGAGGGATGTATTAATCATAGTGTGGTCAATCACGACTGAGATGAAGAGGGGAGGGCCATTTACATAAAAGAGAATATCATTGGGAATTATAGAATCAAGAGGAAAATGAATGCACGAGGAATAATTTATAGAAAGGTGTGTTGCAATGGATAATTATTTGTATTGACACATGAGGCTATCTTTTGAGCAATGTATGGAAGGTTACAACCAAAAGTGGGTGGAAAATGGATGTTCATAGTGAATAATTTTGACATAAGATTCTTATGATGTTTATGTCAAGTGTGAATAAGCTACAAGAATAAGATTTGACTTGGGAGCCGAGATATATCTATAAAGGTTCCCAATCTTCAAGGCTAGATTATGTAGAGTTATCTTGGGGGTTGTTAGTCTATATAGGTTTTGAAGAAGAAGGGATTGCATATAGATATATATTTTGATTTTTTTGGAAATTTCTACGAGATCCGCTAGGGTAGAAATATCATCACATGGAATGATGAATTTTGAGAAACATGATGTGAAAAAAACAATATTGGTCATGTAGGAATGTTTGTATAGGGGCCAATGAAATTTATCTAAACTGTGGGACTAGGGATAAAAGTATCTTAATGATATTTTTGGTTTAAAGAACATTGATGGATGACTCGTAAGGTTTAGTCCGAGTAGAGGAAGGATATGATGATTCAAAGAAAGGTGATAATTAATTTTTCACCTTACATATTAACTATATTCTCCATAAATGCATTAGTAAAGGGATATAAAGTGTTAATAATGTTAGTATTATAAAGAAAGACCAAAATTAGGTTGGTTAGACTTGGAGGGATCAATAAGTGATCATTGTAAAATTTAAGGTACTCATTGGATTGATGAATTGCTTCATGCCAATCATGTTGTTGGTATTTTCATATGCCTTGAGGACCTCATCTAACCTTTCCGAGTGATGACCTCATGATAAATTATGTGATTCTAGTAGATTAAGAAATAAATATGACCATCACTAGTATTAAACAACTAAAAATCCTTTGAAAGTGCACTAATTTCTAGGACACATAACATGCTACATAAAGTTTATCATGGGATATGATAATATTGGACAATCTATGGAATGGATTATATCAAAAGCGATCGAGTTTGAATGGACATTATAATGTATAAATTGATTTACATAATTAAAGCAAAAATTACTCACTGTACCTTTACTAATATTTACATACTAGAGTGAAATGTTTCACTTTCATATACATGTGTCGGAAGTACAATTGGCAATCATGGGGGAGGTCTTGATGACCCAATATCATTGAAAAGATAGAAACCATCACCATAAATAATAATTATACCACCATGGAAAGTGAGGCTTTGGTTATGGTATTCACATTGTAGAAATTTACTGAAATATCTATTGGTGATACCATTTGAATTCTTTACTAATCACCAAGAACATCAATATATTGTTAGTAAGATGTTACTTGTGAGGCATAATTTCTAGATGTTTTATGCTCTTTTAAACATAAAAGTTGAAATTCATTGTCAAACCGAGAAGATAACATGTTAGACCATATCATTAGAGATAAATCAATACGACAGAATAACTAAAATAATTCAATGAATATTATCCATACACACACTTATTTAGAGGCTTGCGGTTCTGAACAATTAGGAGAGATTGCACAATTATTACAATATGGGGTTTAAAGGACCATTACATAGAAAAGAGAAAAAATAGTTGGTTGCCAAAGCACTACCATTCAAAATTATTAAAAATTTATTGTACAAATTGGGAAAAGATGAAGTAATGTATAATGTAGCGCTAAAACATGAAAAAGGAGCTATACTTACGAAACACATGAAGAAGTGGTAAGTGGATAATAAAGTGGAACAACCAGATTTTCACAGGAAACAAATTAATAATTCTTCTTGATATTCCGTTTTTCTTCATATTACATACAGATAATTATATAGGAATTATATTTCCTATAATATAGGAAACCACTCACCTAAATTATACAAGTTGTTTTAACAACTCGTAACAACTCTAAAACTAATACAATACAAATAACATTGCTCACACATTAATATAATGGAGCACTAATATAATTATTTCCTAACAGATAATTTAGAGGAGAATTAACTACATAGAAGATACTAAAAAGTGGTATATGGCGGCCAATAGTGTTTTAGGATGTGCACCACATTGTGAAACATTTTAATATTTGCTAGAGAATAGGGGAAGCTAATAAGACAGATAAAGTTACCTTAAGCCTTATTTAAGTTGTGAAACCATTTGAAAAATGGGGGTTGAATTTATAAAACCCATTCACCCTCCATCTAGAAGATAAAAATATAGAAACATAATCACTATGACAAATTATTTCACTAAGTGGGTAGAAGTTGCAATAACCAGGTAATTACTATAGATCTACATACATACCTCCTTTCCATTTTACCTCCTAAATTAAATTTATCCCACTTACCTATATTCTCATCATTATTCACCCATTGATCACCCCTAATCATATTTAATTAATTCTAAACCCTAATTTTATTCATTTTCTCTCCCTAAATTCTCCATTTTATCCTTCCTAGGCCCTCATTTAATGATTTTACCTCTCCATGGCCTTTATTTAATATTTTTCACCCTCCACCTACCCATTTATCTATTCTATGCAACCCTAACTTGTCCTTATCATTCTAAACCATAATCCCGCCTTATAAGGGCTCATTTGCTCAAGCTCATCACCTTTCCACTTTGCCTTAAATGGATGGATATCACCATCATTAGAGATGACCATCTAGGTCACCATCGACCCTATAAAGCTGCCATTACCCTCTTTTCTTAGGATGCAATTTTTGAGATTTTGGATTTCTTGTGATCTTGCCTTCATTTGTGCTTTCTTTGCAGCTACTACAATCATCTTGGAGCTCTCTTGGAGATCTTGTGTCCATCTTTGGGATGTTTGGGTATATTCTTTTTCTTCATGTTTAGGCCCATTGTTGCAATTTATTATAATATTCTTCATAAGATCTTGTGTAAGTTCAACTATCATCTAGGAGCACTTGTCTCTACCTTCCCAAGCCTTCATTTTCCATCTCGCAAGTCTTCGTTCTTGCCCATCCTTTTCATCTAATCAGCCCCATCATCAACTCATCCCTATCATCACCATTGACTTAGGATTTTCATTGGCCTCTTTGTCATTTAGATCTTCAAAATTTTACTCATTCCATTCACCTTTAGATTTCATAATTTTCTTGCATTTACCTTCATTTCATAATTTTAGATCCTTTTTCATTCCATATCTCTTGCAGGTTCCTGTTTTTCATCTCATCTTCATCACCAACTTTAGATCTACCTCCAAGGCCTTCATATATGCATTTTTTGTATTTTTTTTATATTGATCTTCTCCTGTAACCTTCAACAAGGCCCCGTAGCCTCGGGTCGTTGTCAACTCCGCACAAGTTTTATTTAAGTTTCTTAGATCAGATCTACATTTTATCATATTTTATTGCATTTTAGTTTATGTTACATTTATGATTCTGATACATCCAATTTATCAATATTTTATCTTATCTTTATCAAAAACGTGGGTTGACATCCATCCTAGGAAGTTTTCACTTCTCAGGATTGACATTTTTAGGTAACCCACCCATCTATCTACTAATCCATTTTCTTTTGAGTTTCTCTTGATTTGCAGGTCATCTAGCTTGTTACGAGGAAGAGGATCTCTCATTTTTTGCACATATACATATCGTCATCCCATCTAGAGGTACCTTAAACCCTCTCATACTTGGAGTTGTTTGTTCTCTTGTTGTGATTTCACTAATCTGAAACATGTAGCGAGGAAACTTGTCAACATTCTGGCACACTTGGTGGGACCACCCTTTCTTGGTGAGTCTTTTTATTTTTCTTTCATTTCTATTTTTATTCTATCCATCTTCTACTAACCTCGTAGGAAGGATTGTTTTCTTTCTTTTTCTTGTGTGTGGGGATTGCATTTACTTTGGATTGGATTTTCTTACTTAAAAATAAAAATAAAAATAATAAAAAGGAAAAGCGTTATCCAGGTATTCCTCTTTTTCTTAGTTTCTCCTTTTGCATTGTACTTTCCTTTCTTGTTTTATTTCCTCATCAAACATAACATTTCATTTTGGATCTAAAAATAACCTTCATATCTACTTAAAAATATAGTCTAATTAGGGGGTAAATATCTACATACACCATCATCACACACATCTAAACACAAACATCAAAACTACACATCTAAACATCTCCTACTAGGTGGAACTATTGGGATTTCATCACCCAATAGAAAAGCTATCACGGTGTTTTGGCCATGTTACAATTTTTTTGTCTATTATCGGCATATTGCTAATCACCTGGCTCCTTATCATTATGGGACCGTGAAGTGAGGGGTAGGCCCCAATACCAAGCCTCGTACCAATAGCCATCATAGATTTGTGCCTCACGTACCTTTGGTATATCGAGGACTCCAACCAAAAATACCTGAAACCATCCATAGATTGGCATTTCCTAGGCTCCCTTCAAGCCCATTTTTCATTTCTTTTCACATCTTTAATAATCAAGATAATCAAAATTCTATGTGTGACTTGTTGATCTAATTAAAAATCAACATAGTTTTTTTTTATTGTTTGTTTCATGCCAATTATTACACAATCCCAAGAAAGAAAAATGGAACAAAACATGTCATCCAACAACATTCCTATTTCCACTATTACCTCCCAACAAACTTCCACTTTCTATCATTACCTCCACCCTTTGGTCACTTCTTCCATATGTTATTACTCAACCAATGGTTCCCATTTCCTCTCTTCAAGAATCCCAATTGTTCAACCTAACACCATGTTGAAACCAATCCCTTTCTTTATCATCACCATCCATCTAGACCAACAACACCCCCTTCTTCCACCTCTATCAAATATTTTGGGCCTCCTATCATCCCTCATGGGTGTGTGGAATTTCAAGAGCTTCTCGATGCTAATCCATTTCCTTCATGACTATCTCCCTTCATAAGACTACCAACCTCCCCATTGATGGACCTCCTTTGAAACAATTTACGCCTACCATTCCAATCCCAAATCTACAAGTCCTCACATCAAAACTTTTCATGTATTCTTCCCTCGAGCTATGAATGAACTTTCCATGGCCCAACATGAGCTTGATCCTAATCAACCTTCTTCCTCAATCCCTCACAATCACCAAACCACTTAATTTGGTCCCCATTCCCCCTAATTTTCCTCATGTTAACACTACTATCATCACTCTTCTATCCCCATCACCTCATCATCTACTACGGTCACTTGCCCCTATCCAATCATCTCAAGAGTCTCACTTGCTCCCTCCTCCACCCGAACAACATAATTCAACTTTACCCTTATTTCCACTTCCCATGTCCATGCCAAAATGTGATCACTTCATAACCCCATCCTTCTAAATCAACTCAAACCCATCAACCTCCTCCTCGAGGTGCTTATCACTACATACTTCCCAATCAATCAACTCAAGTATCCCAACCACCCATTACTTACATCCCAACTCATCCCATACCAAAACCAATCAAATGTCCCCATCTCTCAACATCTAAACAATCTCATCAATCTTATCACATCCCCATTTCTCAACAATAACCTTTATCTCAACCCATTCAATCGCAACCTTTTCAATTACATCCCCCTTATCAACCACTTCCACCAACACCTACTCATCCTCAAACATATCAAAACTTATCAACAACCTAACCCATCTACCTCATATGCATCACAATCTCATCCTTCAACATCTCAACCCCATCCATCTAACAATCCCATGCAAAGTGTTATTGAGTAGAATGGATAATCTTAAGCCACTACCTTGGGATCCAAACCACATTTTCATATGAAAAATTGTAACAAACCTATCAATCCATCCATCCCCAGTAAATCCTTATCCTCCTCATTGGGAATTACCAAAATTTCTAAGTTCAATAATAGCAAGGAGGATCCATAACAACATCTTTGTGCCTTTTAGACATGCATGTTACCTCATCACCCATGATCAAGACCTTATGCTTCACATATTCCCCATGTCATTAGTTGGACCCACATTGGATTAGTACAATGGAATCCCAAAAATTCATTATTTTCCTTCACCCAACTCACACAACTATTCCTAGAACATTTCTCATCAATATTGTGTATAAGATCACTATCATAGACTTACACCATTAGATAATATGATGATGAATCTATCACAGATTTCATCATGATGGCATGGCATAATCAACCAACTATCATTCTCCCTTCCATAGAATAAATTAATTAAATTTTCTCATGGTCTTGTGTGAAGCATATCTCATACTCTTCAAATTCAATCATTCCAAACCTTTGAAGAGGCATTTACCATGGCTCATAAACTTGAACTTCGTGCCCTTGAGCAAGGCCATCTTAAGCTTTGATCAAATAAACCTAAGTATCTGAATTCACTAAATCCTCCACACATGGTGACAAATCCAAGAATGATTGTTAATGCCATCATGGTTAAATCATCCTCCACATCCACTTCTCATGGAGCCTCCACAAAGAGATCCTAGACCACTCCTAACTATACCCCTCTTGGGAATCTTATAGTTCAATATTTGATAAGTTAATGGTGGTCCATCTCATTCGAACTTCCTCCCATCCGACCCTTTGATGAATCATGACCCAAACCAACATGGTATCATGAGGAGCATTACTATAAAGTATCACCAAGTCCATGGCCATGACATTGAGAAGTGTCACACTTTTAAAGACCTCATCCAAAAACTCATAGACTCTAGTGACCTCCAAGTGGATAATCCTAATGCACCACCTAATCAACCTCTTGACATCTTCAAACAACCTTTCCTAATCATCCACCTAATAATCAAACTCCACCCCCACATCACAGAACCTAATGCCCATATAATCTAATACTATAAATCAAGATCCAACACCATCACCTACACCCATCATCTCATCATCCATTGCATCAAAATATATTTTAGAATCTTCCCCCATACCCACAACTTCATCAACATCTACACATATTTCTACACCCATTATATCTAAATCAACTATTTCAAACCACCACTTGACATCCACATCAATCCTTAATCATACACCACTTCTCCATCCATATCATCCACATCCTCACCTATCACATCTAGTCCTTCACCTATATCTAACTCCACACCTACCTTAACATCTTCATCTCACATCCCTACATCCACACCCATTCCACATCAAATACATCTACTACTATGACCATACCCACATCAACATCCAAATCTATGACAACATCCACACCATTCCTTCTAGAATCATCTTCCACGTAAACATCCACACTTAATACATGTGCCTCAAGTGAGACTCTCACCCCATCTACAACTCTAATCATTCCTACACCAATGAATCCTAAACCTACACAATCTACCACCCCTTTAGATCTCATCAAGTGCACATCATACAAAAACCACTTCCACCTTTAATATCCACCCCTACAACACAATCTACATTACCTAGTTCTGCCTCCATAGATCCTCCAATTGAAATTGTCATCATTCCTGCTAAAGGTAAATCCTCACAACCAAAGTCTAAGAACCTTGGCATGCCCATCCAAAATCCCTTACACATCCACAAAAAATATTAGAGCTTCCTTCTCCCAAGACTAACCCTCCTAAGAAACTTAATGTCACATCATCACTCTTAGGAGCATCTCCTTCCATCTTAGGGCCAACCCCTTCATCCAAGTTCCCCATTATCAACAAATTCAAAAGCAATCTCATCCTTCCTCTAAATCTGATCTTCCTTCAAATCATCCACATCTTCCATCATCAAATCAGAATCCAAACCATCTAAGTCACCACCAATCAAAACTGAAACCAAGACACAACCTTCTTTCTTCTTCTAAGCCCAAGATAGAATCAAAGGCTCTTATAAAACCACCTCAAAATAAGTCATCCCTCTTACCTCCATCCATTGTTTCCAATCCTATTCCATCTCATCCATAATCTTCTTCAACCACCCCCATTGGATCTTACACAAAATATTTCAACGTCTACTTCAAGCATCTAATTACCCTTCCACCTATCAAACCTTTTGATCCACATGGCCCAAGACCTTCATGGTTCGATTCTAATCTCATTTTTGCATACCATCATGCACTAGGACATGATACCAAACATTACAAAGCCCTCCAAACTATTATCCATAATCTTATCGATGAGGATGATCTTCTCATTGAAGGGATCACCTCTCCATCTACCAATCTCACTTCTTCATCCCAACCTTCATCCACCAAGATATCTAAATCTCCTCATTCATCTAAGAATTTTGTTTCCATCCTCCTCCAACTATGAACTCTCCCAAAGAAGGTCCTCCTCTCTTCATTAATGTTGTTTGGATCACCACCCATTCTCACCCCCATGACTTCTAACCACCTACTCAATCCAAATCAAATTAATTTTCACCTCCCTCTAACGAGCCTACTCCCCTTCTTCATCAAAACCTAAGGTGTCTATCTTAGCTTCTCCTCTCTGCTGCTATTGAAAAAAGTGTTATGAAACAAATCCATCAAGCCCTAGTTAAGATGTCACTTTATGAGCTCATCCAAAGCTCTCTAGATCATAAACAATCCCTCATTAAAGCTCTTAAATGCATCCCTACTCCTAATGATGAGGCTTAACCCTTTGATATCTTTTTGTTGAGAACTTTCTACTTCATACCTCCATATCTTTTGATAATACTAAAATTCCTAACATATCACCTAAAGAACATGACCTTCCCTTTTCATCACTATGTGTATATCAATGACACTTTCATTCATTATTCTATGATTGATAATGGAGCTAACATAAATATCATCTCATCCCATACTTTTGATCAACTTAAGCTCCCTAATTCCATTTTCACCCAATCACCCATGGTTCTTCATGCATTCAATGATGTTGTTATTGCCCCCACTTTGGGCATAGTTATTCTTCTTATCTGTGTTGGTGAAAAAATCCTCCATGAAGTATTCTATATCATAGAAGGGAGTTTCAATACAATATCCTCCTTGGATGACCATGGATTCATGCCATGCATTGTTCCTTCCACCCTTCATCAATGCATCAAATATGAACATGAGGGAAAATTTTAACTCTCCCCATAGACATTCCTCCATTCAAAACATGTCACATGACTTATCACCTAATGACGTGCTCATCCCAAAAAGGTTCTTCTAAAGCATCCACTAGCTCATTGTCTCCACATCCAAAATATTCCCAATGATGATTCCTTAGAAAAAGTAATGGATCATCTCACATTGGGGAGTATCACCTTCTCATGCTTAATGCTCTTCCCACACCTCATAGACTTGGTAGACCCGATAAATCTCCAATGTATCAACCTAACATCGGGGATATCATTCCTTTGGTCCACCTCATCTTCACACCAATCTCATCTATGGTGGTATCGATCACCCTTCCTCCCACATTGACACTCAACCACACACAAAACCATATACCAATGGTTTGAATTTATTTACAAAAATCCTTTTCCTACACTTATCTTCATTATTGCACATGGAAAGGATTTGGAATGGGGTGTTATGAATAAGGCATGCATGACCTCATCATTGATCAATCTCACAAACCCCATGAAAAATTTGGGTTGGGATATAAGGAAAATCTACCACCCTCTCCCACCATCTTTAGCTCTCATGGATATTAATCCTCCATCTTCTCCATCCCACGAGGTTATGGATATGATGACAACCATGTCTATCTCCTCTATTTTTTTTTAATCTCCACCATTACCTTGGGACCAGTCACTTATCAATGTGAAGGTGAAACTAGGTCCCTCCCTCTTCAATTTCCAAATATGATAGAGGAAGATTCCCTATCATTGACATTATTTAATGCACCAATGATGATTCCATCCTCTCTTACATGGGGGAAAATATTCCTATCTTCATAATACCTTACCATCAGACACATCCACCCTTCTTAATGAATCCACCATCGAACATCAACATAGGGACTCCATAAGAGCCTCACATCCTCAAAGTGGGTCAATCCCTTGATCCTCAAGAGCTTGAATCTTTCACCACCTTCCTTTCTAAATATCCAAGCCTTTGCATGGTCATATGCTGAACATGCCAGCCTTGATCCTTCCATTGTTTCCATAACATTGTTACCTTTCCTAATGCTAAGTTGGTTAAGCAAGAAGCTTCACCATATGCACCCTCAAGTTTCCATCCTTGTCAAAGAGGAGTTACAATGCACCTTCTTTATGATAATTTCATCATTCCTATCGACTATCCACAATGGGTTTCCAATATCATTCCCATTTCCAAAGCTTCCAAAAAGCTCCACATTCTACACTGACTTTTGAGATCTAAATCTTTCTTTCCTAAAGATGATTTTCCTCTTCCCAACATCAATCAACTCATGGACCTTACTTACTAAGCCATGAGATGCTTTCTTATGGATGGTTTTATCTGGGTATAATCAAATCCTCATCACACTAGAAGACCAACATAAGATTCTTTCATCACTCCTTGGGGGACTTTCTGCTATCACATTATGCCCTTCAGTTTGAAAAATGCTGGAGCCACCTATCATGAGCCATGAATTACATCTTTCACGATCTCATCCATAAGACTGTAGAGGACTACGTTGATGACCTTTTGGGTAAATCTAAGCATTGACATGTGACCACTTCCATCCTTGAGTCCTTTTTGAGTGCCTTATCCATTTCTTCCTCTGTCTCAATCCAGCAAAGTGTGTGTTTGGAGTGTTAACTAGAAAATCCTTAGCTTTATCATTTCCATCAGGGTATTGAAGTTGACCCACCAAAATCAAATCCATCCTAGATATTCCCTTCTAATCTAAAGTAGCTTTGTAGTCTTCAAGGCCAACTTCAATCAATTCGTCATTTCATCTCACAAATTTCGAATTTCCAACCCTTTCACCATCTTCTTCACAAAGATATTGACTTTAACTGGGATGATAATCAAAAATCCTTTGATGATCTCAAGAAGTATATCTTATCCCTTCCTATGCTTACCCTCCACGTGAGGGGGAGCCTTTCTATCTTTATGTCTCTTCCTCCATCATGCTCTAGGTGCCATGTTGGCACATCATGATGAGCAAGGCAGGGAACAGGATATGTATTACATTAGTTTCACCCTTCACAAGTATGAGACTCACTACACTAAAGCTGAAAATCTATGTTTGTACTCTTTTCTTTGCTACCTCTAAGATTTTGTCATTATCTTCTCAATCATAAAAATTATATTGTCACTAGATTTCATCTTCTCAAAACCATGCATTCTAAGCCTTATCATAATGATCACATCACTCATGGCTCATGCTCATGATGAGTTTGACCTAGAGTTCATCTCTCATAAATCAATCAAGGCCAAGCTATCACAGATCAATTAGTTGATGCCCTCTTCTTGATAATCATCTTCCTCATGAGAAATTTCTAGATGAATCTATCAACACCTTTGACCATGAGTTTTCTCCCTTAAGATGACCCTTTCTTTTATGGATCTAAATGTCAATAAGGGGGAGGCATTGGCATCATTATCATTCTCCTTGGGATACCTATTCCCATCACTTATAAACTTAATTTTGAATGCACCAACAATATGGCCAATGAAGCTCTCATCTTAGGCCTTCAAACCAATCCTACTTGGCATCCAAATCCTTGATATTTATGGGGATTCTCAACTCATCATTAATCAAGTCAAAGGAATCTATCAATGTAAAATGAAGTCCTTCAAAAGTATAAGGACATTGTCAACTTCCTTCTTGGGAATTTGATTTCTACACTCTTCAAACCATCCCTCGATCATCTAACCACTTTGTAGACACCATGAAATCTTCTCTCACTTCTCTCATCCTTGGTATACATAAAAGAATCTAAATCTCTCCATCATCGTTTATCGTATTGAAAACCAAATCTCACCTTAGCGAGCTCCCAGACATTAACCTCATCAAATATAATCCTCACGATCTTTGGTATTCTCAAATATTTGATTATCTTTCTCAATCCATCATCCCCTCCAACCTATCTAAAATGGTAGAGGTAATTTCTTCAACATGATAATAATTATGTCATCCTTGGTGGCATCCTCTAAAAGCATGTGGCTTGATGGGCTCTTTCTTTTTCCTTAAATCTCATGAATCCATCAAGTTATCCAAGAAGTCCATGATGGTATCTATGGTGGCCATTTTAGTGGTTTGGATGTCACCAAGTGTCCTTCACATGGGTTATTATTGGCCCTCTCTCAATCAAGACTGCTATGAGTACATTAAGAAATGCGTCAAATTCCAACAACATTCCAATCTAATCCACATTCCTAGTTAGGCCTTACAATCGAGCTCAAGACCTTTGCCTTTCTCACAATGGGGAAGAGACCTCATTAGCCTCATCAATCCATCACGTTCCTCCCAACACCATCATTATATCATCAATACTATTGAGTACTTCACCAAATGGGTGGAAGCCATTCCACTTGCATCGACTAAATCTAATCAAATCATTAATTTTTATATCATCACATCATTTTCCACTTTGGCGTTCCTCACAAGATCATCATGGAAACAAAAAGTCCTTCAAAACAAATATCTCAAGAATCTTTGCAACTCATTCAATATTAAGCTTAGCTTCTCTTCTCCATATTACCTCAAGCTAACGATCCAAGCCAAAGCCACTAAAAAAACTCTTCACAATATTCTTGCCAAGACTATTGATAAATCAGGTCATAATTGGCATCTTCATATCCCCTTCACTCTTTGGGCTTATCGAGACTAGCATCCACACCTCTACGGGGCTACTCCTTTCTCTCTCTTATATAGTTCTAAGGCCATTCTTCCTCTTGAAGTACAAATCCCATCCTTTTGCATTTCTCTTTACGAACTTTGTCTCTGAAGATTATTACCAAGAGTGTCTAACACAACTTGAGTTGTTAGATGAATGTCACCTTCTCACTCTTAAACATCATCATGTCTACCAAGAGTGCATAAAACATGCTTATAAAAACACTCAAGGAATGAAAATTTAATATCGGTGACCTTTTCCTTAAAGAAAATCAAAATGTCACTACTCTAGAAAGGAGTTGACGTGGAAATTTTAATCCCAATTGGATTGGACCTTATATTATCACATATAAGTATGGGTCTGATCCTATCGTTTTGCCTCCTCTGATGGGTAAAATAGAAATGAAACCTATTAAAACATTACAATTTTGGCCTTTATATTGTTAACATATCTACCAACGTATATTTAGTCATCCTAGTGGTCATCCATCCATCATTAACCTCTTCCATATTTTAGCGTAATGATTTGGAATTATGTGGTCTACCATCACTTTCCTATCTATGACCTTGAATATGGGCACCACATATCTACTCATAGCATATTCCTTATGGAAAATTTCCTCTTGATAGGTGGGAACCCATAATAATTACCTCCATTTCATCATCTTATCTACCTACTATTCGAACCACACTAAGGGTCCACAGTGTCACTTGTACATTTTCATCCCCTCCTAAAGTGGTCTACTAAGCTATCTCCACCTCTTCCATTAAAAAGAGTCAAAATTCTGGATGCTCATTTCAAAAATATATCACTCAAAAGAAAACAAAATTCTCCCTCGAAGGAAATATGTTCATAAAAGTAAAAATATAAAAAATAATAGAATGATCCCTCGAAGGACACTATCATGCATATCTTATCTTGCCATTTATTAAAAAAAAAAAATAAAAAAAGCAAAAATCAAAATGTAGACCACTCCCTCGAAGGATGGATACCATCTCATATCATCAAAGAAAATGATTCCAACATTGATCAACCTTCTATGTACTCAAAAGAAAAGCATAAATTTTAAAAAACAAGCATCCTAAAAATTCCTCACATCGATCAACTTTCTCATCCATAACAAACTTTTTCAGATTGATCAGTTTGGGCCATATTGCTCAGAGATGGGGCATAGACCTAGAACACCCACCTAAGGAGAACCTATATTCCCATGTAAAAGTGACATCCAAACCCCTTATGTCATGTTGAAATTAGGTCTATAAGTCCATTTTCCTTTTTTCCTCGTGATCCTTGGGATTACTAACCATCGATGGTTATGTGTTAACACATGTTTTTGGCTGCAAGTACATTACCTTGATGGGATCCTTTTTTTGTTTACCTCCAATCTAGTTTCACAGCATCATTTCTTTGTGTGCTCCTTACTATGATCAAGTGTCATTTATCTCCTTTTGGTCACCTTCTATCAAAGTTGAATCCTTTCTTTCACCTATAATGTGTTCTTATCACATTCTTCTTAATCTAACCATTTCATCCATGCTTATGTGTATATTTTTAAACTTAACATTGATCATATCACATTCATAATGCCATATCATCTATATTTTTGAATCCATCACATTAGTATTAAAAATTTCATCATGTCTAACAACTATCTATCCATGTCATCTAATCATTATCATCTATATATCGATCATGATATATCACATCACATCCATATCATGCTATAAGTTCTAACACATAATCACTATAAAAACCCATAATATCATAATCAAACATCTACATCCAATTTATAAATCATCATGGCATCATACCAACATCTACATCTAATCCATAATCACTATACAATAACTAAATATAAACATAAGAATCATTAAAGCCATAAATCAACACATAACACATGATAAATCACAAAAAAATCATATATCTCATCATCATCCAAATACATCTATACATTGATGGTAGACCCGATGTAGAGTCTCATCTCAAAGCGATACATCATCAAAATCTATAAACTGTACATAAGAGAGTATCAAATATTGCCTCGGGTAAGTTATTGTATCTCTCTCTGGGCCTCATCTCCTCCATCATGTCCCGCATCTCACCGCGGATGTGCCAAATTCTCCATGATCCTAGATGACACTTATCCTACTTGATCCCCTGCTCCTTAATAATCTATAAGGTATGGTATGTACCTCTTCACCCATGAAAATCTAGACATCACGATGTGCTCATAGTAATGTTCCTTGATTGCTAGTTCCATGTACTTATCTAGGGGTATAAAACCTAGTGGTGTCATCTGTCAAGTCCATTGTGATACCACTTGTGCACCACTCTTTGACTCTGTTTCTAGTATAGGTGCAAGGTATCCAAATCGGGCCCTTTAATCCTCCCTCTATCTCTTATACCTATCTCATAGATGCATGGCCAAGTCCCTCTCTTGGCGTAAGACTATGACCTCCTAATGCGTCGTCTCCTCTCCAAACATGTTGTTTCCCTATCATGGTGGGATGAATCATGCTCCACGCGTAAATGAGATATCTACATGGTATCCCCTCCATCATCTACCCCATCACCCCTAGGTACACAATGCTCATCCTCTTCTCGGCACTTCCTCTTTATCCTTTCCTCCTCTTGGCCCTCTCTATGCCACCATCCAGTTGCCCATGTTGTTGTCATCTAATAAAAAACCATTTGTTGACTCCCACATCATCATCCTCATCCCACGGTGCCCCAACCCCTCTAGTGGTTTTCCATCTCAGAATAGGTAAGTCCCTCTTTGTCTTGCCTTCTTATATCTAATAGGCTCACTGGTATTGTCTAGACTACTCCAAACTATCACCTAACTAGGTCAAACTATACTAGCTCCATCATATTAGGTTTACTTCCTTACACCCATCTCATCATCTTCATCCTAACCAACTCTATATCTACCCCTGGCCATGTAAGAATATCATGATATGACCACCACCTAACCTAGTCTACATCTAACTCCACCACTCTATCACCATACCACTCCTCTCCTTTCTCTCTCTCTCGTCACTATGATCCTTATCGGTTTTCCATATTATGAATCCAATAGATAGTTTTATGTGATCCCCTATGACCCATGGGAGCCTGTGGAATAACCACCTGAAATGACTATGCTCATATTCCCAAAAATGTAGTAAGAACCCCACATCCCACGCTATCCTCCTCCTCTCAACATAAATACAAAAATCATGGTATATATGGGCCAATAGTGCTATTCCAAATGAAAACACCACCCTATGATCCATAATGTATACAAGTACTCTTGCTAGTGTCCATGGGAATATAGCTCCCCTGAATCTATAATGCATAAATAGAAATGACCATCATCACTAGGCATATTAATCTACTCCTAGTCACCCCATGCTCATATCGTGTCTCTATATGATATCCACCATATGTGAATGTAATTTGTGGGGAATCTACTCCAAAAAATGTGTTAATACCCCCAATATGCCATCTACTATGATAGGTCATGTATGGGTTCACCCTAGATCAACAGCCTCAAAATGTGGTATACATCCTCAAGTGTAATGGTCATCTCGCTAGTCCTAAACAAAAATGTTCTGTGTGCACATTCCATTCCTCCACCAAAGCAGATAATCATTCCAACATCTCATGTAATCAACTTGTAATGACAAAATCCACCTAATCTAGGTGGTCCCACTCAACATTAGTCACATCTCCTATGATCTGATCATATAATTCTAACACTCTATCTTAGAGATATAACATGTCCACTGGATTACAAAACAAATCAAACATGTAAACATTAGACTTCACATCATCAAAAATAAAAAATCAAACATCCTAGCCCTAGTTAACACCAACACAGGTTGGGTCGACACCCTATTAGACCTAGTCGGTAGAGACCATACCCAATTGCCAACTACCGCCCCTTGTGCTAACTCCAAAATTCTAAAAAAGCATAAAAAATAATAAAAATACTTAAAATAGTTTAGGGTTTAAGCACTTACCATCATGTGGGTCTTTTGGTGCTTCCTTGTTTCTCCACCAACCTCCATCTCACTCACAATATCAACTTTCCTTTCTTCTCGAGCTTTTGATCATCATTTCACATGGTGTAGATGAGCTTAGTCGACCCACCCGCAGGCTTATATAGCCCACCATCCCTAGTCACCATCAATCTGTGTCGATTGCCATGCCTTTTTATCAAAGTATTTATTTTGTATCTTTCTAATCAATTATTCCTTTCAAATTATCTTTTCTTCCACTTCTTCCTTGTGTGTGTTGTTTATACCACACTCTTTATTTTTCCCACTAGGCTTTGTTATCTATCTCATCTTATTTTGCATCATCTTGACATTTTTTCCATCTTCACGTTCCCTCTTTGGGCAACATTATTTTCCCCTTCATCTAGCCATTTTCACCATCTTCATGTTACCTTTTGGGATACAATTATTTTTAATCCTTTTATCCTACCCAAGACACATATTTTCTATTCCTCCTATAAGCGGGATGTCACATTCACTTTTCAACCCCCTACCCCTTTCATTTTGTCATGAGACTTGTCTTGACTATTTTTGGATTTTTTTGTGCATATTTTATGTTTGCCTTCGACTCATTGGTCCCAAACCTTGCACATCCACTTGAGTGGATTCCTATTGGATTCCATCTATTCTACAATGGGTTTTTCCAACTCACGGGTCCATAGGATATTTTTTTCATCTCCATTAAGGTCGTATTTTGTTCCCTAGTAGTGTGAGTCTCTGTAGTGCCCACATTTTTATAGCTCAGTTACTTGTTGTCCCTCTTACTCTTAGACATGTTTTGGCAGGGATTTGATATATTTTGGACATTACATTAGGAGATTTGATCTTATTAGACATATATGGAGATTTAGGCGTATAGCGCCAATTTAGCTTGATTATTATGTTGTCACATTATCTTATGATGTCATGGATACTAATTGATATGATGTTGTTTTGGAATGCAATTATATTGATGGATACTCAGTTTGTTGCATGTTGGGATTCTATGGATACATGTCACTTTATCATTATGTCTAACCTATGGTGAATTGTGTATAATTGTGCACGTTGTTGCATTTTTGATTCTAGAAAGATGATATGTTAGTTTAGAATTCATTGATATCTTATTTAGTAGTTGATTCACATTTTATCGAGACGGTGCGTTTAATGTGTGCAATGAGTGTGCAGGTGACAGGTCATAGGAGAACGTGGGATTCAGGCCAGCTACACAATTTTGCACAAGCAGCCCACGGGGCTAAGTCCTAGCCATGTTTATTGCATGAGGCCTTAGTATTAGAATTATTGTTTTGGGCACCATGGGTGACCCTCATTTGTAATGTAATATGTCTTGTATTATTAATCTTGCTTAGGGTGTTTAGTTTGTGTTGTAAACTTGTTTTGGGGAATTAATGGCCCCACTTACATTAAGTTTTGAATTTGTTTAATGATGTACTTAATCAAAAGGGTTTAGGGTCACATGTGAACCCTTGGGTGGGCCCCACACCCTCTACCCTTGTGCCAAATATGCCAAACCCGAAATTGGGTTATTTTAGGCATTTTTAGGGACCCCTTTTTAGTTTGGGAGTTCCCTTAGCATGAAAATGGGCCTCGGACCCTAATAGGTGGGGGCTTAATTCCAAAGCATAGAGGGAGTTTCCTCCTTTTTCCTCCCCTTTGGTCACATCCATGTAAGGGGTATGGATAAGTGTGCTTTGTTAAAAGTTGCACAAGATTGTTTTGTTATCATTTTGAGTAATTTGGGAGAAGAGGGCTAAAATTTATTTTATCCTTTCTCTCTTTTATCTTTGGTATCTTTGACCTTGAAGGAGGAGAGAGGGTGACACATGTCACCCCCTCATTTGTGAGGATTTTTCTTACTCCCTTCAAATTATCCCTCATGGGAAAAGAAGAGAACTTTTTTGGAGCTTTTGCTTGGAGACTTGTGGATTTGGAGCTAGAGTTTGCTTGGGTCAAGAAGTGGAAGAGATTGAATTTGGAGAGCTATTTTTGAGGTAGGCTTCTTGAGCTTATTTGTGGTTTTATGTCATACTAGATGTTAGTTTTGTTTACTTGGAAATGTTGTTGTTGCATGTGGATTTTATTTATTGTTTACTTGTTTTTGCTCCCTCCATCATATGGCATGATGGAGTTTTGGAGTTTGTGGGGGAAGAGAGGGATTTTCCCTCTCAATCCTTATAGGCTTGATGGGCAAGCCTTGTAGGATTTAGTTACTCCCCTCAAATGGTTTGAGGTGGGGAAGGTGGGTCATTTGGCTTGAACCTCCTTCCCCATTCTTGGTGAGGAAACCCCTTTGGGGTTTGAAAATCCTTCCAAGAAGGATTGGTGAAAGGGTGGAGAAATAAGGAGGGCTTGAATGAATTTGGAGAAATAAGGAGGGTATGAAGATCTTGTTTTGTGTAATTAATGATGGTTACAAATTTTGGAGAACTTTCTTCTCTTCCCCATTTTAGAGGTAGAACTTGGGTTCTCCTCCTTTTCATCTTTACAAATTTGGAGTCTTGTTTTGGATATTTGTCTTATTTTTGTGTGGATGTAATGTTGTGTGTTCACCCTCACTCTTGTGCATAGTTGTGGATAGTAGTCCTCTTTCCCATGGGCTTGGGGAGGCTAACATGCATCCCAACCTTGGGAAAGACATGTAATGATGCCTATGGTTGGGTGGTAAAACAAGATTCTTCTCCTTGTTTGGATTCCTTGAAGGAATTTGAAATTAGATCTCAAGATGGAAGTTGGGTGATGGTTGGAGCTCCTTGTCATCTTCATTTTATTGGTGGACATTACCTCATTATAACCCTTTTGGATATGGCTTGTGGAAAACTTCCTCTTTATTGTAATTCCTCTTCCTTTTTGTATTTGAAAATCACTTGTAAGATTGGTATTCCATTTGTATTTGAAAACTTTCTTTCAATCTTGGGAAGGAGTTTGTTAGGTTGTTTTCTTATGTATTTTAGCATGGTTTGAAATAAGATGTATTGAGAAATTATGCAAAAGAAGTCTTGTAAAATATTTATATTTCTTTAAAATGCATTGAGTAGAATATGGTTATATTCCTTTAACATACATTGATTTGAATATTATTTTGAAGTGGAAGATTGTTTAAAGAAAGTAGGTTTTTCTATAAGAATGGTGTTAATCTTGTTGGGTATCCTCCATGTGAAAATATGAAATATTCAATTTAATTTTACATTGGAAAAGAAAGAAGGTTCATTAGAAATAATGCTCTTCATGAAATGGATTCCTCTCTTACAATTTTTGGTAAACACACTATGCTTATTTTTCTCTCTTGTGAACTATTTTTACTACTTTCTTATATATTTTTTATCACTTAAATGAGCAAACTATTTTGGATATAGGTATACCAAAAAACCATTGAGTTTCTTTTGTTTATGGATAACAAAAAAAGGGAATAATAATCCATTGTATTATGAAATTTTAGAAATTGCATTCTCATCTCATATTTAAATATATCTCAAACATTTACCCTTTTAAAAATTTAACTATACAAGTTTTTTTACAAGATAATGCCTCATTTAATATCTATGTATTCTTGTGGTTATTCATTTAAATTGTTATATTCTATAACTTATTATTTGAATCATTTTATTATATATATATATATATATATATATAATATTAAATATAAATTAATAGAGTATCATACATATATATGTTATATATTGATAAATTTTTATTAAAAGTAAATTGTAAAATAAATGTATATATTTCTAACAACCATGGAGGGTGGTTTAAACGGGGGTTTATTAAACATTTTTAAAAAAAATAAGTAAATTAAAACAAAACAAAATAATGGAAGGGCACGGATTCGGGAGGGACGAACCCCCCCCTCCAATGGAGGCCACCATTGCCATGGACTGCACCTTCCACTACCACGTCGTAGACATCACTACACCCGCCACCACCACACGGCCACCACCGCCATTCCCCACGCCCATGCCTCCTACACAACACCCCGCCGGCCCCCTCCACTCCCTCCTTCACTTCTTCCTCCTGCGGCTCCCTCCCACTATGTAGCCATTTATTTCCCCCTCCTCTACCTCTCACTCTGGCGAACCCTTCCCAAACTCCATGCAGCTTCCTCCCTTCCATTTCCATGACCCCCTCTATTCAAATCCACTTTGCCCTGCTATTCACAAAAAAAAATGGATTAAAAAAAAGGAAGAGAAAAGAAACATTTCTTGTTTTGTATGAAATTCTCAACAAAATACAATACGGGTTTAACAAAAAAAAAAAAAACTCCATAGCTCCTCCAACAAACCTGCAAATAAGAGAGAAAAACAAAATGAGAAAAGGAGATTAGAAAAGAAAAGGATAAAGATGTTAGGAAAACTTTAGGGTATTTTCAAAACCAAGGGTCAAGATCAGATTTGATCCAAGGGCTCACAAATAACCCTGTTCACTTTTAAGACATGGGTATTTTTAAATATAAGTGGGAAATAAAGTTTAGTGTGTGTGTATGTAAATAAAATAAAATAGAAAGGGGAAGATCTATTTAAATTTAAAAGAGGGGTAGTCTTTTCCTAGGTTGTCTCTAGTAAATTAATAGAAGCTAAATAAATAAAATTAATTAGAGTTAATGTTTTAGTAATCGGTTAAATTAGATTAATATAAATTAATTATTTTAATGGGAAACGGTTAGGCGAAACATTAGTTCTCACTTTCAATTTTTTTACCGACTTACTAGTTTATTTTCTAGTGTCCCGAGGCGGGCGTTGCGAGTTCATAACTCACCACCATATTTTTATTTACTATTGGTCGTCAATCTTTCACCCGCATCTCGATCTAGAAGAACCAATTTTTTTGTGACAACAATGGAAATGTCCGCACATGCGGGACCTTGCGTGATTGGGACAGATCTCCAGAGAAGGCCGTTCCTCTATCTAGTTTTATGACTATTGCTACTCCTAGTGTTGAGAAGGAAACTAAGCTAATAATGCCAAGGAACCAGGGATATAAGGATAAGATGAAAGGAAACTACACTAAAAGGAGATAACACCGAAAAGAGGGATGAACACTATCATTGCAGTGAAAATGAAGGGAAATGCGTGAAATAAGGCTAGGCACATGTAACATAACTTAAAATGTATTTACTAGACCAATTTCATGGAACACAACTAAATAAGGAGTCTGTAAGGGACGTGAAATGGCACAACAGGCAAAAAATGCAAAGAAAAGGCAAGAAGAAGGAATGAAAACATGTTAGGAAAAATAATAGTCACTAAACAATGCTTCTATTACTTTCAGAAATGCACTGAGATCTATTATAATGGTGAAAGAGGCTGATATCCACATGCAAGAGCCAGATCTAGAGGTCTGTAACTCAAAATACATAGAATATGAAGTCCTTAGAAAAGTGCATAAGGATCTAAAATGTCCAACCTTAATAAAAAGTCCAACTCTTACATTTATATATGAATCCATGGAATAATAAGAGAAGGAGGGAAAACTTGAATTTGAAATACAACCACCAACAAGAAGCATTCAATGCCTATAAATCCACCTGCAAATATGTCAAATGCACTTCCCTAGGAGAAGGAAGGAGGGAAAATCATACCAAATCAGGTGGTTGGTGCAATTAGCTCTACTCATTAATGCTCAAAAAGACATTTTCCCATTTCTCACCTACCAAGTCCACCAAGAATTTGAATTTTAATTTATATCATTATATCGTACGTTAGCAGCTATTTGAAAATTCTAGGCACACACTGATTGGAGATCTGTAGTAAAAGATATGGATGTCATAAGTTTTTCGAGTCAAACATGTAAAACATGTGGTGCACATGGATTGGATGAAAGGATGGCTAACCGTGCAAATGTTTTTCATTTTTGCCATGTGTCACTTGTTGATTTGTTGCAAGGATCTGACGCCCTATTGACACACTTTGATTAGTTGCATGTGGAACACTCAAGCATGTCAGTGGATGAATTGGCATAGAATGGTGCAAGGAGGGTGAAAAGATAGAGTGAAGAAGGTGGAAGGAAATTACAGGCGACGTGTGTGGAGAAATAGGGAAAAGGGGGAAAAGAGAATGCATGGTCAAGACATAACTATTACAAAGTAATAAGTGGGGCACGCGAGAGGGCCATGGAATTATCTTATTAAAGCAAGTGTAAGGAATGCGCACAGGGGTGAACAACTCCTAGGAAGAAGATGGGTGTACAGAGGATGCGGTCAAGGAGGAGTGGAAAAAGAGGAAAGGAAAATGAAAGGGGAGAAGGGAAGCGCACGGGAAATGCAACCAAGGGAATGTGCCAAGTGACTCTTGAACACACACATCCTTGTGATGTAGATATCAAAATCTAGAAGATGCATACAATTTGTCCAAATAATCGAGAGAGTTATTTTGCTAATAGTTTTGAAAATTTTTGGGGCCATATGCTTACTAGATGAAGGAGATCAGTAGCCTAGAGCATCCTTTGGGCATAGAGTCTACTATTTAATCATAAAATTCTGATTTGTAACTTTAAATAACTTCCCTTGAAGTCACTTGAAGGATCATTTCTCGACTCTATTTTGAATCTTGTAAGCTACTGGAAATTTTTGGAAGAAGATCGACATCGTGGAAGAAAAAGAAGAGCGTGCACAGGGAGCACACAAGAAGAAATATCTACGTACAAAAACAATGTGCATGCAACGCACTTAGAGGAATTGAAACTAATCTAATATATACAAAATGATGTAATAAAATTAATGGAAGGGTTTGAGATAGATCCCATTTATCGAGATTTGTAGTGTGCCTCCATAAAGATGAGTTAACTCAAAAGAGTTATCCTCTTTGCATGAATTGATGATGTATGGGCCACTCCAAAGTGCATCAAACTTTGAATGACACCCTTATTTAGCTCTTCCAACATCCCATTTTAAGACTAAATCCCCAACTTTAAGAGCTTGGGGCCTAGCCTTTGTGTCAAACCATTTCTTTGTTGCTTACTAGTGTTGTTCTTGCTTGATCATGACATAGTTTCTTGATTCTTCAATATTAACCAATTTTCCCATTCTGAGTTCTCTTTGGTATGCACCTTCAAATTCTAGCTGCTAGGCAAGTGCTAATGAATTCAATTCTAGCGTGAAAGGAAGGGTATTCTCTTTTCCATAAACAAGATTTCAAGAAAAAGTTCCTATTGCCTTTTTGACCGTGATTCTATCTACCCAAAGCGCACATGATACCTTTGCATGCCACTATCTTTAACTGATATTCATTATATGTTTCATGATTTTGATCAGGTTCTTGTTTGTTGAATCTGCCAGACCATTGCCCCAAGGGTAATATTTGGAAGAAAACTTAAAGGTAGATTCCTAGATTTAGCACCCAATCAGTAATTCTGGTCCTAAGGAAGGATTTTGCATTATCAGAGATAATGGTTTCTAGAACACCAAACCTTGTGACTATACCTTTGAGAAAGTCAAGGATGAATGAATCAGTTGATTCCTTAAGCACGATAGCTTCTATCCATCTGGGGAAATAGTATATAATTGTCAGAACCCACTTGTGTCTAGTGCTTGAAAGAGGGTTGATTATGCCTACGAAGTCAAGAACCCATTGCAAAAAATGTTGATCCACTTGGATTGGTCAGAGGGGAAGCACTAACATTTTTTTCTTTCCTACAAAGAAAGCGTATTCCTTGAATTTTGTGATCCATTTGTGTGCATTTGCAAACATGGTAGGAAAAATATCCCTAAAAATTATTATCTTCATTGTTGTAGTTTTGTCAGAAAACTGTCCACCAGAGAATCCATTGTGAAATTCTGCTAACACTTTTTCATTCTACACACCATTGATACACCTTAGCAACACACCATCAAGATTTTTCTTGAAGATAATTCCATCAATAAAAAATAAGGGATAGATTGCAACCTCAGATGTCTTCTCTTTTCCTTATTCAAACAAGATTTCAAGAAAAAGTTCCTATTGCCTTTTTGACTGTGATTCTATCTACCCAAAGCGCACATGAGACCTTTGCATGCCACTATCTTTAACTGATATTCATTATATGTTTCATGATTTTGATCGGGTTCTTGTTTGTTGAATCTGCATGGACCATTGCCCCAAGGGTAATATTTGGAAGAAAACTTAAAGGTAGATTCCTAGATTTAGCACCCAATCGGTAATTCGGTCCTAAGGAAGGATTTTGCATTATCGAGATAATGGTTTCTAGAACACCAAACCTTGTGACTATACCTTTGAGAAAGTCAAGGATGAATGAATCAGAGTTGATTCCTTAAGCACGATAGCTTCTATCCATCTGGGGAAATAGTATATAATTGTCTTAACCCACTTGTGTCTAGTGCTTGAAAGAGGGTTGATTATGCCTACGAAGTCAAGAACCCATTGCAAAAAATGTTGATCCACTTGGATTGGTCAGAGGGGAAGCACTAACATTTTTTTCTTTCCTACAAAGAAAGCGTATTCCTTGAATTTTGTGATCCATTTGTGTGCATTTGCAAACATGGTAGGAAAAAATATCCCTAAAAATTATTATCTTCATTGTTGTAGTTTTGTGAAACTCCACCGAGAATCCATTGTGAAGTTCTCGCTAACACTTTTTCATTCTACACACCATTGATACACCTTAGCAACACACCATCAAGATTTTTCTTGAAGATAATTCCATCAATAAAAACATAAGGGATAGATTGTAACCTCATATGTCTTCTCTTTTCCTTATTCAAACTAGGAGGGTATATGCCCTTAGAAAGGAATGTGATCATGTCCTTCATCCAGTCATGCACACTAGGATCTATATTTTACTCAAGTTCTATGTGCAGGAGACCTTCATCTAGAAATAATGAAATCTCAGATTCATTATTCGCATCCTATAAAATCTACTTGTATAGTGCACTACCTCTTACAAGTTTTGTGTCTTTGATATTCACATCATATTCCATGATTTTGGTCACCCATTATGCTCTCTTTTCATTGATCTTTACTCCCATTATGAAGTCTTTGATATAAGAGTGGGAGACTAACACCTTAATATGATTTGTGGCAATCATAATTTTGAATTTATTGAGTGCATACATGATGGTGAAGACTTGATTCTCCATGTGACTGTACTTTAATTCATAATACTTCAGTATCTGGTGAAGAAAGACATTGGTTGTTCAGTAACATTTGTTAATTTTCTTGTGTTAGGAAAACAACACTCGTATTAGTTCCATAAGCATAAAGGATGAAATCCTTGGAATAATCCAGTTAATGAGTGTTAACGCCAAAAATTTCTTGCTTGATTTTGTTGAAGTTTTCTCTTCCTTCTACTATCTATCTGAAGGCTATACCCTTTTTGAGCATCAAGGTAATGGGTCAAATTAGTCTTGCAAAGTTAGGGATAAAATGCTTAACAAAATTGATCTAACCGAGGAAGGACTATAGAGATTTCTTATGCATTGGTAGGGAAAGAACCAAGTATGGATAAAATGTGCTCAAGATCAATTGCAATGCTATCCTTTGAAACCACATGGCCCAAGATCTTGCCCTATGCTAATGAGGCTAGATTATGTCTGATTAATGTATAATATATGATCTCATCTTACTCTCCTTTTTATTAAGTTTGATTGCATTGTGTGACTTTTAGTTGATCTGATATGAGTTAGGATGTAATTTTCTATCTTTTGATTGATTTTGATTCTAATGTTAAAAGCTCTAGAATTCTTGATGAAGTGTGTGTTTGAAATTTAGTTTTGTAATAAAGCAGGTCTAATCAATCGAGGAAATGAAGCAGGAAGTGATCAAGTATGTTTTCAGCAACATTTGTTCCCACACAACTTAGTTCTAGAACTTCCAAGCTAGTTTCGAACTCCATCACACAGTCATCATCTAGTTCTAGAAATTTTGGACTTAGTTCCGGAACTCCAGTATTTAGTTCCTGGAATTTTCGGACTTAGTTCTGGAACTCCTGGGGATAGCTCTAGAACTCTCACGGTTTTGAGCCTTAACAAATTCCTATGGTTCTAGAACTTCTCTGAAGTTCTAGAACCGATGGGAGTTATCTATTCTAACCACATCCAAATATTTTGCATCTATGACCCTTTCAATTAAGAAAGAATGAGAAGATTTCGAACACAAATCCAGGAAGAGTTATCCTCACGACTATTTGATCAACCATAATCCGACTCAAAGCATCTATTCGGGCATGATTTAATTTCATCAAATTGTTGAAGACGATTGTGATTGTAAAATGTATATAAAAGTAAACCTGTAGTAGATATATATAATAATAGAGATATAGAATATGATATGAGATATAAATAGAACAGAGAAGAGAAATAGACTAAGTACTCAGATCCAGTACATTTGTAATTATGAATGTTTTATCAATAAAATAGTGATTCTTATTTGAGATAATTCTAAGTTGTTAAATCTTGATTCGAGGAGGAGCAAGGGCCCACTCCCCCAAGGAATAGGATATTCATTTATTTGGTATTTATATTTCTTGAAAAATAGCTTAGATTTGGTAATTATTTCAGTTCAACTTTGTCATATACTTGTTCTTACAGGTGTTTAGATATATTCTTACATTTCTTGCAATTGTTTTCAAGCATTCTAAATTGAGCGTGTTTATTTCCAAAAGAAAGTGTGTTTACTTTCAGAAGAAAGTGTGTTTATTTTCCAACAACAAGTGTGTTTCCATTCTGCACAGTGTGTTTCCTTTCAACAAAGCTTTTAGTGTGTTTACTTTCAACAAGTTTTCATAGTTTAATTCAAATAAGGTTTTACCAAGAAGTCCTTAAGACATTGAAGAGATCCCCCAGAAAATATAAAAAATAACTACAGATCAACTACTAGATCGGTTAAATTACTCTTGTTGCATATAGCTTTAGACACACCCCTGGTTTGATATGACATCAACAAGAAGTTGATTAAATTAAGGGAATAACAATACCCATCATTTTTGGCACCGTTTCGGGGATCACTAGTTGTAACTTTATAATTAAGTGTTAGTAAGAGCAACAAAACATACATCTAGTAGTTGAAGGAACTTCCTTGCTATATCACAAAATATATGAATTATACCAAGAGAATTACAAGGTATATTTCTCCCAAAAACATATTCACAAGAATTCATAACATCCTCTAATCAGAGTAAGGAAATTGATCAAGAATTAGAGGCACCATCATCCCCTATCAGACAAGAAACAAAATCACCATTTTTGGAATTCTTAGATTAGTCACCTGAAGGAAGTGGAACTTTTAGGAAAAGGCTTATTACTCAAGATCCATTTAGGGTGAGTTTTGATTCTCAATTGAGTAGTCAACCTCCTACTCCTAATTTTTCACCTTCCCCAAGGCATACCGCTTACCACATTGATTTGGGGAAAATTCAGAAATTATTTTTAAAATGGTATGAGAAGTTGAGAGAGAACCTGATAGGACCTTTACTTATCCAATTTAATTAGGAGATGATGATACATCAATGAAAAATATCTCACCTACACATTTACCCACATTTAGAGGGATGTCATCTGGAGATCCTACCCAATTTCTATTTGAGTTCAAGGTACTATGTCAGACCTATGATTATAAAACTAAAAAATCAAAAACTCAAGTAGGAAAAAATATTCTTACAATTATGATCTTCATTGCTGTAGTTTTGGTAGAAAACTGTCCACTAGATAATCCATTGTGAAATTCTACTAACACTTTTTCAGTCTACACACTTTGATACACCTTAACAACACACCATAAAGATTTTTCTTGAAGATAAGTCCATAAATAAAAATAAGGGATGGATTGTAACCTCATATGTCTTCTCTTTGCCTTGTTCAAACCAAGAGGGTATATGCCCTTGGAAAGAATGTGATCATGTCCTTCATCCAGCCATGCACAATAGGATCCATATTCTACTCAAGTTCTGTGTGTGGGAGACCTTCATCCAGAAATAATGAAGTCTCATATTCATTATGTGCATCCTCAACAATCTACTTGTAGAGTGTGCTACCTCTTACAAGTTTTGTGTCTTTGATAGTCACATCATATTCCATGATTTTGGTCACCCATCATGCTCTCTTTTCATTGATCTCTGCTCCCATGATGAAGTCTTTGATATAAGATTGGGAGACTAACACCTTAATATTATTTGTGGCAAGCATACGTTTGAATTTATTGAGTGCATGCATGATGGTGAAGACTTGATTCTACATGTGGCTGCAATTTAATTGATAATACTTCATTGTTTGGATGAAGAAAGCCACTGGTTGTTCCAACCCTTGTTAATTTTATTGTGTTAGGCAAACAACACTTGTATTAGTTCCATAAGCATAAATGATGAAATCCTTGGAATAATCTAGGTTGATGAGTGTTGGTGCGCAAACAATTTCTTGCTTGATTTTGTTGAAGCTTTCTATTCCTTCTAATATTGATCTGAAGGCTATGCCCTTTTTGAGCATCAAGGTGATGGGTCGAATTAGTCCTATAAAGTTAGGGATAAAATGTCTAACAAAATTGATATAAGCGAGGAAGGACTGTAGATATTTCTTGTGCACTTTGGTAGAGAAAGAGCTAGTATGGATAAAATTTGCTCGGGATCAATTATGATGCTATCCTTTGAAAGCACATGGCCTAAGAGCTTTCTCTGATGATGAGGCAAGATTATGTCTGATTAATGTATAATATATGATTTTATCTTACTCTCCTTTTTATTAAGTATGATTGCATTGTGTGACTTGTAGTTAATCTGATATGAGTTAGGATGTAATTTTCTATCTTTTGATTGATTATGATTCTAATGTTAAAAGCTCTAGAATTCCTGATGAAGTGTGTGTTTGAAATTTAGTTTTGTAGTAAAGCAGGTCTAATCAGTCAAGGAAATGAAGTAGGAAGTGATCAGTATGTTTTCAGCAACATCTGTTCCCACAGCTTAGTTTGAAACTTCCAAGCTAGTTCTGAAACTCCATCACATAGTCATCATCTAGTTCCGAACTTTCGGACTTAGTTCCGAGAACTCTAGTATTTAGTTTTGGAATTTTTGGACTTAGTTCTGGAACTCCTAGGGATAGCTTTGGAACTCTCATGGTTTTGAGCCTTAACAAATTCCTATGGTTCTAGAACTTCTATGAAGTTCCAGAACGATGGGAGTTATCTATTCTAACCACATCCGGAGATTTTTCACATCCACCCTTTTAATCGGAAAGGATGAAAATATTTCTAAATGTAGGTCCAAGAAGAGTTATCCTACAACTATCTAATCAACCACAATCTGACTCAACATCTATTCTAGGCATGATTCGATTTCATCAAAATCATTGAAGACAAGCTGTGATTGTAAAATGTATATAAAAGAAGACCTGTAGTAGATAGATATAATAATAGAGATATAAAATATGATATGAGTTAGAAATAGAACAAAGAAGAGAAATAGACTAAGTACTCAGATCAAGTATGTTTGTAATTTTGAATTTTTTATCCAAAAAATAGCTATTTTTATTTGAGAGAATTCTGAGTTGTTAAATCCTGATTCGAGGAGGAGCAAGGGCCCACTCCCCCAAGGACTAGGATATTCATTTATTTGGTATTTATATTTCTTTAGAAAATAGCTTAGATATGTTAATTCTGTATTGTTTTAATTCTTCTAGTTAAACTCTGTTGTATACTTGTTCCTATAGGTGTTTAGATAGATTCTTATATTTCTTGCAATTGTTTTCAAGCATTCTAAATTGAGTGTGTTTATTTCCAAAAGCAAGTGTGTTTACTTTCATAAGCAAGTGTGTTTATTTTCCAACAACAAGTGTGTTTCCTTTCAGCAAAGCTTTTAGTGTGTTTACTTTTAGCAAGTTTTCATAGTTTGATTCAAATAAGGTTTTACAAAGAATTCCTTAAGACATTGAAGAGATCCCCCAAAAAATACAAAAAATAACTACAGTCAACTACTAGATCGGTTAAATTACTCTTGTTGCATAAAGCTTTAGAAACACCCCTGGTTTGATATGACATCAACAAGAAGTTGATTAAATGAATGGAATAACAATACCCATCATTTTTGGTGTCGTTTCTAGTGATCACTAGTTGGAACTTTCTAATTAAGTGTTAGCAAGAGAAACAAAACATACATCTAGTAGTTGAAGGATCTTCCCTGCTATATCACAAAATATATGAGTAGACCAAGAGACTCACATGGTAGATTCCTCCCAAAAACATCTTCACAAGAATTCATAACATCCTCTAGTCAAAGTAAGGAAATTGATCAAGAATGGGAGGCACCATCATCCCCTGTCAGATAAGAAACAAAATCACCATTTTTGGAATTCTCAGATCAGTCACCTAAAGGAAGTGGAACTTTTAGGAAAAGGCTTATTTCTCAAGATCCATTTAGAGCAAGTTTATATTCTCAATTGAGTAGTCAACCTCCTACTCCTGATTTTTCACCTTCCCCAAGGCATACCGCTTACCACATTGATTGGGAGAAAATTTAAAAATATTTTAAAATGGCATGAGAAGTTGAGAGAGAACTTGATAGGACCTTTACCTATCCAATCCAATTGGGAGATGATGATACATCAATGAAAAATATCTCACCTGCACATTTACCCACATTTAGAGGGATGTCATCTAAAGATCCTGACCAATTTCTATTTGAGTTCAAGGTACTATGTTAGACCTATGATTATAAAATAGATAATCAAAAACTCAAGTTGTTTCCATCCACTTTGAAGGATGCAACAATGAGGTGGTTCATGGGATTACCATCCAACTCTATTAGCACTTGGGCACAAATGGAGACTGCCTTCCTAGATAAATACCAGGATTATTGCAGAGGGAGAAATAGGAAGGAATAATTCTTCAAAATCAAGTAGGAGGATGATGAAAACATAGAAGACTATTTAGATAGATTCCTCTTTGTTAGCAAAAGATGTGGATTTGTGCTTTCTGAGGAGTTAAGTAAAACCATTTTTCTTAAAGGTTTGGATAAAAATCTAGAGAAGCCCTTAACTTGATAGGAGGTGGAGACATTGATCAGATAAGAATGAATGGAATTAAAGAGATTTGTAGAAGCTATTCCAGAATGAGAGGTGGACCTAGAAAAGGAAAATCAGTGAAAAGTCTGAATCCATATATGAACAAACTAATGGATGAGTTAGAAAACTTTAAAATAGACATTTTAGTGCAATTAACCTCTACTATGGATGGATTACAAGCTAAAGAAAATTCTAAAACTGAACCATTGGCTATGTATTTTCATAGATGTAGGAAGAAACATGCATTAAGAGAATGTCCTTTGGACAAAAATAAATTTGTCTTATCTCGTGAATCTAAAGAACATGATACTGATGTTTGTTCTTTAATTCCCATTATTAAGAATCAACTTAAACAAACCAAAGTGCCTCATCTACAACGAAGAATTGAATTTTGTTCGAGAGACAACCTAACCAAGGGCCGTTTATACCAAGATCAACTACTAATCCCTAGATGATTCCATGGGCTGCTTAGTCAAGTAAAAAATTGGGGACAACCACCTTAGGTACCTCAACCAACTTGGAACCCTCAAGATTGGGAAAATCAAGCTTGGTATGCTCAGGGACATCAACAACCATGGGTAAATCAAGGAAATCCTTATGCTTGGTCACAACCTAGATGGAACCCTAGTAATTATTCTCAAGGAAGAACATATCCAAATCAGAATCAATAGGCCATCATGGGATCTCCTACACATAATTAAAAAATTGATAATGTATTCCAAATGCAAATGCCAAATGAGAACCAATAGCAAAATCCAAGAAACAAACAAACAACTCCTGTTTATGGAACAGAACCAAAAAAGTCAGTTGATTTACATGTTATGGATTGTAAGGATATTCAAACTAGATCTGAGAAAATCATTAATAGTCCACCCCTTATAATCATTGAAATGGTAGAAGAAAATTAAATCCATGAATAACTTGTTGTTCCAAAAAAGGATATAGAAAGAAAAGAAAAGGAGTCAGATAACAACACTACTGAGACTCCATTTCTAGAAAGATTCAAAGAAGCTATAGAAATCAAGGATTTTGAATTGGTACATGAACTAAGGAAATTGAATATTGAAATACCACTATTACAAGCAATTAAATATATTCTAGAATTGAACAAATTAATCAAAATGTTATGTATGAAAAATATTAGAAGGAAGAAACAATACCCCAAGACTATCAAAGTAGATGGGAAACTTGTTGATTTATTAGCAGGAAAATTTTTACTTCCCAAATATGGAGATCCTGGAAGTCCTGTTATTTCTGTCTCTATAGGAAATAAGGATGTACATAATGTTTTGATAAATTTTGGAGTTGCTATCAATGTAACGACAGTGGATACTCTGAAAAAATTACCATTAAAGGGTATACAACCTATTAATACCATATTACAGATGGCAAATCAGTTTGTAGCAAAAACAGAAGGCATTATTGAAGACATGGCAGTTATGGTGGAGTCATGGGAATATCCAATTGACTTCCTTATACTGCACGTAAAAGGTAAAACATTGGGTTATCCCATTATTTTAGGTAGACCATGGTTAGCTACAGTTGCTTCTTTGATAGATTGTAGGTTAGGTGATATGACAATATCAAATGGTAAGAACTCTAAACAAATTTCCTTATATCTTACTGCACAACCTTTTATTGAAAATCATGAACAATTGTGGGTTGATTCTCCTAAAACTAATAAGCAAATTTTTCTTCTTTGGCTATGATCACATTACAGGATCATGTAAGAGAAGTAGAAGAGATGATTAATCCACCATTGGATGAGAACTTGTTGTCCTCGAAGCAATAAGAAATAGTTTTGGAACCCATGAACTTAGTTCCTGAACCTGCGATCTTAGTTTCAGAACTCGCAAACTTAGTTCCGAAACCCGCAAACTTAGTTCCATAACCACCACATTTAGTTCGAACCACGACAACAACAATTCTCTTTGATTGAAAATGATTTCACTCTAGAGGAATGAGATTTCTCATGGGGAGAGGATGAATTAGTAGCTTCAGTTTCAAGTACATTAGGAAGTGGTGAAGAATTTTTGGAAAGTAGCAGTGATGAAGAATTTGGCCTACAAAGAGATAAGTATCATAATTCTCATTATTGTCCTTTTTCTAGTATTCATCTCAAGGAAATTTTGGAGATGTTGTTACATACCATATGTTGTTACCACATGCATGTCCATTAAATAATTTAATGAAACCATTTCCACAAATCAATTCATCACATATTGGAACCAAGCATGTTGAAATTCAACTAGGTAAAACTTTAAACATTAACACTAGTTGAAGGAGGATGAAGAAGCTAAATTGTTTGATGTTCTAAAAAATCATACTAAAGCTTTTTCTTGGGATTATAAAGACATGAAGGGGATTCATCCAAGTATCTACACTCATCACATATATACTGAAAATATTAAACTAGTTAGGTAGCCTCAAAGAAGGATTAACCCAACTTTAAGGGATATAGTCAAACAAGAAATTGAAAAACTATTACAAGTAGGTTTCATCTACCCTATCTCAGATAGCCAGTGGGTATATCCTCTTGTAATTGTTTCCAAAAAGAACAAAAAATGGAGAATATGTGTTGACTATAGGGAACTAAACAAAGCCATAATGAGAGATTATTTTCCCTTACCATTCATAGATCAAGTCCTAGATAACCTTTCAGGTAAACAATACTTTTCTTTCTTAGATGGCTTTAGTGGGTATAATTAGATCAGGTTTGTTGTTGAAAATCAGAAAACACTACATTTACATGTCCATGGGAAACCTTTGCCTATAGGGTGTTACCATTTGGTTTATGCAATGCTCCTGCAACTTTCCAGAGCACTGTACTTGCAATATTTTTTGATCTAACAAATGATTGTGTTAAGGTATACATGGATGACTTCACTGTACATAGAGATACATTTGAGTACGATTTAAGAAATCTGGATAGAGTGTTAACAAGATGTGAACAACACAACTTATCTCTTAGTGATGAAAAATGTTTGATGATGATGGATGAGGGGATAGTATTAGGAAACTATATTTCAAAAAAGGAATTCAGGTGGATCAAAAAAAAATTAGGATCATTTCAGATTTACCTATTCCTCAGACCCCCATAGATATCAAATCATTTCTAGGGCATGTTGGGTACTATAGGCACTTTATAAAATATTTCAGTAAAATTTCTACCCCCATGTTTAATTTTCTAACCAAGGACTATGAATTTATTTGGGATGAAAAGTGTCAGCATGCTTTTGAAGAAATTAAAGAAAAATTAATCAGTGCCCCAATATTGAGAGGACCTAATTGGGAAAATCCATTTCATATCCAAACATATGCCTCAAATTATTCCATTGGTGCAGTATTGGGACAGAAAGATGAGGAAGGAAAGATGTATGCCATTTATTATCTTAGCAAGAATCTTACTCCCACTGAAAAGAATTACACCACCATTGAAAAGGAATTTCTTGCTTGTGATTTATGCAATCAATAAATTTAGACATTACATTACAGGGTACAAGATATTTGTACACATAGATCATTCAACAATTAAGTATTTAATGAAAAAACTAGTGGTTGGAGGAAGAATAATTAAATGGTTACTAATTTTGTAAGAATTTGATATTTCCATTGTGGACAATCTAGGAAAATCTAATGTGGTAGCTGATTTTTGTCACCAGCTTTGGGAGCAGATCCGATCAAGGATAACTTTCCAGATGAACAACTATTTTCAATCTTAGCAAGTACACCATGCTTTGTTGATATGGCAAATTATCTTGTAACAGGGAATTTTCCTCCTTCTTTCACTAAGAAACAAATAAAGAAGTTAATTAAAACCAGTGCACAATTCAAATGGTTAAATGGAATGCTATTTAAGTGTGGTCCTGATTTTGTCTTACGTAGGTGTGTAAGAGAGGATAAAATCTTTGACATCCTCAGAGCATGTCATGATGAACCAAGTGGAGGACACTATTCAGTGAAAAGAATAGCTCATAAGATAATTGGAACTAGTTATTATTGGCCATCTCTATACAAGGATGTGAAGAGATATATCAAGAGGTGTGATCCTTGTTAAAGGATGGGACAACCAACCTTCACCAATGAAATTCCTCTTCAACCTCAAGTTGTGGTTGAACCATTTGAGATATGGGGATTGGATTTTGTTGGTCCCTTTAATCCTCCTTCACAAGGGAAGGAATATATTCTTATGTGTACTAACTATGTGATAAAATGGGTAGAAGTGTAGGCATTGAAAAATGCCACTGAGGAAGTAGTTGTTGATTTCCTTTGGAACATAATTATGATAAAGTTTGGAGCACCAAAGAGCATAGTTTCAGATCAGGGACCACAATTCATGTCTAATATGATCCAAGATTTCACAAGGTATTACCAAATCAATCATAGGAAGTCATCTCCTTACCACCCATAGTCAAATGGACAAGTTAAAGTAACAAATAGAGAATTGGAGAACATCCTTACCAAAACAATTGAAGCTGGAGAAAAGATTGGGTAAAGAGACTACCTGAAGTTGTCTGGGCTTATAATACAACTTGGAAAACTACAATAGGGTTTTCACCATATGAATTATTCTATGGGAAAAATCCCTTGTTGCCTATAGAGTTTGAACTTCAGACATTAAGGACATCAGTGAGGGTCGAATTGAGTTGAATGAATCTCAAAAGAAATAATCCTTCAACTCAATGAGTTGGATGAATTAAGGTTGGAAGTAGTTCAGCGAGATAGAGATAATTCAAGAGTAAAGGAAGAATGGCATGATGCACATATAAAGAAAATTCAATTCAAAGTAGGAGACTCGGGCATTCTTTGTTTGATTTTAAGTACCAAAATTCAAGGGAAAATTGAGAACCGGATGGTTGGGACCCTATTAGATTGAGCATATATTTGACAATGGTTCTATTATGTTATTTCCCATTTATGGCGAGTGAGAACACTCTTGGTCGATAGGCATAGTATGAAACTCTATAGGAAGCCTCTCAATAAGGATGAATTTTTCAGGAAGATTGAAAGATAAAGAATTTGATCATATGGAAGAACCCGGTTCTTCAAAATGATCAAATAACCGATGATAGATCCGAGAATAAAGGCAAGAAGATGAAAACTAGCAAATGGTGTTTTCTTCCCAAAAAAAAATCTCTCAAAGGTCAATTGAAAACCAACAAATGGTGGTTGACCTCTTTACAGCTAGTTCAATAAGGAAATTCTTTTGAATTCCAAATATCTTATCTAATCATGTTTTGTTCCACTTGTTGGAATGACGAGTCATCATAACAAAAGGATTACATCATCAAGGATAGTAATTATGTCTTTTAACTCATTTAGGGTTGAATTAAATGTTTACAAGTGTGATTTGACTTAATTTAAAAATTAGGTATGATGAGTCATCTATTTATACATTATGATTACAAGTGTGTAATCATGTAGTTGATTTGGATGGAATAAGTGGCGGCATGGTTATCATTAGTAATTATTATTACAAAAATCAAGATATTTTAAGGAAGGAGCATCAAATTAAGTTTGTGTTTTGTAACAAAGAACAAAGATTTCAGAAGTTCCATAGATAAGAATTGAGGTTCCGCAGCTAAGAACAAAGGTTCCACAACCAAAGTCATTAGTTCTGCAACTAAGAAAAAGGGCCTACAACCAATTCACATAAAATAAAAAGAGATAGAACTCAAGCCGATATGGGGATTAAGAAGAAATCTGAACTAGAGGATAGTTCCCAGCTACTCGCAGACGAAGAAGTGGCATCCATCTTTGAGCATGCATGATGGCTAGAGTTCTGAAGAAATTTTCAAGGCATAATGATGAATTGGTAAGAGAATTCATCATAAACCTAGAACAATCCAAGAAAAAGGTGAGAAATATATTTATTCCTTTTTCTATAAATATTGTAAGTAACATGTCTGGAGTGCCAATTGAGCATGTGCCACAACCTACCAAGGGGACTTTGAAAGAACTGGTTGAAGTCTTACTGCAAGAAGGAGAAACTAAACTCCAATACATCTATAATAGAAAGAAAATCATAAAAGGGGTCAGAAGGGCTAGTTTTCCCAAACCCTTTGACAAGGTAGCATTTTGGATAGTAAAATATTTAACCTGTGATGGTCAATTTGGGTATGTGGGAAAATAAGTCTTAAAAATGCTCATATATCTGAAGTATGGAGCCACAAAACCTGAGTACATAATAAACCTTCTAGGGTTTCTTTTTTATTCTATTCAGGACCATGGATTGGAGATATTCTGGGGTGTTGGAACAATTAGGCATCATGGTCTAATTCATTTAATATTCCAGCACCATTTTCTATCAAAGAATAATGGAGAAGAAATTTGGGACAAGTTTCTTGGCAAGTTCAAGAAAAACCTTGATATTATCAGAAGGACAATTCCAACCCCATTCTCTCCTTCAGCTAATCTAGAAATTGATGCCCCTATAGAAGGACAGAGGGAAATGGAAAGAGAAAATATACCAAAAGAATAAGTTCGAGTGAGAAAGATAAAAACAACAAAGCCTTCTGTACATGTGAAGGAAATTCCTTCTTCTACAGCAGCCTTCTTGGGAACTAATATCTGTCTTTGATGGTGATAGATCACCCATGCAAGAGTAATAAATAATAGTAAGAAGAAGCTATAGAAAAAAATCCACTTTGCTAGGCATGATAAAATTCCCGAGAAGAAAAATTCATAAGAGGTCAAAGGAAACCCCGAGAGGAAGGAGTGAGAATGAAAGGATGGAAGAGGAAGCTACGATATTTTGGGCGAATGGCCATGACTCCTCCCGAGCTAAGTCAAGATGAAATGGACAGAGGAGAGGAGAGATTTTAAGAGAAGGATTTTCAAGAATGTGTTGAACCATCAGGTCATGCCACATGAAGAAGAAGAGTTGGCATCCTAGAGAAGAAAAGGAAAATTTCCTTTAATAGAGGAAGAATTCCCAACTCCTCAAATAATTTTAGAGGAAGAAGAAAGACATCAAGTTAAACATGATTTATTCTTGTCTAGAGAAGAGCTCATTATTAGAGAAAAGATGAGGAATTGGATTTCCTCAAACTCAAATTGGAACAAAGGGAAATTCTCATTAGAGAGCTAACAACTCACTTACAACTAGGACTAAGGAATTATCAAAGACCAAAAACAACAGATCGAAAAGATGAAGAATTTAGGACTTCAAGAAAATAGAGTGTTATGCCCATAGTCTCGCACGAGAATGAGTTAACCTATTTGCCACTTAAACAACTATGAAATGACACTTACAGGGAACTCGAGAGAAGAAAATACATCAAATGAAGAATTGAAGACCAAGATGGAATAAGATATGAAGGAAAGAAAAGGATGGGAATAAAATTTTTACAAGGAGGAAGGAAATAAATATAAATTCCTTACAAAAATTCATATGGTCTGTATTATGAGTGAGAAATTACTTTCCTGCAACATGCCCTCTCCTACATATAGTGTGTTTTTAGAAGAGCAGTTCATTTGTTGGTAGCTATTAAGAATTGCATGTGGGATTCCACATGAACTAAAAGATGAATCTGAATTCATGGCAACTTACTCTCTCTCCAACCCTGAGCAGAAAAATCTTCTGATGTGAATTTTATCTTTGCAATTTTATGCTAGAGAAAAACACAAGATTTATGATCAATTTGTATGTAGGGGAGAGCCAACTCAATGCATTTGTCTCTGTTTTGCAAAACCAAATTGCATGGAAGGAAAGGGAATCTGAATTTTTATTGAAAGCTAGCTCAACAGGTCTTTGTATGAGAGCTCATTATGGTAAACCCTCTGCCTTCCTCACACATTTTAGAACTCATGCCTTTGATGAGAGATTCAAGACACACTATCTTTCCATTTTGCAAAAGAGTATTGATGCCTTCACCTCCTATGAGGAGGAATTTTTGAAGATATTTATGAAGGATTCTCAAAGAGGTGGGAACTCCTTACTGTTTCCTTGACAATAAGGGAAGTAATTTCCCCTACAAATCTGATTTGGAGTTTAGAAAGGGAATTTATTTTATGTACAATAATTCCCCAAGTCAATGAAACCTACGGAAAATATGGATGGGAATGTGAACAAGGCCCCCTCTACTTCTCACCCCCATGTCTCCTTGGAAAAACAGAGAACCTCAAGACCCTACTAAATTTGAACAGTGGGAGAGGAAAATAGAAGTAGGAGTAGGGTACAGTACATCTAAGTTTAAACATTGGAAAATCCAGTTTCAGCCATTTGATCTGAGAAATCAAATGGAATGCAGAACTTATAACCCAACTTTTGAAGAATGAAGTTTGTAAAGGGACTTATAAACAATTAAGTTTGAGGGAAATGATGGGGCCAGATTATGCCAAATTAATGTATTATATATGATCTCATCTTACTCTCCTTTTTATTAAGTATGATTGCATTGTGTGACTTTTAGTTGATCTGATACGAGTTAGGATGTAATTATCTATCTTTTGATTGATTGTGATTCTAATGTTAAAATATCTAGAATTCTTGACGAAGTGTGTGTTTGAAATTAAATTTTGTAGTAAAGTAGGTCTAATTAGTTGAGGAAATGAAGCATGAAGCGATTATTATGTTTTCAACAACATCTATTCCCACACAGATTAGTTCGAGAAATTCCAAGCTAGTTCCAGAAATCCATCACATAGTCATCATCTAGTTCCAAAAATTTTGGACTTAGTTCCAAAAATCCAGTATTTAGTTCTGGAACTTCTGGGGATAGCTCTAGAACTCTCACAGTTTTGAGCCTTAAAGAATTCCTATGGTTCTAGAACTTCTCCAAAGTTTTGGAACCGATGGGAGTTATCTATTCTAACCACATTCGGAAATTTTGCATCTACGAACCTTTCAATCAGGAAATGATGAGAAGATTTCTAAATGAAGATCTAGGAATAATTATCCTATAACTATCTGATCAACCACAATTTGACTCAACATATATTCTAGGCATGATTTGATTTCATCAGAATCATTGAAGACAACTGTGATTGTAAAATGTATATAAAAGTAGACTTGCAGTAGATAGATATAATAATAGAGATATAGAATATGATATGAGATAGAAATAGAACAGAGAAGAGAAATAGACTAAGTACTCAGATCTAGTACGTTTGTAATTTTGAATGTTTTATCAATAAAATATCCATTCTTATTTGAGAGAATTCTGAGTTGTTAAATCCTGATTCGAGGAGGAGCAAGGGCCCACTCCCCAAGGACTAGGATATTTGTTTATTTGGTATTTATATTTCTTTAGAAAATAGCTTAGATCTGTTAATTATGTATTATTTTAATTCTTTCAGTTCAACTCTGTTGTATACTTGTTCCTACAGGTGTTTAGATAGATTCTTATATTTCTTGCAATTGTTTTCAAGCATTCTAAATTGAGTGTGTTTATTTCCAAAAGCAAGTGTGTTTACTTTCAGAAGCAAGTGTGTTTTTTTCCAACAACAAGTGTGTTTCCATTCTGCATAGTGTGTTTCCTTTCAGAAAATATTTCAGTGTGTTTACTTTCAACAAGTTTTCATATTTTGATTTAAATAAGGTTTTACCAAGAAGTCCTTAAGACATTGAAGAGATCCCCTAGAAAATACAAAAATAACTACAATCAACTACTAGATCGGTTAAATTAATCTTGTTGCATATAGCTTTAGACACACCCTGGTTTGATATGACATCAACAAGAAGTTGATTAAATGAAGGGAATAACGACACCCATCATGCACCACTGCAAAATTATACTTCTTGGGGTTAAGAGACACCCAAATTTTTCTAAATTTCATAAAGAATTATCTAAGTGTGCCATATGGTCCATGCTCTGCTTTGAGAATACTTGTTATGTCATCAAGGAAAACCAAGATGAACTCATTAATGTAACCTTTGAAGGAAATATCCATGATGCACTTTGAAATGTAGGGACTAAATTTGAAAAACCAAAGGGCATCTTTTGATATGCATATGTTTCCCACTTGGTTGTAAACATTGTTTTGAATTGATCCTCTTCCTTGACTAGGATCTGATTGAAACCTAAATACCCATATAGCATTGAGAATCTTTGCGCACCAGCTACAATCTGTAAAATATGCTCCATTTAAGGAAAATGATAATGATACTTTAGAGATGCTTTGTTCAAATCTTTGAAATCAACCCAGAGTTTAATTTCACCATTATTTTTGCACACTAGAACTAGATTTGTGACCCAAGTAGAGTACTTGATGGGAAAAATAATTTTTCCTCAATGAGTTTGGATAACTCCTTTCTCATGAGGGGATCTATCTTTGGATTGACTGATCACTACTTTTATGTGACGGGCTTAATACCAGGATCAAGGTCAATGGAGTGTTGAGTAACACTTGGATCAAATAATTTGAGATCTTCATACTCCCATGAGAAGATATCACTTTATTTATGACAGAAAGAGATGAAAGCCTTCCTTTTTCCATGTGCGTAAGCTCTACTAAGAAATAACTAGTTCTCACATGCAATAGTGACTGGGAGTAGTCTTCTTATGCGGCATGCATATAATTTTCTTTACCATTGAACTCGTCATTAGGGATAAACATTTTCTCTAAGGTGACCAACCCTTTAGGAAACTTATTTGAATTTAGTTGAATCACTTGGTCACCATAGCTGTCCTGAAGGACAACTTACATGCTTGATGAGAAATCAATTTCATTTTGGATGAACTTGATGATCTATGTGTCAATGTCAAACACTTGCCAACTGGTATTTTTGTCTAGAATGGATGGTTTGATCAACATCTTAATGTGCTGAGTTTTTCCTTTGACAATGTCATCAACAAGAGAGCTCGTGAACAAAGTGTGACCATTTGATCGATTCCTTGTTCATTTTGCGGACGGAACCACCTATAGATTTAGAGCATCAAAGCTCTTAAGGAGATCCCAAAATTTGTTTTTATAAGCTTTGAGGATCTTACTATTTTCCCGAATTTGTTGGTAACTTGATGGATAACCAATTATATGTCCCCAAAGATTTGCAATGCCTTAATATTCTTCTTTTCATAATAAGCAAACCATGCACCAATGCTTCATATTATACCAAATTGTTAGAACATGTAAAATTCAACCTATATGCAAAGAATAATTTATCACCCTTGGGATAAATGAGAATAAATCCTACTCTCGCATCATTTCTACTTCTGGAACCATCAAAGTATAACTTCCATAGAATAGGTTCAACTTGGTCTTTCTTGAGTGCGTGTGGCAACACAACTTCTTCTTCAAGAATGCAGTAAGTACCAAGCCTAGTTTCATAGGATTCTAGTTCTTCACATATGGGTTAAATTTATGGTGCCTCTCTGCCCACTCATTAATTAATAGATCATGAATAGAAGGTGGAAGAGGTTGCTCTTTAGGAACTAAATTTTTTTCTTGGATTAAACAATTGGCTTAGAGAGGGGATGGGACATATGACTCTACATGATAGGAAAATATTGGCTCAACTTGTATGGTAAACCAAGTACCATACCTTGTCTTGAGTAATATATGAGACCAATTAAAAGACAAGTAACCACCCACTTTAGTAGTAAAATCTCTTGACAAACATAAGGAAAACAAAGGAGGTAGGTCAATGATTGACACATCTTGAGTTATTTTCAGACTTGGACATGCATGAAGGGTTAGCTCAAGATATTTGATGATCCCTAGGGTGGTGACAATTGAACCATCAAGTTATAGGAATCCTTTAGACAAGGGGATATTCTTAAGACCTAAGATATCAACAATCTTCTTAGGCATGATAGAAGTACTAGCCTGAGTGTATCATGCAATTATACACTAGGTGTTTTCCTATTATCAATGAAATATAGAAGGATGGGGTTTTAACAACTTTACTTACTTGCTTCTCTTCTTATTGGTAGATGTTGATGGAAGTGCGCAACTTCTACAAAGTTAGATCAATGCATGGGAGTTGTGCCAAAGCTTCATGCAAAAAGTCACACTAAGATGGAAAGGTCGGGATATCCCACATTGTGACATTTGTATTTGTCTACTTCATCTAGTCCAAAATGTTGAATGGAAGACTCCCTGAATTGTGCATCTGGGGAACAACAACATCCTTTCTTGACTGTCTAGGTGTGGATGAAGGGGCCTTAGCTAAAGCTGAGGATTGACCTACCAAAAATGGGGTGTGCACCACTTTTGAAGGAGCTTTGCAGGGGTATATTGTGGAGGTACTTGAGTGCATTTACTACTTTTGTATGCCTTGGATGCATCTTTCTACTTTTGCTAGTCCATTTGTGTTTCTGGGATTATGAACTACGTGCTAGAATCAAACATTATTTTCTTGTATCTTTGTGCTGTCTACAACTTGGGAATGCAGTCTACTTGTGTCCTATGTATCTTGGTTGATTGCATAGAAGTCCTCAACACCAAAGAACATCAGATTGGAGTTAGGAAGAAGTTCGGCCTTTCTTGGTTCTCTGCTTGGGGGCACTTGTTGAAGGCTCATAGGTTGAAGAATTCTAGATCATGTAGGATTGGGTGTGTGTAGTGTTGGTGAAATGATATTGGATGTGAGTCATGTTGCAAAGGAAACACCATTTTGACTCCTATACCAAATTATTCTAAACTGGAACAAGCACCTGACTTGTATTGGGTGCTAGAAGAGAGGGTACGAGAGGAATAAATTACATGGGAAGATGTGCAATAGTATGCCATCTGTCCTTTTGCTGCTAGGGGCATATCTTTGGTATCCATATTGATTCCATGAAGGATGATTTCTTTGGCTATGCGCTGATTAGAATTTCTGTGTAGGCTTGCGCCTGTTGTTTTTCTAATGATATGAATTTATTTGACAATTTTCTAATTAGGGTCTTCAACTCTTCATCTTATTTTTTTACAACTGGAGAGTAGGATGTTAATGCACGATAGGTTACACACTTTTCTCAGAACAGGAATATGGGCCACAAAAGGTGGGGTGCTTGTAACATTTATGGGAATAAGGGCATAGGTGGTCCAGAGCTATCTTTCATACTTGAATAATATTATTTTCTACCCTTACTACAATATTATAAGCAATGGTAAAGTCCTACCTCTAATAGATTTAATCATGAATGAGATATCACTACTCAATGCCCGTAGATAATACAAAAAAACATGTTGGGGTATAGGTCTTACCACAAGAGGGTTTATCTCCCAAGTATTCCTAAATTTGATGTTGAAATTAGTCATCTTCTCATTGAGTGCCCTTTTTTTTGTTTTCGGTTGCTCCACTAAAGATAGGTGATATGAATTATCTTCAAAATAATTACAAAGAGCTATCCACACTCATCCCAGTGGAAATGGATCCAAGTCTCAAACCTTAGTACCATTGAATCACCTTTCCTTTGAAAGAGGTTGCAAGTAGCTTAACTTCTACATCCTCATTTGTGATTAGGTAGAGTGAACATACATTTCCTACATCCTGGATATGATCATGAGGGGTGAATTGATTCTCACCAGTAAAGTATGGAATACTTTTGAGCGTGCCATTTAGCATATCATGTTGTATGACCAGAACCAAGGGAATTCCTCCAGTGAAGGTAGAAAATCTCCTTAGTGGAGGAGGTGGGTGATGCACCATTGTAGGGTGTGTAGGTAGTCTATTTTGAGGAGGAGTTGAATAGCCACGACGTGCGAGATATGGAGATGTGTACACATAATTTATGGAATGAAATATTCTTAGGGATAGCTGGAGGTATTCAAAAGAATCTTCAACTATTATAATTCTTCTTGTATGTAATATTCTCATGAAAGGTGATCGGGGCTACTAAGATAGAGATTTACAAATGTTGGGAGTCATCATATGTGTTGAAATTAGCCTCAAAGGCTGAAATACTAAGTCCACACACAAAAACTTAGTAACATGAAATTTAAGCTTTCATTTCTGCTCCCACCGGGCATGCTAGAAATTGTTGGTCATCAAACTTAGACCCACATCTCGGATATGGAAGAAATAAGTTGTTTATGAAATTAATGGAACCGTCCCTAAGTTTTGAAACCTTGGGCGCTTATGATGGATCTCCTAAGAAGGCCGATATAGTTATATAGCTATTGATACTCCTAGTGCTGAAAGGGAAACTAAGCTAATAATGCCAAGAGACCAGGGATAAAAAGATAACATGAAAGGAAACTACACTAAAAGGTGATAACACTAGAAAAGAGGGATGAAATCTATCTATTCTGAGAGAAAATGAAGGGAAATGCATGAAAGAAGGCTAGGCACATATAGCACAACTTAAAATGTATTTACTAGATCAGTTTCATGGAACACAACTAAATAAGGAGCTGCAAGAACATGACATGGCACAACAGCACACAATGCAAAGAAAAGGAAATAAGAAGGAATGTACATATGTTAAGACAAAGAATAGTCACAAAAAAATGCTTATATTACTTCCAGAAATGCATAGAGCTCTTCTGATGGAAAAAGAGGATGATATCCACATGAAAGAGCCGGATCTATAGGTCTCAGTAACTCAAAATATAGAAAGATGAAGTCCTTAACAAAGTGCGTAAGGACCCAAAGTGTCCCACCTTAATATTGAATCCAACTCTTACATTTATATATGAATCCATGGAAGGAGAAGAGAAGGAGTGAAAACTAGAATTTGAAATACAACCACCAACAAGAAGCATTCAAGTCCTGTAAATCTACCTACAAATCTATTAAATGCACTTCCCTAGGAGAAGAGAGGAGGGTAGATCATATCAAATTGGGTGGTTGGAGTAATTATCTCTGCTCATTAATGCTTAGAAATATATTTTCCCATTTCTCACCTACCAGATCCACTAAGAATTTGAATTTGAATGTCTAGCACTTGCTTAGCCTACGTCAATAGCTATCGACAAGTCTAGGCGCATACCAATCAAAGCTCACGTAGTAAAAGATAGGGCTTTCATAATTTTTTCAGAGTTTTCAACACATGGAAAACACGTGGTACGTGTGGATCATCTGAAAGAATAGCCAAATGTGTAAATGCTTTGTCATTTCTACCACATGTCACTTGTTGATTTGTTAAAAGGATCTAAAACCCTATTGGCATGCTTTCACTTATCATGTGTGGCACATTCAAGTATGTCATAGGATGAATTGGCAAGGAAAGGTGCAATGAGGGCACAAAGATATGCACAAGGAAGAAGAGGGATTGTGAAGAAGGTAGAAATAAAGTGTGCAGGGACACGCGCAGGAAATGAAGCAAACTAGTGAACAAAGAATGTATAGTCGGCGTAATCATTACAAAGTAATGTGTAGGACATGTGAGAGGGCCAGTGACTTAGCTGATTGAAGAAAGTAGAAGGCGTGAGCATAGGGTGGAAAATGTCTAGAAAGAATATGGGCACACATAGGATGCATACAAGGGAGAAGTGGAACATAGAGGAAAGGAAAATGAAAGGGGATAAGGGGAAGAATGCGGGGAAATGTAACCAAGGTAATGTGGCAAGTTAATCTTGAGCACACACATCCTTGCGATGAAGAGCTCGAAGCCAGAAGATGTATACAAGTTGTCCAAATAACTGGGAGATTTATTTGGATAACATTTACCTTGTAGTCTAGGATATCTTATCTCATCATCTTATTTTTATCATCCTTTCCCCATTTTTCATCTATCTCTTTCAAACTCGTGATCGAATTCCCTTCATGTTGCTAACCCCTAGTTTGAGGGGGAACACCTCATTAATAATCCTTTCATTTATTCTCATTTTTGTCTCATAACTCTTCAAAAAGGGGCAAATGTAGACACCAATTTTTGGTATTGCTACCCCTCACCCTACATTCGCTCTCCATTTTATTTTTCTACATATTTAACTCCTTCAATCTTCCCTCATAAATTTAGTTTATCACACATACCATTATTTCCCATCATTATTCACCCATTAATCATCCATAATCATCTTTAATCAATTCTAAACCCCCATTTAATTCATTTTCTCTCCTTAAATCCTATATTTTATCCTTCCTAGACCATTATTTAATGATTTTACCTCTCCATGGCCTTTATTTAATATTTATTACCCTACAAAAACCAATTTATCCCTTCCGTGCAACCCTAACACGTCCTTATCATCTAAAACCCTAATCATACCTCACAAGGGCTCGGTGCCTTGAGCTCCTCACCTTTCCACCACCCAAATTGACGGGTCCCCATGATCGGCGGTGACCCATATGGGTCTTAATTGACCCTATAAATCCTCCCTTACTCCTTTCTCAAGATGTAATTTTAGAGTCTTAGGGATTTCTTATGATCTTACCTTCATTTGTTGATTTCTTTGCAACTACTACAATAATCTTGGAGATATCTTGAAGATCTTGTATCCATATTTGGGAGATTTTGGGTCTCTTCTTCTTTCTTGCATGCTTAGCCCCATTGTTGTAATCTTATTATCATATTATTCATCATATCTTATGCAGTTAAACTATCCTCCGGATCCCTATCTCATCCTTCTCAAGCCTTCATTTTCCATCTGCGCAGACCTTTGTTCTTGCCCATCATTTTCATCTAGCCCTAGCTCATCCCGATCACCATCAACTCGGTCTGGTCATCATCAATTATAATTTTCCTCATTCCATTAACCCTCACATTTAATAATTTTTGCATCTTTTCTATTAGATCTAGTTTCATATCTCTTGCATGTTCGTGTTTCCTCATCTCAACTTCATCACCAACTTAAGATCTACCTCCAAAGCCTTCATATCTACATTTTTGTCATTTTTTAGCTGATCTACTCAATTCATCATTGATAAGGTCCTGTAGCCTCGGGTCACCATCAACTTGGATAGGTTTGATTGAATTTAATTAGATTAGATATGTATTTTTATCATCTTTTATTGCATTTTAATTTCATGTTAAAGTTATGATTTTTTTATATCCAATTTATCAATATTTTATCTTATCTTATTGTCATACCCCATTAAGTCTATCTTGGATTAATAGATATTTTACAGATGTAGGTGAATTTGTGTGTATGATTATCACGTTTGGATAGATTGGATGACTATGTAAACAATATGTTTGTTGTTTGATCATGTTGGTTTCATTATCTATGAGATTGTAGTGATGGCTTGGTTTATTGTGTAAGGTTACTTCTTGGTTGATCTTATACCTATGTACTAATTTACATTTCTGCAATTGTGTGTAGTTAATAAATCTTACGATCCTTGTATGGTAGATTAAATTTTGTGACGACCCTTGTTGGAAAAAAATGTATAGTAATAGGGTTTCTATTTTAAATGTAATTTTAAAATCCTTTATAAGGCATTAATACTAATGTCGACTGGTTCATAACAATTAATAAATCTATCCTAGCGATAGAGAAATATACATACACACACACACAAATATATATATGTACAATATTACACACACACACACACATATACACACATATATATATTTATATATGTAAAAATATATATGTTGGTAGATGTATATATATTATTGTTAATAAAATTATTTTGGCTTATGTTTTAAATACATATCAACGACCTTATAAAGGTCTAGCCATATTAAATGGCAATGAAATGATTTGGGCGGGGTTGGCCTACTCGACCGAGCCCCCACCGAGAGCTCCAACCAAGTTGTTTGTTGTTACGCCACTTGGGCTAATGTTTTATTAAATTGGAAAAGGAACATCGGTTGTTGTATTGGCAATTTGTGTTAGAGTTTTGTTGGAAATTTGATCTCGAACCATTGGATGGAATTAGCCTCCCAAATGAAGGGATGTTATTTCAAGGCGGTTTAGTAGATACGCCAAATATGGTGGATGATAGTTTAACAAGAAGATAGAGGAAATTTGGAAGGATTAGGGATTGTTTCATTTAATGAAAATTTATGAGGCTCCGTAGCCTCGGGAGGAGCGAGAATATTCTCAGGAATCCACCATGTCGAGCTAAGTGGTTATTTTGTTTTTCATTTTTCATTTTGAGATTTTGGCTCCTATGCGAGCTTTTCATGAAATTTTTGTCATGGATATTTTCAGGCATATTGTTGGGAATTTGCGTGTAAACTATTAACTCCAATTTGTTGAATAGATTATATAGTCGATGTTATGGGTTTTATCAAGCTCTTATGTCTATTTAAAGTTGTTATTCTATCTGGTTTTGTTCATGATCTTGGTAGGATCTATAAGGAAAGAAGGAAACAAATTTAGTCTTCTTTGAGTGCATTACAGAATGGAATTGTATATTTCTCATCTTTATCATTTATAACATTAATATTTTTGAATGATAATGGAGGAAATCAGGTTTCTCTTCTATGTTATAATTTTCTCTTTTATGGGTATGGTTAAATCTTGTTTTGGATGCCATGTTTTATTTTATACTAGCTTTGATGGATCTATCTATGTATGTATGAGTTTTTAATGTAAATATGTTTTTATATTTTATCATAATCTAGCTATACATGGGATATTTGTTTTAAACCACGCTATTTTTGTGAAAATGATTTGGGGTATCACCCAGAATGTAAACAAATGCATGCAAGTTACTATGGGCATTTATAAAAAAATGTGTGTGTTTTTATTGGATGTTTGTTCACAAATTTAGGGTGGGGTTGATTTTGAGCCTGATATAAGCCATATATGATGATTGTGTGGTTCATATGTTTGACCTAAAGCTTGATAACCTATAGCCTATTGTTTTATTGTTTCAGTTCATCATTTTGGACATTGATGTAGGGTTGGATATTTTTCCATTTCATTTGTACTGTGTTTCATTAGGTTGGATTCTTGCCTATGTATAGGCTGAATAAAATGACTTTGTGGTGATTGTTTTCGAGCTCAAGCTTGTATACCTATAAGTTAAACATTATTCCAGTTGTTCACTATTTCTGTTATAAATGTTTGAGTGAGATGTATTCCAAACATGTTCTTGGGTAAGATTTAGTTCCATAGTGGTTTATGGTTTATTAAATGGTGAAATTTAGGGAATATGTGACTCATTCGCTTAATGTATTGTGTTTGTGTTTTCGTTTCTTAGACAGATGAGCCGTGTTGCTCATGTCAATGGGTGTATGGTTAGTTTGACCATTAAATTTTTGTACTTATAAATCATTCAGACCATCACATCGTCGATTCGGAGAATGTGCATAGATTATAGATCACTTTGTATGGTGAAGGGTTATATACATGTTTATAATTACGGTTCATTGTATTGATATTTTTAGACAACTCCATGGTTGATGTGAATTGTGAACTTCTCAATATTAAATGTATGGTGATGAATTTTGAATTGTTATTTGTTATGGTTCATTCGAATCAGTTCTTGAAGGTGTACACGTAAGGAATAAGTCCTGCGACTTAGTGTGGAAAATGCAGCCTATTCTTAGGCTCAACCGTATAATTCTTTTGTAGTTATTGTGACTATTGTCTTGCGTTGAATACTTATTTGTATTTTTGATAGTTTAAGGTTTATTCATAGAAGTTAAGGTAATTGATGAAATTTAAATGCAATTGTTTTATAAATTATTATTATTAAACAATGCTTAAACTATTATTTCTTATGAAGGAATAATGTATTTTATAAGTGATTAGTTTCGATAAAGATTATGGTTGATAATATTAAGTTATTAAGTTTGTATAATTTAATTATTATCTTATCAAAATAGACTCTTAATATTATAAATATTAAGATGTGACTTGAGTAATATTATACTTTTTCCTATTAAATTTAGTTATATGAAATTAAAATAGAGATTTTATGGTTGGTATGGTGTTACTTGATTCGTATAATTAATATATGATGCTGATATAAACATGATTGATTGTTTAAGTATAAGGTTTTATACTTGTGTAATGTTTTTAAATAACCTTATTCGGGTATAAATGACATAGTTGATATGTTTTGGAATTAATACTCATAATTGTTATTTGTTAGTAATATGATTTATTCTCTTATTTATTTTAGTTGAAAAATCATATGTTTCTTTTATGGATTATGAAATAAAATAAATGAGAAATGTGGAGTTATTATCTTAAATTATTTTCAGATTATATTATTTAGTTGGATTATGATTCATTGAAATATTTTAGTGTTATAAATTGTAAAGATAATATGGTAGATTTTTTCATACTAATTCTTTTGAACTAACTGTTTCCTAACATTTTTACAGATGGAAAATTTTAGATCTTATTTGGTAGATGATTTTTATGGCTATGTTGATTCATTTTGTTATGATTAAAAGATTTTTCTTTACTTGGATGTTGTATAGGCAAGAGTGTGCTTCGATAAATATATATTGTTTTAATGAATTATGACCTCCGAGATTTTGTATCGTTTTTTGAAAGAAAATAAAATTTTATATTCAAGTTTTGAATCTTTTTGTAATTTTGTTCATGGTTGTTTATGACATTTATTCAGATTTGTGTATTTATTAGAATGTGATTGTGATTGAATTAATCAATCTGATTTCATGATAAGAACTATTATTAAGTTGAATAATGAACTATGAGTGAAAAACATCCTTAGTGTATTAGCTTTAATTTTATAAAATGAACTAAAGCTATAGTAAGGATATAAGATATAATCTATTAAAATATTGAATGTGATTTGTTATTTTATAGTTGTATGTTTGGAATATTGTATGATGATAAATGATTAATGTTCATTTAATATTTATCCATATGTATGTAAACTTAATGTATATAAATGATTGTATTACATGTAATGATGAGTTCAATAGTTTTGTACTTAAGCAATTATAATGACAATGTCATAATTTAAATAAATTAGGGACTGCGTAATTAATGCAGCTTGTTTCCTTAATTATCTTAATATGCTTAATGAATGTACACATAAAAAACTTATGGAATTTGATTATGAACAATTGTTAAAACTAAGTTGTGTACTTTAGGATTGAATAATTAATGCGATGAATATCGTTGCGTTATGAAATATAAACTGTCATAAAACTAATTCAATGAGGTGAATAGTTACGAAAAACCTAATGCATGGTACTCGACATGCCAAATTTGGATGGTTGTTGTAGTGTGGTGTTCATTGAATGAAGCAGGTCATTTAATGAATACTATCATATAGAAGTTATCCTAAGTTGTCCCTCGAGCTCCATTTATTACGCATGTCATAATCAACATGGAACTAAGTTGTGCTATGATGCAGAGGTTGTTTATCCAGTTCGTTCTAGTTCCTCTGTACCAACTTATGTTGGCTACGGGGAAGAAATTGAACAAGTGATGAAATAAATCGTTACGTGAACTCTTTCTCTCCCATAGGTAACCTAAGTTGGCACAATTGTTCTTCGTCTTCTTTGGACGAACAAGATTTGTATCATATGCGTTACTTGAATTTGATTAAATTAAACAAATGACTAAATTTTGATAATGAAACCAAGTGACATGGTGATAAGACATGTTTCAGAGACAATGTGCAGTCTAGAAACAGAGAATGCAATGCATGAATCATAAAATTTGGCCGAAGTAGTGTATGTCAGTACACTGTCAGGTTCACCACATTCTAACTAAAGTATGAAATTGTAGATGGGATTCGATTGATTGAACCCTAGGTAGACACTTTGAACAACACTTGTAAAATCAATGTCAAGAAGGGAACTAATGAGTATACTTTGTATATTGAATCAAAAGAGTACTTTATGGGGGATCGAGAAGGATCTAGTTGACCCATGAATATGCACATGCATAATTGATTTTTATCTAAGGTTTGTAATTATTTGATGTTGGATTTAAATGTTAGTTTGTACATTTAAATCATTGAAGGCATATGTTTAATTTGGGAAATATTTTTTTCCGTAATTGTGGTGTTTGGAAAGTGGTTTTACATTTTAGTATCAAATTCGGAGGTTCCACTCTTGGATCTATTAAGCTCTTATGCTAAAAAAATTTAAGTTATTTTCTAACAGAAAACATGGTGTTGTACTGAGAATTTTCATGGGAAGAATCCACCTGAAAACATGACAAATTTACGCTTAGTGTGAAGATTTTCCATGTCATACCTTCCAAAGGAACCCCAAGACTAGTCCATCCCGACACCAACATTACCCGGTCAGGTCACCCAATGACCCCAAAGGGATGTCAACTTAGTCCCCTAGGTGATTTAGGAAATCCAAGTCAATCTCCTAGGTGATTTAGGATCTACCAAACATGCAAGATTTTGAGCATTTTGGGAAGGGCTACCACTGGCCTTCCTGGGACTAATGCACCCCCTTAAAGCATAACGAAGGAGGAAAATTCAACATGGAGATGAAATCAAGGTCTAATAACATCAAGGAAAATATTTTTGAATATTCAGGGAAGATTTGGAAGTTTTGGGGTAGGTTCATCAGAAACGGGTTCTCAAGCCTGATAACGCATAGTGTTAAAAACGCACTTTTTGAGCTTTGAGAAGCTATTTCGAGTTCTATAAGGAATTAGGATCTAAACAAGATATCAATAAAAATGTGATTAAGATAAATTTAATATGGTGGAATCATATTTTTCACAACACCTAGGTGCAATATGTTTATATCAGTGAGCGTTTCTTATGCTCATTCATGTAGCTAGAACAAAAATACAATTTTTAGAAATCAAATGGATTAATCAAGAGATTAGAATTAAAAAATTGGATTCATAAGGACATTTTCAGTCAAATTCATATAAAATTTCACCTTGAAACTCCATTGGGAACTCTAGATACGACCTTCACAAGTTCGCTCTCAAGCTCTCGTACTTAGCCAAATTTTGAAGTGGACACGTGTTAGCTCCAGGAGCCTGGTGCATTTTGATGTCCCTTTCATCCCTTTAGAAAATGGAAATAAAAATTAGCACAACCATTTTTATCCCTTTGATCACTCGTAGGACCCTTTGCATCTCTAGTTCAACCCCCAGGAGCTTGCCAGAGCATATCTTCACAGTACACGAATGATCGCCAAGTGTTGCAACTTGAAGCGATGTGAACATTGATGTCCCTATCATACCTTTAACTAAGGGGAAAAAGGAATTTTTTTTTCTCAGCCCCTTGTGTCTCCCAAGTCATCAATGTGACCTTCTGTAATGCAAAATTCAGCCCCTAGGAGCTAGTTAGAGCCCTCTCTCTCAGTGCATGGATGATCGCCAAGTGTCACAACCTGGACGATGTGCAAATTGATGTCACTTTCATCCATTTAACTAAAGGGACATTAGGGACAAAAAAATTAATGTAGCCTCATAAATTCATGTTTTTTGGATGAAAGCACAACACTTAGCCATTTTTGTGCTGCTTCTTCCCCCACACCTCCATACCTACTTAGACGTCTTTGCTGAATTTTTCCACAGCTTTGCCACCATTGCTACACTCATAAAACTATACCAAGTCCTTCACATGGTAATAATATAGAGATATCAGAGGAAAAATTGATCGAATAAGAAAATAAAAGAAGAGAAAATGAAGAAATTTTTCTTGAAAACCCTTGTAGTAAAAAATAGAGAAATGCTTGTTTCTCTCAATCTAGAGCACGAATCGAGATGCCATTTTTGCATACTTCCTCTTTTTTGAGATGATCAAGATGAAAAAATGGGAGATCAAATGATGCTCTAGATCATTTTTACAATGAAAACTACTTTTCGTGCCCTAGCTCAAATTCGTCAGATTTCCCATCAATCCAACAATGGAATCGAGCTAAAAACTTGCACACGAAATCCAAATAAAAAACCTATCACAATGGGGTTAATTTCATCATGATTGGAGGAAAAAACCAGAAAATTTCAAAGCTCCATTAATGGCCGCCATGGCAGCTCCATGCCCGAAGTCACCGCCAGGTGAAATTTTCATTTTTATTTCCAAGCGTTACGTGGGAGAAATCAAGTGAAATTACGGGGATAAGATCATGAAAATGAGATGAATCCAAAAATATGTGTTCCGTAGCAAACCGAGTGATGGAGACCCAATTTCTAAAAATAGTAAGATTCCCTGCACAAGTTTACTATTTTGGTTACTCTTTATCAAAAGCGGTGGATGTGAAACCAATGTGTAATGAAGAAGATCATGAAATCGGAATGATTGTTCGGGAGAGCGAGAAAAGAGTGAAAATGACCACTTACTAAAAATATTAATTTCCCTAAATGGGTACCTACTAAAAATAACAAGTCATTCAGAGAAGCGTTTGAGGTGAAGGCAATATGGAAAGGAGCAAATAAATAAGCTAAGCTCATCAAGATGATCTAGAAAGGTATAAATCACAATTTACTAAATATAGTAAGTCACATTCAAGGGGAAGTTTTGGAAAAATGAGACATAGGGGATAATCATTCAGGTCAATATCACCATTTGGGGTCTAGAGAGGAAAAATATGACACTTACCAAAGATAGTAAGTTTCCCTTTCCAAATATAGTAAGTGTCAAGGAAACATGAATTTCAAGTGCACAGGTTGGTCTAGTTTTTCAGTGTGATCAATCATGAAGAGATGGCAGTTTTTCATGGTTTGGAATGATCATCTCATATTATAGAATAAGACATCCATCATGGTCTCAATGATGTACTCATCACTTATGCAAGCATATATATCATTCCGAGGCAAGTGGAACATAACAGTGTCACAAAGAATCATCATGAGCATGGTTTACGGGTCATCTTGAATTCACTTTGGGAAAGTATCAAATAGTGTTTTTTAACACTTATCCGATGGTCTAAGGGGTATGTGCATCATAGAGTTTGTGGTCATCATTGGATGGGGAAAATTATTCAAAGTTATTCAAGGGAGAAATCTTCATCAGCGTGGAGGATCACCAGTGTCAGAAATATTCACTCAAAGTTCATGATTGCATCAAGGAATTCAAGTAGTTCATCATGAGGAGTGATTTCCCTTCATCCCTTCCCTCCTCCTCTCTTTCCCTCTCTTCTTTCTCTCTCTATTCTAATTCTTCATTGGGCCTCATCATTGTCTTTTGTCTTATTCACTTAAGTGACTTATTTTAATATTGTAAAAGTATTTTCTCAAATTATAAGAGAAATACTTAATTGATGGAAAATAAAAATTCACAAGTGGAATATGAAACATGAAGAGTCATATGAGGGAGGTGAAGGGTCAAGTTCAAAGTGTATAAATTGGGATGGCTTCTCCATTCTAAAGGATTCAGATTCTAAATTTTTGTAGAACTTCTACTCTAGTAGCATTGTGAATTGGGGTAGCTTGATTGAAGCTTTGTATTCATCACTACACATGAAATAAAGCTACAATTTCTTCCACTTCTCCCCCTCTTGCATATGTTTCCTCTTTTCCCATACTATGCACAAATTTTCTGAAATACTAATGAAGGAATAATGTTTGCATCTTTGTATGCATGGTTTCCTCTCATCGTTAGTGTTGAAGCATTGTTGTTTTCTTCCTACAAATATGTGTGATGGTAACTTCTGGTTAATGGTTGTAGGACTATGAATTTCTACCTACAACGTTAATCCCTATTTTCTTGCTTCCCACTCCCCTTTCCCCCTTTCAAGCAAGTTTCATCTCTTGCAAGAAATTACAAGCCTTTCGTAACATAAGTGGAGTGTTCTTGTTGGATCCCCTGACCTTTTGGCCACCCACAAATTTTATTTCATCCACACATAATAACATAGAGTTGCACCATTCAAGAAGAGGGATCTAGAATCCCAGAGCATTGGTAAGAAACCCACATATTTTTCCACCTAAAAATTTTCTCACCTACATATGGTAAGAACAAGAGGAAATGTTGTGAATGATCAACTTGTAGATGGCAAGGCTACCAAAATGTAGAAGTTGGAATAGATTCTCGCTTCCCTTCCTGACATGAGAAATAGGATGGCTGTTTTAGAATAACAGATCCTAAGAAATGTTAGTGATCAGGAAAGTGATGGTGAAGAAGCATCACACAAGCATATGAATGTTGAACAAAGTGATGATGCTAACAACACTTTGCTAATGAAAATTCTAATGCAAATATGAATGTTAATGAAGTTAACCCACCTGAGAATAAGAGGGAACATTTGGAAACTAAAATGTCAAATGATATCAAGAGGATCAACCCACTAAAGTTTGATGGTACCACCTTGGGTGATGGAGCTAAGAATTGGCTCAACAAAATGGAGAAGTAATTTACAATAAGGAACTTATCAGAGGAAACTAAGGTTGTTTGGGGATCCTATTATCTCTCCAATGAGGCATCCTCATGGTGGGACAATTGGAAGGTTAAACTAGCAGTGGATGAAGAAATTTTGACTTGGGATCAGTTCAAGTCATACTTCAGACAATGTTGGTTACCCCAACTCTATTATGATCAGAAGATGTCTAAATTTTAGACATTAACACAAGGAAAAATGACAGTGACTGAGTATTGGGAGAAGTTTACAAAGCTTCTCAAGTATGTACCTCAATATCAAATGGATGAAAAATTCTAGATTAGGAAATTTATCATGGGGTTAAACCCAGTGATAGGAGGTGAAGTTGATGTCCATGGGACATAAACTACAGAAGTAGTATTCAAGAACGAAATTAGACAGAACATAAATTATAGGCTATTTCTACACACAAAGAGGAGAAGAAAAAGAAATTTGGTAATGTTCAATCCTCTTTGGCACCTAAAAAGGTTATTTGGAAGAAATTCAATAGTAAAATAAATAAATAATAATGGAAATGGAAAGAAAAATACAACGGGTAAGACTGTATTGTAAATAACAAAAAGAATGGGCTGAAAAAATACAACCAACCATGAGAATAAATCTGAAAAGAAAGGACCATTTAGGGGTTGTTATATTTGTGGTCTAGATCATTATGCTAAAAATGTCCTCAAAGAAAGAAATATGGCAACCAAAAACATTAGATTCATGTCAGGTGACGATAAGCAAGCTAAAAAGTAAGCTACACTAATAGAAGTTACAAGTAAGTTGTATGGATTACCTGTAACCATTTTATTTGATACTGGTGCTATTGAATGTTTTATTTCAACAAAATTTACATCTAAAATTAAAATAAAATATAGTTTTATGAAAGAATCATGGACTGTTCAATATGGGAACAATGTTGTCCACACTGTTAAACAATTAAACAATGCCTATTTGGCGCAACTCTCAAATTACCAAGCTTTACCACTGAAGTTGACCTATATCTAGCCCCTCTAGGCTCATATGACATAGTCATAGGCATAAATTAGTTATCTCAACATAAGGCAATTGTAGAATGCCTAGAAAAGTGAATTAAGTGCCTTGATGACTGTAGAAAATAACAAAAATTCAGGGAGTAAAAGGAGGTTTTGTAGTTCGAAAAATCACCATAATGTAGCTTAAGAAAGCTAAGAACAAAGGCTATGCATTTTATGCTATAAAAATTACAGATTTGGGTGAAGGTAAGTCTTTTGTGGAAGAACACCCACTTTGTTACATGAGTACATCGATGTCTTTCCTAAAGAACTTCCAGGTCTTTTCCCTAAAAGAGAGTTTGATTTCACTATAGATATCAAGTTGAGAAGTAAACAAATGTCTAAGGATATCTATAGAATAACAACAACATAACTAGTGTAGCTAAAAGTACAACATCATGAAATTGTACGTACATGACTGATCACATCGAGTGTCTCTCCTTTGGGTACACCACCATATTTGTAAAGAAGAAAGATGGAACAATTAGGATTTACATTAAATATCAAATGCTTAATAAAGCCACAATAAAAAATAGGTATCCTCTCCCTAGAATTGATGATCTCTTTGATCAGATGCGTGGAGCATTAGTTTATTCTAAGATTGATCTTCAATCGGATACCATCAGTTGAGAATAAAAGAGGAAGATATTCACAAGACTACTTTTAGAAAAAGGTATGGACACTATGAATTCACCATGTTACCCTTCGGGCTTACCAATGCTCCGGAAAATTTTATGAATCTGATGAATAATATCTTTCAAGCATACTTGGACAAGTTTTTGCTAGTATTCTTGGATGATATTCTCATTTATTTGAAAATAATTGAAGAGCATAATGAACATCTTAGAATTGTTTTATATGTGTTAAGGAAGAGAAAACTATATGGTAAAATTTCTTAAACATATCATTAATAAAGATGGAATTTCTATAGATCCATCAAAAATTACAACGATAACTGAATGGACAACACCTAAAAATGTACATGAAGTTAGAAGCTTCATGGGATTAGTTGGATATTACAGGAAATTTGTAAAATATTTTTCTAGAGTTGCAACTCCAATTACCGCGTTATATAAAGACAAGAAATTTTTATGGTCTGAAAATTTTGAAAATGATTTTAATTTACTGAAATAAAATTTAACTTCAACACCTGTATTAAAGGTTCCAAATCCTAATGGGAACTTTACAGTTGTAACAAATGTCTCTGGTAAAGGATTAGGTGGTACTTTGTTGCAAAATGATCATGTAATCACTTATGATAGTAGAAAGCTCAAGTACATGAGATGAATTACACTCCCCATGAATTAGAGATTGTTTTCATTGTGCATGCATTGCAATTATATAGACATTACCTTTTGGGAAAGTTAATTGAACTGAAAAATAGATCATCTTGTTCAAAATACATCTTCACACAACCAAACTTAAATGAAAGGAAATGAAGATGGTTAGAGTTTTTATCATATTATGACTTTGATATCAGCTATATAAAGGGTAAGGAAAATAGAGTGGTAGATGCGTTAAGTCATAGGAAGCATATTTCCACCCTTGTCACTTTGAGAATGCAATTCAAGGATGATGTTAAGAAAGAAATGTTGGCTGATTCTTATTATCGCAAGTGAAAACAACGCTTGCTACAAATCCTAATGATAAGAGATATAAAGGATTTAGGTTTAACAATGAAGGAGTCCTTAGATTTGAAAATTGAGTTTACATACCTTCAGAAAATGAACTAAGGATGAAAGTGATAAAGGAATTTCACAATGCTCCTTATTCTAGACATTCTGAGTGACTAAGATGCTTACTGATGTAAAAAAATAGTATTTTTGGAAAGGGATGAATAAGGATATAGTGAAATATGTATCACATTTCTTAGAATTTCAGTGATTCAATGCTAAATTTTTTCATCTATTAGGTTTGTTGTACCCTCATAGCATTACACATAATAAATGACAAGTAATCCATATGGATTTTGAGCAAGGACTACCTATGTCAAGGAATAAACATGACATAATTCTTGTTGTAGTTGAAAAACTAACAAAAGTGGCTCATTTCATACTAGGAAATCTAAAATATGATTTAAATGTTCTTACAAAAAGGTTTGTGCATGAGATTTTCATATTACACGGTGTACCTGAATTGATAATTTCAGATAGAGATCCTAGGATGACTTATCATTTTTAGAAAACCTTGAATATCACTTAAGGGATAAAGATGAATTTTATTTATGAATATCATCCAGAAAACATATGGATAAAATGAAAGGGTAAATCAAGTGTTAGAAGACATTCTCAGAATGTACTTCATAGATCAACAATATAAATGGGAATAATACCTTCCATTGGTTGAGTTTTCTTACAATAACACTTATCACTCCTCACTGAAAATGGCTCCTTTTGAGGCCTTGTATGGACGTAAGTGTAGAAAACTTGTCAGTTGGGATAGTGTGGAAGATAGAGAAGTTATAGGACCTGAAATGTTAATTGAAATGGAACAACAAGTTAAACTCATTAGAGAACGATTGAAAGAGGTTGCACGATAGACAAAAAAGCTACATTGATTTAAAGAGAGTTGACAAAAATTTTAACATGGAGATAAAGTTTTCTTAAGGGTTAAGCCTAAGAAAATTTCAATTTCATTTGGTAAGGCAACCAAACTGTCACCTTACTATGTTGGACCCTTTGATATTATCGAAGTAATCATCCCTATAACATACCGGCTAGCGTTGCCTCCTCGCATTGTCCAAGTTGCATGATGTTTTTCATATCTCTTTGCTTAAAAAGTATGTATCATATTTATCACATGTACTTAATTGGAACTCTTTACAAGTTCTAGATCTAGGTGTCATCATAGTTGAACCCATAAGAGTGCTAGAAAATTGCAAGCTGCACTTGCGAAATAGAGAAATAAGTTAGTGTAAGGTCTAGTGGGACCAATTTTATGAAGAAAGTGCTACTTGGGAGAATTTGGAAGAACTGGATTTTTTTTTCCACATTTATTTGAGTGATAAATATGAGTATTTGATATTTAATACTCTACATTTGATATTTTTATTGATTAAATGGCTGAAAAAGAAAGAAATTTTACTCTTATTAAGTAAAAACTTGGTAGAATTAAGGATGTTATAGCCTAATAAAATTACTATTACAGGTTCCAGAAAGTGGATTAATTATAAGCTTCAGTTATGATATTCTGAGTTTATGATATTTTTGTATGTGTAATTTTATTTATTTATTCTAAATTATTAGCATGATATGAACTAATCATTGGGGATGATGATACTTAAGGGGAGAGGTATGTCATACCCCGTTAATCCTATCTTGGATTAATAGATATTTTTACCGCTTGTAGGTGAATTTGTGTGTGTGTGTGTGTGATTATCATGCTTGACTATATTGGATGACTATGTAAATGTTATGTTTGTTGTTTGATCATGTTGGTTTCATTATCTACAAGATTGTAGTGATGGCTTGGTTTATTGTGCAAGGTTAATTCTTGATCGATCTTATACCTATGTCCTAATTTACATTTTTACAACTTCTTGTGGTTAATAAATCTTATGATATGTGTATGGTAGATTAAATTTTGTGATGAAACTTATTGGAAAACAAAGGTATAGTCATCGAGATTCTATTTAAAATGTTATTTTAAAAGCCTTTATAAGGAATTTATTCCAATGTCGATTTGGTTAAGTAACGATTAATAAATTTTTCCTGCTAACAGAGAAACACACAAAGACACACACATATCTAAAAATATATATTTATATCTAAAAATATATATGTTGGCGGATGTATATATATATATATATTATTGTTAATAATTTCTTTGTCTTATGTTTTAAATACGTATCAACGAACTTATAAAGGTCGAGTCATATTAAATGACAATGCAATGTTTTGGGTAGGGGTTGGCCATCTTGACCAAGCCCACACCCAAGCTCCAACCGAGCTATTTTTTTATGCCACCCAAGTTAATGTTTGATTAAAGTGGAAAAGGCACATCGGTTTCTCGTGTCTTTGGCAAGTTGTGTTAGGGTTTTGTTGGCGGGTTGATCTCCAACCGTTAGATGAAATTAACTCGATAAAATGGAGGGATGTGATTTCAATGTAGTTTAGTAGATACACAAAATATGGCAGATGAAAGTTTAGTAGAAATATAGAGGGAATTTGGAAGGATTAGGGTCTGTTTCATTTAACGAAAATTTATGAGGCTCTGTAGTCTCGAGAGAAGCATGAAGATTCTCGAGGAAGCCACCACCGAGCTAAGTGGTTATTTGGTTTTTCATTTTTAGTTTTAATTTTTTGGCTCCCATGCAAGCTCTGCATGCAAAAATTATCCATGGCTATTTTTGGGAATATTGTTGGGACTTTACATGTAAAATATTAACTCCATTTTGTTGAGGAGATTATATAGTCAATGTTATGGGTTTTATTGAGCTCTTGTGTCGATTTAAAGTTTCTATTTTGTCTATTTTTTTTTCATGAGATTTGGAGGATCTCTTGAGGAAAGAAGGAAACAAATCCAGTCTTCTTTGAGTGCATTATAGGCATGGAATCATCTCTTTCTCATCTTTATCATTTATAACATTAAGATATTTGAATGATAATGGAGGAAATTGGGTTTCTCTTCTGTGTTATCATTTTCTCCTTTATGGGTATGGTTAAATTTTTTTGAAAGATATGGTTTTTTTATTATACCAGATTAATATATATTTTACCGACTATAGGTGAATTTTTGTGTGTGATTATCATGCTTGACTTGATTGGATGATTGTATAAACAAAGATGTCTATTGTTTGATCATGCTGGTTTCATTATCTATGAGATTGTAGTGATGGATTGGTTTATTGTGTAAGGTTACTTCTTAATTGATCTTATACTTATGTACTAATTTACATTTCTACAACTATGTGTAGTTAATAAATCTTATGATCCTTGTATGGTAGATTAAATTTTGTGATGACCCTTGTTGGAAAACAAAGGTATAGTTACTAGAATTCTATTTAAAATGTTATTTTTAAAAGCCTTTATAAGGAATTAATATTGATGTCGATTGGTTCTAAATGATTAATAAATCTTTCCTAAGAATAAGAGAAATATACATATATATATGTATGTATAGTATTACATACACACACATGTAAAAATAGATATGTTGGCATATGTATGTGTGTGTGTGTGTGTGTGTATATATATATATATATATATATTTATTGTTAATAACATTTCTTTGGATTATGTTTTAAATACATATCCACGACCTTATAAAGGTCTAGCCATATTAAATGGAAATGAAATGATTTGGGTAGAGGTCAGCCATCTCGATTGATCCCCACCCAAGATCCAACCGAGATATTTCTTTGTATGCCATATGAGCTAATGTTTGATTAAATTAGAAAAGGAACATCAGTTTCTATGCTGACAAGTTGTGTTAGGGTTTTTTTAGCAGTTTGATCTCCAACCATTGGATGGAATTAACCACCCAAATGGAGGGATGTGATTTCAAGGCACTTTAATATATACACCAAATATGGGAGATGACAGGTTTAATATAAAGATAGAGGGAAGTTGGAAGGATTAGGGACGGTTTAATTTAATGAAAATTTATGAGGTTTCATAGTCTTGAGAGAAGTGGGAAGATTTTCGAGGAAGCCACTACCGAGCTAAGTGGTTATTTGGTTTTTCATTTTTAGTTTTGATCTTTTGGCTACCATATGAGCTCTGCATCCAAACATTTGTCATGGCTATTTTTCGGAATATTGTTGGGACATTTCATGTAAAATATTAACTCCTTTTTCTTGAGGAGATTATATATTTTATTTTATGGGTTTTATTGAGCTCTTGTGTTGATTTGAAGTTGGTATTGTATCTGGTTTTGTTCATGAGATTTGGAGGATCGCTAAGTAAAGAAGGAAACAAATCCATTCTTCTTCGAGTGCATTATAGGCATGGAATCATCTCTTGCTCATCTTTATCATTTATAACATTAATATATTTGAATGATAAAGGAGGAAATCATATTTATCTTATGTGTTATCATTTTCTCCTTTATGGGTATTGTAGTGCCCACTTCCCTTTAGCACCTTTTATTACTGATCATGAGACTGTAGACTATATGATAGACATTTTAATAGTTTTGATTCAGTATGGTGTTAGATGTCAGATCCTGGATTATTGTCGAATCTGATTATATATAATGCATGGTGATTATTAGAGACACTCACATGTGGATGATGATATACTATTGACATGGATGTTTAATGGAATTTATTCGGACATGTGATTTTGGAGATTATGAGTAAACCTAGAAAAGGAAAAATTATTTGATGATGATATAGTTGTTGATATAAATTGTAAATGATTTCGTTGATTGCCTTGGTGATTGTTGTGATTCATATGTATAGATGATTTTGTGATTTTATTATATATTCATTTTGGATGTTTTGATATGGCCACGAGGCCAAAGGAGGTATTTGTGTTTTGTAGGTTTAAAATATCACAACAAACATTGGGGGATTGGAGACTAACCAAAGTGGAATTCTAGGTGAATTCGACAAGGTCACCATGGCAACTTGTTTTGTGTGTGTGTTGTATTTTTGTTAGAGATTCCCATGGGGGATCATCTTTACATGTGACCATGGGTTTGTGTATTTTATTAATGTGGTAAAATTTTTATTTATTGTTGTATGTATTTTATTAGTAATGTGTTCCCTTCTTTTAATTAATTAAAATTGTGATGGATTAATGTGAGAATCATATGGCTAAAATTTAAATAAATCAAATGGGGATATGGGAAAATAATAATGGAAGGATATGGGATATGGGAAAATAAAAATAATAATATACCAACCATACTTATGGATGGAGATGTGATTTGTGACTTTTAAAATGCATTTTATTCCTCATGTTGCTTGTTTTGGATTGCACTCTCTTACATTTTATTAAATTGTTGTCCCTTGAGGTGTGGGCTCTTTTTGGAGTGTGCAAGTAACCTGTCATATTTTCACCCACCTCTTTATTGTGCTTGGGAGAATGGATTTTTGTCTTTTGTGTTTGAATTGGTGGATGTTTGATGTGGCATCCTACATGGATCCACATCATCCTCTTCTCTCCCTCTTCTATTTAATTCAAACTCTCTTCTTGTTTTGGTGGTTATTGAAACATTTTGCATGCATCCTTGGGTGCATTTTTCTGGGATTAGAGCTCTTACTTTGGAGAAGCTTTGGTGAAGACTGTTGCTTGGTTGTTGAACCTTTTTGCATTCTTCCTTGGGGGTGACTTTTCTTGTGGGAGCTCTAGTTTTTGAAGAAATTTTTGGAGATAGCTTTACATGCTTAGGAGCTTGTTGTTTTGGGCTAAGTTTGGCATATGAAACTTATTGTTTGGAGACCAAATAACCATGGAGAGGTAGGAATTTAACTCTCTTTTATTTCTATTATTTTCTTGCTGTGTTGTGTGGAAAATGCATGTTTGTTTTATTTGTTGCTTGGTTGGGTAGACTTGCCTTAGGAAGGTGTAGGAGAAGGCTATGGGGAATTCTTGTGGGGGCATAAGGGAATGCCATGGGCATCAGAGTTTTGTGGAGGGAGTTTTGGGTTTGGGATCCACCATGGAAAAGAAATAGATTACATTTCTTACTTGTGGGGGCATAAGGGAAAATTTGTGGGGGGGCATAAGGAGGGGTTGGGAGGCATAAGGTTTATGGGATATGATATGTTATTTTGGTGGTATGATTATAGGTGGATGCCCAATTCCCAATTGGGAGGCATAAGTAGCTTCCCCCATAGTCCTTGCTCCTTTGGCTTGCATGATCAAGCTTGAGTTGTGATTTGAATTTTTCTATTGCAGTTGTAAACTGTTGTTTTGTATTGAGTTATGTTTTATATTGAAAAGTGCATGTGTGAAAGAATGTTGTGTTGTGGAAGCCAGTTGTTTCCATGGGTTGAATTACACCTTTGATTGTACTTTGGTTGGGGCTCGAGGGCCAATGATGAAGGAAGGCTTCTCCTTTCATTGGATGTCTTGGTTGGGTGGAGAGCATTGCCTTTCCCCCTCTTTGTTGTGATCAATTTGGAGAAAAGAAATGGAGCATGTTGTTGTTTTGGAGCCAAAGAAATGTATAGTTTGACAGTCCCTTCTTATGAGCAAGTTTATTATATTCCTTCCCACTTTGAAGTGGATGATTTGTATAATTATTGTAAATGAGAAGTTGCTTGTATTGATGAGGAAAGTTTGAAAGTGAAATGTGAAATGTAAAGAGTTATATTATCTTCTTTGTTTTGAAAAAAGGAATGTGAAAGAGTGTTGTATATTTTGTAAATTGTATTTGAAACCAAATGAAAATTTTGTTAATTGCATTCAGGCATTGAATGATGTAAGGATGTTTCTCTTTTTAAAATCAATAAATGATTGTAAGTTTATCTCTTGTTTACATTGTTGTAATTGAAATGGGAATATCTAATGGTGATTGAAGCTTTGTTTGATTGCTAGAAGAAGAAACACGTAGGTGGGAATTATATTGTATTGTTTCTCCTTTGAATTATATTAAATTTGAAATCAAAACTTGTAATTTAACATGGAAATGAATTTTTAGAATCAACTGAATGTAATGGATTAGTTTAGGTATTAAATACCATACCTATATGAAAAAACTGATCACTAACATTGTGTATAATTTTAAACGGCAAAAATGAATGCAATCAAATTATACAGTTCAGACCTACATTTAACAATCAACTCAAAATTTTTATAGACTAGTATGCTAAGACATTTAGGAATTCAAATTGATGAAGGAAACTTAAGAAGATAAATTGTTCATTACAAATTTGGACACAATCCTTTCCGGGTTGTGTTATGTCATTTGTTGGACAAATTCCAAATTGGAATCAATTGAACAAAATTTAATTTCCTAAAACACTCTAAACCCTCCCTAGATAAATCCTCCATGTCTGTATGACATGTTGAGTGAAGGAGGAGATCTAATTTAACCAAATTGAGAAGTTGTAAATAGCCAATTCACTAATTATAAGTCTGATGATATTTTTGCAAAATTGACCCTTTAAAACTTATCTAAAAGTAAAATTTATGTTTTATATGCAAAGAGGGGATCGAGATCTTTCCAAAAAGTCCTCATTTTCCCAAAACTAATCTTTCTATCTCAAGTTATGGCACTTTGAAGTTTTTGTGCCTTGGCGGGAAAATTTGGGAACATTTTCCCTGGAGGGCCCACAACCCAAAAATTTCTGTCATTTTTCCTTAGAAAGTTTTTAAAAAATTTTGGATTGGAATTTTTTTCCATTTTCCTCCACCTACCCGTAGCCAATCAGAGGGAGCCACGTGTCCTCTTAGGGCTACGATGGAGGCGTGGTTTCCCTTTTGCCCTTATCTTTCTTTGAAATTGCCTTTGGGAAAAATTTCCCACTTTTCCCCATGGCCCCGCTCCAGTGCCTTGCCTTGGAATTATTCCTTTCACGGATGCACAGGCCTACGTGTGCATTTTTTTCTTCTATTCCCCCTTTGGCTTAATGCCTTAAGTTCTTCCACCACCCCATCTCTCGTGTCCAATTAGCACGTGACACATGGCATTATGGCGTCGGCGTAAGTGTGAATCAATTCGATCCCTTAGCACTTTTCACCCTAAAGGACTTAACGTCCTATCCCACTCTGCCAACCTACCATTCCTCTCGATCATTTTGGGTGTGACACATGTATCTCCATCAGGCTCGTGGGTGTGCAAAGGAAATTTGAGCTTTGCGCCCAAGAAGGAAAAATGCCCCTAAATTCCCCGTTGCTCCACCATTCTTTCACCCCTTTCCCGTTTTACGCCAGGACTCGACACATGTCCACCAGGGACCCATGGAGGCATGGAATAAATTTTTCCTTTGTGTGCATGTGATGGGAAAAATTCCCCAAGCCGCCCCATGACCCACCAACCCGTTGAATGTGCTTTCCCCTCCTCTTGACACGTGTCTCCTTGGGGAAAAATTGACCCCAAAACTCCTACTCATATCTTGAGTTCTACAAGGAGTTAGGAGGACTTCTTTATATCAATAGAAAGGTGAGAAAATTTCCTATCCAATGGGAATGGTTTAGGGAAATTTTGGAAGTGTTAAATAGGAGAAAAATCTAGTTGAAACTCTGATCCTGTTAGAGAGTGTGTATGGGGGTAAATTACTCCCTGAACCTAACTGAAACATCTAACCCTAAAATTTGAACCATGTGAACTGTATAATTGCTAATAAGTGAAAATTATGATACCATTGGGCACACTAGAAAACTTGAGACATGAACTATAAACCTAGCACACTTTTGAATATAAGAAAACAAACTTTTTAGAAAATTGAAGAAGAAATAAGTATGATGAAATAAGTATTAGATTACTTTGTTCATTTGAACTCTAGAATTAAAATCATAATAAAATAACAAGTTGTTTTATCTTTTATGCTTACTTAGTGACATTTTGTCTAAACCCGGGGTAACTAAGAATGTCAGATTAAATTGATTTTTGGTGAACTTATAGTATAATGGAAACTTGGTTCCCTTTTGAAAATGTGTTGTTTTACAAGCCCTAAAACTTGATTTAATTATATGATGCATTAAGCCCTTTGTTGAGACCCTTCCTTATTGGAGTTGTTGGAATGATGATTTGTAAGATGTGACCCTTGTGGTTGGATAGTAGTGGTTGTGTTCTGGGTCGAAGAGTTAATTAGAAGTTGTTTAGAGCTTTCTTCCTTGAGTGGTTCAAAAAGAGGGTCTGGTTTTCAATTTTTCCATGTTGTTACCCGTATGAGAGGGTGGACACTAAGTCTGGGTGTTGTCTAGGACCCAATCTTGTGTATGTGTTCTTGGAACTAACCTCAAGGCAGAGTACTCCTAGTGGCGGCCATGAAAGGTTGTGGAGTGAATGTGGTGTTAAATTTTGTGTTTACATTTGTAATCTTGTGTATTTTATCAAGGACCAACATCTTATTTTATGATTGGATTGAGAAGCTCTGAGAATATTTTATTTATTTATGATTTTTGCAAGAATTTTCAAACTTTGCAATGCGGCTACTTAGCCACTTTTATTGATTGTTGATATTTCTTGGACTTTATTTGATTGATGACTCGAGCTCATGATGTTGTTGGCTACTTGGCTAAACATTACGTGGTTTCCTTCTTGCATGTTGTTGAGCTAGTTCTATGCTTCATGTATGGTGACAATTGTCATATGGGGGTACACCCTAGGTGTCTTGAATGTCCTTTTAGGTGCTTAAATTCATGCCTTGGTTATGAATGCATGGAACCTTGAGTGTGTCTAAGGTCTTAGAGTGACCCTTTTTGTTGCTTGACCTTGCTAGAAAGAAATTTTTTTGTGTAGTGTGGACTAGAGGGAAGTCTGACAATGGTAGTGGTGATTCTATTTCAATCTGGTAAGAGCTTGACCCTTATCAAAATAAAAGTGCTTATTTATGGGCTTTTAGATTTTTTAGGATTGGATTGCCTTTGGTTGACTGCAAATGTTACTGGAAAAGTGTTTGTTTTGATAGTGAATTTTCATTGATGGCATGTTAAATTGTATCTTGGGTTCCTGGTTACATCATAGAAAGTTTTGACTCGTGGAATGTATGCATCTTGGTAATTATGGATAGATTTAAGCCTTTCAGGAAGTGTGTTTATTTAAGTGTACTTGTTTTACTCTCTTGACTTATAAATAAGTTTACCCTTACCTTAAATTTCCTTTACTATGAATAACATTCTATGACCTATTAATCTTTGGGTTACTTGGAAACACTTATGGATGCTTTGGGTCTTTTAGATCTTTCTCTTAGAAATGTTAGTTTGGTAGATATTAATAGATAATCTCGGTGGTTCTTATATTGTAATTCCTCTTTAAAAAAAATTGTAACTCTTGGCTGTTAAGTTCATGATTTGATGAATTATTTGGTTGCCCCATTGCATTGGATGCCTTTGAGTGTGGATGTGGTTCCTTGGAGTAAAGTTGCATTGTCATCTAGTTACTTGGCTGGTGGTATCTTGTGAGGACATGAGTATTGATTGGAAAACCTTCTTTGGTTATTAGGGAGAAAAATGTTACCATCCTAAACCACAAAAAAAATAAAAAATTGTTAAACCTTAATAGATTCGTAAAAGTAAGATTATACCTCTTTAATGAGCCTTTCTTGAAAATTTCTTATGAAATTTGTGGAGACCCACTAAGAATGTTTAATGATGCTTGAAATTATTCGATGAATTTTTGAAATATTGGTGTGATTCATGTTGGTTCATTGTTTCCTAGTTCTTACGGAAAATTAATAATGTGTTTTCTATGTTGAATGTCTCTTGTTCCTTTAGAATCAAAATGTGGTGTGTTGATTTGTATCTCCTTCCCATAGAAGTATTTTTGTGATGTGTTTGAACCATGTCATTCTCATCAAAATTTTATTGATAAGATGACTCAACTAAAACACCATAAAACTATAATTAAGGAGATTTGACCTTGGAACTTATCTGGAGCATAGAAATAGGGAAGTGATCCTTGTTTTACCCTTGGTAGATTAATAGAAGAAATAAAAACCATGTAGAAGAATAGAAGGGAAATCTTGTCCATCCACCTTCCTTAAAGTAAACTAAATTCTCTCTACCTATACAGAATGGTGAGACATCATGCCCACCTTAGTGGTGCTCTTTATAACGTAAACTGATGATGTCATAATAGAAGGAAGTTTGTAACTAAGGAAGCATGAAAGGAATGTTCTTATCAAGCAAAGCTATAACTTTTGACTTAATAAGTTGATTTATAAAATGGGTAAAATTTATGTGTATTGAGTGCAATATATAGTTGAACTTGTAGTTTTGTCGCCTACCTAAAATTGTGAAACACCCGGTGGATAGTAATGTGTTCTAGTTGCTTATTACTTCTTGTCCATGGATGTATGTGCCTTTCTTGTGGGAGTTTTGGGTCATCACACCCTTATCATCCCATAGCTCGACGATGTGAGTTGTGGTCCTTTTGGATTGAGACTTATCTGTTGTTTGAGAAGAAACCTCCGTGTGTGTTGTCTTGTCCTTGGAAACCTAAGTTGTTGTAATTTTAAGGCAACATATGTTAAGGATATAAGATAATTTGGGAAGTCTTCTTTTCTTCATATTTTATTGGGTCACCTTGTTGTTGTAGCCCTTTTTCCCATTAGGATGGAAAGTGCAAGATGATGTTATTCACCCTTGGATTTGATTGGACCCTGTGTTACTTGTTCTTCTCCCTAGTGACCTTGAGTGGTCCTTGATGTTTCTTGTGCTCCCTTTATGGTTATTCTGATCTTGAGTAGGAAATAAGATAAATAAATCTCATTGTGATATAAGGTATGGTACTTTTATTATTATGTTAGTTGTTAGGGAAGATATAAATGTATATGTATATATTTTCTTTTACTATATGGTTGAATTCTTTAGATTTGGTTGGTATGGTGTGTTTGATTCTTAAAACAAAAGTGTAAAAATCAGACTATAGGAAAACCTTGTTTTCTTGACTTCACTTTCATTACCATGAAAAGTTAATTGTGCCCTCACGAGTTATAGAAGTGCTTTCCTTGATTAGTTCCTTGATTGTAAATTTTTTCTTATTTAGGTGTCCTTATGGATCCACCCCATCCTTTGTGATCCTCAAAATTGTGGACCTTAAGTAGACTTTTTCCTCGTGCAATCTTGGCCATGGTTGATTTTTGCTAGCCTGGTCTAAACAACAAACTATGAAAGCCTAATTTAACCCTAGTGGAAACCTCAAATTTGGTTAATGTGGTATGTGTATCAGTGGGAAAATTTGTGGTCATATCAAGTTATGGAATATTTCCCTGTAATTCCCTTACTTGGTGGTTACTCTTGATGATCTTTTGGAACTCTTCTTGTTAAATTATATTGGACCAAAATGGAGTTTTGTAGACCCACACTTGTTAAAGAAAACAATCCCATAATGGGAGTGACCCCTTTTCTGTTACAGTTATTCCTATCTCTCTTCCTTGTGACTTCTAGGAGGAAGTCGAGTCTAATTATAGGGGATGTAGTGCCCACTTCCCTTTGGCACCTTTTATTACTGATCATGAGACTGTAGACTATATGATAGACATTTTAATAGTTTTGATTTAGTATGGTGTTAGATGTCAGATCCTGGATTATTGTCGAATTTGATTATATATAATGCATGGTGATTATTAGAGACACTCACATGTGGATGATGATATACTATTGACATGGATGTTTAATGGAAGTTATTCAAATATGTGATTTTGGAGATTATGAGTAAACCTAGAAAAGGAAAAATTATTTGATGATGATATAGTTGTCGATATAAATTGTAAATGATTTCGTTGATTGCCTTGGTGATTTTTGTGATTCATATGTATAGATGATTTTGTGATTTTATTATATATTCATTTTGGATGTTCTAATATGGCCACGAGGCCAAAGGAGGTATTTGTGTTTTGCAGGTATAAAATATCACAACAGACATCGGGGATTGGAGACTAACCAAAGTGGAATTCTAGGTGAATTTGACAAGGTCACCATGACAACTTATTTTGTGTGTGTGTGTGTGTTGTATTTTTGTTAGAGATTCCCATGGGGGATCATCTTTACATGTGACCATGGGTTTGTGTATTTTATTAATGTGGTAAAATGTTTATTTATTATTGTATGTATTTTATTAGTAATGTGTTCCCTTCTTTTAATTAATTAAAATTGTGATGGATTAATGTGAGAATCATATGGTTAAAATTTAAATAAATCAAATGGGGATATGGGAAAATAATAATGGAAGTTGTTGGTTTGTGTAAGAGTATGTTTAAGTCTATTTTGGAGTATGAAACACTCCACCTCCATGAAAATTCGAATTTGTCCTTGGGAGCTATTTTTGGAGGCTTGTGGGACAAGAAAAACTTGTCCCATACCTCTAAATTTAATATACCAACCATACTTATGGATGGAGATGTGATTTGTGACTTTTAAAATGCATTTTATTCCTCATGTTTCTTGTTTTGGATTGCACTCTCTTACATTTTATTAAATTGTTGTCCCTTGAGGTGTGGGCTCTTTTTGGAGTGTGCAAGTAACCTGTCATATTTTCACCCACCTCTTTATTGTGCTTGGGAGAATGGATTTTTGTCTTTTGTGTTTGAATTGGTGGATGTTTGATGTGGCATCCTACATGGATCCACATCATCCTCTTCTCTCCCTCTTCTATTTAATTCAAACTCTCTTCTTGTTTTGGGGGTTGTTGAAACATTTTGCATGCATCCTTGGGTGCATTTTTCTGGTGATTGGAGCTCTTACTTTGGAGAAGCTTTGGTGAAGACTGTTTCTTGGTTGTTGAACCTTTTTGCATTCTTCCTTGGGGGCACATTTTCTTGTGGGAGCTCTAGTTTTTGAAGAAATTTTTGGAGATAGCTTTACATGCTTGGGAGCTTGTTGTTTTGGGCTATGTTTGGCATTTGAAGCTTATTGTTTGGAGACCAAATAACCATGGAGAGGTAGGAATTTAACTCTCTTTTATTTCTGTTATTTTCTTGCTGTGTTGTGTGGAAAATGCATGCTTTGTTTTATTTGTTGCTTGGTTGGGTAGAATGCCTTAGGGAAGGTGTAGGAGAAGGCTATGGGGAATTCTTGTGGGGGGCATAAGGGAATGCCATGGGCATCGAGTTTTGTGGAGGGATTTTGGGTTTGGGATCCACCATGGAAAAGAAATAGATTTTATTTCTTACTCGTGGGGGCATAAGGAAAATTTGTGGGGGTATAAGGAGGGGTTGGGAGGCATAAGGTTTATGGGATATGATATGTTATTTTGGTAGTATGATTATAGGTGGATGCCCAATTCCCAATTGGGAGGCATAAGTAGCTTCCCCATAGTCCTTTCTCCTTTGGCTTGCATGATCAAGCCTGAGTTGTGATTTGAATGTTTGTTATTGTAGTTGTAAACTGTTGTTTGGTATTGAGTTATGTTTTATATTGAAATGTGCATGTGTGAAAGAATGTTGTGTTGTGGAAGCTAGTTGTTGCCATGGGTTGAATTGCACCTTTGATTGTACTTTGGTTGGGGCTTAGGGGCCAATGATGAAGGAAGGCTTCTCCTTTCATTGGATGTCTTGGTTGGGTGGAGAGCGTTGCCTTTCCCCCTCTTTTTGTGATCAATTTGGAGAAAAAGAAATGGAGCATGTTGCTGTTTTGGAGCCAAAGAAATGTACAATTTGACAGTCCCTTCTTGTGAGCAAGTTTATTGTATTCCTTCCCACTTTGAAGTGGATGATTTTTATAATTATTGTAAATGAGAAGTTTCTTGTATTGATGAGGAAATTTTGAAAGTGAAATGTGAAATGTAAAGAGTTATATTCTCTTCTTTGTTTTGAAAAAGGAATGTGAAAGAGTGTTGTATATTTTGTAAATTGTATTTGAAACCAAATGAAAATTTTGTTTATTACATTCAGGCATTGAATGATGTAAGGATGTTTCTCTTTTTGAAATCAATAAATGATTGTAAGTTTATCTCTTGTTTACATTGTTCTAATTGAAATGGGAATATCTAATGGTGATTAAAGCTCTATTTGATTGCTAGAAGAAGAAACACGTAGGTGGGAATTATATTGTATTGTTTCTCCTTTGAATTATATTAAATTTGAAATCAAAACTTGTAATTTAACATGGAAATGAATTGTTTAGAATCAAATAAATGTAATGGATTAGTTTAGGTATTAAATACCATACCTATATGAAAAAACTGATAAATAACTCCTTCAAAGAAACTGATCACTGACATTGTGTATAATTTTAAACTGGCAAAAAGGAATGCAATCAAATTATACAGTTCAGACCTGCATTTAACAATCAACTTAAAGATTTTATAGATTATTATTCTAAGACATTTATGAATTCAAATTGACAAAGGAAACTTAAGAAGATAAATTTTCATTGCAAATTTGGACACAATCCTTTCCAGGTCATGTTATGTCATTTGTTGGACAAATTCCAAATTAGAATCAATTGAACAAAATTTACTTTCCTAAAACACTCTAAACCCTCCCTAGACCAATCCTCCATGTCTGTATGACATGTTGAGTGAAGGAGGAGATCTAATTTAACCAAATTGAGAAGTTGTAAATTGCCAGTTCACTAATTATAAGCCTGCAGATCCTTTTTACAAAATTGACCCTTTAAAACTTATCTAAAAGTAAAATTTATGTTTCCTATACAAAGAGGGCATCAAGATATTTCCAAAAAGTCCTCATTTTCCCAAAACTGAGCTTTCTAGCTCAAGTTATGGCACTTTGAAGTTTTTGTGCCTTGGCGGAAAATTTGGGAACATTTTCCTTGGAGGGCCCACAATCCAAAAATTTCCCGTCATTTTTCCTTAGAAAGTTTTTAAAAAAATTTAGATTGGAATTTTTTTTCCATTTTCCTCCACCTGCCCGCAGCCAATTAGAGGGAGCCACGTGCCCTCTTAGGGCTATGGTGGAGGCGCAATTTCCCTTTTTCCCTTATATTTCTTTGAAATTGCCTTTGGGAAAAATTTCCCACTTTTCTCCGAGGCCCCACTCCAGTGCCTTACCTTGGAATTAGTCCTTTCGTGGACACGTGGGCCCACATGTTCCTTTTTTTCTTTTATTTCCCCTTTGGATTAATGCTTTAAGTTCTTTCACCACCCCATCTCCTCGTGTCCAATCAACGCATGACACATGACATTATGGCGTCAGTGTAAGTGCGTATCGATTTGATCCCTTAGCAGTTTTCACCCTAAAGGACTTAACGTCCTATCCCGCTCCACTAGCCCTCCATTCCTCTCATTCAATGTGGGCATGACATGTGTCTCTCCATCAAGCTCACAGTGCATGAACGTAATTTGCACTTTGCGCCCAAGAAGGGAAAATGCCCCTAAATTCCCCACCGCTCCGCCATTCTCTCACCCCTTTCTGTTTTGCACCAGGACTTGACACGTGTCCACTAGGGACCCACGGAGGTGCGGAAGAAATTTTTCCTTTGTGCCTGCATGATGGGAAAAATTCCCCAAGCCACCCCGTGACCCGCCAACCCATTGAAGGTGCTTTCCCCTCCTCTTGACACGTGTCCCCTTGGGGAAAATTTGACCCCAAAACTCCACTTGCTCATATCTTGAGTTCTACAAGGAGTTAGGAGGACTTCTTTATATCACTGGAAAGGTGAGAAAATTTCCTATCCAATGGTAATGGTTTAGGGAAATTTTGGAAGTGTTAAGTAGGAGAAAATATATTTGAAACTCTGATCCTGTTAGAGAGTGGGTATGGGGGTAAATTACTCCCTGAACCTAACTGAAACATCTAACCCTAAAATTTGAACCATGTGAACTGGATAATTGCTAATAAGTGAAAAGTATGATCTAGTAATTTTAGACTTGTTCTGGAATCTGTTAGTGGTAGTTGTTGCCTTGTAACCTGGTTATAGACACTCTTAATCGAGTTCAGGAATGGGTAAGTGAGACCTTACTCTATTGATCCTAATTATGTATTCCCTTCCTCACTGCAATTAAACCCTGCTCTTGTCTTGATCTTGTGGAATTAAATACCTTGGGTATTTAATTGTTTTGGGTCCCTTAACCCTAACTTTTCTAATCAGGAAATATTTATCTAAAATGTCAATGTAATCAGTAATTAAATTAATCCCTAAGGAGATTTGAGCTAGGTGTGGGCTTATTGATCTTATTGCTTTTAATGTGGATTTAGTAATTATTATAATGGGAAAATTTATCGAGTTTAGCTTAACTATCTTTGAGACTTTGGTTGTTAACTCCTAATCAAACAAAAAAATTATTCCATAATTTTCTAACTAAACCTAGGTTGACCATGGTTCTCAAGTGAGTTGTTTTAACCGGACATCATAGGTATGGTTAAATCTTGTTTTGAAAGCCATGGTTGATTTTATACAGGCTTGGATGGATCTATCTATATATGTAATATTTTTGAATGCAAATATTTTTTTATATTTGATCATAGTCAATATATATATGGGATGTTTTTTTTAAACCACGTTATTGTTGTGGAAATGATTTTGGGTATTTCCCAGGATCATGTGAACAAATGCATGCAAGTTATTGTGGGCATTTATAAAAAAATGTGTTTGTTTTTATTGGTTTTTCATTCACCCATTTAGGGTGGAGTTGATTTTGAGCCCGATACAAGTTTGTATATAATGACCGTGTGGTTCATATGTTTGCGCTCAAGCCCTATAACCTATAGCCTTTCATTTTATTGTTTGAGTTCATTGTTTTAGATATTGATACAAGGTTAGCTATCTATATTTTTCCATTTCATTTGACTATGTTTCATTGGGTTGGATTCATGCCTATGTATAGATTGAATAAAATGAATTTGTGGTGATTGTTTTGGAGCTCAAGCTCGTATATCCGTAAGTTCAAAATTTTCCACTTGTTCACTATTTCCGTTATAAATGTTTGAGTGGGATACATTACCAACACGACCTTGGGTCAGATTTCTTTCCAAAATGGTTTATATTTTATTAAATTGTGGCATTTGGGTAATATGTGAATCTGTCACTTAATGGATTGTGTCTATATTTTCATTTCGTAGAAGGGACCGGGATGTTTCTCATGTCAATGGGTGTATGGTTAGTTTAACCATTCAATTTTCTTACTTATAAATCATTCGAGATCATCACATGGTTGATTCATACTATGTATAGATTATAGATCACCGTATGGTGAAGTGTTATTTATGTGTTTATAATTAAGGTTCATTGTATTAATATTATTAGACCACTCCATGGTAGATGTGAACTATTCACTTTTTGATATTCACCATATGGTGATGGATTTTGAACTGTTATTTGTTATGGTTCGTTTGAATCATTTCTTGAAGGTGTACATGTAAAGAATACATTTTTGATTTAGTGTGGAAAATGTAGCTTATTCTTAGGCTCAGCCGTATACTTCATTTGCATGCGCAGAAAGATTACTATGATCATTGTCTTGGGTTGAATACTTATTTGTATTTTGTATAGTTTAAGGTTTATTCATAGAAGTTAAGGTAATCGATGAAATTTAAATGCAATTTTTTAATAAATTATTATTATTAAACAATGCTTAAATTATTATTTATTATGAAGGAATAATATATTTTATAAGTGATTAGTTTCGATAAAGATTATGGTTGATAATATTAAATTATTAAGTTGTATAATTTAATTATTATCTTATCAATATAGACTCTTAATATGATAAATATTAAGATGTGACTTGAGTAATATTATACTCTTTCCTTTTAAATTTAGTTATATGGACTTTAAATATAGATTGTATGGTTAGTATGGTTGTTACTTGATTCATATTATTAATATACGATGATGATATAAGCATGATTGATTGTTTAAGTATAAGTTTTTATACTTGTCTAATGATTTTAAATAACCCTATTCGGTATAAATGACATAGTTGATATGTTTCTAAATTAATACTCATAATTTTTATCCCTTAGTAATCTGATTTATTATCTTATTGATTTTAGTTAAAAAATCATATGTTTCTTTTATGGATTATGAAAGAAAAGAAAAGAGAAATGTGGAATTGTTATCTTAAATGATTTTCAGATTATATTATTTAGTTGGATTATGATTCATTGAAATATTTCAGTGCTATAAATTGTAAAGATAAGATGGTAGACTTTTTCATGCCGGTTCTTTTGAATTGACGATTGCCTAACAATTTTACAGATGATGAAGTTTAGATCTTATCTGGTGGATGATTTGTTATGGCTATGTTGAATTCATATTGTTATGATTAAAAGATGTATTCTTTACTTGACTGTTGTATAAGAAATTTTGTGCTTCGTTGAATATATATTGTTTAAAGGCATTATGGCCTTTGAGATTTTGTATCATTTTTGGAAAGGAAAATAAAAGTTTATATTCAAGTTTTGAATATTTTTAATTTTGTTCATGGTTGTTTATGACATTTATTTAGATTTGTGTATCTGATTAGAATGTGATTGTGATTGAATTAATCAATCTGATTTCATGATAAGAAATATTATTAAGTTGAATAATGAACTATGAGTGAATAATATCCTTAGTGTATTAGCTTTAATTTTATAAAATGAACTAAAGATATAGTAAGGATATAAGATACAATCTATTAAAATATCAAATGTGATTTGTTATTTTATAGCTGTATGTTTGGAATATTTTATGATGATAAATGATTAATGTTTAGTTAATGTTTATCCACATGTATGTAAAATCAATGTATATAAATGATTTTATTACATGCAATGACGAGTTCTATAGTTTTGTACTTAAGCAATTATAATGACAATGTTGTAATTTAAATAAATTAGGGACTACGTAATTAATGCAATTTTCTGCCCTAATTATCTTAATATGTTTAATGAATGTACATAAAAAAACTTATGGAATTTGATTACGAATAATTATCGAAACTAATTTATGGACCTTAGGATTAAATAATTAATGTGATGAATATCATTGCATTATGAAATATAAACCTGTCATAAAACTAATTCAATGAGGTGAATAGTTATGAAAAACCTAATACATGGTACTCAGTAGGCCAACTTCGGATGGCTTTTGTAGTGCGGTGTTCATCAAATGACATAGGTCATTCAATGAATACTGCCATACAACAGTTATCCTAAGTTGTCCCTCGAGCTCCATTTATTACGCATGTCGTAATCAACATGGAACTAAGTTGTGTTATGATGTAGAGGTTGTATGTCCAGTTCGGTCTAGTTCCTCTGTACCAACTTATGTTGGATACATGGAATAAATTGAATGCGTGATGACACAAATAGTTATGTGAACTATTTCTCTCCCATAGGTAACCTAAGTTGGAACAGTTGTGCTTCATCTTACTTGGATGAACAAGTTTTGTATCATGTGTGTGACTTGAATTTGATTAACTTAAACAAATGATTCAATTCGATAACAAAACCAAGTGACATGGTGATGGGACATGTTTTAGAGACAATGTGTAGTCTAGAAACAGAGCATGCAATGCATGACTCATAAAATTTTTCTCTCAAGTAGTGTATGTTAGTACATTGTCAGGTTCACCTAGTTCTAACTAAAGTGTGAAATGTCGATGGGATTCGATTGATTAAACCCTTGTTATAAACTTTGAACAACACTTGTAAAATCAATGAAGAGTAGGGAACTAATAAGTATACTTTATATACTGACTTGAAATAGTACTTTATGGGGGATTGAGTTGGATCTAGTTGACCCATGAATATGTACATGCATAACTCGATTTGTTATCGAAGTTTGTAATTATTTAATGTGGAATTTAAATGTTAGTTTGTAAATTTAAATCATTGAAGGCATATGTTTAATTTGGGAAATAATTTTTTCCAATAATTGTGGTTTATTGAAATTGGTTGTTACACTTATCAAAAACGTGGGTTGACATCCATCCTAGGAATTTTTCACTTCTAGGAAATGACATTATTGGGAAACCCACCCATCTATATACTAATACATTTTCTTTTGAATTTCTCTTGATTTATAAGTCATCTAACTTGTTGCAAGGAGGAGGATCTATTGTTTTCACCCGTACATATCGCCATCCTATCTAGAGGTACCACAAACCCTCTCATACTTGGAGTTTCTTGTTCTCTTGTTATTATTTCACTAATCTGAAATAGGTAGAAAGGAAAATTGTTCAAAAATTACATATAAATAGACACCTAAAATTTATTATATGAAAATATTATCACTAGATATAGATTCCCATAAAAATTGGTAATTGATAGAGGGAAAAAATTCAACAATAAAATCATCAAGGTCAAGATATTAAATTTCATGATTTCATATTATCGTAGTACCACATACTATCCTCAACTAAATGGGTAGGTAGAAACAACTAACAAGGTTCTAGAATGGATTCTCATTAAAAATGGTAATGTGAAAATAAATGATTGGGAAGATAGAATAATAGTATTACTATGGACATATAGAGAAAATTTCAGCCATAGTACATGATACACTCCTTTTAGTTGGTTAATGGAGTATAAGTAGTAATGCAAATGGACTACATTGGACTACATTATACCAAGTTTGTGCATTCCCATGATAACTATATTAGGGGAAAAGAGTCAAATGGAAATAAATTACTAGAATAGAACAAAATAAAGAACAACCAAATGACCGCATAATGGAATTAAGAACGACATAAATGTAGTAAAAATCCAGTTTGATAGGAATTTCTATAAAAATAATTCAAGAAAGAATAGTGTTTATTTTTTCTTGATTAAAACAAAGTTGAATTATTTGGAAAATATATTTTTATTACTTTTTAATCAATAAAAATATTATTTTTAATTTTCAATTTTAATGTTTATTACACAACCAAATTACTATTATCTTCCCTTCACTTCCCCTTCTTACCCTATTCAAAATTGTAGAGTAGATTGTATTCATTTCATATATATATATATATATTTCATTTTCTAAAATGCATGCAAGATTTTCCATATCATGGCTATGTTTGAAGAGGAATTCATAAACTATTTTTTCACTTTAGGAGCCGAGAGTAATTTAGTTTGGAACTATTCTAGGTTTCATTCACATATATGGTTGAATGCATCATTTTTTGTGAATATACTCATAGAGTGACATTAAAAGTTAGTTAAATTATCTTGTTATCTATAGCCTATGTATTCTAGTAACTTGGAGTGGAGGTCATTGGTACTTTCAAGTTATGGTTTCATGTATTACTTGGATTACAAGTTGTTTCACTAAATGTGATTGTTTTGATATCAACAATTTCAATTTGTATTATGTTGTTTTCAATTAACATGATTTTTCTTTTTCTTTTAATTTAATGACTTACATGGATGTGGGTACTCTCTTCCAAATGGTATCCTAAGATCTAATGATTTAATTATTGATAGCAAGGTTGTTCTTGTATGAGAGCATGGAGATGTTGACAATAGTTTTTGACAACCCTATATGATACTATATCTTGGGTAAAGGATTGAACCAAATCTGCCCTACAAACCCTTATAGAAGGTATACCTATTTTGAACTTAGAGGATGTGCTACGCACTACTAATAAATTTGTTACAATCATAAGAAACAAGGATACTATCATGATGGATGACATGATGAAAGAAAACAACATTGTTATTATTTGTAACATTGGTCACTTTTATGTGGTTTGGCTTGAAACCTACCATGAAATTAAGAATAATTGTTGTCTTTTCATTGGGAAATCTTGTGAACTTGATTTATTCTACTAGATACCTAAATTTTTCATATATGCTCATTCATAAACTAGATAATGCTTACTAATGGAATTTTATGTTTTTAATGAGTTTAGGATCATTAAGGCATGCAATGTATTATATTTTTTCTGACATAGTCAAATTCTTACATTAATGGTGTAATGGTTGTCCTCTCCTCTAAAGACTATTGCACACTTGGAGATTTGGAATGATTTGAAAATAGGAAATGATGATAAAAAGGTATATGTGTTTCCTAAGAACTTGGATGAGAAGCAAAATACTTTACACTTCCCGGATAGGTGTCGACCTATAAAGTTTTCTCTAGAGAAAATTTCATATATCAAGATTCCTATGGAGGGTCCTCACAAGCTTACCAATTACTGGTGTTAATAAAATAATGGCTTCCTAGGAATACTATGACACAATATTTGTAGTGATGATTGAGAAAGAAATTGAATGGTTTATGCATTTCCCATTTAAAGTGTAATAGAAAACTAAAAGGTGTAGTATAATCACAACAATTTAAACATGTTATTTTAGTAAACTTGGTTATGAAAAGAATTTAATATATATTTTATTTTGAATCATAAAGTGAGGCATTTCCATTATTTTTATTTTGAATCAATTTTTTTGAAATAGGGAGCATGGATATGTTGATGTAATTATTGGTTTCACATTTCTTATTGTCATTGATATAAGAAGTAAATCAAAAATAATGCACAAGTTTAGGGGGTCAAAATGATGCAGATATATCACATGTTTTAGCCAAATTAGTAATAATGTGTCAATGGAAGGTTTTACAAATTAGATTTTAGTTTTATCAAGAGAACTTAATCTAACTTTCCACACATGCACTAGTTAATTTGAATTGAAATTTAAGCCACCAAAGGAAGGGGATTCCCTTACTTGTTAAGTTAATGTGGCAACAAGTGACGTGTGCGCTCCATGAAGTAGATGTAATGTGTAGGGGTTATTAAATAAAAAGGTGTGTATGAATGAAGGTGGTGGTATTAAAAAATAATGGTGGTGGAATTAGCTAAGGTTAGTGTTTTTTTAATGCTCATATTTGTAGTTGTGTTATGGATCCACCATATGCATGAAGAATATTGTGTTCAACACTTGCGTATAGTTTAACATACCTAAAAAGTGCTCTATTGTGAAATAAATCATGTGAATCTACCATTAGAATCCACATGTAATTGGAGAGGTGAATTTAAAGAATTATATAATATGAGAGGTGTAAAATAAACATGACACTAAAACTCATCATTTTCCGTGAAGTAGAAATAAGTTATGTTTTTAACACATTACTAGTTATGGAAATTTTTTCATCACTCTTCTTATTTGCAAGGTTGTGTAGAGTTTATAGTATTAGCAATAGTCAATGGAATCACTCATCGAGACATTTTATATTTTTAGTCTAGGATATTTAACAAATTTAATCCATATTAAACTCTTAAAGAAAGGCAAATTAAAACTATGAAAACATTATTCAAATTGTGTAGTAGTTACAAAACTGGAAATAATAGGAGGGAAAACATGCAAGCTAGAGAGAGATAGACTTTACATAACTAGAACTAGATTAATGTAGGATCCAAAAACAATAGAAATAAATTTAATATTCATAATTCAATATCAATGATGGACAACCTCATGCACAATGAAATTACATAGCTATATAACAATCAAGGTTATTGTCAACCTTTCAATCTCTTCATATATTCATTTATGGATATAAAATATATATAAATTATCTTCCTAAGGTAGATGAATGTTACATATATACTATTTAATCTTATATATCCCTTACAAATACATTAGATATTACATGTAGCTTTACAAAATATATTGAGTTAACTTTAAGACCTCAATACCATTCCAACACTTTCTCGTAGACTTAAATAGTTATCTCATCCCAACACAAAAGAAGCTTGCAAAGTATTGAAGTTTTTATATGTTCATTTTATAACCCGATGATGCTAACTATCTCGCAAAAACACTTCAATTATATATTCACAATCAAAACAAGGAATGTCATTTACAAGATTTCATCCCATGTGCACTACTTGTCCACCCTTGTAGGGTTTTAATTAAGTAGACTTTCCAACAAATTTATCTTTTGGGTTTTCACTCTATGGAAACTCCCTCATAGATAAAACTTTAGGGTTTTCAACCTATTTAGGAATACTTAAGAATATATAAGATAAATATTTAATTTCCTCCAAAATTTTACTTATTCACAAAATTGTGGTGTCATGGAATCTACTTCTATTCTTCAAATTGTATAGGCTAGGCTAGTCAAATTTTGTAGGTGGAGGAATTGCAAAATGTTATGGTGCTTGTGATTTTTGTGTTTCCTTTTATTCCTGAATGTTTTAAAGCATGAGGAGAGGAAATGTGTACTTAAAAATGTTCTTAATATTCTTCGTAGTTGGTAGAAATAACTCTAAGTATTCCTTATAGACGTTCTACACTATAATGTACTCATCCACCTTACCAAATTATCCCTACAAATGTGCCAAAGTGCTTACATGAATTAAAATAACTCATAATATTTTAAATAATCCACAATTTGTATCTAAAGAGTTATGACATGTTATATTTCATGCATTAATTCCTTATTGTGATCTCTTAGTCTTTGCACTTACACCATTGCATAAGTACTTGTGTGGTGTATTCATCTCCCATCATCATAGTTTATCATTGACATTACCTCTATAGACACTCATTTTGGTAATTCTTGTCTTGCAATAATAAAAATTGTACAACACTTTTACCTAGCCCAAAATTTCTCAATTTGGCCAAATATGCTATCCCTAGCTATATCTCATTAATTTTTTTCTTGCATACACAACATATTTGTTTGCATAATGTTCATATTAATTCGTCAAATTAGGTTATACCCTTGTATAGTATAATCCCAATTTTAAAATTACTTTCAGATGTATCAAGACCATATCACCAAAAAGAGCCATAATGCCCATACATTATGGGTTGACATATATGCTTTGGTACCTTTCCCTCAATGTTACTTGTCTTAAATTGAACTTCTTTGGTATAATTCTACTTGCTTTATCTCGATTTTTCTAGATCCATAATGTATATATAAGAAAGTTATTCATATCTCATTAGGGATGGAATTATATATACTTGACACCTAGAAATCCAATAATAAAATAATAAAAGAAATAAAAATCAAAGCTACTTCAAGACTCCCTAAGCTTTATATACTTTGCATACTCAATGTAGGGAATTCATTCGCTTGGATCTACAAGTACAAAAGTCACATTATCAACTTCAAGTTAAGATAGGACAAATGTTCAAATACAATTACATTTATGTAAGGTCATGTTTATCAATTTGGTTGTATGCATTCTAGATATCACATGCTAGGAAAGAATGATGTGTGGTTTGAGCCCTCTTTAAAGTAGTGGCGATGTCAATAGTGCACAGGGGTTCCCACAACCTAACTAATGTTTATTTTATAGGAATATTTGAATTATAAATTAAATACAAAAACACACATACATTTATCTCATTATTCCTTATTTTCAAATCATTTCAAATCTCTAATTGTGAAACAATATTTAGAGGAGAGGACAACCATTACACCATTAATGCAATAATTTGACTATGTAGGAAAAATATAATACATTTCATGCCTCGACGATCCTAAAGTAATTAAAAAATAAAATTAAATTAGTAAGAATTATATAGTTCATGAATTGATGCGAGAAAATAAAAACTATCAAATATAAAATTACCTTTACAAGAGTTTTCAACCTCAACTATACCTTATCTCTACATTGGAGGATCATAAAACAATACTATTGTTGTTGCAAATCAGCAGCACCCCTGGATGTTGATCAGATTTCTAGTTTGATATTTTAGACATCTAGTGTGATTGCACAACATTGAATCCTCTCCCCAAGTGTGGGACTTATAAAATGGGAAAGGAATCTCTAGATTAGAGGTTGGTTCCTCAACTCCTCTGATCAAATTTATTACTTACAAGTTGCAGACGTTTAAATTCCTAATCCTACCCTAAATTCCAAAGGAGATAGAGATAGAGAATGCAGATAAACTAAAACTAATGCTAATAGGTGATGCACCAAAGGAGTGGTGAGCATTTCTCACTTCTGTAGATTGACACAATTCATAAAATGCAACAAAACAACATGCACAAACTGATAACTGTAATGAAGAATCAGAAATTAGTCAAACAACACCAGCAGAGGATGAAAAATTAATCACAGGGCCTGTATTGTTATTTTAACATCAAAATCACTTGCATTACAACACCTGGGAGGAAAAAATGAGTTGCAGTTCTTAGAAAGGTCTAATATTCCACCAAAATCACTTCCAAGGTGAGAAAGGGGACCTGCAATACACAAAAAATGTTCAACCCTTTGAAAATGAGCCAAATCTGGCTTTTACAGTGCATGGGTTGAGCCCAGGAGAGAGAAAACATGTAAAAAACGTGGAAGCCATTCCCCATTGAATAAAGATGCATTAAAAAAACATGGGCATCCTTACAGACCCATGCCCTGACATTTTTGGCCATGCTGAAGAAGAATGCGACCCATTTTGCATTAAAACTGGTTGTTGAAACGTCATTTCTGGCCATTACCACGTGCTAGAGGTGTTTCTTGATTTTATCTCTCCAAAATCAACCAAAATAAAAAATTGACCCTGGAATCATGTAGAGAATTTCACCAGATTTCCATTGATATAAAGAACTCAAAAATCCAAGCTTTGGATCAAAAGATATGGCGATTTGAAAATTTAGGGCAAAAATAGGCCAAAATCGGATCGGCGGGCAAAAGTTTGAATTTTTACCCGTTTGGTCTTTGGAATTTTTTTCAAATTTTCCCCGTGCTCCACCACTCCAGGTGCCATGTGGTGGCTTCCTATTGGCCATGGGCCTCCTAAGGGAAAATTTCCCACAAAAACTCCGCCGAGCCATAACTTGAAAAATATGAGGAGTTAGGAGGAAAACTTTACCTTTCTTGGAAAGCTGAGAGAGAGATCTATCCAATGGTGCCATTTTTAGAAAGATTTGAGTGCCTAAAAATAAAAATGGAGAATGAGGCACAAGAGAGGTAAGAACACAAGGATTTAGCCACAAAAATGAGCAGGGGCACATTTTGGATAACAATTTTGGCGACTCAGAGGGGTCATCTGCCTGCTAGATGAAGATACTAGTTGCCTGAAGTAGCCCATTGGGCATGGAGTCATAAAATTTTCTGTTCGGAACCCCAACTGACTTAGAATGTTGCAAGGAGGAAGATGGAATATCACCTGATGGAAGCAAGGACTACAAAACATCTCTAGGGACAACAAGCTTTGTGCAAAGCACTTAGGGAAAGCAAAACAAACTACAAGAAAACAATGTGCACAAGCACTTGGAGGAATGAAAACCTAAGCTAATATTCACAAGGTGGAGAATTTTCCTTTAGTAGCAATGCTTTAAGTAGATTCCATTGACTGGAATATGTAGTTCTTTACCATCTAATGAAGACAATTGGAAGGCATTACTGTCCTTACACTTTGTGACCATGTATGGGCCACTCCAAATGGCATCAAATTTTGAATGCCTTCCTGGTTTTGCTCTATCTACATCCCATTTTAACACTAGATCTCCAACTTGGAAAGATCTACTCTTGGCCTTCCTATCAAAGGTCTTCTTGATCAAAGCTTGATCCTTCTCCATTGCTTGGGATGCCCGATCTCTGATCTATTGGAGCTCCATCAACTCTGCATATGTCACCTCCATGGGCCCAAACTCTAGCAACTCTAATCGCTTCATGAGTTCCAATGTTGGCAACTCAAGTGACATGGGCAAGAATTCCTCTCTTCCATAAACAAGCCTGAATGAAGAGTTACCTATGGATCTCTTGGGAGTTATCCTATCAGCCCATAAGGCTGATTTCAGTTTGGTATGCCAAGACCTCTGATTCTCATCGAGAGTCCTCATAATGATCCTCAACAAGTTCTTGTTTGTAGATTCAACCTGGCCATTACCCTGAGGGTAGTAGTTTGATGAAGTACTTAGGTAGATCTCATTCTTGACAGCCCACTCAGTCACCTTGGATCCAATGAATGCTAATGCATTATCTGATATTATTGTAGTAGGTATGCCAAATCTGGTTACTATCCCCTCATAGAAGTCTAAGATGCTAGACTCATTTGCTTCCTTGAGTGCTACTACTTCAGTCCACTTGGTGAAGTAGTCTATGGTTGTCAAAATCCACTTATGCCTTTGGCTTGAATTGGGATTAATGACTCTAATGAAGTCCAAACCTCATTGCATGAATGGCTGGTCAACTGAAATTGGATACAATGGAAGGGCAACAAGCCTCTATTTACCTGTGAAGAATGCACAATTCTTGCACCTTTTGATCCACGCAAAGCAATCACTAAAAATCTTGGGTCAATAATAACCAGCCTTCATGATTTTTAGAGGTGTCACTCTTGGTGTAAAATGACCAACAACTGGTCCACCATGGAAATCTTCCAACACCCTATGAATCTAATTTGTGCTAATGCATCTCAGCAACACTCCATTCACATCTTTCTTGAACAAAACACCGTCTACTATGGCATATGGGACAGCCTACAATCTGAAGTGTCTTCTTTGGGTTTTGTTCATCTTTGGAGGGCATAGGCCTATGCTTAGGAAGTGCATTATACCTTGGGTCCAGCAAGGAGTGGGGACAACATTATCCTCTTCTTGAGTGCTACCTTGCACATGGCTGTCTTGAACTGTCAAAACAGCCTCTTCTTTATTGCATACTCCTTTTTGCTTTCCCAGAATCAGCTGCTCACACAATCCTTTTCCTCTTACCAGCTTGGTGACCTTGATCTCAATGTCATACTCCATGACATGAGTGATCCAACCTACCCTTTTCTCATTCAAATCCTTGTTGAGGAGGAAGTCCTTTACTCCCGCATGAGAGACCAACAACTGAACCTTGTTGTTTGAGACTAGATGCTTGAATTTCTTCAAGCTTCTGATTACTACAAGTACATGCTTCTCAATAAAAGAATATCTCACCTCATAGTCATCTAGGCTTTGGCTGAAGAAAGTAATTGGCTGCTCATCATTGTCCTTGTTCTGCTGTACCAAAATGGCAGAAATGGTATCATTACCCCCAAATGCATAGAGGATGAAATCCTTGGAGAAGTCCAGGTTGATGAGAGTTGGTGCTTGAGAGATGGCTTCTTTGATTGCTTCAAAACTCTCCTTGCCTTCTACTGTCCATTTGAAAGCCATGCTTTTCTTCAACATCTTGGTGATAGGTTTGACAAGGGCTGCAAAATCTGGGACAAACCTCTCGAACAAAATTTATTCTCCCCAAGAAACTCTGAAGTGCCTTCTTGTGGCTTGGCAATGGTAGTGCTCTTATGGCTTCAACTCTCTCTGATCAATTGCTAATCCTTATTTGGAGACAATATGGCCAAGGAGCTTTCCTTCATGTGCTAGGAAGATACACTTCTTAGGATTCAAAGACACTCCAAATCTCCTGCACCTTTGGAAGACTTGTCTCAAATGAGAGAGGTGGTCTACTGCATTCTTTGAAAAAATAGTGATATCATCAAGATATATCAGCACCATGTTGTTAATCAAACCTTTGAATGCCATGTCCATTGCTCTTTAGAAGGTAGCTCCAGTGTTGGACAGCTGAATGGAATTTTCCTGTATGCATAAGTTCCCCATTTGGTTGTGAAGGATATCTTGAACTGATCTTCTTCCTTCACCATAATTTGATTGTACCCTGAGTAGCTATCAAGCAATGAAAAACTTTCAGAGCCAACAACAACTTGTAAAATATGCTCCATAGAAGGAAGTGGGTAATGGTCCTTGAGAGATGCTCTATTCAAATCTCTGAAATCAACACACAATCTGATCTCTCCACTCTTCTTTCTGACTAGAACTAAGTTGGAAACCCAACTAGAATGCTTGATTGGGAATATGATTCTTGACTCAATCAACTTGTTCAATTCCTTCCTCATGAGAGGTTCCATGTGTGGATTGACTGGCCTTTGTTTCTACCTGATGGGCTTAGTATTTGGATCCAACTCAATGGTGTGCTGAGCTAACTTGGGATTGAAACCTTTCAAATCTTCGTAGCTCCAAGAAAACACATCAGGGAACTCTTGACACAGCTGTATGAACTCATACCTTTCTTGTTCAGTTGTCATCTTTCCAATTTGCAATGGTTTGTTCTCTTCCACCAAGATGGATACTGAATCTTCTCTCTTGACTTGAATGTTTTCTTTCTCTTTCCTAAACTGATCATTGGGATTGAAAATGGACTCCAAAGTGATAAGTCCCTTGGGCAGCTTGTTAGTTCTCAGCTGTACCACTTGGTCACCATACTGCTATTCTAATTTTTCCTGATTTTTAGCTGAGAACTTAGCTTCTTCTTATAAGAAATGGATGATTTGCTAGTCATTCTCAAACACTTTCCAACTTACATTGTTATCCAGCACTGAAGGCCTCACAATCATGTGGATTTTTGGCTGTACCTTGTCCTTTTAAATGCTTTCCACAATATCAAAGGCTGCCCCAACTGCTGCAAGCTTGTCAGCAGCTTGGTTTTCTTTTCTAGGAATGGATTTTATGCTAAAGCCCTCAAAATCTTCAATGAGGTCCCACACCCTGTTCTTGTAGCACTTGAGCAGATTATTCTTGACAGCATGCTGCCCCTTAACTTGGTTTACAATCAATTCACTGTCACCAAAGACTTGCAAGTTCTTTATTCCTCTCTTTATTGCCCAATGCATCCCTTGCACCAAGGCTTCATATTCAGCAGTGTTATTGGAGCATGCAAACTGAAATCTAAAAGCTGAATAGTACTTTACTCCTTGAGGTGAAATAAGCATAGCTCCACCTCTTGCACCTTGTCTACTCCTTGATCCATCAAAAACAGCTTCCATACCTCATTGTCATCCTTGTGGTTTGGCTTGGTGATGCTAGGAATGGGCTGATCTTCTTGATGTATGCAATAGACCCCTAGCTCAGATTTTTCTACTTCTTGATAAGGATCAAAAGCATGCACCTTGTTTTCTCATTCATCAAGAGTTAGATCCGGGATGCTTCCAACCTTGGTGTCGACTTCATCGAAGTGCTTGGGTGATCTTCACGATCAAATGCGGAATAGTTGGCATTGATCTAACTTGGAGAGTAGGGCTCAATGTGGAAGTTTGCAATAGGTTCAAACCTGATTGTAGCTTTGGCTCCATACCTCGTTACAATAGCATATGTGACCAATCAGCAGACAAATATCCTCCAATCTTGGATGTGAAATCTCTTGACAAACATAGGGCAAAGAGTGGTGGAAGGTCTATAACTGATACATCTTGTAAAACAACAACATTTGGACATGCATGCAAGGTAAGACTCAAGTTTCTAATCACCCCAACTATTGTTACTATTGTCCCATCCAACTGCACTACCCCTTTGGATATGGTTTCATATTGAAGTCCTAGTTGATCAGCTATTTGCTTGGGCATCACTGAGCTACTTGCCCCGAAATCAATCATGCAATTGTGCACCAATTGGTTTCCAATGATTAATGAGACATAAAAAGGAGGGGGCTTCAACATTTTACCTTGTTGTCCTCCATGATTCCCTTCAGGATGGGAAACATTTGTGAGCACCTTCTCTTGCATTTGGACTTGCTGATTCGAAGTTGGCTAGTCCTTCATGGAAGCTTGTAGAAAATCTCTCTGGCCTGGGATAGATAGGGATTCCCACATTGATATATTTACATTTGTCTTCTTCATCTGATCAATGATACTAAATGGTGATGAAGGATCTCTTTGCTGTCCCTTGGTTTGCATATTCATCCCTTGCATGTGGGCAGCAACAACTGGTATTTGAGTTGGTCTAGGAGTTGTTCTTGGCTGCCCTTGTGCATTTAAAACTGAATTTTGTTTGCCAACCATTTGTGGAGCCATAAAAGGTTGTGGATTGGTTGGAGCTAATGGTTGTTCTTCACCCAAATTCCTTATTTTTGACCTTGTGTTGGCTGCAACACCTTGAGAGACTGTTTGATTTATGCCACAAAAATCCTCTGCCTGCTTGTTCACAAGTGTGGTGTCATTTAGAGCTGATTGCTGCTGGAATGTTTCTTGTTGTTGGTTGTTTCCTTGACTTACCTCACCCTCCACACCAGTAGTTGTCACCATTAATGCTTGATTCAAGGCATTGTTAAAGCACCTAGATTGGTTGTGAGGTTCATTACATGGAAAACACCAATCATACTCCTGAGCAATGTTGTTTTGTGTTGGCACCAATGCCTTAGAGGTAGATATAACATTTGGATTACAGGGCTGAAATGGTCTGTTGGCAGGAGGCCTTGCTTGATTTAGATTTGCAGCTGGATTGGGTGGTCTATGAGGTTGATATGGCTGCCTGTTAGGCTGAGCTTGAGGCTGGAAGGAAGGTCTAAAACTTTGGGCTTGTTGCCTCTTGAGAGTAACCAGCTCATTACCTAAATTTTGCAATTGCTTCATGACTTCTTGAAGCTCATTTGGGGCACTTGGAGATGAAGTAGAAGCTTCATTTGAACTCTGATTTCTAGGAGTGGGAGAAGGAGCCAAATTAGGTGCTTGATTAGTGTTTGGGCTCTCTAAACTTGGAAACAATGGCATGGGAGGTCTAGGGGCTAGTTTTCCAGCTTGGATCAAACAATTTTCAGCCCTAATGGCAATGCTATAAGCCATAGGGATAGTTATGCCTCCCATGGACTGAATCAACATAGAAATATTAGAATTTAGAGCTTTGAGATAGTAAAGAAAAGCACCTTCTGCTGTTGGCCTGACTGCCACTGGAATTCTCTCCCAAGTCCTTTGAAATCTGAAATTAAAATCAGTCAGCTGCTCATTGGGAGCTCTTTTGATAGTTGTCAGCTGCTCCAAAAGGGACAAGTTGTCTCCCTTTTCCCCAAACTGCTCATGGAGGGCTATACATAGCTGATTCCAATTTTGAATAGAACCTGAGGCAAGACTCCTGAACCATTGCAAATCTTTCCCTTTGAATGAAGATGCCAGCAGTTTGACAGCAACTTGCATCTCATTAATCTCATGGATTGCACAAATGTTAGCAATATCCTTAACATGATCACCAGGTGAGGTCTGATTTTCTCCAGTGAAGTATGGAATGTTCTTCAATGCTACAACTAGGATTGGATTTTGTGCATTGAGAGCAAGTGGGCTGCTGCCAGTGAAATTGACATAGGGGTTGTTTTGTGCCATTCTAATTGGTCTTAGAACCCTTGTTGATTGAATGAAAGGCCTACCAGGTGGAGGAGTTGAGAGAGTTCTGTTTGGTGGAGATGGAGACCTTTGGATTCTCCTCCCACTTTGCCTTATTCTTGGAGATAACTGTAGATATTCAAACAACACCTCTTCCTCTCCAGCTCTTGACCTTGTGTTGATTCTTCTCATGAGTTTTCAGGTCTGCACTACCAAAACCAGCTGATTCTTCCCCTTGGAGTCGCCAGATGTGTAATTTATAGCTCTTTTAAGCAAGAAAATTACAGCAGATGCACATCAACTTTGCTGTAATGAAAATGAGACCTCTAAGGTCCCACCGGGCATGCCAAAACTGTTGTTGCAAATCAGCAGCACCCCTGGATGTTGATCAGATTTCTAGTTTGATATTTTAGACATCCAGTGTGATTGCACAACATTGAATCCTCTCCCCAAGTGTGGGACTTGTAAAATGGGAAAGGAATCTCTAGATTAGAGGTTGGTTCCTCAACTCCTCTGATCAGATTTATCACTTACAAGTTGCAGAGGTTTAAATTCCTAATCCTACCCTAAATTCCAAAGGAGACAGAGATAGAGAATGCAGATAAACTAAAACTAATGCTAATAGGTGATGCACCAAAGGAGTGGTGAGCATTTCTCACTTCTGCAGATTGACACAATTCATAAAATGCAACAAAACAACATGCACAAACTGATAACTATAATGAAGAATAAGAAATTAGTCAAACAACACCAGCAGAGGATGAAAAATTAATCACAGGGCCTGTATTGTTATTTTAACATCAAAATCACTTGCATTACAACACCTGGGAGGTAAAAATGAGTTGCAGTTCTTAGAAAAGGTCTAATATTCCACCAAAATCACTTCCAAGGTGAGAAACAAGACCTGTAATACACAAAAAATGTTCAACCCTTTGAAAATGAGCCAAATCAAGCTTTTACAGTGATTGGGTCGAGCCCAGGAGAGAGAAAATGTGTAAAAAACATGGAATCCATTCCCCATTGAATGAAGATGCATTAAAATAGCATGGGTGTCCTTACAGACCCATGCCCTGACATTTTTGGCCATGCTGAAGAAGAATGTGACCCATTTTGCATTAAAACTAGTTGTTGAAACGTCATTTCTGGCCATTACCACGTGCCAGAGGTGTTTCTTGATTTTATCTCTCCAAACTCAACCAAAATGCAAAATTTACCCTAGAATCATGTAGATAATTTCACCAGCTTTCCATTTATATAAAGAACGTGAAAATTTGAGCTCTGGATCGAAAGATATGGCGATTTGAAAATTTAGGGCAAAAACAGGCCAAAATCGGATCGGTGGGCAAAAGTTTGAATTTTTACCCATTTGGTCTTTGGAAATTTTTTCAAATTTTCCCCACACTCCGCCACTCCAGGTGCCACGTGGCAGCTTCCTATTGGCCGCGGGCCTCCTAAGGGAAAATTTCCCACAAAAACTCCGCCGAGCCATAACTTGAAAAATATGAGGAGTTAGGAGGAAAACTTTACCTTTCTGGAAAGATGAGAGAGAGCTCTATCCAATGGTGCCATTTTTAGAAATATTTGAGTGCCTAAAAATAAAAAATGGAGACTGAGGCACAAGAGAGGTAAGAACACAAGGAGTTAGCCACAAAAATGAGCAGGGTACATTTTGGATAACAACTATAAAGGCATAAAACTTTAAAAATTGACAAATATAATCATGAATGATCTCATTACCATCATACCCTACTCAACATATTCATTCATCACCTATTAAACTACCAAAATCATCAAATTCCATACAACTCTTCTTTTCTCCTAGCTTTCACCAACTTGCTAAATTTTTGCTTCACAACTTTTAAAAGAAAATTAGCATTTTGTTTCCTTTTGACCCCCTCCAAGGTTCTCTGATTCCTTGTCCCTATTATACACTCCAAAAAAATTTAGTATCAAAATTAAATTACCTCAAGAACAACTCAAGCATCTACTTTCACAAAACTAGTTTTCAACTGCCCTTAAGACCAATTCTTTTGGCATGTTCATGACTGAGGTAAAATAGGACTACCCATAGGAAGATTTTAAATTAATTATATCTCTCTCATCATCTCAAATGTGAATGAAATTTTTATAACCCCACTCCTTGTCTTGCTCTCTCTAGCTCAACTTTTTCCTTTTGACTTACAAACCCTCAACTAGGTCTTGAGCATACAACCGTCATGCATAAATTTTTCTATATATGAATTAAAGATAAAATAAGGGAATATCTAGGCACCCATTATGAATTTATCAATATTTTAAAAATTTCATTAAGTAAATCCGCTTTGAACAATTAGTTCCTTTGTAAGGTGGCTTCTCAAACTAGGTCTACAAACTGTGCATACAGTCATCTAGGGGGACTGGTAAGAAAATACAAAAAAACCACACCAATGGAAAGTTTAATTTCTTTGAGAATAATTCTAAGGACTCTGTGACCATGCTATATTTCAATTTATAGACTAATATTTGTTTATCTACCCCTTCAAATTGCAATCCGTAGCCTTAACTTAACTATTCATTATAGTGTAGCGCAAGAAATGGAATTTGGATATAAAAATCCTTTTAATTTGACTAAAATTCTTGAATGTTGTTACACACATGGGTTATAATGTCATATACAATATTCCTTTATCATTAGTAGTGGGAAAGCATGTGAAATTGCTTTTCATTCAATGTTCCTACTGCCCTGCCTTGAGCGAACACACAGTCACAATTATGTAAAGAAGCCCTTAACTGGTATAACATGCATGCTTGGATTTGTTAATAATTCTTCACATAATGGCCACACACTATAATAAATATTCACTCCTATGAGGTCTTCTCAAACACCTATGCAATCTTCCAAACAACAATCTCACTCACAATCACAAATTTACTTAGTCACACTCACAATTTACTATGATCTCTACATCCATGCAATGAATGTCACATAACAGTCATCTTCAAGTCATCCCATATCTTTCAATAACATACATTTATGACTTCATACTCCATAAATCATGAGAAAACCATTTCAACCTTTATCTTTAAGGATCACAATTGACACTTAAGAGTTTTCTTACAAGATCACATATTATACTATGAAGGCACAAAGATTACATTTGTTTATTGTTTGACTAACTCATTACCCTGCTTGAGATCTAACTATAACCACAAAAGAGAATAACCAAGAAGTGCATCCTTCATTAAGTCATTGCAGAATATAATCAAAACCATTTCTTCAATAACTATCAAAATAGAGTACTTTTATTCATGATATATGCTTTTTACAAAAAAAATCAAACCTCTATCTTGCTACCCCCTTTTATTCCTTCCTCCTACACTATGAGGAATGAGATTCCTAATCACCTACCATATTCTTATATTCAAGTTTATTCATTCATCTAAGTCTCACATCATGATTCCTAACCATCATTTGCGACCCTTGAACTTCCATTTTACCTTATAGATGCATATCTTCTATTTCTATACTAATTTAAGAACTTCAATGAGACTCAACACATAACCTACAACCTAGCAAAATACTTTCAACCTTTAGAAACTTCTATAAAATTATTAGACACCAATACCCCCCTCATATTCATGACAAGTAATTTTACATCTTTTTGAAAATTTTGAATACATTTTGGAGGGAACTATCAAAATTTAAATTTGAACTAATTGACCACCCAACTCTTCCTCTCCAATGCTTTCCTCACACTTTTTTTACTTGTTTTGAGGCCACATTCATAACTAGAATGATGATTTTCCAATTTTGGATGTTCTTAAAGATTCCCCAAAATTCGAGCTCAATCTTATTTTTCTTATTATTTTGTTTTTCTCTTTCCCGACTTCATCTTCTTTTTTTTTTTTTCAAGTTCTCAGTATTCTCTTTCTTAGCTTTGTGTTCTTCATTATTTCTTTATTTTATTTAGCTTCATATTTGTATTCAATTTTCTTCTTGTTTGTCTCTTTCACTTTCAGCTGCCTCAAGAAATCAAGTTCTTCTTTATCTTCTTCATTCCATATCTTGCTCAAATCTGGTTCAACTTATTCCTCATGGTTCCCCTGCCTTTGATCATCCATGTCATGTTCATTGCCTAAAAAACAAAGCTAAAATCCACCTTAGTTTATAAAAATAGAGGACTACTAGTCCCTTCCTTGTCTTCTCTTCTTTTCAACTTGTTATCTTCATTCACTTGTTGCTCTTTCTCTACTAAAACCATTGTATCTTGTTGCAAAGTATCATATTCTTTCTTGTTTTCTTCACCTTGAATCTTCATTTCACTTTCATCTTCATTGTATTCTTCACTTTCCCTTGTTTCTCTAACATTTTCCTTAGATTTCACCTCATCTTCTCCACTTATCCAGCTCCACATGCTTATGAGAGCTCTCCATGATCTTCTCATCACACTAACTGCTGCACTTTCACTCTTAACTGATCCATAGTGAGCTTGCACTTGCTCACAAACTTCTTTGTATAGATTTTATTCACTCTTATTCTCTATCTCTTCATTCAAGGCATCATTTCTTTCCTTTTCTTCTTCACCTTTGGTACCTGCATTCACACATACAAAGACACAATCAGATTTAAAACTTGGAGGCCCCATATCCTTTTGAGAAGTTCCATCACCGAGATCTTCCTCTTCGTCACTCTCTGCTCCTCTCTTTCCATTTATTGTTATTATCTAAGACAAGATAAGAATATTATAATTACCCATTCTTCATCCAATATATTAAATTATTCATGTACAATTTTCTTGACCACTTATTTCTTTTGTTTCTTCATTCCTTTATCCATCTTCTTCAACTCTTTCTCTTCCCTTTTTTCATATTTCTCAGCTTCATTTTTTTGTATCCTTTCTATAAGAATCTTTATAGGAAACTTTACACCTCCATTCATCTAAAATAAAATTATACTATATCCTTTCTCTATGTTTGTAGCCTCTATCATTTATACTAACCTCTTCACATCCTCCTTAAGCTCCTTGAGCTCTTGTTCAAACCATAACTCTTGCTTTCTTTCCATCTCTCTATTAATTTCTTATTTTCTATTTATTTCATTTTCCTCTCTCATATTCTTCATCCACTTCTCTATTTCTTCCATCTTACATGATCTAATACCAAATGGTGTATATAAAATAAAAAAATATCAAACATACCATTACCTTTCCAAGAGTTTCCAACCTCAACTATACCTTATCTTTGTATTTGAGGATCATCAAAGAAGAATATAAAGGATTAAAAATTGAAAAATTGACAAATTTAATCATGAATGGTATCATTATCATCATACCCTACTAAAAATATTCATTCATCACCTATTAAACTACCAAACTCATCAAATTCCATGCAACTCTTCTTTTTCCTAGCTTTCACCAACCTTCCAATTTTTTGCTTCACAACTTTTAGACCCAAATTAGAGTTTTATTTCATTTTTACCCCCTCCAAGGTTATCCAATTCATTTTACATATTATACACTACAAAAACGTTAGTATAAACATTAACTTTCCTCAAGAACAACTCAAGCATCTAATTTAACCAAACTAGTTCCCAAACTACCCTTAAGACCAATTCTTTTGGCATGTTCATTACCGAGGTAAACTAAGACTACCCAAAACATGGTTTTAACTTAATTAGATCTCTCTCATCATCAAAAATGTGCATAAAAATATTAAGAACCCCACTCCTTTTCTTGCCTTCCTTCCTTGTGCCTCAATCAAATTTTTTTCACTTTTCAGCACTCAAAATTATCTGGAAATGGCTTCATCAGATAGAGAATTTTCTCACCTTTCCAGAAAGGTAAAATTTTCCTTCTAACTCCTTGTATTTTGCAAGTTATGGCTCGGTGGAGTTTTTGAGGGAAATTTTCCCTGGGAAGGTCCACAACCAATAGGAATGTGCCACGTGGTGGTGGGTAATGAATGGTCAATGGCAGGAGGTAAGTTGGAAAAAAATTTTCCAAGGAGTGGGTGGGGTGGGAAAAAAAAAAAATTTTTCCCGGGCCCGCGAGAGAAGAAAGAAATGGCTTGAGGCCCGTGAATGAGGAGGTGCCACGTGGTGGCGGAGGTGAGATCGATCGGGCGGGGGTAAGTTGAAAAAAATTCAAAAATGGCGCAAAGAAAATTTTTTTTTGCCCAAAACCCCATGTTGAATGAGAATGTGCCATGTGTCCATGAGGGTGGTGGGAGTCGGAGGGGTGGAGTAAAATTTTGGATTTTTGCCAAAATAGTAAAAAGGGCGCAAAGGAAAAATTGGCCCAAAGCCCGCCAAGGAGGAAAATGGAAATTTTGGTTTAAAGGGCCCCGCACACTAATGGGAGGATGACACGTGTGTCCTATTCATGGGAGGTCAGGGGGTGCATGGGGAGGATTTGGAAATTTTTCCAAAGTGTTCAAAATGGTGCAAAGGAAAATTTTTTTCCAAGTGCAGGAGAGAAAGAAAATTGATTAAGCCCGTGCCACGCAAATCAAAGTGTGCCACGTGTCAAGAGCGCAAGGGGCAGGAGAAATTTTGGAATTTTTCCAAAATTCAAAAAGGTAAAATGGCCATTTGAACCCATGGATGAATGAGGAAGCACCATGTGGCAAGTGGAGTGGTGGGGCATGGAGATTTTTGGGAATTTTTCCCAAATTCAAAAAAGGGGAAAATTTTTAGGTTTCGCCCGCCGACCCGATTTTTTGCCCCAGTTTTTCCCTAAATCTTCAGAGGGGCATATCTTTCGATCCAGAGCTCATTTTTTCTTGATTTTGTGTCATTGGAAAGCTATTGAAGTCCTCTACATGATGGAATCTTCAATTTTGTTTTTTGGTGGAGTTTAGTGAGAGAAAATGAAAAAAACACCTTTGGCATGGGGAAAAGAGTAAAACCGACATTCAACCACCATTTTTAATGCAGTATGGCTTCCATTCTTCTCCAACGCATGGTCAAAAATCTTGGGGAATGAACTTTTAAGGGTACCCATGCTATTTTGATGGATCTGGTTGGGTTGAATCATTCATTTCAATTTTCCCACGTTTCTCCTTCCTGAACTCGGTTTTCATTGTTAAAAGCCAGATTTGGCTCATTTGTAAAGGGTTGGACATTTTTATGTTCTAGAAGCTCCCTCCTTCACCCTGGCAAGTGAATTTGTGGAATATCAGACCTTTTTTAGGACTACAAACATGTTTTTACCTCCTTGTTGTTGTAATGCACTGTATTTAAAAATGGAAATGACAATGCAAGCTCTGTGAATGAATTTTCAATCCTTTCTTGTGTTGTTTTCTCTATCCTGATCCTTCATTACAATTTTAGCAATTTGTGCATGATTTGTGTTGCATTTTTTATAATCTGTGTCAATCTACAGAAATAGATGTTCACCACTCCTTTGGTGTATCACCTTGTTAGTTTAGTTTTATCTTCTTTTCTTTCTATCCTTGTCTCCTTGCAGAATTAGAGTAGAATTTTGAGTTAAACCTCTACAAATTTCATGCATACATCTGATCAGAGGAGTAGAGGAACCAACCTTCAATCTGAGAGTTTTTTCCCATTTTTGCAAGTCCCACACTTGGGGAAAAGATTCCATGTTGTGTAATCACACTAAATGACCCAATTCTCACTAGAAATCTGAAGGTCATTTAGGGGGTGCTGCTGATTTGCACTAATAGTTTTGGCATGCACCTGGGGACCTTAGAGGTCTTCATCTTCATTACAACAAAGTTGATGTGCATTTTTGTAAGTTTCTTTGCTTAAAAGAGCCCTGATTTGCACATCTGGCGACTCCAAAGAGATAAAATCAACTGGTTTCAGTAGTCCAAGTCTGAAGATTCATGAGAAGGATCCAAACAAGGTCAAGGGCCAGAGAAGAGGGATTTTCTGAGTATCTACAATTATCCCTAGGAAGAAGAGAGAGAGGAAGAAGAATTCAAAGGTCTCCATCTCCACCAAATAGAACTCTATCAACTCCTCCACCTGGTAGACCTTTCACCCAATCAACAAGGGTTCTCAGCCAATCAGAATGGCACAACACAACCCTTATGTCAACTTCACTAGCAACAGCCCACTTGCTCTCAATGCACAAAACCCAGTTCCAGTTGCAGCATTGAAGAACATCCCATACTTTACTGGGGAAAATCAGACCACTCCTGGTGATCATGTCAAAGACATTGCTAATGTTTGTGCAATCCATGAGATTGTTGAGATGCAAATTACTGTCAAATTGTTGGCATCTTCATTCAAAGGGAAAGCCTTGCAATGGTTCAGAGCCTTGGGGTAGGCTCTATCCAAAATTGGAACCAGTTGTGCATAGCTCTCCATGAGCAGTCAGTTTGGAGAAAAGGGAGATAATTTGTCTCTATTGGAACAACTGACAACTATCAAGAGAGCTCCCAATGAGCAGCTAATAGACTTCAATTTCAGATTTCAAAGGACATGGGATAGAATCCCAATGACAATAAGGCCAACAACTGAAGGTGCTTTCTTATACTATCTCAAAGCTTTAAATTCTGATATTTCTATGTTAATCCAATCCATGGGAGGTGCAAATATACCTACAGCTTATAACATCACCATTAGGGGCTGAGAATTGTTTGATCCAAGCTGGTAAACTAGCACCTAGGCCTCCCATGCCCTTATATCCAAACTTGGAAAGCCCAAGCACTAGTCAAGCACCTACTTTAGCTCCTATTCCCACTCCTAGAAATCAGAGTTCAAATGAAACTTCTACTTCATCCTCTAGTGCCTCAAATGAACTTCAAGAAGTCATGAAACAATTACAAAATTTAGGCAATGAGCTGGTTACACTCAAGAGGCAGCAAGCCCAAAGTTTTAGACCTTCTTATCAGTCTCAAACTCAGCCTAATAGGCAACCATATCAGCCTAATAGGCCACCCAATCCAGCTGCAAATCAAAATCAAGTAAGGCCTCCTACCAATAGACCATTTCTACCCTATAACCCCAATGTTGCATCTACCTCTAAAGCCTTAGTGCCAGTGTAAAATAATATAGCTCAAGAGTATGATTGGTGTTTCCCATGCAATGAACCTCACAACTAGTCTATGTGCTTCAATGGTGCTTTGAACCAAGCTTTGATGGTGACAAAAATTGGCATAGAGAGTGAGGTGAGTCAAGAAACAAACCAACAACAAGGAACATCTCAAAAAAATACAACTCCAAATGAGACTACACTTGTGAATTGGCAGGCTAAAGATTTTTGTGGTATGAATCAAACAATTTCTCGAATGTAGCAGCTAACACATGGTCAAAGAAGAGGAATATTGGTGAAGGGCAAGTCATTAGCTCCAGGTGATCCACAACCTTCCATCACTCCACAAAGTGTTGGCAAGAAAATGTAGTTCCAAATGTGCAAGGACAACCCAAGCCACCTTCTAGACCAGCTCAAATGCCAGCTTGTTGCAGCCCATGTACAAGAAAAGAATGTGTAGGCTAAGGGGCAAAAAGAGATGTTTCATCCCCATTTAACATCATTGAACAAATGAAGAAGACAAATGTGAATATATCTATGTGGGAATCACTATCCATCCTAGGCCAAAGGGATCTACTACAAGCTGCCATGAAGAATTGGTCAACTTCAAATCAGCAAGCTCATATGCAAGAGAAGGTACTCACAAATGCTGCTCAACCTGAGGGGAAGCTTGGAGGACAACAAGGTAAAGTTTTGAAGCCCCCTCCATTCTATGTTTCATTGATCATTGGGGATAAACTAGTACACAATTGTATGATTGATTCTGGGGCAAGTAGTTCTGTGATGCCCAAGCAAATAGCTGATCAGCTGGGCCTCCAATATGAAGTCATATCCAAAGGGGTGGTGCAACTAGATGGGACAACAAGTAACAATAATAATAGGGGTAATTAAATATTTGAGCCTCACTTTGCATGCATGCCCCAATGTCACTATTTTGCAAGATGTGTCAGTGATAGATTTACCACCACTTTTTGCCCTATGTTTGTCAAGGGATTTCACAACTAGAATTGAGGCTATTTATCTACTGATTGGTCACACATGTTGTTTTGACCAGATATGGAACTAAGGCCACAATCAGGTCTGAACCTATTGCAAACTTTCACATTGAGCCTCATACTCCAAGCCCAATCAATGCCAACTGTTCAACATTTGATCAAGAGGATTATCCAGCACATGATGAAGCTGACACCAAAGTTGGAAGCATCCCAGATTTGACTCTTGATGAATGGGCAAAGCAAGGTACATGCTTTTGATCCCTACAAGGAAATAGAGGAATCTGAACTAGGAGTTTATTACATGCATGAAGAAAATCAGCCTATTCCTAACATCACCAAGCCAGACCATAAAGATGACAATGAGGTATGGCAACTTGTTCTTTGATGGATCAAGAAGTAGACAAGGTGCAGGGGGGAGCTATGCTTGTTTCACCTCAAGGCATTAAGTATTATTCAGCTTTTAGATTTCAGTTTGCATGTTCTAACAACACTGCTGAATATGAAGCTTTGATACATGGATTGCATTGGTCAAGAAAGAGAGGTATCAAAAACTTACAAGTCTTTGGTGATAGTGAGCTGATTGTTAATCAAGTTAAAGGACAACATGCTGCCAAAATGACCTCTCTCAAGAGTTATAAGAATAGGGTGTGGGACCTCATTGAGGATTTTGAAGGCTTTGGCATCAACTCCATCCCTAGGAAAGAAAACCAAGCTGCTGATAGGCTTGCAGCAGTTGGAGCAGCCTTTGATGTTGTGGAGAGTATCAAGGAAGATAAAGTGCAGCCAAACATTCATGTGATTGTAAGGCCATCAGTGCCAGACAATAATGTAAGTTGGCAAGTGTTTGAAAGTGACCAACAAATCATCAATTTCTTACAAGAAGAAGCTGAGTTCTCAGCCAAAAATCAGGAAAAGTTAGAACAACAATATGGTGATCAAGTGGTACAACTGAGAACCAACAAACTACCAAAAGGACTTGTCACTTTGGAGTCCATCTTTAATCCTAATGATCAATTTAGGAAGGAGAAAGCAAACATCCAAGTCAAGGGAGAAGATTCAGTGCCCATCTCAGTGGGAGAAGGCAAATCACTTCAAATTGGTAAAGTGGCAACCAAGCAAGAAAGGTATGAGTTCATGCAACTTTTCCAAGAGTTCCTGATATATTTTCTTGGAGCTATGAAGACTTGAGAGGTTTCAATCCCAAGCTAGCTCAACACACAATTGAATTAGATCCAAGTGCTAAACCCATCAGGAAAAAACAAAGACCGGTCAATCCACACATGGAGCCTCTCATGAAGAAGGAATTGAATAAGTTAATAGAGGCAAGTATCATATTTCCCATCAAGCATTCAAGCTGGGTTGCAAACTTGGTTCCAGTTAGAAAGAAGAGTGGAGAAATCAGATTGTGTGTAGACTTTAGAGATTTGAATAGAGCATCCCTCAAGGATCATTACCCACTTCCTTCTATGGAGCAGATTTTGCAAGTTGTTGTTGGCTCTGAGAGGTTTTCATTGCTAGATGGTTATTCAGGGTATAATCAGATCATGGTAAAGGAGGATGATCAGTTCAAAACAGCCTTCACCACCAAATGGGGAACCTATGCATATAGGAAAATGCCATTTGGGTTGTCTAATGCCGGAGCTACCTTCCAAAGGGAAATGGATATGGCATTCAAGGGATTGATCAACAAAATAGTGCTGATATACCTAGATGATATTACTGTATTTTCTAAAAGTGCAGCAGATCATCTCTTTCATTTGAGACAAGTGTTCCAAAGATGTAGAAGATTTGGGGTATCCTTGAATCCCAAAAAATGTATTTTCCTAGCTCATGAAGGAAAGCTCCTAGGCCACATTGTTTCCAAAGAGGGATTAGCAATTGATCCAGAGAGGGTTGAAGCAATAAAAGCACTACCATTACCAAGTCACAAGAAGGCCCTTCAAAGTTTCTTGGGAAGAATCAATTTTGTTCAAGGTTTGTTCCAGACTTTGCAGCCCTTGTCAAGCCAATAACTATGATGTTGAAGAAAAGTATGGCTTTCAAATGGATAGCTGAAGGTAAGGAAAGTTTTGAGGCAATCAAAGAGGCTATCTCACAAGCTCCAACTCTCATTAACCTAGATTTCTCTAAAGATTTTATCCTTTATGCATTTGGTGGTGATGATACAATTTCTACAATTTTAGTACAACAGAACAAAGAAAATGCAGAGCAGCCAATTTCCTTCTTTAGCCAAAGCTTGGAGGACTATGAGGTGAGGTATTCCTTCATTGAGAAGCATGTTCTTGCAGTGATTAGGAGCTTGAAGAAATTTAAGCATCTAGTTTCAAACAACAAGGTTCAACTATTGGTTTCTCATGTGGGAGTTAAGGACTTCCTCCTCAACAAAGACCTAAATGAAAAACGTGTGTGCAGGGTGGATTACTCATGTCATGGAGTATGACATTGAGATCAAAGTCACCAAGCTGGTCCGAGGAAAGGGATTGTGTGAGCAGCTGGTCTTGAGAAAATCAATGGAAGCAAGCAATGGGAAGGATGTTGTTTTGGCATTGCAAGACAACCAAGAACAAAGAGGTGTTCAAGAAGAGAATGGTGGTATGCTCACTCCTTGCTGGACCCAAGACATAATGCACTTCTTACAAATAGGCCTATGCCCTCCAGAGATGAACAAAACCAAGAGAAGACACTTCAGATTGTAGGCTATTCCATATGCACTTGTTGATGGTGTCTTGTTCAAAAAGGATATAAATGGAGTGCTTGTTGAGATGCATTGGGACAAATCAAATTAAGAGAATGTTAGAAGAGTTCCATGGTGGATCAGTGGGGGTCATTTTTCTCCAAGAGTGACAACCCTCAAGATTATGAAGGCTGGCTATTATTGGCCCAAGGTGTTTAGTGATTGTTATGCATGGATCAAGAGGTGCAAAAATTGTGCATTCTTCACAGGAAAGGAAAGATTAGCAGCCCTTCCATTGCACCCAATTTCAGTTGACCAGCCATTCATGCAATGGGGTTTGGACTTCATTGAGTCATTAACCCAAACTCAAGCCAAGGACACAAGTGGATTCTAACAAACAATGACTACTTCACCAAATGGACTGAGGTGGTGGCACTCAAAGAGGCAAATGAATCTAGCATTCTAGACTTCTATGAGGGGATAGTAACCAGATTTGGTATACCTACCACTATAATATCAGATAATGCATTGGCATTCATAGGATCAAAGGTAACTAAATGGGCTGTTAAGAATGGGATCTATCTAAGCACTTCATCAAATTATTACCCTCAAGGTAATGGCCAAGCTGAGTCTACCAACAAGAACCTATTAAAGATCATCAAGAGGACTCTTGATGAAAATCAGAGGACTTGGCACACTAAACTTAAATCAGCCTTATGGGCTGATAGGATAACTCCCAAGAGATCCACCGGTAACTCTCCATTCAGACTTGTTTATGGAAGAGAGGCAATCTTGCCTATGTCACTTGAGTTGCCAACATTGGAACTCATGAAGCAATTGGAATTGTTGGAGTTTGAACCCATGGAGGTTAGATATGTAGAATTGATGGAACTCCAAGAAATCAGAGAGCATGCAGCCCAAACAATGGAGAAGGACCAAGCCTTGATCAAGAGAACCTTTGATAGGAAAGCTAAGGCTAGAACCTTCCAAGTTGGAGATTTAGTGTTGAAATGGGATGCAGACCGAGAAAAGCCAGGAAGGCATTCAAAGTTTGATGCCATTTGGAGTGGCCCCTACATGGTCACAAAATGTAAGAACAACAATGCCTTCCAATTGTCTACATTGGATGGTGAAGAACTACAGATTCCAGTTAATGGAATCCATCTAAAGCATTGCTACTAGAAGGGAAACTCCTCACCTTGTACATATTAGCTTAGATTTTCATTCCTCCAAGTGCTTGTGCACATTGTTTTGTTGTAGCTTAGTTTTACATTTCCCTAAGTGCTTTGGCACAAGCTTTGTTGTCCCAAGGATGCATCTTTGCAGGCCATGTTCCAGATCAAGTGATGTTCTACTCTCACAATCTTCTTTCTAGAAATTTTCTAATGAGTTGAGAGTACCAAGTAGTTAAGTTGATGACTCCATGCCCAATGGATTGCTTCAAAGGCCACTGATCATTCATCCAAAGGTGATGACCCCTCTGAGTCACCAAAATTGTTATCCAAAATAAGCCCCTTGCTTATTTTTGACTAACTTTCTTTCATTCCTTCCTTCCTTGTGCCTCAATCAAATTTTTTTCACTTTTCAGGCACTCAAAATTATCTAGAAATGGCTTCATCAGATAGAGAATTTTCTCACCTTTCCAGAAAGGTAAAATTTTCCTTCTAACTCCTTGTATTTTGCAAGTTATGGCTCAACAGAGTTTTTGAGGGAAATTTTCCCTGGGAAGGTCCCGCAACCAATAGGAATGTGCCACGTGGCAGGGTGGAATGGTGGGTCAAGAGGTAAGTTGGAAAAATCACCAAGGAGTGGGTGGGGTGCAAAGGAAAAAAAAATTTTCCCGTGGGCCCGCAGAGGAAAAGAAATGGCTTGAGGCCCACACCAATGAGGAGGTGCCACGTGGCATGGGGAGAGGTCGGACCGGGGGGGTAAGTTGAAAAAAATTTCAAAAAAATGGTGCAAAAGAAAATTTTTTGGCCCAAAAAGAAATTTGATTAAGGCCCACAAACTTGAATGAGAGTGTGCCACGTGTGTCCATGAGGGGGGGGAGTCGAGGGGTGGAGTAAATTTTGGCTTTGCCAAAATAGTAAAAAAGGCAAAAGGAAAAAAAATTGGCCCGCAAGCCCACCAAGGAGGAAAATGGAAATTTTGCAAAACCCGTGGACTAATAAGGAGGATGACACATGTCCTATTCACAGTGGGAGGTCGAGGGGTGGGGAGGATTTTGAAATTTTTCCAAAGTGTTCAAAAAGGCACAAAGGAAAAAAAATTTTTCCCAGCGGGCCCGCCCGAGGAAAAGAAAATTGATTTAAGGCCCGCGCCAAATCAAAGTGTGCCACGTGGCAACGGAGCGGGGGCGCGAGAAATTTTGGAATTTTTTCCAAAATTCAAAAAAGGTAAAATGGCCATTTGAACCCATGGATGAATGAGGAAGTGCCACATGGTAGTGAGTGGTGGGGGTGAGAGCTTTTTGGGGAATTTTTCCCAAATTCAAAAAAGGGGAAAAAAATTTAGGTTTCGGCCCACCGACCCGATTTTTTGCCCCAGTTTTTCCCTAAATCTTCAGAGGGGCATATCTTTCGATCCAGAGCTCATTTTTTCTCAATTTTGGTGTCATTGGAAAGCTATTGAAGTCCTCTACATGATGGAATCTTCAATTTTGTTTTTTGGTGGAGTTTAGTGAGAGAAAAATGAAAAAACACCTTTGGCATGGGGAAAAGAGCAGAACCGACATTCAACCACCATTTTTAATGCAGTATGGCTTCCATTCTTCTCCAACGCATGGTCAAAAATCTTGGGAATGAAATTTTAAGGGTACCCATGCTATTTTGATGGATCTGGTTGGTGGTTGAATCATTCATTTCAATTTTCCCACGTTTCTCCTTCCTGAACTCGGTTTTTCATTGTTAAAAGCCAGATTTGGCTCATTTGTAAAGGGTTGACATTTTTTATGTTCTGCAAGCTCCCTCCTTCACCCTGGCAAGTGAATTTGTGGAATATCAGACCTTTTTTAGGACTACAACATGTTTTTACCTCCTTGTTGTTGTAATGCACTGTATTTAAAAATGGAAATGACAATGCAAGCTCTGTGAATGAATTTTCAATCCTTTCTTGTGTTGTTTGCTCTATCCTGATCCTTCATTACAATTTTAGCAATTTGTGCATGATTTGTGTTGCATTTTTATAATCTGTGTCAATCTATAGAAATAGATGTTCACCACTCCTTTGGTGTATCACCTTGTTAGTTTAGTTTTATCTTCTTTTCTTTCTATCCTTATCCCTGTCTCCTAGAGTAGAATTAGAGTAGATTTTGAGTTAAACCTCTACAAATTTCATGCATACATCTGATCGAGGAGTAGAGGAACCAACCTTTAATCTGAGAGTTTTTTTCCCATTTCTATTTGAGATATAACTATAATCACCAAAGAGAATAACCAAGAAGTGTATTCTTCATGAAATAATTTCAAAATATGAGAAAAAATGAATTTCTTCAATAACTATCAAAACAATGTACTTTTATTATTCATGATATATGCTTCTTACAAAAATAAAACCTCTATCTTGCTACCCCCTTTCATTCGTTCCCCCTACACTATGAGGAATGAAATTCCTACTCACCTACCATCTTCCTATATTCAATTTTATTCATGCATGTAACTCCTACTTCATGATTCCTAACTATCATTTGTGACCCTTGAACTTCCATCTTACCTTCTAGATGCATAACTTCCCTTTCTATACTAATTTAAGCACTTTAATGAGACTCACCACACAAAATACAACCTAAAAAGATAATTTCAACCTATAGGACCTTGTATAACATTCTTAGATACCAATACCCCCTCATATTCATGACAAGTCATTTTACATATTTTTGCAAATTTTGAATACATTTTGGAGGGAACTATCAAAATTCAAATTTGAACTAATTGACCACCTAGATCTTCCTCTCTCATGATTACCTCACACTTTCTTGTACTTTTTTTGAGTCCACATTCATAACTAGAATGATGATTTTCTAGTTTTGGAGGTTATTGAAGATGCCCCAAAATGCATCATGAATGCACATATATGAAAAATTTGGGTAGCTAGTATAAGAACCCAAGTTTATGAGACACCCCTATGAAAAGAAAAGAATACCATTATTTGTTTCAGATAAGATGCAAAAATTATTCTAAGGGTTGATGGTAATCTTATTAATTCCAGGGTAGGTTTAAAGACAAATCACATAAAAGTGACCAATTTTGTAAATAACAACATCGTTCTTTTCTTACCTAATGTCATCCGTCATGATAATATTATTGTTTCTTGTGTTTGAAACAAATGCATTAGTAGTACATAGTACATCATCTAAGTTCATAATAGGGATACCTTCTATAAAGGCTTGTAGCACACATATTGGTTCAATATTTTACCCAAGCTATAGTAGCATATAGGGTCGCAAAACACTATTTTCAACATCTCCACACTCACATAAAAGAAAAACCTTACTAGAAATCATCACATTATTAGATATTAGGAGACCATCTCGGAAGAAAGTACCCATATCCATACAAGTCATTAAACTACAAAAAATGAAAAATCATGTTAATTGAAAACAACATAATACAAATCAAAATTGATAACATCAAAACAATTGAATTCAATGAAACAACCTATAATCCAAGTAATAAATGTAACCATAAATTGAAATTTCTAATGACCTCCACTCCAAGCTACTATAATACACATGCTATAGATACCTAGATATGCTAACCAAATTTTAATGTCACGCTATGAATATATTCACAAAAAGGATGCATTCTACCATATATTTGAATAAAACCTAGAATAGTTCTAAAGTAAATTACTCTCTTGCTCCTATAGTAAAAAAATAGTTTATGAACGCCTCTTCAAACAAGGCCATGATATGGAAAATCCTACATGCATTTATGAAAATGAAAATAATATATATATTGGAGATGAAGATAATTTACTCTGTAATTTTGAATAGGGTAAACATGGGAAGTGAAGGGATTATAATAATTTGGTTATGTAAAAAATATGAAAAGCAAAAATAAAATAATATTTTGATTGATAACAAAGTAATAAACATATATTTTCTAAATAATTTGACTTTATTTGAATCAAGAAAAAATAACTTGTGAACAAAAAGTTTACTTAAGCATTATGTTGAATGTTATAATTGTTATTACACAAGTTATGAAAATAAAAATAATTTTAGTTTTAATTACCTTGTGGTGTGTATTGACTAACTTCCTAGATTAGAAAACTAGTTAAACTAACATATACACAAGAAAAAATAAAAATTTTTGTAATATAACTTTAGAAGTGAAGATAAGGTATGTAATTCTAAATATAGATTCTCATCATGACATAAATGGGCTCAATTATAAGTTAGCATAAAAATTCAATGATGATATTAGGGTCACGTGCATAATGTTTTTCTTTCCATTCATTTTAAACTTTCACATTCCTTGCTTAAATTTGTGAAAGTAAACAATTTATATTTATTTAATAAATGCCATGAAAGATAACATAAAAGGCCTCAAAAACAAGAAGGATGGGAGTAATTTAATGATTTAACAAAAACTAGAATTTATGCTAAACCCTAATTACATAATAATCGATAGAAATAATAAAGTACAATTGCTAGATAAAATTTGACACAAGTAATAAGCTAATAGAATGTGAAACCCTAAGTGCAAGAGAGATAAATGAAAGGAATTAGCTGATTTTTGATTTTCCTAGAATTGATATGGACTGGAAAAATGATGAAAAAGAGGGAAGATAATTTTAATTATGCCTTTGAAAAATATGTAGCTATTGGATAAAGCCAAACTAAGGAACCTAGAAAGGGTCAAGGGCACCAAAGGTTGTTATTGGGCACCCATGATTGCAAAAGTGGTCAGAATTTGATTTTTATTATGTCTCAAAAGTGTTTCTAGTAGTCTCTTATGTGTTACACCTTGATTACTTGATGTACATGTAACCTATAAATAAATATTCACCTCAAAACCCACAATACCACATCAAATCTGAAAAAGAAAGATGAAATATAGGGAGTGAAAATGACCTCGAGAGTCACCTAATTGAGTGAACTTACGATTAAGTAGATACTATACATCATAATCCATATAGTTCTTGTGAGTGTGTGAAATAATCATGCCCTAGGATGCCCTTGTGTAAGCTTACTTGATAATGGGTTGTAGATAGATGTAGTAATGTAAATAGATGTGTGGATGGAATAATGAACTTCCCTTTCCTATACAGTGTATGCAGAAAATGCAGTCCTTTTTCCCTTGAATGGATGTTATATGGATTCCTTTAATACTCTTAGATGCCTTTGGAAGCAAGCTTAGGTGAAGATAATAGATGTTTAGATCTTGGTTCTTTATTTTTGTCACATATCCTTGTATTTATATGATTCCCTCATTTAAATTTTGTAATTGACAACTAGAAGGCCAACCCATAGGAAAATAAGATTCCCAAAAGATAAAAGAGACCCAAAAGAAGTGAGTAAGATATAAAATGGTTAGGGGCACTCATATGGGATGAGGCGCCTAGGCATTGGCATCCTAGATGGGCACTAGCGTCTTTCATGAAAGATAAGTAAGCAACGTAACAATTGGACTATAGGGTGTGTAAGACCGAATAGAAAATAAAAAATAGAAAAGAGGACAAAGATAGGTATCAATTACTAGTTTTTTCACTTAGGAATCATGTAAATAATAGTATACTTTTAGGACCTAGAAATGTACCCTAGTGTGTGATTTTGTATCTACATTTAGATGATAAGTAGTAGCCGAGCATTAATGCTAGAATGAAAAAGCTTTAGGATGACTATAATCCCCTCTTTCAAAACCAAAGGACATTTCCTCCTTCAAAAAGATGATTGTGGATAATAACATCATGTAGGCCAACATTCTCAACTCTCTTCTTCTAGATCAACAAGACCCCCTCTCTTTTCTGAGAAAAAAATCCCGTGTTGGTTGGAAAATTTTGGATAAAGGGAAGTTGAGAGATCCTAATGACATAATATTGTAGGATATGAAAAGATAGTAACAAAAGTGAAGGAGGCTTCCTCTAAATTTCATAATTCACTTTCTCCCTTATGTTATGTTTTTTTTTTTGTATTTGTGTTGTTTTTTTGTTTTTGCAGGTTTTTTCTATTTTTACTTCATTTCCATATCTAGATTTGATACCCTTTTATTATTAATGTAACAGGGAAAGGACAACTTAAACCCCCTTTACCAATATCTAAAAAATATGTTTAATAAATGTCACTTAAATCCAAAGAAAATGAGAAATGACTAGTTCTTCCCCAAACATAAAATGATTGCAATTTAAAAAAGTATTTGCTTTGGAAACTAAAGAAATTTGTTATAAAATCAAAACTCGTACATTATTTTGTGTTCAAGAATTATACTAAATATAACCTAGATAAAATAAAAGAAATAAATACTTATCAATTTTAGCATCAACAATACCCCCACATATTATCTGGAAAATGTAAAACATAAATTAAGGAAAAGAGTAAGTTTGATTCAACTCCAAATTATAAAAAATGAATAAAAGGATATGGATTTAGATTCAAGAAAATTAAGGGAATAAAATATTTTATAGATCCAATTATTTCCTTTTCCCTTTCAGAACATAAGCATGATAGTGAAATAATGCATCAACACATGAATTCTATCTTTAAAATATTCATGGATAATTATACAAAAACATTTTTGTATACAAAACTATACATGATTAGGATAGAATAAATTGCTTCAAAATGGGCCGAGTATACCATTGGAGACCCCATATCACAAAATCACAACCAAATTCCACCTTCATTGATGGGAATATGAAACTATCTAATTTTTTTTTAGAGATCTAGTGTACCAAATAATTATCTTTTATAAAAATAAATAAATTGAACTTCACCGTGAGGACATATGTGTGATATTTTCTAGAGATTTTGGTGAATAAATGTGTGGTTAAAAGAGGATTACGAATAAGGTTAAAAGAGGATGAAGCATGTTTTAATATTTTTAAGACTCGAATAATGATTAGTAAAATAATTCAAATTGTAGAATCTCAACGTATGTATGATATGTTATAACCAAAAATAATTTTGATCATATCCTACTTTAAATGAAAAGATTTTATACTTCACCCATTGTATTCATAACAACATGAAATCTTAGGCTTTTTAAGGAGATATAATTTATTACCACTTGGTTAAAATTTATCTAAATGATCAGAAGTCATTACTAAATAACATTGTTTTTCAATTTGTATTGATCACAAGAACATTTGGTAAATATTTTTCTATTTATTCAAACCTTTTAACATTAATCAAAGGAAAAATAGTGTCAATAAATCATTAAGATGAAATTTAAAGAGCCTAAATTTATTAGATACTTTGTATATTTATATGTTGCTCAATAAGTAAGCATCCATCTTGAAACTTTAAAACCATGAGAAAAAGATATATTTTTTTCATGAAGAAGATAACAAAAAAATGACTTATAGCTAAAACGAAAAAAGCTTTCCTCGGTCCAAAAACTATAATCTAGTTAGAATTTTTAAAATTTTGTTGTGTACCATTAAGAATAAAGTCTCAACCAATGAAATTTACACATGGAAAAATTATATTTTTTAAATAAAAATGACTATTAATATTGGTGAATACAATATACTTTCCTTTGATAGGATAATAAAATCACTAAGTTTTATTTGGTTATGAGTTTATGATATAACTTATGATTATCAATTTCATTGTAAGCATGTATTACATAATATAGACACCTAAAATGACATCTCAACATTTATGGTCTATTTATATTTGATATAATTGTATATGTATACGTGATTAATCTAAATTTGTTAATATTCAATTCTTTTGGTGACTTTTGAAACCTAAAATCCTTTTGAGAATCCTCATATTAACCATCACATCTATCTTAAATTCTCATTATCCTATGTTGGGAATATTTTTACAACCATAACCCCATTTATTGTTCTTATCTTGTAAATATATGGGCCTATCCACCCTATTGACACTCAAAATTCCCCTAAGAAAATAATTTACTATGAATACATACATTGTCCTAAGATATTATACCACCTTAACAAATAAATTGTTCCCTTGTGATGTGAATTATTAGTTAAGTGTTTGGAACTAAAGGATTTCTAATAATCATAATGTAAGGTGTGTGCTTACACAAAGGTTTATAATATGAAAAATTTGAACCAAAGGCACTTAGCATTATTTTTCTCGGTATTTATCCCAACATTATCCCATTTATACACTTAGTTGACTTAACCCTAAGACATTTTAATCAATTCGGACACTTTGAATCCACTAGTTCAATACTTATAACTCATTTTAGTAACCTTAGAATAAATGGACCATGTACGTATTACATATACATAATGTAATGTATCTTCCTCATGTATTTGATGAGGTCCCATGTTAAACCCGGATAAAATCACTCAATAAAAGACAAAACTTGTCATAATTTTTTAGAGGCAAATGTTTTTACCTTTGTACTTGTAATAAATAAAAATTTCAAAAATAAAAATCAACCCAATATGCTTAGAGTTAATTGAGAAAGAAATCAATTCTCAAAAATCACTTATATAAACACATAAACTTTATTCATTAAGGACATATCTTAATATCTTGGGGATATAAAATTTAAACACTCTAATAAAACTTTTGGTTGTATTTCATTGAAGTATAAAATCCTTATAAGACACTAGTAAACTTGATGTAAGGGCATCCAAGTTCATGGGTTATCATGTATTAACACAAAATAGTTAGATCAATTTGTGTTGAGGGAAGATCATGTAAGCTAAACAAGTCTATAGTGCAAGATGCATAAGTTTATTATATAACCTATGAAATTATACTATGAAATTTGTGTTATTCTATTGAATAACCATATGGGGGAGTCAATCAAGGATAAGGGAAGTCACTCAAGCCTAAGGGAAGTCATGTGACACTACGAAAAAGTTTTGAAGCTACAATAACCACAGAGCTAAGATAATGCGGTAAAAATATTGGAGAATCTATCTATTTTTGCTTTAAGTAATGTAAAGAGTCATTTGAGACTTGTATTTGTGTTAGAATGTAATGGTAGGAGTATGAGGGAAACATGTAGAAAAGATAAATGGACATTTGGGTGACTTGCGTAACTATATAAGTAAAGCTCAATCGTCTTAGGAAGTAAGTCACCAGAGCTTAGTGGAGATTTGATAGAGTAGAGAGTGATGATAATTTAAGGCTCGAGTAGGTGGACGAGATGATTTTTACCCACATTAAATGATCTAATTTATAATTGGAAATCAGTTTGTGTGCATGTTATTCCTATGATTATTTGAATGAAGATTATTTTTATGTTACTTGGATTGATTTCAAAGATGTGTTTATTTATATATCTTATTAAATGTTTTCCACACATGATAATAGTGGTTGTGTTATCTAAGAAAAATATTCATGTGGCACCCAAACCACATTTGTGCCATTTGATATAAGAGAAAAGGTTCATTTTCCTTGAGTTGAGGTAGGATGGATATTGACAATTTTCCACATTTGCTAACGTGGGTAGAAAATCATTGTAGACATCTTTTAATGGGTATATGTTGGGTCAAATTATGTAGAGAGGTTTGATTTAAACTATATCTCCCAATATTGTGACTCTAAGAATCTAATTCACCTTTGATCCAAGTGGTCTCAAGTACAAATTCTTAATAAGACATTCTCGGTCCAAAACATGCCCATGTTTGTAAATTGTCAGGATTATTTTATCATGCAAGCACTTTAAAAACTAATTAAATGGTCTTTAATCACTCATTACCATTCTCTAATTGTGTTAAAGGTTTCAAGGCTCCATTTTCAATAAAAAGAGTACTTCCTTTACAATCGCAATATTTTCTTTAACCTTCCATGACTCACAACCAAAACTATATCCTTTGGAAATATATTGGATGACATGGTGGTAGAGATATCTTCAAAGTTACAATATTTTTGACTGGTTTGTTTTTGAGTTAATAAATTTTCCTCCTCCAAAACCCTAGTTTCAAGGTTTTTAGTCTGTGCAAACTCGAGAGATAATTTTTTGAAGATTATTTGTTTTTCAATATTTTTAGAATCTCAAAACTTCTAGGGCACTGCTTTGTAACCTAAAAACCTCTCCAATTCCCTATACCTTCTTGAAAAGCTTCATGCTATCAGTATAATTCAAGTTTTCTAGGAAAACTTTGACTTCCTCTGTTTGTTTCGAGACTTGGACCTATACTAGACTTGTTAGAAGATTATATCCAATGTTAAGAGTCTATAAGAGTTTAAATCAAGTTAAAAATGCTATTAAGAACACATGAATATAGGATTTCCACTTGAATGGTTCCACTCTCCTCTGTTACAATCTAATATCCTAGACCGTAACCTTCTAGTTAGGCCTCAAAACACTTTCACTATATCAAAAATCAATACGGACTCTTCACACCCAAATGTAAATAAATATTGTGAGATAACAATGAGCACATGAGTTATTTTCATTAAAAGTATTAATCAAAACCTATCTTTCTTAGAAAATGTAGATGCACAACACATAATTCACTATAATAAGAAATTTCAAGCTTATTAGAGTCTTCCTTCTTATTAACTTGAATGAAATTGTGTCAAAAACAATTATATGAGCTTATATGTTCTTGGAAAATTAATTTCCATCAAGCTAAGGCATTAATACTTATCAATCACATACATTGTTTTCCAAATTAAATTAATGTTTGAAGTTCCTCTCAAAGAATAGAGACAAGTTATGATCCTTAGATCTCATTTATGACTTCCTAGTCCTTAATGGACATTCAAAACCATTATTAAATAAAAATATACCAAGAAGCACACAAGATTTTTCAAAGACACAAGCCAAAAGAGATCAAAATTTGAATTTCACTTTTGGAGACAAATTCAAATTTTTGATAAGATAAGTACTCGAGTCTAACACACATAATGAAGTAAAATGACGTAAAAAACATTACTAATCACTTTTGGTGCAAATCAAAATGACCACGGATAAAAGTTTGACATTTTGGACATCCAGTGATGATCACCTAACACACAAATGAAGTAAAATGAATCTAATCACTTTTCCCAAATCAAGTGTGGGACTTGTAAAAATGGGAAAAGAATCTCTAGGTTAGAGGTTGGTTCCTCAAATCCTCTGATCAGTGTATTACTTGCAAGTTGCAGAGGTTTTAAACTCAAAATCCTACTCTAAATTCCAAGGGGACAGAGATAGAGAATGCAAAAATGAAACTAATGCTAATAAGGTGATGCACCAAAGGAGTGGTTAGCATTTTTTACTTCTACAAATTGACACAGATCATAGAAATGCAACAAAAATCATGCACAAACTGATAAAATGTAATGAAAGGTCATAAATGAAGCAAACAACACAAATAGAGGATTGAAACTCATTCACAGAGCTTGCATTGTCATTTCCAATATCAAAAATACATGCATTACAACATCAGAGAGGCAGAAAACATGTTACAGTCTTGGAAGAGGTCTGATATTCCACAAAATCACTTTTCAAGGTGAAAGAGGGAGCCTGCAAAACATAAAAATGTCCAACCCTCAAAAATGAGCCAAATCTAGCTTTTACAATGCAAAAACGAGCCTAGGAGAGAGAAACATGGGAAAACATGAGAGGAGCTTCAACCACTAACCAAAATGCAATAAAACAGCATGGGAATCCTTATAGGTCCATTCCCTAACATTTTTCACCATGCTGGGAGAGAATGCGAGCCATTCTTCATTAAAAATGGTGGTTGAAACGTCATTTCTGTTGATTACCACGTGCCAGAGGTGTTTTTCAATTTTCTCTCTCCAAAATCCATCAAAATAAAAATTTATCCTAGAATCATGTAGATAATTTCACCAGCTTTCTGTTGATATAAAGAACGTGAAAACCGAGCTCTAGATCGAAAGTTATGGCCATTTGAAAATTTAGGGCAAAATAGGGCCAAAACGGATTAGCGGGCCAAAAATTTGAAATTTTCCCACTTTTTTGCATTTGGGAAAATTTCCCAAAAACCTCCACACCTTGCTGATCTGGTGCCACATGGCACATTTTGATTGGATGTGGGCCTTCTGCGCTTCATTTTCCATCGTTTTGGCCTTTGGAAAATTTTCCCAAAAATCTCCCCGGTTGGTTGATGACCCGAGGACACGTGGCATGATGTGATTTGCCGCGGGATTTTTTCTCTATCTTTCCATCTCTTTTGACCATCCTTTCTGACTTGGACACATGGAAAAACCCTATTGGATGTGGGCTTTCCTTTACCATTTTTCCCTTGCGGGCCAATCTTGCATTTTTTTCCGCCACATGGACACGTGGCACGATCCCATTGGCTCACGTTTTGGGGGCAGATTTTCCTTTGAAATTTTCTTTGATTTTTCTTTGGGAAAAATTCCCAACTTTTCCCTACATTCCACTAGTCTTGGGACACGTGGCGAGCTCCCATTGGACGCGGGCCTTGGGGGAAAACATTTCTCTTTATGCTAACCTTTGGGAAAAATTCCCAATTTCTCCCCTCCAAAGCTCCGCCCCCCGACGAGACACGTGGGCGAGACACGTGTCATGATTTGATTTTCCTTTCCTCTCCAAACACTTTTTGGAAATTTTTCCATCTCCGCCACTCCTTTGGCCTAAGGACACGTGGCAAATGTGATTGGGCGCGTGGCCTTTTTCGAAAATTTTTCCATGGCGCTACCTTAGTTTTTCTAATTTCTCTCCCCTCGACACGTGGCAACATCCATTCACTGGCGGGCCTTGGGGTGAAAATTCCTTTTGAAAACTTTCCAAACACTTGGTAAAAATTCCAAGTTTACCTCCGCCTTCCGCCTCCTCGAGGACACGTGGCCTCATCTTATTGGCTCAGGATTTTCAGGGAAAATTTCCCACAAAATCTCCACCGAGCCATAACTTCAAAAATACATGGAGTTAGGAGGAAAACTTTACCTTTCTGGAAAGCTGAGAAAAATCTCTATCCAATGGTGCCATTTCTAGAAGGTCTTGAGTGCCTAAAAAGAAAAAAATTATGACTGAGGCACAAGAGAGGGAAGAATGAAGGGAGTTAGCCACAAAATGAGCAAGGGGCTCATTTTGGATAACAATTTTGGTGACTCAGAGGGGTCATCTGCTCTGCTGGATGAAGTTACCAATTTGCTTAAAACAATCCATTGGGCATGGAGTCATTAAATTCTCTACTTGGTACCCCAACTGATTAGAACACTGCAAGGAGGAAGATGGAAGGTAGAACACCATCTGATGGAGCAAGGCCTGCAAAACACATTTCTTGAACAACAAGCTTGTGCCAAAGCACTTAGGGAAAGCAAAGCTAATCTACAACAAAACAATGTGCATAAGCACTTGGAGGAATGAAAACCTAAGCTAATATGTACAAGGTGGAGAATTTCCTTCAGAAACAATGCTTCAGATGGATTCCATTGACTGAATCTGTAATTCTTCACCATCCAATGTAGACAATTGGAAGGCATTGTTGTCCTTACACTTTGTGACCATGTATGGGCCACTCCAAATGGCATCAAATTTTGAATGCCTCCCCGGTTTTTCTCTGTCTGCATCCCATTTTAACACTAGATCTCCAACTTGGAAAGATCTATCCTTGGCCTTTCTATCAAAGGTCTTCTTTATCAAAGCTTGATCCTTCTCCATTGCTTGGATGCCTGATTTCTGATTTCTTGGAGCTCCATCAATTCTGCATATCTAACCTCCATGGGTCCAAACTCCAACAACTCCAACTGTTTCATGAGTTCCAATGTTGGCAACTCAAGTGACATGGGAAAATTGCCTCTCTTCCATAAACAAGCTTGAATGGAGAGTTACCTGTAGATCTCTTGGGAGTTATCCTATCAGCCCATAAGGCTGATTTCAACTTAGTATGCCAAGACCTCTGATTTTCATCAAGAGTCCTCCTAATGATCCTTAACAAGTTCTTGTTTGTAGATTCAGCTTGGCCATTACCCTGAGGGTAATAATTTGATGAAGTGCTTAGGTAGATCCCATTCTTGACAGCCCATTCAGTTACCTTGGACCCAATGAATGCCAATGCATTATCTGATATTATTGTAGCAGGTATGCCAAATCTAGTTGCTATTCCCTCATAGAAGTCCAGGATGCTAGATTCATTTGCTTCCTTGAGTGCTACTACTTCAGTCCACTTGGTGAAGTAATCATTGTTGCTAGAATCCATTTGTGCCCTTGGCTTGAATTTGGATTAATGACTCCAATGAAGTCCAAACCCCATTGCATGAATGGCTGGTCAACTAAAATTGGATGCAATGGAAGGGCAGCTAGTCTCTCCTTACCCGTGAAGAATGCACAATTCTTGCACCTCTTGATCCATGCATAACAATCACTAAAAATCTTGGGCCAATAATAGCCAGCCCTCATGATCTTTAGAGTTGTCACTCTCAGTGCAAAATGACCACCAAATGATCCACCATGGAACTCTTCCAACACCCTATGAATCTGATTTGTACCAATGCATCTCAACAACACTCCATTCACATCCCTTTTGAACAAAACACCATCAACAAGGGCATATGGGACAGCCTGCAATATGAAGTGTCTTCTTTTGGTCTTGTTCATCTCTGGAGGGCATAGACCTATGTTTAGGAAGTGCATTATGTCTTGGGTCCAGCAAGGAGTGAGGACACCATCATTTTCTTCTTGAGTGCTTCCTTGCTCATGGCTATCTTGCAACGCCAAAACAACCTCCTTCTCATTGCATGCTTCCTTGTGTTTATTCAAGACCAGCTGCTCACACAATCCTTTTCCTCTAACCAACTTGGTGACTTTGATCTCAATGTCATACTCCATGACACGAGTAATCCAACCTGCTCTCTTTTTCATTCAGGTCTTTGTTGAGGAGGAAGTCCTTAACTCCCACATGAGAAACCAACAATTGAACCTTGTTGTTTGAAACTAGATGCTTGAATTTCTTCAAGCTCCTGATTACTACAAGAACATGCTTCTCAATGAAAGAATACCTCACCTCATAGTCCTCCAGATTTGGCTGAAGAAAGCAATTGGCTGCTCATCATTGTCTTTGTTCTGCTGTACCAAAATTGTAGAAATAGTATCATCACCCCCAAATGCATAGAGGATGAAATCCTTGGAGAAATCTGGTTAATGAGAGTTGGGGCTTGAGAGATGGCTTCTTTGATTGCTTCAAAACTTTCCTTGCCTTCTGCTGTCCATTTGAAAGCTATGCTTTTCTTTAACATCTTGGTGATAGGCTTGACTAGGGCTGCAAAATTTGGGACAAACCTCCAAACAAAATTTATTCTCCCCAAGAAACTTTGAAGGGCCTTCTTGTGGCTTGGCAATGGTAGTGCTCTTATGGCTTCAACTCTTTCTGGATCAATTGCTAATCCTTCTTTGGAGACAATGTGGCCAAGGAGCTTTCCTTCATGGGCTAGAAAAATACACTTTTTAGGATTCAAGGATACTCCAAATCTTCTGCACCTTTGGAACACTTGTCTCAAATGAAAGAGATGGTCTACTACATTTTTTGAAAAAATAGTGATATCATCAAGATATATCAGCACCATGTTGTTAATCAAATCCTTGAATGCCATGTCCATTGCCCTTTGAAAGTAGCTCCAACGTTGGACAGCCCAAATGGCATTTTCCTGTATGCATAAGTTCCCCATTTGGTTGTAAAGGCTGTCTTGAACTGATCCTCTTCTTTCACCATAATCTAATTGTACCCTGAATAGCCATCAAGTAATGAAAACCTCTCAGAGCCAGCAACAACTTGTAAAATCTGCTCCATAGAAGGAAGTGGATAATGATCCTTGAGAGATGCTCTATTCAAATCTCTGAAGTCAACACACAATCTGATTTCTCCACTCTTCTTTCTAACTGGAACCAAGTTGGCCACCCAACTAGAATGCTTGATAGGGAATATGATACTTGACTCTATCAACTTATTCAATTCTTTTCTCATGAGAGGCTCCATGTGTGGATTGACTGGCCTTTGTTTTTTCCTGATGGGTTTAGTACTTGATCCAATTCAATGGTGTGTTGAGCTAACTCGGGATTGAAACCTTTCAAATCTTCATAGCTCCAAGAAAACACATCAGGGAATTCTTGACAAAGTTTATATGAACTCATACCTTTCTTGCTCAGTTGTCACTTTACCAACTTGGAGTGATTTGCCTTCTTCCACCAAGATGGACACCGAATCTTCTCCTTGACTTGGATGTTTGCTTTCTCCTTCCTAAACTGATCATTAGGATTGAAAATGGACTCCAAAGTAATAAGTCCCTTTGGTAGTTTGTTGGTTCTCAGCTGTACCACTTGGTCACCATACTACTGCTCCAACTTTTCTTGATTTTTAGCTGAGAACTCAGCCTCTTCTTGTAAGAAATGGATGATTTGTTGATCATTTTCAAACACTTGCCAACTTACATTGTTGTCTGGCACTGAAGGCCTTACAATCACATGGATGTTTGGCTATACTTTTCCTTTTGATGCTTTCAACAACATCAAAGGCTGCTCCAACTGCTGCAAGCCTGTCAGCAGCTTGGTTCTCTTTTCTAGGAATGGATTTGATGCCAAAGCCCTCAAAATCTTCAATGAGGTCCCACACCCTATTTTTGTAGCACTTGAGCAGATCATTCTTGGCAGCATGCTGCCCCTTAACTTGGTTGACAATCAACTCACTATCACCAAAGACTTGCAAGTTCTTTATTCCTCTCTTTGATTGACCAATGTAATCCTTGTATCAAAGCTTCATATTCAGCAGTGTTATTAGAGCATGCAAACTGAAATCTAAAAGCTGAATAATACTTAACTCCTTGAGGTGAAACAAGCATAGCTCCCCCTCCTGCACCTTGTCTACTCCTTGATCCATCAAAAACAACTGCCATACCTCATTGTCATCCTTGTGGTCTTGGCTTGGTGATGCTAGGAATAGGCTGATTTTCTTCATGCATGCAATAGACTCCTAGCTCAGATTCTTCTATTTCTTGATAAGGATCAAAAGCATGCACCTTGCTTTTCCCATTCATCAAGAGTCAATCTAGGATACTTCCAACCTTGGTGTCAGCTTCATCAGTGCTTGGATAATCCTCTTGATCAAACGCTGAACAATTGGTATTGATTTGGCTTGGAGTGTGAGGCTCAATGTGAAAGTTTGCAATAGGTTCAGATCTGATTGTGGCCTTGGTTCCATATCTTGTTCTAAACAACATGTGTGACCAATCAATAGATAAGTACCTCCAATCTTGGCTATGAAATCCCTTGACAAACATAGGGCAAAGAGTGGTGGAAGGTCTATTACCGAGACATCTTGCAAAACAACAACGTTGGGGCATGCATGCAAAGTAAGACTCAAGTTTTTTATCACTCCAACTATTGTTACTATCCCATCCAATTGCACTACCCCTTTGGATATGACTTCATATTGAAGCCCCAACTGATCAGCTATTTGCTTGGGCATTACTGAACTACTTGCCCCGAATCAATCATGCAATTGTGTACTAATTGGTTTCCAATGATCAATGAAACATAGAATGGAGGGGGCTTCAACATTTTACCTTGTTGTCCTCCATGATTCCTCTCAGGCTGGGCAGCATTTGTGAGTACCTTCTCTTGCATTTGGACCTGCTGATTTGAAGTTGACCAGTCCTTCATGGCAGCTTGTAGCAAATCTCTTTGGCCTGGGATGGATAGTGATTCCCACATTGATATGTTTACATTTGTCTTCTTCATCTGATCAATGATGTTGAATGGAGATGAAGCATCTCTCTACTATCCCTTGGCTTGCACATTCATTCCTTGCACATGGGCAGCAACAACTGGCATTTGAGTTGGCCTAGGAGCTGTTTTAGGCAGTCCTTGCATGTTTGGAACTACATTTTGTTTGCCAATAATTTGTGGAGTGGTAGAAGGTTGTGGATTACTTGGAGCCAATGGTTGTTCTTCACCCAAATTTCTCCTTTTTGACCTTGTGTTGGCTGCAACACTTTGGGAGATTGTTTGATTCATGCCACAAAAATCTTCTGCCTGCCAGTTTACAAGTGTGGTATCATTTGGAGCTGATTGTTGCTGGAATGTTTCTTGTTGTTGGTTATTTCCTTGACTCCCTTCACCCTCCACACCAATATTTGTCACCATTAATGCTTGATTTAAGGCACCATTGAAGCACATAGACTGGTTGTGAGGTTCATTGCATGGGAAACACCAATCATACTCTTGAGCTATGTTGTTTTGCACTGGCACTATTGCTTTAGAGGTAGATGTAGCATTGGGATTATAGGGCTGAAATGGTCTGTTGGTAGGAGGTCTTGCTTGATTTTGATTTGCAACTAGATTGGGTGGTCTTTGAGGCTGGTATGGCTGCCTGTTAGGCTGAGCTTGAGGCTGGAAAGAAGGTCTAAAACCTTGGGCTTGCTGCCTCTTGAGTGTAACCAGCTCATTACCTAAATTTTGCAATTGCTTCATGACTTCTTGAAGTTCATTTGAGGCACTAGAAGATGAAGTAGAAGCTTCACTTGAATTCTGATTTCTAGGAGTGGGAATAGGAGCTAAAATAGGCACTTGACTAGTACTTGGGCTCTCTAAACTTGGATACAATGGCATTGAGGCCTAGGAGCTAGCTTGCCAGCTTGAATCAAACAATTTTCAGCTCTAATGGAAATGCTATAAGCAACAGGGATAGTTGTGCCCCCATGGATTGAATTAACATAGAAATATCATAATTTAGAGCTTTAAGGTAATATAGAAAAGCACCTTCTATTGTTGGCCTTACTACCACTGGAATTCTCTCCCAAGTCATTTGAAACCTGAAGTTGAAGTCACTCAGCTGCTCATTGGGAGCTCTCTTGATGGTTGTCAATTGTTCCAAAAGGGACAAGTTATCTCCCTTTTCTCCAAACTACTCATGGAGGGCTATACATAGCTGGTTCCAATTTTGGATAGAACCTGAGGCAAGACTCCTGAACCATTGCAAAGCTTTCCCTTTGAATGAAGATGCCAGCAGTTTGACAACAACTTGCATCTCATTAATCTCATGGATTGCACAAATATTAGCAATATCCTTGACATGATCACCAGAGTGGTCTGATTCTCTCCAATAAAGTATGGAATGTTCTTCAATGCTACAACTAGGATTGATTTTGTGCATTGAGAGCAAGTGGGCTCATGCCAAAGAAATTGACATAGGGGTTGTGTTGTGCCATTCTGATTGGCCTTAGAACCCTTGTTGATTGAATGAAAGGCCTACCAGGTGGAGGAGTTGATAGAGTTCTGTTTGGTGGAGATGGAGACCTTTGAATTCTCCTCCCTCTTTTCCTTCTTCTTGGAGATAATTGTAGATACTCAAACACCACCTCTTCTTCTCCAACTCTTGACCTTGTGGTGATTCTTCTCATGAGTTTTCGTGTCTCGCACTACTAAAACCAGCAGATTCTTCTTCCTTGGAGTCACTAGATGTGTAATTTAGGGATCTTTTAAGCAAGAAACTTGCAAAAATGCACATCAATTTGTTGTAATGAAGATGAAGACCTCTAAGGTCCCACCAAGTGTGCCAAAACTATTGGTGCAAATCAACAGCACCCCTAGATGTTGATCAGATTTCTAGTTTGACATTTTGGACATCCAATGTGATTGCACAACATTGAATCTTTCCCAAGTGTGGGACTTGTAAAAATGGGAAAATAATCTCTAGGTTAGAGGCTAGTTCCTCAACTCCTCTGATCAGGTGTATTACTTGCAAGTTGTAGAGGTTTTAAACTCAAAATCCTACTCTAAATTCCAAGGGGACAGAGATAGAGAATGCAAAAATTGAAAACTAATGCTAATAAGGTGATGCACCAAAGGAGTGGTGAGCATTTTTACTTCTGCAAATTGACACAGATCATAGAAATGTAAAAAAACATCATGCACAAAATGATAAAATGTAATGAAAGGTCAGAAATGAAGCAAACAACACAAACAGAGGATTGAAACTCATTCACAGAGCTTGCATTGTCATTTCCAATATCAAAAATACATGCATTACAACATCAGAGAGGTAGAAAACATGTTACAGTCTTGGAAGAGGTCTGATATTCCACAAAATCACTTTTCAAGGTGAAAGAGGGAGCCTGCAAAACATAAAAATGTCCAACCCTTCAAAAATGAGCCAAATCTGCTTTTACAATGCAAAAATGAGCCTAGGAGAGAGAAACGTGGGAAAATGTGAGAGGAGCTTCAACCACCAACCAAAATGCAATAAAACAACATGGGCATCCTTACAGGTCCATTCCCTGACATTTTTCACCATGCTGGGAGAGAATGCGAGCCATTCTTCATTAAAAATGGTGGTTGAAACGTCATTTCTGTTGATTACCACGTGCCAGAGGTGTTTTTCAATTTTATCTCTCCAAAATCCATCAAAATACAAAATTGATCCTGGAATCATGTAGAGAATTTCACCAGATTTCCGTTGATATAAAGAACATGAAAAAATGAGCTCTGGATCGAAAGTTATGGCCGTTTGAAAATTTAGGGCAAAACAGGGCCAAAACGGATTGGCGGGCTAAAAATTTGAAATTTTCCCACTTTTTGCATTTGGGAAAATTTCCCCAAAACCTCCATGCCCCACCGATGATCCCGGTGCCACATGGTACATTTTGATTAGATGTGGGCCTCTCGCTTCATTTTCCATCATTTTGGCCTTTGGAAAAATTTCCAAAAAATTCCACCGGTTGGATGACCCGAGGACACGTGGCACGATGTGATTTGCCACGGGATTTTTTCTCTATCTGCTCCGTCACTTTTGACCATCTTTTCTAACTTGGACATGTGGCAAAACCCTATTGGACGTGGGCTTTCCCTGCCATTTTTCCCTTGTGGGCCAATCTTGCATTTTTTGCCACCATTGGACATGTGGCAAGATCCCATTGGCTCATTTTCCTTTGAAATTTTCATTTTGGGGAAAATTCCCAATTTTTTCCTTTAAAATTTTCTTTGATTTTGCTTTGGGAAAAATTCCCAACTTTTCCTCGTGTTCCTCCAGTCTTGGGACATGTGTCAAGCTCCAATTGGATGCTGGCCTTGGGGGAAAACATTTATCTTTGCGCTAACCACTTTGGGAAAAATTCCTAATTTTCTCCCCTCCATTCCACTAGTCTTGGGACACGTGTCATGATTTGATTTTCTCGAGTCCTTTCTGGAGATTTTTCCATGGTGCTGATACTTAGGAAAATTTTCTAATTTCTTTCCCTTGGACATGTCACACGGTCCTATTCACTAGCGGGCCTGGGGTGAAAAATTCCTTTTGAAAACTTTCCAAACACTTGGTAAAATTCCAAGTTTACCTCCACCTTCCTCCGCCTCCCGAGGACACGTGGCCTCATCTTATTGGCTCGGGCTTTTCAGGGAAAATTTCCCACAAAATATCCACCGAGCCATAACTTCAAAAATACATGGAGTTAGGAGGAAAAATTTACCTTTCTGGAAAGCTAAGAAAAATCTCTATCCAATGGTGCCATTTCCGAAGGTCTTGAGTGCCCGAAAAGAAAAATTATGACTAAGGCACAGGGAGAATGAGGGAAGAATGAAGGGATTTAGCCACAAAATGAGCAAGAGGCTCAATAACATCACTTCTAACCAACATTTCTAAAAAAAATAGATAAGATGCTCCTACATCATCAAATGTGTGAGGATTACATAACAAACATTATCGAGTTTTCCACATTTGTGAGTGTGGGTGGAAAACCATTATGGACATCTTCTAATAAGAATAATTATTGGAAAAATGGTGTGAACATTGTGGAGATCATAAATATTGCATATTTTGATGAATGAGACATGAGGAATTTCCTAAGAGGTCACAAATACCTATAGAAACTAAAATTTGGCAGCTTATCCTTTTGTAATGATGATTTTGGCTCTCATCCCATGTTATGAAAAATTATAACATTCTAAGCTCAATCAACACATCCTTTTCTTTGTTTCTCTTAATTTTCTCATCCACACTTTATTCTATCACCAATATGTAAACATTAATCAACCAAAGTATTAATAAAACTCTAAGAATTTTTCTTGAACCTTATCTTTTATATCACTATTTTCCCGTAAAAATTTATAGTTTTGGTCCATAATAGAGTATGGTCCCGACTAACTTGTACATCATGCTCCCCTCTATATAATGTATGTTTTTCTAATTTTAATATCTAAAATATTTCATTTCATCTTCCTAGTTTTTATTTAATGTGGATATCTAACCTATGAAAGCCTATTGTAGACACCTAAATTAGCACCGCTAATCCTGCGTCCACGTCTACTAACACCCATTCATTATCACATCACTATCATATTATACATTAAATCCTTATCCTAAGTATTATTTCTCCCCATTATATTTACTCCCCATAAATATCATTCTACAGCTATAAAATCCTATTTTACTCCTCTTAAAACCACCCAAAACCACTTAGAAACCAAAATTAAATTAAAAACTAAATAAACAACTTCTTAAAGATAAGAAAGCTAAGGTCCCTCTGCCATCTTCACAGAGGGTTTTAAGAAGCCATAGAGATCTGGAACTTGCAGAGAACTTATTACACATAAGTAAACCAGTGAAGGATTCCAAGGAAGTGGACCTGTTGGTCAGGGTTGAAAAGATGGAAAAGGAGATTCATGACCTCAAGAGTGCTATGAGGGATATGGATAAAACAAAGGGCAAGAGGAAGCTGCAAAACTCTGAAGAAGATGATACCACTGCTGAGATATTCAAGAAGCTTCTTTCTCTGATGCCAGGCTTGGCAATGCAAAAGGGCGTCATGACTGTATCCTCTCAGCTCTTAAAAGTATCTATAATTTTATAGAGCAACATGTGTGAAGTATGTGTAGTCTTAGTGGCATTCTGATGATATATGGGGATCAAAGGAGAACCAAGATCTTGCAATTTCCTAGGTGGATATGAAAGATCCATCCCAGGCCACGACCATTGCATTCTTTGTCTCACTCCAAAGATTAAGGCCAAGATTGATAGAGATTTCAATTGATGCGGTGCCATGTTCACATTTCTTTGGTGGTGAAGTTGCTATTGTTTGGTGATTTTGATGTTGTTTTTGGCTGGGATGACCAGTTGTGGATCCCTCTTGTTCATTTTTGTCTCTTTTTCTCTTAATCGATCAATGTCTCTGTCTTGATCTTGTTTTTCTCTCTATATTGTATTATCTGGCTGTTGAGCCTCCTAGTTTATGGTGTTTAGCCTATCTAGGTTTGGTTTCTCTTCTTTTGATATCTAGATTTTGAGCCTTTTTGTACTCAGGGTATAGTCCCTTCAAAACTATTTACCCATAATAAAAAAACTTCTTAAACATTTCAAAATCTCCTTAACCCACATAACCTCTTTCTAACACACATCATTCATCAAAACAAACAAAAAACTTGATTTGGGAAGTAGTTTCAACCTTTTTCTGAAAAACCCCGATCGCCCACAACCCATCCCAATCTCTAGTGATTCATCTCCAAAAAAATCTAAATTTAGGAGGTCATTTCAACCTCTTTACTATAAAAATTAGATCGCTCGCAACCCGGTCCAATTTCCAGTGATTCTCCTTGGTTAGTGGTGACCGTATATAAATGATTTTTGGCCTTCATTTTAGGTTGGATTTCTCCATTTTAACCGATAGCTTACACAAAGACATGGCATAAGGAATTCATATCACATTTTATTTGTATCATAGCCTTGTTAGAGAACCAATATCAAAAAAAAAAACAATCAAAGGCATCAATATCCCTTCTTCACCTTTAGATGCAATTTTAGCATCCATGAATCAATTCAACAATCTTCTTGTATCTAAAATCCTCCTCTCTCGGATAATGTTACCCTCTTGTCTTCATTTATCAAATTATATGAGGTAAGTGCTTTTTGTTTTGCACTATTATCTTGTTTACTTGTCATTTACAAGCTTTAAATCAAAATTATTTCATTTATAAGAATCTTATTCATTTCTACAGAAATCACCGATGATTCCTCTAATCGCCAGAGATTGGAATCAATCACCAACGATCCCTATCTATTAGATCATTTAAGCCCAAATATCATCCTTCAGATATATATATCTTATCACATATTACTACTTTTCCTTTGTAGGTTCTTGTCAAACTCTATCAAGCTCCTTTGATCCATCTATAAAAAATTTATCAATTTTATAAATCAAACTTATCATCCTTCTCACATTTGTGAGTACATAAAGATCTATTTTTTTTCTCCTTTGAGGCATTTTTCTGGTCCTTATACTCCTATTAGATGAGGTATCACCATCGGACCATCGTATAGCCTTGGACTATGTCATTCCCTTTAACTTTAAATTGTTGGTTATATTGTCTATTTATCATTTTATCTTATCATTATCAGATTGATTTCTTGAACGTGGATTGACATCCTTGCAAGGAAGTCCATTAACTTCTAGGGACTGGCCTTTGCCAGAAATCCTCTATATATCTATCTAATCCTATATTTTTCTCGAGTATCTCATGTGCATTCAGAGTAACCTATCCTAATGTAAAGAAGAAAGCTGTGTGCATGCTTGGATCGTCAACATCATTCAGCCATCAAATATCAACGTTCATTATCACGGGGATTGGTAAACCCCGTTAGTCTTACGAGGTCGATATGTTTTTATTATTTCACTTCATTAAGTTAAAGTTGGAAAGGAAAAAATCTCTAAAATTTTGGCATTCTCGGTGGGACCCAATCCCTTTTCATTTAATTTAATTTTTCATTCATTTTAGGTCTTCTACTCTGTAATCGCTAGTGATCTAGTTAAATCACTAGCAACTAATGTGAATCACCCATGATTCCTGTCAATCACCAATGATCTCTGTGACTACTTATAATTACTTAGTCAATCAACCTCTAACATCCATTTTTAATTTTTTTATATTCTATTTTTGCTAACCCTTGTAGTTTTCTTCTCTGGTTGTTTGTGCTTGTTGCGTTATTGCATTGCTAATAAAATTAAAAAAATAAAAATTAAAAAGGAAGCATTTTATAGGTGAGTCCTCTTTATTTTTTTTTTTTTTAAGCATTGTATTTTTTTGCTTGTTGTTATCATCAAAATAGATCATTATTTTGGGATTAAAAGGAACCTTTCATCCTATTTGATCACATATTTTAATTAGGAGGTTAATATATTACATTCACTCAATCTCCCCCATACACAACAAAATCATTTCAAACAAAATTCTCATCAAAACATTCCTACCTAGGTGGAACTATTGGAATTTCATCACCCAATAGGAAACCAACTCAATGTTCTAGTCGAGTAGAAATAATTGGTTGTCGGTATATTGGCTAAGAACCCAACTCCCTTATCACTTCGGGACAATGAAGTGAGGGGTAGGCCCAAGACCGAGCCCACATCTTGGCACAAACACAGATTCAAGCCTCATGTACCTTAGGGGTATATCAAGGGATCCATCCTTAAAAAAACTTAAAACCAACCTTATAATGGCCATATCATTAGGTTCCCTATGAGCCTCTTCTCCCACATATAAACTCTAATCAAGATAATCAAATTTCTTTTTCTTGAATTTTCTATTACATTTGTATCTCTCTTAGGGATTTTTTGTATCATCTTCAATTGAATATCATTTAATATGGATCAACCCTCCACATTATCATATTCTTTTACCCCTTATTTTTCATTTTTACAATCATATTTGACTATTTCATCTATAATTTTTCATCCAAATCAATTTCCAAATATCCCCTACACAGATCTAATCCTTCTCAAGCTCATCAACCTATCATGTCTAATTATACTTCACTTAGCTTTGACATATTCCTAGAGTCATCCAGACCATATTTTTTCCCCTATGGAACCTCTACCTTTCATCCAATCAGATAACCCTATAATAACCCCATCTAAAACCCAACAAGAATCCTTTATAACCAAGTTACTTCAAAACTATCACTTCTCATCCCATGTCAAGTGTACCCCATTAATTGGTCCTTTCCACATCCCCTCCATCACAATCTCATCAAAATCTTAACATCCCCCATATTTTATCCAATCAACCTATCTTGACTTCAATACCTTTCTCAATACCTTAGACATCCCAAACCTATACACACATGCCTACTTAGGGCCAATCAACCCCTCTCATCCAACACAAAAACATATCCAACATCTCTACATGTCTCCCAACACCCCTTTATCACAACCTACTTTACAAATGATATCTTCTCAATTTACCCTTGTGAAATCCTCACATCAAGACCATCCATACAAAAACTTTATACTCTCCACTATCATCAATCAACTCAACCACATTCTCAGCCACACTCACATGTTAATTCCCTCATGCCTAATCCTATAAATGATCACATACAAGCTCTATCAAATAGATTAGACATTTTGGAAGCTACTATCATGGGAACCAAACACATTCTCACTTATGATTAGGTTTTAATGAACCCATTCATCCATCAGTACCATATAAACCCTATCCTCCACATTGGGAATTACTTGAGTTTACAATGTTCCATGGCTAAGAGGATCCTCAACAACACATACTAGCCTTTAGACACTTGTGTTATCTCATCATCCACAATCATGATATTATGCTAGGACCTTTCCTATGTCACTAGCAGGATCTGCCTTAGATTGGTACAAATCCCTCCCTCGACACTCTTTATTCTCTTTCACACAGCTAGCCCTATTATTTATTGAGAAATTCATTATCAATGTTATGCATAAAATCACCATTTTTGATCTCTCTACCATTAAAAAATTTGAGTACGAATCCATTATTTAATTTTTTTTCGCAAGATGATATACCATTATCAATAAATTGACCTTCTCAGTACCTCAATCATAGCTGATCAATTTTTTTTCTCATTCTTGTTCCCATCACATTTCATCTACTCTCCAGATCCACACATTCTATACTTTTGACGAAGCTTTCACCATGGCAAAAAAATAGAAATCCAAGCCCTTGAAAAATTCCATCTCGATCCTTAATCCACATATGTCCCATCTGATTCCCTTATGTCTTCCTACGAGCCAGATGAAACTACCACACATGATGTCATTACTTGTCTTCTTGACCTAATACACTTGATAAACTAATCCATATAGATACTGCATCCTTCGAGTCACATCATCAACACTATTACATATGATCTTTCCCATGAGGAGACCCCATTCATATCCAACACATCCCCTTGAAGAATAAGAGCCCATGGATCATCTTTTCAATAATCCTCATGCATCGACATCACCTTCACTTACTATCTAATCACCTACTACCTCCTTGCAGACCTTTAAACTCCACCTCGAAACCATTACAAAGGGGGAACTTATAATCAAAGAGATCAATGTCCAATTATCCTTCAAACTAATAGCTCACCTAAAATTGGACTATCTTAATCATGTCTAGGAATAACATCCCCTCATCTAAATCAGACCCAATCCTACCCTTGGCTCCTCGCTTGTCATCTAGTCTAGAACCTTGTCTAGAATCAAACACTATACAATCAAATCCCATCACATCCATCAAATCACCCTCATCATATTACGTGATATTCTCTCCTCTATTTAAAGAAAACATTACAAAATTGACACCTATCACATCCATGACCTCATCCTTATCATACTTTGTAAGACCATATCCTTTACCTACAAAAACATTACAAAATTGAACACACATCATCTAGGGTCTCAACCTTACCATCCATTTTGGGACCCCATCCTTTATCACAATCCAAATTTATCAAATCCATATTCCTACCTTTACCATCCATTTTAGGATCCCATACTTTATCTTAGTATCATGTCACACATTCAAACCATATCTCATACATGATCCACCCTTCCTCATCTATCTTAAGACCTCATACATCATCTCATTTTATCAATCCCACATCCTATCCCATTCTTGGATCATATCCTCTCCTTTATCAATCTTAAAACACCCTTATGATGTTTCAACACCATATAGAATTTGCACATCCACCCATGTTCAAAAATAAAACGTGTCCTACTAAGCTTTCTCTTAAATCAAAATCAAAATTTAGTAATCTTAATACCCCAAAAGGGACTTACATTGACATCCTCGAAAGGCTTATACAATATTATATTATCACATTACCACCCATCAAAACACCCAATCCACATACTCAAAAACCTACGTGGTATGATCAAACAAAATCTATGCCTACCATAGAATCCAAAGTTATAACACGAGAGAGAGTTGAAAGTACTTAAATCCATAATCCAATGACTCTTCCTTGTTAATGATCTTCTCCCAAAAGAAGACCATCCTAAGCCATCATCGATATCATCTACACCTCCACCCTCATCAATGTCCTCACTTGAAATTTTTAGGAAGAGGGGGTCATCCTTAATCTGATATTAACAAATCTCTTTTGGACATCTCTTTGAAACCTTCCATTAAAGGTCCCTCAATCATCACTATCTACACCCAAGTCACCGATATATCCTCACCAAAATTTTAGAACCGAGGGGGTAACCCTCAATCAAATATTGATAAATATTTTTCATACATATTCTCATCACCTTCCATTAAATTTCCCTCATCTCAAATCAATACGGTTCACCCACGTACGTGAATTAAAAATAATCATACATGAAGAAAATCTAAAATTAAAGCTCGATAATCTACCCTCCTTATAAATCTTCCTCTCATATCTCATCTATATTTTCAATGCTCCTTTATTAAAGGCTCTGCATCTTCCTTTATTTACCATATAATCAATCAATTAACATAAAAATTTCATCATTCTAAGATGAAAGATATCACTCCTCTCAGCGTATGTTATCTCTAACCACATCATCATGCTAGGGGTCTCCTCTCTACTAAGACATCAAAATATTACCTTACACACCTCCCCCTAGTTAATCCTCACCATACCTATTCTATCAATCCAATCAAAATGTCATTACTCTTTGTAAAGGAATAAACATGGAAAGTCTTACCTTGACTAGATTGTTCCATATAGTATGGGTCGGGAGTGTATCATCTATCCTCCCTTGATGGTACACCTAAAAAGGAACCTTTGAATGCCTTACACTTGTGGCCTTTTTACTATTAACCTCTTGACCATCATAACAATAGTCATATCAAAGATATTATTCCACCATCAACCAATCATTTTATCATCATAATGATTTGAAAGTATGTGGTTTTCCATCACTATCCTTAAAACCTTAAAGATGAGCACCATGGCTCTGTTCATCACATATTTCACATGGAAAATTTCCTCCTTAGTTGGAACCCCACAATCATTACATCCATCTATCTTTTGTACCAAATAAAGCCATATCATGGGAACATATGTGTGGGTCGTGTACACACTTCTTCTACCCTCCTTGAAATGGTCTATTAGGGTTTTTCCTTAGCTCAAAATATACTCAAAAATATCTATGGATGCATCTTATCAAAATAAATAGATTGATCCCTTGAAGGAAAAATATCAAAAATAAAAATAATATTATAAAAAAATAAAATAGATTGATCCCTTGAAGGACAACTACCTATTTAAAATCATAGAATGATCCCTCAAAGGATGGCTATCCAAAATAAAAAAATTCAAAATTGTAGACCACTCCCTCAAAGGATGGCTACCCATGTAACAAGGCTTCCCACATTGATCAACCTTTAAAAATTTAAATATCAAAAGCATCCGAGAAATCTTCTAGCATCGATCAAATTTCCCATTAGAGTAAACTTCCCGTATTGATCGGTTTTTGTCAAAAATAAATTGATAGCTAGGGAATATCTCTATAAAACCATTGAAAGGATAACCTAATCTCCCACACAACCTATATATGTCAACCCTTCCCATGTTCTAGGAAGGTACATCTTATCACTTCATCTCTATATCCAAGATCCTATGTTTGACTACCCATTGTTAGTCATGTGTTAACATCTGTCATAAGGCCAAGAGTGCAAAAGCCTTCACTCTATTTTTATTCCCATCACATATGTATCAAATTCAACATAAAGAAATAATTCCTATTTTTATTCTTGTCCATGGTTAGGACACATTTTTACATACATTAGAGTCACTTTAAAATCAAATATCACTGAAACATCGCACCAAAACATCCATCGACATATATCAAACATAACATTAACCTCTATCAATATCTATCATAATATCAACATTTATCAATATTCATACAATCATGATCACATCTCAATATTATATCATCACATTAAAATAAAATAAAAAATCATAAATCAATCATATCAGTGTATCATTATGCATCATCTAGAGTCTCAAAACTTTGTGTATCATGAGTCTACATCAAAACTAAGCTTCACAAAGAGCCATATACATCAAAATGTCACGTTAAAATATTTTTTTCAACTAGATGCTTCCTCGAGTGCTACACCTATGATCACCATCAAGACATCTATCTATTCCTCTATCATGACCCTTTTCACCATTAGTCATATGTCTATAGGACACGAACCCTTTGGTTCCCCTATCACTTGACTTCTTGGCCTCGTAAGCCCACCTTTGTGGCAACACAATTTTAGTCCTTTGACCTCATCAAACCACCATATTTCCATCATTAAAGTCATATGTCTATAGGAAACGAACCCTTTTGCTCCCCTATCACTTGAATTATTAATCCCCTAAGCCCACCTTGGTGGAAACATCAATCTTCAATCCTTTGACCTCGTCAAAACATCCTTTTTATTTCCCTTTCCATCGTTAAGTCATATGTCTATAGGACACGATCCCTTTGGTTCCCCTATCACTTGATTTTCTGATGGCACCCATCTTATTTCTATACCTCATTTTGGGGCATCATATCTCATCTTCCCATCCTTACATCTTTCCATCTATCTCTTTCAAACTCGTGATCGATTCCCTTTTAGGTCATCAATCCCTAGTTTGAGGGGGAGAACCTCATCATATAATTATGCATCTTTCACATCCTTATCTATCACATCTCATTTTTTTCTCGCGTCTTGTCTAAAAACCACTCAACAAAAAGGGTAAAATGTAGACACCTAAAATTAGCACTGCTAATCCCCATGTCCACGTCCACTAACACCCCTTCATTATCACATCACTATTATATTATACATTAAATCCTTATCCTAAGTCTTATTTATCCCCATTATATTTACTCCTCGTAAATACCATTCTACAGACTATAAAATCCTTTTTTAATCCTCTTAAAACCACCCAAAACCAATTAGAAACAAAAATTAAATAAATTAAAACAAAAAAACAATTTCACAACCTCCCTAACCCACATAACCTCTTTCCAACACACACCCTTCATAAAAACAAACAAAAACCTCGATTTGGGAAGTAGTTTCAACCTTTTCTTGAAAAAACTTGATCACTGCGACCCAGTCCCAATCGTGAATGATTCATCTCAAACAAAATATCAATTTAGGAGGTAGTTTCGACCTCTTTACTGTAAAAACTAGATCACTCGACTTGACCCAATCGCTAGCAATTCTCTTTGGTTAGTGGCTCCCCTATATAAATGAATTTTGGGCCTTTTTTTTTTAGGCTAGGTTTCTCCATTTTAGTTGATATCTTATAATTGTATGTGGATTAAGGAATTCATATCACATTTTAATTTTCTCATAGCCTTCTCATAAAGCCAAGATCAACACAACAACATTTAAATACATCAATATACCTTCTTGACCTTTGGAGGCCATTATAACATCCAAGAATAAATGAAAAATCTTCTTGCATCTATAATCCTCCTCTCTTGGGTAATGTCACCCTTTTTATTCATTTATTGACTTATACGAGGTAAGCACTTTTTATTTTGCATTATTATATCATTTAATCATCATTTATAAGATTTAAATCGACATTATTTCATTTATTAACAACTTATACATTTCTATAGCAATCGTCGGTGAACCCTCTAATCACCAACAATCGTCATCAATCTTCCATAATCCCTATCTGTTAGATCATTTATTCCTAGATCTCATCTTTCAAACATCCATATCTCATCACCTATTACTAATCTACCTTTGCAGGTGCCTGTCAAACCCTATCAAGCTCCTTTGAGCCATATGTAGCACTTTATCAATTATCGAAATCAAACCTATCATCTTGCTCAGCTTTGTGAGTACACAACCATCTATATCCTTGCTCCTTTAAGACATTTTTGATCCCTAGACTCCCATTGGATTAGGTATCACCATCAAACCATCATATATCCTTGGACCACGTAAATCCTTGTGTTTACATTGTTGGTTATATCATCATTTATCAACTTCTAGGGATTGGAATTTTCTAGGAAATCCATCATATATCTATCTAATCCCATATTTTTTGAGTTTTTTTACATTGTAGGTAACCTATCTCATCGAAAGAAGTAGTTGTGTGTACACTTTGATCCATTGATGTCATTCATCCATCAAATATCATCTTGGGTATCGGTAAACCCCACCGTATTTCAAGGTCATTTTTTTATTTCACTTCATTAAGTTATAGTTGGAAATAAAAATCTCTAAACACCTATGTAAGAAATTCAATTGTACTTCATAAATTGCATGACACTTTCATGAGCTCCTATTACAAATATAAACACTAAAGCATCCAAGTCTCTCCTAAAAATTCCTAATTTTTTTCACATAAGTTAGAGTATCCACTAAAATAGGTATGAAGTATTAAAATAGGTAAAATATTTTAGATTACTCTATATAAAACATCCAAAGACCAAATATTCATGTCTTGACAAGGTCAACATCACTCAAAGCATTGTCAAATGATCAAGTTTCCAATGTAGTTCCATTCATATAGATATAAAATTATAGGTGGAGAACTACATGTGGTTTAAGGCCTCTTCAAATTAGTGTTGATGTAGGTATTACATGGATTGCACTTCTCTTGAAACATTTTTACAGTGTCTCCCACCCATGGTTAAGGTTTGAGTTTGGATCACATTATTTGGATAGTTTCATAAACATGCAACAACTAAGGATACAAATAAAACTCCATCAAATTTAATCATAACCACACAAAAATTTACAAAGTACCACTATACACATGATTCAAAGCATCTAAGTCCTTGAACACACCCTATAAAATCAATTAGTTCAACTTTCCAAGGCAATCACAGATTAACTAGAAGTATGCTTGTTCTTGTTAACTCAAGATGTTTCTAAATCTTTTCCCTTTGGCTTAAAATGATCTAATGGATTAATAGGACATTTTTAACTTGTTCAAGAATATTAGACCATGATAAGACATCCAATAAATTGGTTAAAACAACTAGGATTAGAAATTTTATTCACCTTTGCACAAACTACCTACTTTGGCTTCTTGAGAACACTTTTAATGGAATGGAGTGAGTTAGAATGATCCAATATGTCTCTAGGGAAAGTGATGATAGTTTTTAGTAACATTTATAAAGTTACATGTATCGGTAAGTTTATTTTATTCAACTCCTAAAGAAATTACTACTTCCTTTGCAACTCCTCTTCATCTTGGTCACTCCTTACCAATTTCGTCTCTCGATCCGAATCCCAGTATATTTACCAACTAAATAAAATTTCACATACCCATTTGGGTTTACATATTGAGTGCAAAACTCCACCTTATGTCTCTTTGTTATTTTTCTTAAAATCCACACTTCTAGTCTCTAAATATTGCCTCCTAGATTACTACTGATGCTTCTAACTACAATCACAATATTTTTTTCCTTTGCATGAACCTCTTATTACAAAATGACACTAGATTACTAATGAGGGAATACTGAAGATGATTTCTCAAGGGTTTTTCGTTTGAAATGGGGATTAGGCCCTCACAATAACTAGCTAGCTTAAAACCCTAAGGGTTTATTCTTACTGCCCGAGAGCTCGAGAATCCTTCATTAATGGATTAAACAAAAGTTTCATTATTCTAAATAAAATCTCAATGATATGTGCTTAATAATGGGGTATATTTAGTTTGACAAGTAAGACTCTTTAAGGAATTTAACTATAGGATGGTAAGAAATCTTCTAAATTTTCTCATCCAAAACAAAGTTCTTCCATAGTTGAGTATATACATACAAGTACGAGTAAATAGTCACCTTCCAAAACATTTAGAGGGTTGAAATAGTAAATTTATCCCTTGAACCTCATCCTATAAGTCTTCTTTTTGTTAACTACCTGATCTATTAGCTTCCTTCAACCACATTTACCAGTTAATGAGGATAAGGAAATAAATTTTCTCGAAGTCCGAGAAAAAATTACGAGTCTTCTTGTGGAGTAATCACTACACAAATCACTATAAGAAAAGAATAACCTCAAAATGTTCTAGAACGTAAATCATACAATGCTTCTACTAATCTAATACTCATGCATTTAAAATTATATAGTGTTCGTATACTAAAAAAATGTTATAAACTTGTCTACACACATAAATCCTTTTGAACCTGCCCTTAGAGCTCCAAGTTTTTACTACTCTTGATTAATCAATAGTTTCAAATTGATTCTTGATTGTGAAGAAATTACACCTCCACTACTACCTTGACATGTATATATTTCGATTCCAAGAGGTTTCTAACTTCTCCTCACTTTCTTCTTCTCCCACTACTACCTCCTCATCTACTTAAACCACTTTCATAGGTGGGATTAATGCTTCACATGGCTTGGGGAAGGGGGCATATACAACATACATCTCAAATCCTCTCTGCGTCTTGGGGCGCAACCGCATGAACACCTTGTGGATGTATCCCTTGATGGTAATATTTATCTAAGAATTTTGGATTCGGGGTCTCTACATATGCTAGTCTTGAGTTGTATCTGTAGGTTGCACACAGGGTGTGAACATTTGTGTCTACCTTATCTGCGTCAAAGGTCAACAACTATGCATCCTTCAACCAGTTGATGGCACACTTTAGGTACTTAGCGGTGAATGAAAATGGGAGTTTTCACCATGGCCCTTTCTCTCCTTTGGCCATCACAAACCATTCTAGACTAAAATGTTGCATGATTGCAAATTGAACTTGGTCCCCAATGATCTTTGAAAGCTCATGCAAGATGCGCCATTCATTTTTAAAAGATGCACGAAGTCTCTCATACCATTTGTTTATCTACACATTGTACACATTAGATTGACTCCCATCACAAGTGAATTGTTTGAATTGTATTGCAAGAGACGAGTGCATCGGTGGGTAAACCCACATGTTATCATCTAGTCCATCTGGGACACCAAGTTCCCAGAATAAAATTATTAACAAAATGGACCCCAAGTTATATTTGCTCCAAGGTCATTCTTCACTTGCACCTCCTCGATGATACTATCCACGATAAACTATGAAAAATTGTAATGTGCTCACTTGGACACCCTGTATGCAACATACAAGAACCTCTTGTTTATGTCCGTCCACCTCTCAGATGTGCCCAACTTACAACTAATGAGTCGGGAAGCGAATCTCACTACCGGGTCCGATAGATCCACAATAAATTGTGCCATTCCCCTTCTCATAGTTTAATTACTTGGTTATCTCTTCTACCTTCGCAGTGGCACTTAAATCAAGGGCCATGTCTTCACTTTAGTTTATAGGCCCATTACCATATGGATTAAATTTCCTATGAGTCTCATCCTTCTCCCGAAAAGTAGAAAAATTATTCATGCACTCGTGACATAAACCATCTGAACAATGACACATGTTAGCAAAAAAGGGCAGCTCCAAAAGCTACAAGACCCCAGTTTTCTACGACTCCCTCTTCATTAAATCATGTACCCTAGGGTTTCCTTATTCATCCAACCCTAGTATCTCCTTGTAGAGATCCACCTACATTAAATCATCATAGTTGGTGGTTCTATGGTTGAATTCACTAATTTTTCATCTATATAAATTCAAGCTCCACTTCCCTACCTTAATAACCCCCAAAGGATATTGCATTTCCAAATAGACTTTGACAGGTTATTCCTTTTACACCACTAGTCTCTTTGTACGAGCTTTCTTGGGTGGCATCTCCTTTTTTTGTCATTCTTCCATGCCCTAGGTGCTTCTAAATTTTCTTTTTCTGACCTAACTTAAAGACCTCCACACTTATCTCTCATGTAACCCCTCTCCGCTTTGATGTCTTATTCCCGATTTCTATACTACAAGATCATACCACAACTCACAAAATTTTACTAGTTCATGATAAGTACCTCGCTTTTATTCGTAAAACCCTCATCGCACTTCAAGTTGTGAGAAAAAAATTCGCTAAGTCAAAGTACCTGAATGACTACCTTTACCCTCTATTTATACTTTTCCAACACCTTAAAGTTCCTCCGAGCACATCTTAATGTATCTTTTTAATAAAGCACTTTATTTCACTTAAATAAACTTTCATGAATCCTCTTCCCATCAAAATTACAACCTTATGGCCCTCCAATACTACTTCACTACTACATATCTCCTTCACGTGCATCATCATGTCGAAGTACATCATCTCTCGCACTATTTACCAAGTAGTTCCCCATGGTGTTGCATTACTCTTGTTATACTACGTGATATTTTTCTCTTTTGTGTGCTTTTAAACTTTTCTTAGCACACCTTTATAACCACATGAATTTAAACACCTTATACACCGTACTACTCATTCTTCTACCTTTGCACTAACTAGTCCATCTTCTCAAAGAATTTGTCAACCATGCCCAAATATATTTGGTAATCCATCCACCCCACACTAAATGTATGTGCGGTCCTCTGTGCATGGAATCACTTACAATGTAATTAGCTACTGATGTACCAATGTGTAACACAACACCGAACAAATAAGAAAAAGTAAAACGACAAAAAAAGAAAACGCACAAAAGGGAAATGCGTTAAGGAAAACCTAATCTAATTGACAATACTACCTTATTTATAGTATGGGTTGAGCCTAATCCCATCGAAATAGCCTAGAAAATTTGTCCCATCCAATGCTTGTATCGCACGTGCGTGCGAATCTGGTATGAAAGATATAATATAAGGTCTCAACCAATGGAATTTTAACTTCCCGGGATGGTGCGAAACTTAGAATCATAAAGTAAAACCATCTGCCCAACCTCATATTTATTATTCTTAATGTGACGATCATGCCATGAATTTTTTCGTGCCTTCTCAATCCTTTTAACCCATCTAGCAAGGGATCATATTTCATCCAACTGCATTAACTTATCAATGCACTCTTGTAATGACTACTCATCGCCAATCCTCCTACGTGCACAATACATAGAGAGGTAACATGAAATCTACGAAAAATAGTTTCTACGCCAAAATCTAATTAAAATGACATGGCTTTGCTTAATATTTTATAAGTTGTTCTATACACCCATAGCATAGCCAAGACTTTGTCATCCTAGTCTTGTCTCCCAACATCACAAATATTGGTCAATGTGTGACTCAATATATTTTAAATTCCTTATTGGTCCCATTATCCTGAGGGTGATAAGGAGTAGTCTTATGATGATCAACCATGAAATCTACAAAAAAATCCTAACAGTCTCATTCAAAAATGAGCACCCCGGTCACTATTCAAACTCGGAGGAACCCATACCTGCTGATTATATTTTCCCACAAAAATCTTGTTTTTGTGGCTTCATGTAATCCCTCGTAGGCATTACCTTTGCTACCATGTTACATAATCAATGCAAGTAATGTTGTACTACGAACTTGTCCTTCATGCAATAGGTGAAATAGGGCCTAGAAAGTCAATTTCCCATTTCTCGAATGGTTCAATACTAGTTATTGGTCTCAATGGCATTTCATCCATTTTTCCTAGCTTACCAAGGCATTGGAAATGATCACAAGCCTTGCAATACTCAATACAATCCTGGTAAAGGGTTTCGTAGCAAAGACCTACAAATAAAATCTTCCCCACGGTGGCATTTCCTACATAATTCCCTCTTGCATTTCCACCATGTGCTTCCTACATGATTGCATCATGCTCATGTTCTAGTACACACCGATACAAGAACTCATCCCACCCTAACTTTTATAGGTATCCATTGATTAACATGTAGGGTGCTACGTGTGTAACTAATTTTTTCTCTCCAAGGTCTTCATCCCCTCCAGTGCCACACCTATTTTTAGGAACACAACAATATCTTCCAAGTCGAGAGCATGCACTTTGTAATCTAAATAATTATGCATCTGGCATTGTATCCTCAATGATCTATACATCCTCTCCTGAGTCAATCCTTGATAAATGGTCAAGCCCCAAATTACTCTTACTCGGTTTTACAACAACTGTAAACTCAAACTCCTGAAACAATAGGACCCACCTGCATATGCACCCTTACAAGATGAGATTTTTCACCAAGTACTTTAATGCCATGTGGTCCATATAAAAGATAAAAGGTGTCGCTAGTAAATACTACCTGAATTTGTGCAGCATGTATATCATCGATAATGCCTCATGCTCCATGGTAGTATAATTATGTTCTACTTGGGTTAGCTTCCTACTAGCAAAGCACAATGGATGGTTAACAATTCCCTCTCCAAGTTTTGCTAATACTACTCCAATATCCATCCTGAATGCATCAACATGTAGGTGAAAAATTTATCCCAAGAGGGAAAGAATAATATGGGCACAATAATGAGTCTATTATTTAGTGTGTCAAAATCCATTTTCTATGCCTCTCCCCAATAGAACATACTCTTGTGTTTTAGAAACTCCTCTAATGGTGTGGAAATCTTGGCATAACCCTTGATGAACTTCTTATAATACCCTATATGTCCAAGGAATCCGTGGCACAACGCCTGGTTGGTAGGTTTTCCCAATCCCATAATAGCCAAAAATTTGGTAGGATCCACCAACAAGCCTTCTTTACATATGATATGTCCCAACAAGGTGCCAAATGGAGTAGCAAAGACACATTTCTTAATGTTGAGGGATAAAATTAACTACTTTCCTTTCTCAAACATCAACCTCGGTTGTCACCATGGTCCTTCACTAATCCATACACCATCCAATAATCTAGGTAGAATTGTAAAAACTTATGGATGAAGTCCTGAAATGATTAAATCACAATGTAGAAAATTACGGTGGGCACATTATTAAATCCAAAGGGCATGACTCAGTATAGGAAAAAATTCCCGTTTAATGGAGAAAGTGTTTTTTTCTTATTCCTCCTTTGCAATTATAACTTGATGATATCATGAGAATCCATCTTTGAAAGAATAGATCTCACGTCGGGCTAATCCTCCTAGGATCTCATCGGGAGAGGGTTGGAAAAGGATTAATGACACACACCACATTCAAATCCTTGTACTCGACACAAACCCTTATCCTCCAACCTTCTTAATGTTGATGACCATCAAACTTATCCACTTTGATTCCTTGATAACCTCAATGATTCTTGATGTGATCATCTTGTCAATATCCTCCTTGACTTTGATGTGCATGTTCAAATTCATTCAATAAGGTGTCTTCTGAATTGGGTGTGCTCCCTCATTTAGTTTGATCCGCATATCTCCTAAAGAGTGGTGAAATCCCTTGAGTTTGTGATAACCATGCAGGAATAAATCTTGGAATTTGTGCAACAGATCAATAATCTTTGAAACCTCCCTTTTAGACTAGTAATCTCCAATAATGGCTTATTTAGGTTCTACCTGCTGAGCCAATGTTAACCTTTTTAGTTTTCGGGGTTTTGGTAAGCATGTGCTTGCTCATCAACATTATCCATAACCTCTCACGTACCCATATTATGGTTAACATCCAAGTTCTCCACCTCTTCACCATCTATTATGTATACCATCTTTCCTTTTTCCTTTTCCATGTAGGCGTGCTTAAGCTATACCTCCTTTGATTCTTCCTCATCGAAGTGCGCCTCCAAACTAGTTTCACCCAAAATCCAATACTCTATCCTCTACCAAGCACTATATCTCATAGTTAGGCACTTAAAACCTGCATCACATCATTCACTAATGGCTTAGGAATCCAATACTCAAAATTTTTAATAAGATTAGCCTTCAACTCCTAGTTTCTTGTCTGGCAGCGCAACTCTAAATGAATGTACCATGTGTGTGTGTAACTTGTAATGTGGAGTAAAGCTTATGCACCTATAGTGATGGAGGCAAGGCTTCTATGCCTTATATCCAGGCCTTTCCACATGCCTAAACATGGAATGAGGTGGTTTCCTTCCCATGATAGTCTTGTATAGCAGTAGGTGCATTGCTTCGGAGAAACCTAACAAAGAATGTGATTCTCACCTCACACCATTCTAGAAGGTTATCTCAATGGGTCGCCCACCAACGTGTTGTGGTCCCAAGAAAAGTATAGCTAAGCATACTTCTTCTTTCGATATCACATCTCCACTAGGTCTCCATTTCTCATAGGAAAACATCAAGGTTACCTCCCCTAGTGTAATCGAGAAATTGTTTTCCTCCCGTGCACCTTATTAAGAACACCTTTGTTACCCTCATCACAAAGCCTCTTAACTTCCTTTTGACTAACTCATTTGTCTCGTGTGCCTAATTTTCGCATGCCACACTAGTTGTATCACTTTTAGATTGAGCATCTTCCCACTTTATAATGCCTTATTTTGTTAGTTGCACAACCTAAAGGTCCTTGATAGTGCGTATGTAGATTTTATCTAGGTCTTCTTCTCCCAAGGGATTAGTATAGGGTGTTGAATTCTCATCCATTAAAGGAATGGTGACACATTCCTCCTTATCATCTTAACTTATATACACCTTATTGAAATGTAAGTTAGAATTGTTCTTATAGAACTTTGGGAGCCTAAGGAATCTTTGGAAAGTTGTCCACCTCAAAGTGCAAGCGCCAAGATTTCAAAGTCTCTAGTAAATTTCTCCCCTTGGATAGTTATAATAGCATCCTTTAAAACACCAATGGGCATTTCCTTTGTCTTATTGGCCATATAAAACACATTTGAAGATGGCTGTAATGGGGGCCTTCCCATTTGATTCCATGTGTCCAAGGTGAGAACATTAACTTTTACGCCCGTGTCAATCAGAATATTACTTAGGAGTCATCCATCAACAACTGCATTCAAGGTAATCTCCTTATCATAGTCAAGACTGTGAGGATCCAGTTAACATGCAATACCGTCCTCTCATGCCATCCTCCAACACTTGGTACTTTTCCTCTTAGCCACTCTCCTAACAGAGGGATGCTATTATCTTTTCTTATCATCTTGCATACCTCCCTGAATTCATCCAGATCCTTCTATGGAGCCTCAATGCTCTTCTTTTGATCTAATTGCCATGACTACTCCTTTAGGCATTAGATCTCTCCTTGTAGGCTTTGAATAACATCCATGGTTTCCTGATAAAATTCCTTCTGATGCGTAGGGTCTAGATACTTCCCATGCACCACTTATTCTCTTGTAACCAACGGTCTCTACTTTGGTATCTCCCTGGTGTGTGTAGCCTCAACTCGTGTTGTCACCAATATAGGTTCTAACTTTGACTCATGCACCACCCTTGGCATCCAATGTTGATCAACACGCTTTAGGCTCACCATCCCAATGCCCTTATCTTTCACATTATTTCACGTATCATATGTGTAGACACCTATAATTACGCCCAAGCAATTTAAATACTTAAATTGTGCTAATTATCCCCTTTCTCACAAATCAATGACATATCATCAAAATCACTCATTTTCCTCGTATCATCATTAATTAATTACACTAAGCTAATTAATTAAGTTTCCTATCCAACAAATACCTAATTAACGAACTTCGTTAATAAATCACCCCTTCTACCTAGACTAATTAATTATTATTAATTAATTAGCTTTCCCTTCCATTTAACCAATAAATCAATATTTAATTGATTTAATCCCCTTTTAATAGCCTAAATCATACTAATATTCCTCTAATTATCTTCTATAAGCTTACATCTACCTATTAGTTAATCATCTTTGATTAATTAAAACACCCCCAACTCCCATGACTTGCTAAACATGTATTAAACTCTTCTAAAGTAAGGTTACCTTTAATAAAGCAACCTTATCCATTCCTAATCATGTTTTACCTTTATCCCACATTCATGAGAATGTGTTGAATCCTTATCCTTTGGGCTATATAAAGAGGCCTCCCACCTACCTTTTTACTTACACCTAAAATCCTTAGAGAGCAAATGCAAAGAATATAGAAAAGAGACTAAGAGCTTGCACCTTTCCCTTTTGAGAGTTCATCATCTTGAAGAGTTAAGCCTCTTTCTTAAAGTGCTTGGGTCATATGGGAGGTGTCAAAAGGGTCTTGTAGCCCAAATTTGATTAGACCCCATTCCTAGGTTCTTGGAACATTAAGGACAACTATTTTGATAGCAATGGAGCTTATTTAGGTCCATTAATTTATTTGTTGTTAGAGAATAGAGGAGTTTAGATATTTAGCATTGTTAGTTTCAAAGTTTGTATTTATGAATGCTAGCATCTAACCCTTGTTTAATTCTTATCATGATGGTGTTTATGATTTGTTTTAGCTAAATTGTAGAACTATTTTAGGTGGTAGTTCTTGCTTCATTTGATTTAACATTAAGCAAAGTATACATGCACACATTTTGCATGCCCGGTGGGACTTACTCCATTGTCATTTGCACTTATTTCAAGTTTTTGTAGTTAAGTTTTATTTTTGGTTACTAACCCTCTTTTACACATGTTGATCTAACTTGTTTTTCTTAACTTGTTTTGTTGAGTTTTCAAGTGTTGAGTCTTCCTTGTAGGTATAAAGGAGGTGAAGTGCTATCAAAATTGGAATTGATGGGAAAATTTCAATATTTCTCCATGTTTTCATTTTTAGAGCTTACTTTTTCAACATTTTACATGCTAATTTTCTCAATTTCTTGAAAATTTTCAATTCTTGAGCATGTAGGTTAGTGTTTGATAGTGCCGAGTCTTCTATTTACATATTAATGTCGTGGGTTGTTGTTAAAATTTAATATTGGTGAGAAAATTTCAAGATTTCATCATGTTGTCATTTTTAGAGCTTACTTTTTCAACATTTTACATGCTAGTTTTGTCAATTTCTTGAAATTTTTCAATTCTTGAGTATGTAGGTTAGTGTTTGATAGTGATGAGTCTTCTATTTAGATATTAATGTGGTGGGTTACTGTCAAAATTTAATCTTGGTGAGAAAATTTCAAGATTTCATCATGTTTTCATTTTTAGAGCTTACTTTTTCATCTTAAATTGTTGAGCATGTATGTTAATGTTTGATAGTGTTGAGTCTTCTATTAATATATTAATGTGATGGGTTGTTGTCAAAATTGAATCTTGGTTGGAAAAATTTGCCCATTTTGTAGATTAAGGGATGTTTTTTTTGACATTTTTTGAGTGCATGTCAAGTGCATACCCATGAGCATAAGAGCATATGCGTAACCCATCTTCTCAAGGCCATAAATTTTTCTCCCGAACTCGAAATGACTCCATTTTTTTAGTTGGAAAGGTATTACAGTTAAATATGCAATGAAAACATAAATTAGAGATTTATACTTACATAAATTATAGGTTTTTCTGTTATTTTAAAACTAGTCATTTTCTAACATGTCTAATGTTTTGATGAATGTTGTATTTCCATGCTTACTCGATTTAGACCAAAGCATGTGTATACTCTTCTCTTGCACCTTTTGGTGATCTTGAGAATAAAAAAACTTTTATCTCTATCTTGTTAACATTAGAATTAAAATTGGATACTTCATCTTTCACTTTTTGCTTAAGGAATGAACCTTTTACAAAGCATTTTTCAATGGTCCTTTGATTTGAAGTTTTCCATTTCTATATAGTTGGGATAAAGTTTGTGTATACTCTTATCTTGCACCTTAGGGTGATTTTGAAAATAAAAGCAACTTTATTCTTCATTTTATAACATTTGGTAAATTGGAAACTTCATCTTTCACTTTTGGTTAAAGGGAATGAACAATTATCAAGAGTTTTGTATGGTTCATTGATTGAAAAGATTTTCTTTACTTTTTAGTTGGATTATTTGTTGTGTATGCTCTTCTCTTGCATCCTTGATGATCTTGAGAATCCAAATCAACTCTTAATCCTCTTTTAAATAATGTGATCTTCTTGGAGAACTACTAACCCTTGAGTGCGGGACCTAAAAACACTTGTCAAAGAAAGGAGTAACCAAAAAAAATAAAAAATACTAATATAGTTGTTATACAGGTTGCCAAAAGGTGTTCAAGAAAACCACACCTAATTAAACAAGATAAAAAGAACAACATATTCAAAACACTATATTACAGGTTTTGGAAAAGGGTACGTCCCTCTCCGCTCAACTGGAACATAACCCCTTTGGCATAACGCCTTAAGCTACAACAATGGGGGTGGTTCCAGGAACCCCAAAGTAGTCCACGCAAGAGGGAACCTTGTGGACGAAACGGGAAGTGCTCCGCACTACCTACTTGACTAGTGATTCCTTTGTGAGATAGCGTTACAAGTTGTCTGTTGTGGCGACCCCAGTGATAGTACACATAGATGCACTAGTTGCCTACTGTTCTTGAAGGGGGTAAAGTAAAGCCGAGATACTCCCAAACTAGTCAGTGTGACTTTTTGGGTAAATTGTGCTCGCTCATGGCAACTTTGTAACACCTAGGGCGAGAGAACCACCTAGGAGAATATACTTTGGCCAGGAGCCCACTTTGACCATTTTAAAACAGGTTTTGAGTTGTGAACCTTCTTTTTGAGAAATGTGTGACATATTACTTTTGCCTAGTTTTTACTTGCCTTAGGCGAGGTGAAACTCTGCTGAAGTGAGGCTAGCATTTTTTCGTCATTTTTTTTGATTTACTTCCTTCACATTCTTTTGACACTTTGTTGAGAAAAATAAGGGTGACTACCTTTGTGTTACCAATCGACTATTTCTCTCACTTTTATGTCCGTTTACGCCCATCCATGTTTGCATGGGTTAGTTAGTTAAATGTCTAAAGTGTGTGGAGGAATTTTCACGTCATTGGTAGCCATTGTGATCTTGATACCCATGTCAAGGTCATCATTGTAGTTAGGCATGGTTCATCACTGCAGACTTCCTTAGAAGAGTTAGCTTGTTTGTATCGTATCACTACAATTTCGATATTTACGTCTTGTTTCTTGTAAACTTGACATAAATACCTATATTGTATGGTTATGTTGCACACATTTTTAACTATTCCTAGCTATACTTTGAGCTTTTTAGTTCGGTTCTATTATTACCTCGATTTCAAAGAGTGCTAGGTGTTACTATTTGTGCGTGTTATATCAATAACACCTCGATATCAATACTTCACTTTCTCGCAAAGTGGGTTAACATATCTTGGTGATATTGTTGTGTCATTCACAAATTGTAATTGACACTTTTTGAGATATAGGTCTTAATCAAGTTTGAGCTCGCTCATTGTATATCTTGATTGGGAGATCACATTGACTTCTTGTTTTTACTTATGTTTTGTTCATTTCCTTGAACTTGGCATAAGTGAAAACATCTTGTTGATCATCTTTGCATCACATTTTCATATGGTGTATTTCCTTGTTGATTGGATTTGGGTTTCACACTCGCATGATTGTTCCTTGTGATTATTCATTCAAAAAACTTATTTTCTAGGACAATCCCTTTTTATCTCATCAATATTGTGTCGTCACGATGTCTATTTTCCTTAGACCTTCTTTAGAAAATCATGCACGCATCCCCATACTTACACAATGTCTAGTTGGTTGTCCTTATGCTACCCAAATTGACATGTCACTTCCTTCCCTTTGAAGGAGTTCCATCACACTATCTAGATCTAGACATTTGTGCTTAAAACAGTGCCAAAAATGACTAACTATCGTGCGGTTCCCCATACTTACAAAAATACAGAACCTAGGTTCAGCAATTCAAATCATAGGATTCCCATCACAACTAAACCTCGTTTGGTTCTTCGTGCTAGAGCTCCCATATGGGTAACTCGTTCCCCACCTTCATCTCATAGTCGGTGGTATGATTTAGACATGTCTGATCCAAATTATTATTCGAGTTCCCCCCACTCTTCTTCTAATTCTAATCCAAACATTTCCTCTTCTTTTGAGGATTCCAATCCAAATATTTCCTTTGACTCTTCTGAGGATTCAGATCCAAACTACTATTCAGATTCATCTAATTCGACACCTAAATCATCTAATACAACTCTTATGTTGCGGTCCTCCCTTTCTTCGCAGGACCCTTTTATCAGTCACCCCAATGACGTCTTCTTCCTTTGAAGATACACACAACTCCAAATCCCTCCAATCAGAAGTATAATAAAATTCTTGAATCGTGGTCCTCTCTTTCTTCACAGGATCCTTGTCATCATTCATCTAATGTGATGCTTGAATTATAGTCCTCCCCTTCTTTACAAGACCTTCATAAATCACCCCCACGAATCTTCCTTCGTGAAGATTCATGTGACTCAAAGTCCTTTAAGACAAACATTTAAATTGACCCATGGGTCACAATCTATAGACTTTGGACTTAATCCTACTATTTTACATATGACATACCATTGTATAGGTAGGTCCAAACCACCTTCTTCTACTCCTGAGACATCTAGCTACACATATTCTTCGTCCCCCACACCATCTTATTCTATCAATAATCATCAAACATCTTATAATCCTTCCACACCAAGTGAACCTATTTCTTCCAATAAACCCCTAGGGATCGATCAACAACTCATACTTGATTGATCTCTTTCGAATGAAGAAACAACAGGGGCATTTATAGGGGCATATGAAGATATTCCTTTAGTAGATTACTAAAAGGGATTATCTTTAGAATTTGATGCATCTCGCATATTGTGAGGCAAAGGTTGATTCCTTTAATCAAGAAATGGAGGAAGATCCTCGATCATCATGCAACTTGATCCTCCTCTTATTCTTCCATCTGCACATTCTTCATTATTTGATGAAACTCCTTGGTCTTACATAGATCCATGGCCTATCTTCTCATCACCTAATAACTCTTCGTCTATCATAATTCCTCAATCACAATCTCTTGTGGGGTCAATGCCAAGTAGATCTTCATCTTCATCTAGGTTTGGGTCACCTTCTAGTAGCCCTCCTCTTCTATTTGTGGGACATTTTCGAGTAGCCCACTATCTTCAATTATTGGGGCATATCTAATTAGCTCCTTATCTTCTATGTATGAATCACCCCGGTATTCCATCATCTTCTATTCTTGGGCCACATCTTGGTAGTCCATCATCTTACATCTATGGGTCACATTCTAGTAGCCCTTCTTCTTCTATTCTTGGGCCACATCCTAGTAGCCCTTCATCTTCTATTTATGGGTCACATCCTAAGTAGCCCTTCTTATTTTGTTCTTGGGCCACATCCTAGTAGCCTTTCACCTTCTATCCATGGCTCACCTCCTGGTAGCCCATCCTCTTCAATTCTTGGACCGTATCCTTTTCATCTATCACATATTTCTTCTATCAATGGTTGTGGCAAGCCCACTACCATTCCTATCGTTCATATCATCAATCGTAAATGTTTGCATTCTTCTCCTTCTCAAGGTCATAAATTCAAGCTTCAGCTTATAAGAAACCCAAACATGTTCATTATCAAGCTCAGGTCAAAACTTCTAAGAGCTCAAAATCCCCAACAACTGGAACAATCTCAAAGTTGTAAATCAAGCACGATTCAAGAATGCACATCAACATAACCATCAAGTATGGCATAAAGTGCATAAACCTCTGGATAGGGAACTCAAGCTTCTGCATACAAAATCCATGTTTCAGGATAAATCACAGTCCTTTGTTGAGTGTGAACTCACCATGATTATCAAGATTGGGGAAAACATGACTCTTGATAAACAAACACGCTTAGTCTCCCTTATCAAGGAAGTCGCAAACATCGTTGTTGGATCCTATCACACAGAGTGACTTTGTTAGTAACAACGGTTCAAATATATATATATATATATATCAAAAATCTAAAAAATTAAAAAAACAACAAAAATCAAAGGTACAAAGATCAAACATTGCAATCAGGTGTTGCGTACACATGGATATTTCTTTCTTCCCTTCCTTGCTATTCTTTTGCAAGTCTTCCTACCATTTTCATCCCTTTGGTGATATTTTGGTTATCTTATTTGCATGCATTTTGTGACATTTATCTCTATGGTATCTATTTTCCCCTGGTCTTTTATCACCTTGGTAAATTAAAGAACGATTGACCTCATGGAGATCTTATCACATTCAAACATCTAATAAACTTGTTGCGAAAAATTTTTGGACATATTTTTTGACACTAGCCAATGTCATCATCACAATCACTTCCACCTCCTTCCATCAAGCCATTAGTGGTTCTTAACCCCTTGTCAAACAAGAGAGCTGAAATAAGTTTTCAGAAAAGTAAAAGAATCAAAATCAATCAAAACTCAAAAGCTAAAAGCTACAAAGCAAAAGCAAATTAATATATAACTCTCTCTTGGGGTATTTCTAATAATCTCTATCGGGCTATGGACACCTAACTGGTAGTAGAGAAATGTTGTGATTAGAATCAAATACATCTCCATCGGGGCTATGGACGCTTGGCTGGTAGCGGAGCAATGTACGGCTATCCTTTCACCCTCCATTCAAAAATCACTTATCAAAATAAATCATTCCTACACATTGGCTAGGGTCTCTTCACTTGTTGTCTATTAAATCTTCATTTCGGAGGTAATAAAATCCATGTGCACACACTGGATCTCTATGAGTAAACAGATTAGTATGTTATCTCAAGTTTCTTTTTTTTGACCTTGTTCGGACTCTTACTCTAGTCCATATCTCATCTCACGATTTATGTCTTTGGCTAATCACTTCTTCATCACGAGGCTTCTAAGCTAAATTCATATCATTCTTCTACTTCGTCCGAACATCCATGTGTATAAGGTTACTTGTTTTCCATGTTTGCGGACACCTTTGTCCCCTTCCACAAAAATAATCTTCTCCTTCCTTTCTATCATGTGCTTTTAGGCCAACTTACGTTGGGGGCATCCTTGCCTCTTCCCAGCACTTCATGGGTTTACGTTCACCATCATGTTGAACCTATCCATAATGGCCTTGGGTCTCACTTCTACTTATGAATAGTTTACCTTTGAATACTCCCACCTTATCATTGGGACATTTTTGCATCTTCACCTTTCTGGTACGCACGTGGCCTTATACCTTATACATCCCATCTATCACTAGGGGCATCCATGCTTTCTCTTCTTCCTATACACAGTTTCATAAAACTTTTAAAATCAACCAAAACATTCAAATATGTTTAAGAAAACTTATAAAAATTGAAAATCATCCTATAAAACGTCACTCTTTGGTTTTCACTTGTTCATATGTGCGACTTGTGGATCATCTTGATCTACCTCCATCAACAAACGCTAGGGTGCTTCCTTCGTCTATACTCTGGGGCACAACGAGTTACCTGGTACTATTTCATAGTGCACATTGTTTTTCCATCAAACCCAAGTGTCCTCCGTTATTCCCCTCACATGTATCCTTGCTTGGGGCACCATCATCAACCCTTTTCATTAATTCACACAGGTCGTAATTGAATCTTGATAATAAAAACATTACATTATGTTTCTCTGTTAGTTTAGCTTGTTTACTTTCTCGTATTGCATTACATTTTGTATGTTGCATGGAGTTAGGCATCTTTCACTTTCTCGTATTGCATTGCATTTTGTATGTTGCATGGAGTTGGTGTTTTCAGCAATGGACAATTATTTGTAGTATGGATTTTCATGTCATTCTACCTTTGTCGTATGCTTATATTTTTCATAAGGACCGATGATGTAGTTCCTATGGCAATATGATGACATCAAATTTGTTCCAAACAAATAAGCGGCTAGAGGTTAAGCTCTTCTCTCCCCTCATCCATATTTCTTCTACACCACTTCCCTTTCACCCCTAATTCTCCCTCTCCTCGGGGCATCCTACCTTTTCCCCATTCTTCTGCCTACTTCTCATCTTTTTCGATCGTCGATCAGCTTCCTTCATCACCCCATTGACACTCGAGGGGGCATCTCTCCCTCCTACTAATTTTTCTTCTATCCCTTCAAAATCTCTTCTGTCTACTATCTTTGAAATGACATCACTTACACCACCCCAAAGAGGGGCAAATGTAGACACCTATAATTTTCCAAGCAATTTAAATACTTAAATTGCACTAATTATCCCCTTTCTCGCAAATCAATGACATATCGTCAAAAGTACTCATTTTTCCTCATATCATCATTAATTAATTACAATAAGCTAATTAATTAAGTTTCCTATCCAACAAATACCCTAATTAACGACCTTCATTAATAAATCACCCCTTCTACCTAGACTAATTAATTATTATTAATTAATTAGCTTTCCCTTCCATTTAACCAATAAATCAATATTTAATTGATTTAATCCCCTTTTAATAGCCTAAATCATACTAATATTCCTCTAATTATCTTCTATAAGCTTACATCTACCTATTAGTTAATCACCTTTGATTAATTAAAACACCCCCCAACTCCCATGACTTGCTAAACATGTATTAAACTCTTCTAAAGTAAGGTTACCTTTAATAAAGCAACCTTATCCATTCCTAATCATGTTTTACCTTTATCCCACATTCATGAGAATGTGTTGAATCCTTTATCCTTTGGGCTATATAAAGAGCCCTCCACCTACCTTTTTACTTACACATAAACTCCTTAGAGAGAAAATGCCAAGCATATAGCAAAAAGACTAAGAGATTGCACCTTTCCCTTTTGAGAGTTCATCATCTTGAAGAGTTAAGCCTATTTCTTAAAGTGCTTGGGTCATATGGGAGGTTTCAAAAGGGTCTTGTAGCCCAAATTTGATTAGCCCCCATTCCTAAGTTCTTGGAACATTAAGGACAACTATTTTGATAGCCATGGAGCTTACTTAGGTCCATTCATTTATTTGTTGTTAGAGAATAGATGATTTTAGATATTTAGCATTGTTAGTTTCAAAGTTTTTATTTATGAATGCTAGCATCTAACCCTTGTTTAATTCTTATCATGATGGTGTTTATGCTTTGTTTTAGCTAAATTGTAGAACTATTTTAGCTGGGTAGTTCTTGCTTCATTTGATTTAGCATTAAGCAAAGTATACATACACACAATATGCTCATATAACTCGAGCACTCTTGATACTTGTGATTCTTCCCACACCAAGAGCATTGCAACAAATCGGGACTCTCACATTTGTAATGTTATATAGATCCAAAGTTATAACAGTTCCACGAGGAAATTCAACTCTTCCTCATTCGCAATGCCATGGCCTCGAATCAATCTCAAGCCTCTTCCATGACCTCCGTTAGGAAATAAGAGATAAAATATGTGGAATAATCCCTCACAGAATCACAACAGTAGAAACTAATATGCATAAATTATTACGGATCTCAAATAAAAGTGCGAGAATAAAATAACACAACACAAAGAGACAAGATTTAACGTGGTTCACCCAATTTGGGCTACTTCCCCAAAGAATCACTTCCTCAAATTTTATTACAAGCCATTGCTCTCTCAATACAATACCCAGATCTGTTTGGAGCAATGCTCAACAAAATCTATAGAATTCATAGCCGAATTCAAAACACATCTGCAATGTTTACATTATATCTCTATCATATGCATAAAACCATATAAATAGACAACTACTTAAGTAGTTTTACAAAACCATGGGTATTAAAACCATGGGCAAAAATCATCTCATAAACCTATGGGTCAAAATCCTACCCATATGATAAAATCACATTTCCCAATATATCGGGCATGTTTTAAGGCCCGAAAAAAAATTGGCCCTTAAAACGTGCCCAATATATCGGGAAACATGATTTTATCATATGGGTGGGATTTTGATCCATAGGTTTATGGGACGGTTTTTGCCCATGGTTTTGATACCCACGGTTTTGTAAAATTTCTTGAGTAGTTTTCTATTTATATTGTGTTATGCATATGATAGAGATATAATGTAAACATTGCAGATGTGTTTTGAATTTGGTAATTGTGTGAATTCTCAGTAGAGTTTGTTGAGCATAGCTCCAAATGGATCTGGGTAATGTATTGAGAGAGTGGTGGATTGTAATAAAATATGAGAAAGTGATTCTTTGTGGACATAGCCCAAATTTGGTGAACCACATTAAATAATATCTCTTTGTGTTGTGTTATTTTATTCTAGCACTTTTATTTGAGATATGTAATAATTTCTACATATTAGTTTGTACTATTGCGATTTTGTGAGGGATTATTCTACATATTTTATCCCTTATTTCCTAACAATTAGTATTAGATCTTGGTTTGGTTTGTTGAAGTGTTGAATCATAGGGAAATTTTTATCTTGAGTGGGAGCTATGACAGATGATGGAAGATCTAGGGTTGATAAATTCAATGGGTAGAATTTTAGTCTTTGGAAGATGCAGATGGAAGATTAACTTTATCAGAAGGATCTTTATACTCCACTATTTGAGAAGGTGAAAAAAACCTTGAGCATGATAGATGTGGAATGGGATTTTATGGATAGGAATGCACTTAGGAAAATTTGGTTATGTCTTGCATCTTTGGTATTTATTAAAGTTTCAAATGAAAAGACTATAAAAGAACTGATGGATGCATTAGGGAAGTTGTATGAAAAACCCTCTGCCTCAAATAAGATATTTTTAATGAAAAATTTGTTTAATATGAAGATGTCTAAGAATGGTTCAGTAGCAGATCATCTAAATGATTTTAATATGGTTGTAAATATGCTAGCTTCGGTTACAATAGAATTTGATGAAGAAGTTAGGGCTTTATTAGTTATGTGCTCTTTACCTGAGAGTTGGAATAGCCTGGTAATGGTGGTAAGAAACTCGGTTCCAGCTAACTCAAAGTTGAAGTTTGAGGATGTTGTAGGGGTGATTCTAAGTGAGGAAATGCAAAGAAAATATCTCGGTGAATCTTCTACTTCAGGGAATGCTTTGACAATGGAAACTAGAGGGAGACAGAAGAATAGAGGAAACCATGGAAAATCAAAGGATCGGGCAAGGTCAAAATCCAAAAGCAAGATAGTATGTTGGCACTGTGGAAAGTCTGGGCATGCAAAGAAGGACTGTTGGGAGCTTTGGGACAAGAAGAAACAACAAGAAGAAAACAAGGAGGCAAATGTGGCAACGGTAATGTATGTCAGGATGCTTTGATTCTTTCTTTGCACAATATTATTGAATCTTGGGTTTTAGATTTGGGGGCTTCTTTCCATGCTTCTCCACATAGGCATTATTTTGTTGATTATGTTCAAGGAGATTTTGGGCATGTTTTTCTTGGTGATGATGAGCCGACTCTTGGAAGGTTACCAAGGGTGCTCTTGTAGTGGCAAGAGGTAAGAAGGTTGGAACCTTGTATTTAACCACTTATAGAACTAATGTTTGTAATCTTGTGGCTTTAGAAGTAGATACAACATTATGGCACTATAGGCTTGGTCATATGAGCCATAAGGGCATGGAGATCATAAAGAAGGATTTTCCTGGATATACAGAAACATGTTTAGAGTTCTGTGAGGACTACATATATGGGAAACAAAAGTAAGTAAGGTTTCTCAAGGTTGGACCTACAAAAAGAAGAGTAAGTTAGAGTTGGTGCATTCGATGTGTGGGGACGGCTCGTATCATCTCTTGGGAAACAAGGAAAGTTTGGGTTTATTGTATTAGAAAAAAATCTGATTTATTTGACACTTTTGTTAAATGGAAAGGCTCGTAGAGAATGAAATAGGTCTTAAGCTAAAATGTCTTAGGTCGGATAATGGAGGGGAGTAGTGCAACAATGAATTTGATGATTACTGTTCTAAGAATGGAATCAGTAGGAAAAGATGGTTGCGGGAACTCCGCAATGTAATGCGGTATTAGAAAGGATGAACATAACAATAATGGAATGTGCTAGGAACATGAGGATACATGCAGGATCGCTATTTCTTTTTGGGAAGAAGTGGTGAGCATAGGTGTACTTGATAAATAGAGGACCCTCAAGTGCCTTGGATGGAGGCATACCTGAGGAGGCTTGGTATGGTAAGAAAGTTGATTATTCATTTCTTAGAGTCTTTAGATGTGAGGTGTTTGTTCATATAGATAAGGATGATAAGACCAAGCTAGAGGCTAAGTCAGAAAAATGTACTTTCATTGGTTATGGTGGTGATGACTTTGGATATAAATGTTGGAGTATTAAGGACAAGAAAATCATTTGATCTAGGGATGTGGTCTTTAATGATAAATTCATGTATAAGAAGTAGTTGCAAGAAAATAGGGAAGAATCCAAGAAAGAATATACAGCGGTAGAGGATCTTCTAGATGGAAAAGTGACACATGAATCAGTTCAGAACCTCCTCAATAGGAACCCCAAACTCCTATATTGAGGAGGTCTTCTAGGGTAAGAAGATAACCTGAATTTTTTTCTCCTTCTCTTTATTATTTATTACTCACTGATAGTGGAGAGCCAAGAGAGATTTGATGAAGCAATGCAGGTAGATGTTAGGAAGAAGTGGGAGCAAGCCATGGATGAGGAGCATCGAGCTCTCATGGAGAACCAAACATGGGATTTGGTGAAGCTACCCGAAGGCAAAAGAGCATTACAGAACAAGTGGGTGTTCGAGTCAAAGAGGAAGAAGGAGGAAAGAAAAGATACAAGGCCCGGTTGGTGGTCAAGGGGTCTACGCAAAAAAAGGTATATATTTTGATGAGATTTTTTCTCCTATAGTAAAAATGACTTCTATTAGAACTGTTCTAGGAATAGTTACAGTAGAAGACTTGCACTTAGAACAAATTGATGTAAATACTGCATTTCTCCATGGTGATTTGGAGGAGGAACTATATATGCAGCAACCATAGGGCTATGAGGTCAAAGGTAAAGAGGAGATGGTGTGTAATCGAAGAAGAGCTTGTATAGCTTGAAACAAGCTCCACGTCAATGGTATAAGAAATTTGATAGCTTCATGATGGAGCAAGGTTATATTAAATTTCATTCCGACCATTGCATGTATACAAAGAATTTGAGGATGGCGGTTATATTATCCACGTGTACGTATGTGGATGACATGTTGGTTGCAGGTAAAAACATGCACGAAATAAAAGTACTCAAGAAGCATTAAGTGTGTAGACACCGAAATCGTGTTGTAATCACCTTGGTCCCCTAGTGTATCCCTATAATCACTTCCTCATCCTCAACACCTTATCATCTACCTCCCCGTAACCCACACATTTTAATTTAATTACTTTAATTAAATTAATGCCATTTACCTCCATACATATTAATTTAATTATTTTAATTAAGTTAATAACCTTTTACCCACACACATATTAATTTAATTATTTAGATTAAATTAATTCACTACCCTCACACACCTATTTAATATAATTGCCTTTATTAAATGCACCTCACCTTACCACCCCCATCATTTGACCCATTAACCTAAACCCTAAACCAATGTCCTAGATAAAACCTAACATTAGACCCATCCCCTCACCTCACATTTAAAAGCATCCTAAGGTCAGGTTTTCATCCGGAGAGAAAAAAAGGAGAACATTATCAAATAATGGAGAATCTTCCTAGGAAATTTTTGAACAACTCGAGGTATCTCACCTAAACTGATGTCGGTTCACCCTAAACTGATGTCTGCTCACCCTAAATCAACACCAGCTTATACCGTGAATGGACCACATGGCCTATTTAGACCCATCTATAGCTTTGTAATATGGGTTAAAAACTTCGATCTTGAGTTTGATCTCTCTAGACATGAAAATAGAATGAAGATTGATTTTTTATCAACAAAGGAAACCAAATACACTAGCACAACAATGAAAATTTCTTCCCAACATTCTCCATTGCAACAACTTCTTCATTATTATTCAGACCTGTACCTCACAAAAGAGTAAGTATCCTCCTTCCATATATTTCATTTTCTTATCATCATCTATAGTGTTTATGGTAAAGGAACCTATTCTTTTACCCTTTGTCCTTTCCCTCTCTCGAGCTTGCATCCACCTTCCATACCTATTCATCTTAATACTTGGCCCAATTTCCTATTTGACCTCCTCCATAGTCTCAGATCTTATGCAACATATCTACACCCCCTCTATGATTAATCCCCGTCTTCTATCCACTCCACTTTTGCCTCAAAACTCCAAAATTCGGACTATGTGATTCCACCAACCCTTGACTCAACCATCATCGGTTCTCTCTAACCGTCATCGGTTACTGATAAAACCATCATAGGTTCTATAAAACTATGGTTGGTCTCTGTGTCCCCTGATCTCTACTAGAATAACAACATGTTTCTGACATATACCTACTTGGACACCTATTTGACCTTCAGATCTGTCTAGCCTATCCTGTTAGCTTAGATTCACCTACAACCAACCTACTTGATCTCTGGATCTCCTTCTAGCCTACCATGTTAGATTAGATCTAGCCTATTGCATTTTATATGAGACACCTAAATCATACTAAACTACAGTAGGGTGATATTTACTTTATTTTAGCATTGAATTATTTTAAACAAGTGGAGTGATAACCATCTAGGAAGTATCACACTTCCGGGATCTAGCACATGTTAGGAAGTCCACTTTATATATATTTTAACTCTCTTTTATGGTCTTGTTTTGGTACTTATACAGGTAGTTCCTCCTAGCCAAAAGGAAGGTCTCACAATCAATTTGATTCGAATTCGATATGCATGCATATAACCTTCAACCATCCTAAAACAGGTATTCCTCTTACCACCTTTACCTTATCTATTTCGTTAAGTACTTTTCAGAAAACTAAGAAATCAGGTGAAACATTTTAGCATGCCTGGTGAGACCCATTCGGGGTTCCTTGCATCTTTCTTCATTCCTAGGTGAAAAATTGTGTGTGTTTGTTTCCCTTCTATTTGCATTCACATTAAAACTTTCTCCTTGGTAACATTCTCTTCTTTCTACTTGCTCCAAAAGACACATTTATTTTGATGTATTTAAAAAGAACCTTCTTATTCTTGTTTTCTACATTTTAGTGAAAGAGCATCCCTCTTCCTGTTCATCTATTTTTTTCATCGAATATCATACTTTCGATTTGGGTTTAAAACAAGTGCACTGCATTCTGATTTAGCTCATTAGCTCACATTAATTGAGGGCAACCTATACGATGGAATTCATGACCAGCTGATGGTTGACAAATGAATCATAGAAAAGCACTTCTATCCTTTTATTTTTCTCTGAGTCTTACCAAACCACACAAAAATTAAAACTACATACATTCTTAAACAACATCCTACTTGGAAGAAGCTGTAGGTGATCACACGATCATAGTATAGTGGGCACCTAGCTCGCTGCTCTGTCAAGTCATACTTTAGAGTGAAGCCCACCCCACCATAACATTCTTGAAACCTCACCCTTTAGAATTCTTTCTTCGTAGGAAGCCTTCCTCACCAAGAAATTCTATTGTTCTATTCATAACAATCAGTCCATACAAATAGCATAAGCTGAACAAACGTAATAGAATAGGCACTCTAGGAATGTTCTTTCTTAGTGTTCTACTTGATTTGTGTTTTGAGGTGAGAGCTTTCGATCATTATTTTTGTCTTTCCTTGCACACTCCCAATCATAGTTGGTGTATTCTAACTTCGTTTGAGTGTGCTTGGACCACATCTACATCATTCTCAGACTTCTGGGTTTGATTCAACACCAAATTTTTAAATCACAACCATTTTTCTTATTCTCTGTTTCAATTTCACATTAATCGCTATGGTTATCTTTAATTGTCACTGGTTACATTCCAACCGGCATCGGTTTAACCCAACCGGCGTCGGTCTGAAGTCTTTTTAGATACCTATCCAAAAGACACCTATTTAACTTTTTGAGCTGTAAAAGGCTCCTATCACCTTTCATATTGTCATTACTTCAATCAAAGTCACCTTACGTCTCATTCTCAGTGTGAAAATTTTTAGTCTGGGACCATTATTTAACATACTATTGATTTTTCACAAGAATCGACACCCGATTGAGCCTAGTGGCATCGATTTACCCAAACCGGTGTCGGTCACCCTGTGCTGTTTTACAGCTCACCAATGACCTAATTCACTCACCATTGACTATTTTCCTAGTTTTGTTGTGTTATGTGCCATTCAGACATAATACAGTCTCACCAAATCAGTTCCTACCCACATGGTTCTGACCCATAGTCAAGAAAGTGCCCTTGTATTTCACGCTAGTCAGCTACTGCTCCCACCTAGCCCTTCATCACCTAGTCCTTCACCACCTTCCATCTCATCATCCATGGATCCCAATCAACCTATCACCATTCCTATAGGTGACACAGAGTTTGCACGACTCTTGGATCAGAATCCCACTACTTTGAGCCACTACCTCACCCATGCCTCCACTCGAGATGCCTCGGGTCAATTGATCTATGACATGCCCGTATCCTTATCTCCATCCCTAATGATCACTTCCACCTCGGCCACACCTCCTACCATAGTGACCTCACCCATTTTATCCCCAGTTGTGTCATAGTTAGGTCCCATGCCAGCTTTGACTACCATATATGCCACCTCTATTGCACCCGTAGTCTCCACCATACCTTCATCCACCACCCAAAACATAGCATCATCCACACCTATTATCTCATATATACCAATTGCAACGCTACCACCCTTGGTGTTGGTAACCTCTACCCCATTTCAAAACATTTTCCTTTCTATTCCCCAATCTCTACCTCCCATCTCTACCAGGGTCACTACGAACGTCCCACCCTCACATACCTACTACTAGCTACCTCCTGTTTCATTGGTCATTCAATCTAGGTATATACCCTCTATGTCTTTCTCTCAATTCCCACCTCCTTATTCGACAGCACCATATTCTGGAATTTCATATTCTTCATGTCCAACAACAACCTCCTTTCTCTTGGGGGTATCCAATCTTCACAACCTAACAATGAATTTATCAAGTTAATGATAGACAAGATGCAGACATTAGAAGCATTTGTTTCAGTGCCCAGTAATTCTCTCACCTATGAAAAAATTTGTAATGAGCCTACTCACCCATCCATTCCCATTTTCCCATATCATGTACACTTTGGGAGATGCCTAAGTTTAACCACTTTAACAATAAGGAAGACCCGCAACAACATTTGTAATCTTTCAAACATGGGTGTTACTTAATTGCCCATGATGATGCTTTACTTTTGTGAACCTTTCCCATGTCCCTAATCGTCCAGCATTGGACTAGTATAGTGGATTACCTAGACATTCCATCTTCTCATTCAACCAAATATCCCAATCCTTCTTGGATCACTTTTCGATTAACGTCATCAAGAAGGTTACCATGACTGATCTTTATTCTACGTGTCAATATGACGATGAATCTATCACAGATTTTGTCACTCATTGGCATAGCCTAATCAACCAACTCACTTTCCAATTACCACGAACTAAGCTCATAGAGGTCTTCACATGAGCCTATGATAGACATATTTCACCTACCTTATAGGTGCAAACCTTCCAAACATTCGATGAGGCTTTCACCATGGCACATAAGCTCGAAATTCATGCCATCGAAAAGAAGAAGATACAATTATGAAACAAGAACTTGTTTAAATCACATGATACTTCCTCTTCCTCGAAACCTCGGATGAGTTACTCTAAAGCCAAGGAACTGATAATGTAGTGGTACTTAAGGCTGGCCCCCTTGCCATCCATCCAATCATGCTAAACCTTCAATCTGTCACTAGTCCAAGCCTTCCAATTCAAATGAGAACAAAAGAAATACACCTCAATTGGGGAACCATATTCATCTGTTTTAGAAAAGGTTTTTAAAGTTAATGCCATCACCCTTCCTCCTATCAAACCACATACTGGTTTTGACCTCTCTCACCCCATACCAGGTTGGTATAAGGAAAATGAGTATCAGTAACTATCAAACATGTAAATGGTCATGTTGTATATATCTTCCTCCTCGGGTAGATATGGGAATAAAAAAAATTCACACCTTGGTGCAGGTAAATGGTGCATGACATAAGGTGTCAACATGAAGAAATTCGTGCCTTGGCATAGGTAAAGGGCGCACGACATAAGGTGTCGACATGAAAAATTTGTGCCTATGGCGCAGGTAAAAGGATGTTGACACAAATATGGATGCGCCTATGGCACAAGTAAAAGGATGTCGACACAAATATGGATGCGCCTATGCAGGTAAAAGGATGTCGACACAAATATGGATGCACCTATGGTGCAGGTAAAAGGATGTCGACACAAATATGGATGCGCCTATGGTGCAGGTAAAAGGGTGTCAACATGAAAAAATTTGTGCCTATGGTGCAAGTAAAAGGATGTCGACAAAAATATGGATGTGCCTATGGTGCAGGTAAAAGGATGTCAACATAAGGATGGATGCACCAAGGTGCACCTTCAGGAGGTGCAACATTTTGAGCACTGATAGGAAGTAGACCCTGACCCAGATATTCAGACGGCCATAACTTTTCACAGGGAGCTCGGATTCATGCAAGGTTGGAATTTTCAGAAATCTTACGAGGTCCTCTATCCAACTATGACTAGATATATTTAATTAGGTCAGAAAAATTCTTAAAAATTAAAAATACAGTTTGCCACTTTTTTTTTGGTTTGCTAGGGTTCTCACCTATCACCATAATGAGATAAATTAAATGTAACCTAGAGGTGGTTGGGGTAGATTTGGATTTCCTCTCTCTTCCTCTCTCATTCTTCCTATAAATTGTAAGGAGGGGCTTAACTTACTAAAGGTTGGACATTCTTTTTGCCCCTCCCTTCTTCTCTTTGGCGGTGAGTTTTGGAGTTCAAACCTCCCATTTAAAATCGTAATGCAACTTTGCCTCTTGGCATTTTATAGTGTATTGTATCAATCTTTGGAAAAAATAATGCATGTCTGTGGATGATTCTCAACCCTCTCTATGTTTATTTGCATCCTCCTAATATTTCACTAAAATTTTGGTTATCTGTGCATGATCTTGCATTGCATTTTAACGGTTTGTGTTTATTGGCAAGACATGTGTTCTTCATTCCTCGGTGCATCACCTTTGTTAGTTTAGATTTATTTTTATGCATCTTCTTACCTTGTCTCCTTGGAAAGTTAGATTAGTTTTTGATTAAACCCTCTATATTTTTATGTGTGCATCTGAACAGAGGAATAGGAACCGGCCTTCATCTGGAGAGCTTTTCCCGATTCACAAGGTCCCACACTTGGGAAAATCTCCATGTTATGAAATCGTACTGAGAGTCTCAACGCATCGAGTTGTAGACATTCAAGGGTGCTGTGATTCGCCATCAACAAGTCATAGTGACAAAAATTGTATCACCTTTAAATTTTTTTTTCGTAATGCTCGAGAGTGGCGAGTTAGTCCTAGATAACCCTAATGCACCTACCAATCAAGACCTTCATATATTCAAGAAACCATTCCCTAACCATTCCCCATCTAATTATCAAATTGGTGATGCCTCACACAATGAAAGTAATACACGTGAGGTACATGTTATCTTTACTAACTTACCACTTGATTCCCAAATATCTCCTATCCCCTCAATTGAGGAAATCCTAGCCCAAAATCCTCTACCCGCACAGGAGCCTACTTTATCCATTCCTCTACCCATAGAGGAAATCCCTTCACCACCGTGACATGGATGCAGAGAGGAGTCCCTCAAGCAGCACTGATATCATTTCCCCTTTAGCTTCCCCACCCAGTGAGTTGCTACCAATTATACCTCCTCCACTCACAGAGGAGTACCCATCGTCTTCTCCACCTATTCAGGATCCAATAGATTTTCCATTACCACTTAGTGACCATTCTCCATCAGCTACCCAAGATCCTGTAGACCTACTTTCGGCTCTCTTACCTATAGAGACCAAAGCCAGTGAATTCCCTATTTCTTAGACACATTTTACAGGAATCACCACTCACTCCACATCTACCTCATGTACCAAAGTGTCGTTCTCATGTTTGGCCGATCGCCTGGACTATGTTGATAAGGCTTCACTTTGGGGGTGTCTCTTACTCCCGGTCTTGACCCAAATGCATTCATATTCCACTAACATGTCTACCATTTATTTGAAGATGTTTCAACAACCCAAACCACACATGAACATAACTCTCGATACATCTTCTATTACATCATCCTCATCTATACTCACCCTCTACTTGCTAGCCGATGTGTTCCAACATCATCTCTTGTATCTAAACCCACTAGTGTTCTAGGGGTCACACCCACATCAAACCTTACACATCCTCCTATTAGGATACACTTGACCACATCTTCCCATATACCTATTGAACCTATCCCTCAACCTAAATGAAAAACCCAACCTTCTAATCCACATGCACCGACCTCACCAACTACACCTTTATCACCTTCACCCCTACCATCCATCTTGGGACCTCACCCCTCTACCTTAACAAAATCTACTCTCTCTAGGTGTAAACCTAAAATTCCCTTGACCCCTTCATCACATCCTGTAGCTCTACCTAGGTGAACCTTGCATCCTTCATCACCATCTATAACTTCTTTTCCTCCTATCCCACCATTACCTTCTATACCTCCTTCATTACCTATAGACACCTAAAATTGGTTACCTAATTTGGTGTCCCTCACATTCGTTTATCTTCTTGGGTAACCTAGGGCACGTTCATATCACCATGGCCCCCTTGGGGTATTATTCAATTTTTGATTTAAACACCTATCCTAGGTTTAATTCACCCCATTATGTTTTACCCATGAGTAATTAAATATTAACTACTCAATTACACCTTTTTACATGTATCCTAACCACTTATCTACCCCATATCTATTCTATCCATATATCCCCCCTATTTCTCCTCCTCCCAAACCGAGCAATGGGATATTTCCCATATTTGAGGTGACAGGATCACTCTCATCTTTCCAGAAATCACTCCTTTTGGCCATTTTGGGAGTCTATTCCCTGATCGGCGCCGACCGGTACTCGGTCAACATGAATTTTTTAGAATGGTACCAATTTCATCTCGGTCGGCGCCGATTACAAATAGAGGCCCAGAACTCAGTTCTGGTTAGACAGTCAGACGGTGAGATAGATAGTGAGTTAGACAAGGAGAACGAGAGATTTTTGAGCATCAAGTCTGAGCATCATCTATCAAGTGAGAGTAAATCCTATCCAAACCAATCCCTGAGAGGAGTACCGTTACTTTGCTCCTGCCACATCAACATCGTGAGTCTTCATCGATCTCTTGGTGACTCTATTCTTGCATCCAGCACAGGTGGAGCCTTGGCAGTATCCCTACAACACTTGCAGATCCAACAGATATTGACGATCTAGTCTCCACTGTCTATTTATCAATCTTCCTACAAATTTTCCCAAGTCGATGCCGATTTATATCATTCGACACCAACCTACATCAATCGATGCCGATTTGAATCAGTCGATGCCGATTTTCCTAATCGACACCGATCAGCCTGCAGACAGGTAGAAGAACTCAGGTAATAGTAATCCAGCATTATTTTTTAGAATTTCTTGTTTCTTGTTACTTCCTGTCCGTTATTTAGATTTTGTTTATTACTTTTGATCAGAAAATCTAGTCCTTTACGTACATCTTTTATCATGTATGCTTCTTTCCTTAATTGAAAATATGGACTGACATCCGCCGAGGGAGCTTATCGCTTCCTGGACCCACTTTTTGGGTAGTCCACCCAAATATCTTTTAACGTGGTCTTTTTCTATCAAGCATTTGTGTCTCACAGTTTCTTGGATCTACTTTGCAGGATTGCTTGTGTGCACCCGTCTTGTCTACATCGGCTTTCTTTTCCATCTACATTTCCGGATCTTGTCTATCAGGTATCGATTTTATTTGAGTTTTTCAAGGCTTTTGTGTTTAGTTTGGTACATTAACTTGGACAGGTAACAAGCGTGAAATTCTTGATCTACATTCTGGCACGCCCAGTGGGACCCAACCAAAGTCCCTTATTGGTAAGTTCATCTCTTTTCCAGTTTTGAGCTTTGTTCTTTTTCTTCACTGATTTTTATCAGTTGTTCTTAAGCATTTCCTTCCATCATTTCAGTCTTGCTGCTTTCATTTCTGAATTTGCAAAGTTAGATCCTTTCTTTTTTGCAAATCTCAATTCCAATTTCTATTTCTAAAAATTAGTAAATATTTCATTTGATTTCAAGATTGCATGTTTGATCTATCTCTTTATGCAAAATTGTTATTTCCTTGAAATTTTTCTAGTTCCCTAAATAGAAATTTTCATTTTGCTATTATCTAGATATATCTTTCTGGATTGGTTTGTGTGTTTGCTTAACCTTTTCTTGTGGAGCACTTGGCTTGTTCATGGGATTTTTCGGGGGGAAGAGCTCAACAACGTGATTTTGAAGTCCACACACCTTGAGAGCTAAATCTACAAGTATTTATCTTTTACGGTGTTTTCTCATTTTTAGGAACTAAAAAAAAAAAAAAAGAAAAAAAAACCTTTGTTTGTTTGCTTTCTATCACATTCGAACATTTTGATTTTGGTGCTTAAAAAGAATTTAATCACATTTGGGAAAGAATCTGTTTGACTTGTCTTCATCGAAATCAAACACTTCATTTTTAGTGCTTAAAAGGAACTCTTTCTTCATCATTTCTGTTGTGTGTTTTCATCTAGTTTTAATTAGGTTGGAAAATTTATCAAAATCGGTAGTGACACTATTTGATTTTTATTTTTCACCCTTGCACACAAAGCCAAAATCACTAGGTATAAAGCATTTAAACAAGAATTCCTCCTCTGGCCTCGCCTACTTGGAAGTGATATCCAAGAGGAAGAGCCTACGTGGTACTCGAGCCGTGCTAGAAATTCACGGAAGTTCTAGTATATATTGGCAAAGCACCCGACTCCCTTATCGCAGCGGGCGTGGGAAGTGCGGTGGTAGGCCCTTATATCAAGCCACGTCTTGGTCTTTTCTTGAAGTGCCTTCAAACTCCTCACCAAACATTCCCCAAACCATCCTTATTTTGGCTATCTAAGTAGTTCCTATTCTAAAAATACTTTCCTAAAATTTTCTTTCTTAAAAGCATAAAAATTTAAAAGAGATAATCACCTACGCTGCTTGATTTTTCTGTGTATTAGTTAGGCCAATCTTCTTTTTTCACTATATTTATGTTTGTTTATGACGGTCATCACTCAATTACAATCTAGAAGAATGGCTCAAATGATCCCTTCTTCCTCCAAGATCACCACTATTGTGGATGTTTCGCGCCCCCCAGATCTTCCTCGGGACTCGCTTGTTAGTTGGTTCCCCATCTTGGTCATATAATCCTTTCTATCAGCCTAAAGCAATCCCTTCACATCCAGCTTCCCCCAGTCCTTCAGAAATATCATCTGCTTCTGACATAGAGTATGTTCCTCATGGGGACCTTGAATTTTAGGCACTCCTTGATCGCAATCCAGTAGCCCTTATGGACTATCTAGTACATAAGTCTATTCAAATATCTGATTAGGGACCACCAATCCAACAAGTTTACGATTATCCTCGTGAACCATCCCAGGATTTTGTAGAACAGTTGGCCTCATTTTTCTCGCCTTGAACCATGGAAGAGGGTGGCAAACCTATACCTCCTTTTTCTCTTCCACCAACCATGATGAATAGTTCTCAAATAGTCTTGCCTATTCCTAGCACCGCAGTTACCTCAGCTATCCCACAACCTACTTTTGAGAAGTCTTCTACCTTAGCTATAATGGGCTCATCTACGCACTCACAGATTGCAGTTAATTCTTCTATGTCGTCTATCACATCTCGTGGTCGAGATCTCTTGGTGAATCAACCCCTTTCGCGAGTCGGTTGGTTCCTTCTTCTCATCCTCCACCTCATCTTTCTTCCAATGCTCCAAATGACAAGTGACCTTTACCCATCCTCTAGCATTGGCACCCTTAATAACCAATCTGAAATCAAAATCCTTATTCAGACCTTGTTCCCTACCATGTCCAATCAAGTCAACACCCATGTTCCTCAATCCATTCCGATTCAGTCAACAAGTGTAGGAGCCCACCAATTATAGGCTCTGTCTTTCATTCAACCACCTTTTTCTCAACCACATGTCATCTCACAGCCTATCTATACACAGGATCCTTCACAACAAATACCTCACCAGGCATCACCCAGAACACCTGGTTATTCCTCTTACCATCCTGTTAACCAACAGATGAATCCCCGTTAACACCACAACAAAATCCACCAATTGCTTCTTATATGGGACATACCAGCATACCTCCTCCTCAATCTGACGTGGTCTAAATTATTTTCAAAAAATCACAGACCTGGAGGCATCCACCAAAGGGCTCATCCCTCATACTCTTTTGAAGAAGTATGCAATGAACCGATTCATCCATCGCTGGCTTTTAAGCCTTATCCTCCCAATGGGAACTTCCTAAATTTTCAAAATTTAATAGTCGGAGGACCCTCAACAACATCTGTGAGCATTCAAACACACTTGCTACCTTATAATATAGGATTAGGATCTTATGCTCTGTACTTTCCTATGTCTCTCACAAGACTCGCTTTAGATCGGTATAATAACGTTCCCAAACATTCTTTATTTTCTTTCTCTCAATTGGCCCAGATGTTTGTTGAAAACTTTTTGATAAATATCACACATAAGATCTCGATTACATATCTTTATAACATTCGTCAATTTGATGATGATTCTATTGCAGACTTTGTCACTCATTGGAGAGGGATAATAAACCAATTGTCTTTCTCCCTTCCTCAATCTCAACAGATCAAGTTATTTACTCGATCCTGTGCTAATCATATTTCTTCCACCTTAAGAATACAAACCTTTCACACATTTGAAGAAGCATTTACAATGGCACGCAAACTTTAATCTCGCACCATTGAACAAGGGAAGTTAAAACTTCATTCTAAAACTACACCAGATTTTTCTTGGTTTACAAAATCAAACCCTTCCACTTCTAAAGACAAGAATCAGGGATCAACCAATGCTATCGTATTAAAAACAGCACGAGATGATAACATTTCTAATCAAACACCATGGAAAGACTCTTCATCTTATCGAAAAGGTCCTCATCATCTCAATATTTTACTTCGTTGGGGGAATCATATGCCTCTATTTTGGAAAAAATGTTGGAAGTTCACATGATCGAACTTCCCCCTATTATAAATTTTGATGAAAGCCAAGAACGTCCATTCTGGTATAGGGAAAATGACTTTTTCATTATCATAGAACCAAAGGTCATGACATTGAACGATGTCAGACCTTTAAGAATCTTGTCCAGAAATTCATTGATAAAGGTGAGCTCATTTTGGATAACCTAAATGCTCCCCCAAATCAGGCGCTTGACGTGTTTAAACAACCTTTTCCCAATCATTCCCAAACCATGATGCTTCAGGGTCTCAAAAACCAAACACTCATACTATCAGCTTCATTTCTACTAAAGAATATTCTTCTAAACCTGAGCCATCTGTGAACACATCGATAGAATCATAGCCTCTTGCCGCTCCGCTAATTGCTGGGATTCTGCCATCCTCAGATAGCCCATCTTTGAGTATTCCCACATTGTTAGAGACAGATTCACCTCCCTCTACCTCTTTATCTAATCTTTCATCTATGCCTAAGATAATTTCATCCTCATTTGTCTCATCATCGACATCCTTTCGATGCTTGAGACATTTACATCCCTTCGAGTTTCCACTACATCTACATCTACTTTTGTTTCTCCCATTTTCACTGCAACTATGCCATTGGTAAACATACCTATAGTTGTACCAACTTTGACGGAAGTGTCTTTGATTTTAACTCTTCCCGTCTCCTTTCCCATAGTAGTTACACCCATAATTATTGTACCAGAAGTATCTCCCTCACAAGGAACTGCTTCTTCATCATCCACTTCTTCCGTCATTGATACTATTTTGCCTATTAAAGGGAAATATAAAGAAATAGTAATGACACCTACACTCTCGGTTCCTAAACTTAAACCGAGACAACTAAGATCTAATGATACATCATCCGTATCTCCCCATTTTCTTCCCCCAAAAAGGTTACAGTCACCTTATGCGGTTGAAGTTGTCACTATCCCTGAAAAAGGAAAACCCATATTTCAAACCATCAAGACTCTTGGTGCTTTCCCTCAAAAATCCCTCTCTACGCCTCATAAAATATTGGAGTTATCCACTGAGAAGGCGTCTTCTTCTACAACACCATCAAAACCATCATCTTCTTCTACAACACCTTCTTCACCAGCACCTCGTAAAGTGGATTTACCTATTAGAAAGGTGTCATCTCTTTTATCAGGATCATCATCTTCATCCCCAAAAGACAGGGCACCTGTTGTTCCTCCGATCAGACATACTTTGGGAGCTTCTCCCTCATCTAAGTTGGCATTATCTAAATCATCATCTGTTTCGATCAAGCAACCTTCTTTATTGAAAACCACAACACTTGTTACATCTTCATCATCTTCCAAATCTATCCTAGGAGCTCCTCCACCACCAAAATCAATCCAGTATCACTCACTTCCATCTCAAGTGCCCAAGGCTGCTCCTCCCGATGTCTGGAAAAGTAAGATGATCCCTAAAAATATTGTTAAACCAGACATGCAGGTTCTTTTACCTCAGAAATTTGTTGATGTAAAAGAGGCACCTTCATCATCTTTGTCCTCATATTTGTCTACCGGGTTCTATACTTGAAATTCTTCACCAACTTATCCAAGCTTCATCCATATCTCTTCCCCAATCAAACCCTATAATCCTAAAGGAGTAAAACCTTCTGGTTTAACTCTAATTTTATTTGTGCTTACCATCGCACTCCGGTCATGACATCGATGGATGTAAAGCTCTTCAATCTATCGTTAAAAACCTCTTGGAAGAAAGTGATCTTCTTTTAGAAGAGGGGGAGGAACAAGTATTTGTTGTTGTCCCAACTTCATCTGAGTCTCAACAATCCACTCAGACCTCTAGTTTTGTTAATTCCACTATGGATGATCTTCCACCATCTCAAATCGACACAATCCATATCGCCACTAGAACCCGATAGTATGATAATCCATCATCATCTACAACATCTCGACCACGGGTTGTCATTTTTGTAGCCCCCGAAGGAACTCTTCCTTCCTCATCGCCTTCAAGACCTCATGTTTCTATTCGTGCTTCACCTCGGGCTCAAATTCTGTGTCGGGCTTGAGGAGAGTGTTATGAAAAAACTCACCCATGATCTAGTCAAAATGTCTCTTTTTGAGCTCATTCAATCTTCTCCGCAACATCACCAGGATCTAATTCATAATCAGTATCGCATCACTTTGTGAATTCGATGAGCCCCACCTTTTGAGATGGTTGTTGGATTGAATAGACCATCAACCACCATTTCTTTTGAGGATTCTGAAATACCTCCCCTTTCTGCCGAGGATTTAGAGGCTCCTCTTTTTATCACGGTTCAAATCAACAACACTACATTAAAATGCACTATGATGAATAGTGGTGCTTTGTACTCAACGTCATTTCTTCACACACATTCGAACAACTTAAATTACCTAAGAATGTAGTGTCACCACCACCTTTCGCCCTTCGATCATTTAATGATCAGCTGGCAGTTACTTTAGGAACTGTGGTCTTGCCCATTTGGGTAGGTAAAAAATTGCTTCATGAGCTCTTTTACATTGTTGAGGGAAAATTCCACTACAATATGATCCTAGGATGCTCCTGGATTCGTACAATGCATTGTGTCCCATCAACCCTCCATCGGTGCTTAAAATATCAGTATGAGGGAAAAATCTATACTCATCCAGGAGATCCTTTTCCTTCTGCACAATGTGACATGACCACAGGGTCTGCCCCTCTAAAGAAGGATGCTTGTTCTTCTGGCGAGGCATCATCCTCTTCCTTACCTGCAACTAAATTACCGAATTTCCAAAATCTAGAAGAGACATTGCAGTGTTTCTCGCTAGGAGAACTTCCTCTTCTTTCTTTTGATGCCCATCTTAAGCCTAATGAGTATGGTAGACCGCATAAACAACCAATATCAGCCAGTGTCTTGGTCATATCATCACCATTGGTCTACCCAATCAATAGACTAACTTCATTTATGGTGGTCTTGATACACCTCACTATCATCCGATTCTCCCCTAGGGCCAAACCTTATTTAGCGGGGGTTGATTGTCTGAGAATCCCATGTTTGCAAAAACGTATTTATATCAATGTGCGTGGAAGGGCTTTGGCACGGGAAAATATGAACAAGGTGTGCATGACCTCGCATCCATTCCAACTCTTAAACCACATCAAAATTTGGTTTAGGATTTAAACCCCTCTCAAAGGCCACCATCACCATTCTCGATGAACCTCTTTTCATTGAGGAACCATCTTCTCCCGTCAGGTCAGAAACATCATTTGATGAGGATGACGCCATTTCCATTCCTTCTAAAAAAATTTTTTAGTCAATACCATTTCCTTAGGACCACTAACCTACAAAACTAATGACAAATCCACTTCCATACCATTAATATTCCCTGAAATAGTTGGAGACGATTCTCCCACTATCAACACTATCCATTGTGTGGATGATGATTCTATCCTCACCTATCTGGGGGTAGAGGATTCATATCTCCCTAAAACCATTCCTTCTGACACGTCTACGCTTCTCAACGAAGCCACTGTCGATCTTAATATAGGGACTTCTAAAGACCCTCGCATCATTAAGGTCTTCCAATCTCTTAATCCACGGGAGTTTGGAGACTTCACCACTTTTATTTCCCACCATCGTTAGGAATTTTCTTGGTCATATGAGGATATGCCAGGACTCGATCCCGATATCGTGGTTCACAATATCGTTACTCTTCCCGACATCAAACCGGTTAAACAAAAATTGTGTAAAATGTACCCTCGAGTAGCCCTTCTTGTTAAAGAAGAGTTGCAGTGCTTGCTTTCAGCTAACTTCATCCAACCCATTGATTATCCATAATGGGTTTCAAATGTAGTACCAGAACTAAAGCTACTAGAAAAATTTGAATTTGTATCGACTTCCGAGATCTTAATATTGCTTGTCCAAAATATGCTTTTCCTCTACCTAATATCGACCAACTAGTGGATTTAATAGCAGGTCACGAGATGCTTTCTCTTATGGATGGTTTCTTTGGGTATAATCAAATTATCATCACACCAGAGGAGGATGAACATATGACTTCCTTCATAACTCCTTGGGGGAATTTTTGTTATCGTGTCATGCCTTTCGGTCTTAAGAATGCAGGAGCAACCTATCAGTGAGCAATGACCTACATCTTCCATGATCTCTTACACAAAACTATGGAAGATTACGTCAACGATCTCCTCGGTAAATCCAAACGCTATCAGGATCATCTTTTCATTCTTGCACCTCTCTTTGAGAGGCTTATTCACTTTTTTCTTCACCTAAATCCATCTAAGTGTGTGTTTGGCATTCTCACTGGTAAACTCTTAGGCTTTATCATTTCTATTAGGGGTATTGAAGTAGACCCCGCAAAAATAAAAGCTATCCTTGAGATGCCTCCCCCTTCTAACTTAAAGCAACTCTGTAGTCTTCAAGGATGCCTTCAATCAGTGCATCATTTTATCTCACAACTGTCGGACCATTGTCAACCTTTCCATCATCTCCTCCATAAGAATGTTCATTTTGAATGGGATGAGCGTTGCCAAAAAGCCTTTGATGATCTCAAAGCTTATCTTCTTTCTCCACCTGTGCTTACACCTCCACGCGAGGGGGAGCCATTCTATCTTTATATCTCTATGACTGACCATGCTCTGGGAGCCATGATCTCGCATCGGGACGCTTGTGGTAAGGAACAAGCCATCTATTACATCAGCCATACTCTCCATGAGTATGAAACACGCTATTCCAAAGCTGAAAAGTTGTGTTGTGCTCTCTTCTTTGCAACTTCTAAGCTTCGTCACTACCTCCTCAATCACAAAAATTACATTGTCACAAGTGTCAATCCACTCAAGACAATGCATGCGAAACCTTATCATAATGATCGTATCACTCGTTGGCTCATGCTTATGACAGAATTTGATCTTGAATTTATCCCGCAAAAATCTATCAAGGGTCAGGTCATTGTAGATCAATTAGCTGATGCTCCTCTTCCGACACTCAAGACTCTCTCACTCAATTCCCGATGAGTATATCCAACAAATTGATTTCGGTGTTTCTCCACTTAAAGTAAAACTCTTCTTTGATGGATCTAAATGCCAGCAAGGGGGGGTGCAGGTTTCGTTATGATTCCTCCCTGGGGTACACCTATCCTAGTTGCACACAAACTTAACTTTGAGTGTACCAATAATATGGCTGAATATGAAGCTCTTGTTTTAGGTCTTCAAAATGCCATTAATCTGGGTGCCCACCATATCGACATCTTTGGTGACTCTGAATTCATCATTAATCAAGTCACTGGTGTCTATCAATGCAAAAATGATATCCTTCGAAATATCACGATATCGTTCTCTTTCAACTTCAATCCTTTGATAAATTCACTATCCAAGCTATTCCTCACACTAGAATCGATTCACAGATACGATGGGTTATTTAGCCTCACTTATTCCACCTTTTACTGAAGACTCGCAACTTTATGTGGATATGCAACGATTAGACTAACCATCTCATCTCAGGCAACTGACTTCAATCAATGTCGTTACAGAACCAATACACAAGACGAGTGGTATCAACACATTGTTGATTATCTATCCCATTCAATGATTCCTCTAGATATTACTTCCAATGGTAGAATATCCTTTATCCTATGCGCTAATCTCTATACTATTCTAGGTGGAATCCTCTATAAACGTGGTTTTGATGGTATTTTGCTTCGGTGCCTCAAAACCCCTAATCATCTAAGGCTATCCAAGAGGTCCATGACGGTATCTGTGGTGGACATTTTAGTGGTTTGGCCATAGCTAAACACATCTTACGCTTAGGCTATTATTGGCCTTCTCTTAATCGAGATTGTTGCGAATACACTAAGAAATGTGTCAAATGCCAACAACATTCCAATCTTATGCATATCCCTAGTCAAGCTTTGCAACCTGCGGCAGATTTGTGGCCTTTTTCACAATGGGTTCTTGATCTTATCGGTCTTATCAATCCCCACTCTTCATAGCATCATCATTCTATCATTACTGCCATAGAATACTTTACTAAGTGGGTGGAAGTTATTCCCCTTTCCTCAACAAAAGCTAAACCGATTGTTGATTTTGTTTATTAACACATCATTTTTCACTTTGGTATTCCACACAAACTCATCACAGACAACGGTAAATCTTTCAAAAATGTTGATTTATAGAATCTCTGTGACGCTTTCAATATCAAACTCAGCTTTTCTTCTCCATACTATCCCCAAGCTAACAGCCGTGCCGAGGCTTCCAATAAAACTTTTCATAACATCCTCACAAAGGTAACTAGCCGAGCCGAGGGTAGGGATTGGCATTTACATATCCCTTTTTCTCTCTAGGCTTTCGGACTAGCATTTGTACTCCTACTTAGTGCTACTCCCTTCTCTCTCGTCTCACGGTCTCGAGGTTGTTCTTCTCGTTGGAAGTCCAAATCCTCTCTCTTCGTGTTTCTCTCGGAGAATTTATCTCTGATGAGGACTATCGTCAAAAGCGTCTACGTAACTTGAGTTGTTAGATGAGTAGCATCTTAATGCTCTTGAACATCATCAAGTCTATCTTGAGCATGTTAAACGTACTTCTTACAACAAGCACTGCAACACCGTGACTTCAAAGTTGGTGATCTTGTTCTTAAAGAAAACCAAAATGTTACTACACTAGAACGGAGTCAGCATGGTAAGTTTGCTCCTAACTGGATGGGTCCATACGTGGTTACTCATAAATATGGATCTGGGGCTTACCGTCTATCTTCCATGGATGGTGTACCTGAAATGGAACCTATTAATGCCTTGCATCTAAGGCCCTTCTACTGTTAAAATCTATCTTACATGTTCTTAGTCACAAAATAGATCTTTCATCCATCTATAACCAGCCATACCTTTTTGTAGTGATTTAAGGACTATGTGGTTCTCCACGTTATGTCTTTTTCTACCTTAAAATATGAGTACCGTGGCTCTAATCATGGCATTTTTCTTATGGATATGTTCCTCCTCATGGTAGGAACACCTTAATCACTTCTTCATTTGTCCCAAGTGTCTATCTTAATAAAATCTACTTAGGGCATGAGTACATGTTTGTATATGTTTCGATCTATCTGGGTCTAAACTCAGCTTCCTCCGAAACAAAAAAGAAGAAGAAGAAGAAGAAGATGCTATCCAAAATTCCAAAAAGATAGACTGATCCCTTGAAGGACAGCTATCCATGCATTATTAAGCAAATCAAAAGATATAGACCATACCCTTGAAGGATGGCTATCATTAAATTCAAGCTACAGACTGTTCCCTTGAAGGATGGTTGTTTCTCTCATGGAATTCCCAAGGCTTCTCACATTGATCAGCCTTTTCAGTAACAGACTTTATCTTCGGCCAGTTTGTTCACTTTTTAGCATCACTGAAAGACTTCCCGTATCGATCAGTCTTTCCACATCTAGCAAACTTCCCGCCTTGATCAGTTTTCTTTTCTGTCAAAACAAACATCATGAAGCTGAGATATAATACCTTTTTTCGATCATATGGAGAACCCTATTTTTCCCAATATGAGCGTGTATTCTATCCTTTTGTAAATTTCGACCAGATACATACTTGCTTCTCCTTCCATTTACCTTCTAGATCTGGTTTGCGACTAGCTAGTGTCAGGTTTATTTTAACCTCATACATGGCCTTATATGCATGGTATTTTGGTTTCCTATCAAAAGTATCTATTTATGGTCAGTTAGGTGCCTAGATTATCATGATTTTTCTTATCTAGGTGTGTTTCCTTTATTTCCCATTATCATTTCTTATTCATCCAGTTAAATTGACATTTAACATGTTAATTTAGTCAAAATCTATCATCTATCTAATTTCATCTTATCTACTTTTTTCCAAAAGAAAATATATCATAGCATGTATTATCAACACATGTGAGTCTATCTATCTATTTTTCATCAAAATTCAATTAAAACATCTTAAATATATCAAAATCTATCAATCACATCTATCCATCTATCATCTAAAAACATGTCCATCCAAGTTACACTTCATCTATCTATATCTATTTCTCATCAAAATTAAATCCACATCAACATCACGTCTATCTATTCTATGAATATCAGATCACATCTATTTATCATCTATCATCATATGTCTATATCCATTGTATTACATTACATCTATCCATGTCTATCAAAATTAAAAGCATGAATACAATCATTTGACAAAGAAAATGATGAATCTCTATATAATACATAAGTATATGTACAACAAAGAATGGGTGGCTTTCAGGTCAAGCCATCTATATCATACATCAAAAATGCCTTCAAAGTGAGGCTACATCAATACATCGATACAAAAATATATCAATCTCTAAATCGTAAAATCCAATAGGTGGAAGACACTATCTCCTCCACCCTCCTCTGGACCAGGCTGTCTCTCCTGGCCACTGCCTATCAAACTAGAAGCACCTGCTACTGGGGGCCTACCTCCACCTCACCCTCTCCTAGTGCTCCCTCCCTCTGATACACCACTAGCTGTGGCTGTCATAGATCTCCTCCTCACACCGTAACGAGGCACCTCAGGGGCATGCTGTGCTAGGGCATCCTCATAGTATCTCACCTCAGCGAGGAGAGACTGATATGTACTCAGGCTCACTGTACCAGGTGCTCATAGTGTCACTGCTGGTGCTACTGGTGGTGGCCCTCCTATGGTCGTACCCTATGTCCCAGACTCTGATGTGGTACCTGTATCACCATATTTGGCCCTGAGGGCCTCCCTATGTCGATGATAGCGATCCCTCTACTGGATCACTGTATCTCACTCCTGGCAAGCTATGTCCCTCTCCAATATCAGGGCATCCCTCTCCTCTGTCAGAGCTCTGATCTCCTCTAGGGAAACCTGATGTGTCTGCGTCAGTGTATAATGCTCTCCCTCTAGCCTCTCTAGTGCTGTGGCTATATCCTCCTCATCGGCATCTATGGATGCTGACAAGTGTCGTGGAAGCTCTATTGAATACCATGCCACATAGCTGTCATCCACTCTGGCATCATCATCACTGTCTGCAGAAGGTGGGGCCTCCCTCAATGGATCTACCGGGATCAAAATCGACAAATCTGTCTCTCTGCTATCTCATCTATATGGACTATAGGTGGTCGGCACTATCTGCACTAGGCCGAACTGTCTCAATACCCATATAAATGGGACTCGCTCCCACATATCAGGCCTACGGCCCCTAACCACCCTACTCCATCTCAACCCCACCAGGTGAGAATCCTGACCAGCCCATGTCAGAAATACCTGATATGGTCTCCAGATGACCTGCTCTAGTGTCAGCATCCTAAAGCACTCGGCATACCAATCTGCGGATCTCCCTGTATCTCCTGGGGCCATGTCAGCCCGCCATCACCGAAATCCATAATCAATGGCCCCCACTACTGCTAGCATCCATGGAAGCCCGGATGGCCTGATCACTGCTATGTGCTCATATGCCCAGCAATGGAGCACAAAACTAACATCAATCCCTGTCCTCCTGCTAGTGGTATACATCCATAGCTCATAATATATCTGAGCTATCAAGGCATCAGAAAATGCGAACACCTGTCTAAACTGTAGGATGTCACAAACACAATCTAGCAGTAATAATGGGAATCTCCCACCTCCTGAATCTGGTAGAGCAAAGTAGGAGATCACCATCTGAATCAATACTATACGTCTACTCCTGGCATCATCCTGTCTGTACTACGAGGCTATCCTCACTACCCCGAAACTATCTCTGACTCATCCACCTGTCCCCATATAACCATCCTAGGGCCCTCTCACTTTGCTCTTGTGTGGCGTGATCTCAATAGGGTCCCCGGTGATTGGTAACCTCAAGATCTTGTATATATCCTTGTGGGTGATATTCATCTCACTCGTCCTGAACCAAAATGTGCAAGTCTGGCTATCCCATTGCTGTACTAGTTCTCGCATCAGCTCTACATCTCGCGGTACTCGTCGGTAGTATTGAAAGCCCCTGAGCCTGGAAAACTCTAGGTGGCACCAATCTGCGTCAGTCACATCAGGGAGAATGGTCTCCAGAAGCTCGGGGATAGCATCCCACATGTGTAACACCTCTCGTGCCTACATCCACGACATTAAGAACAATGTTAGCTTCCCATTTATCCAAATCAGAACATCAAAAACATATATTCTATCATCTTATCAGCATAATGGTAAAATCAGTGTCGATTTAATTAAATCGGCATCGATCCAACTAGTCGACGTCGATTTAAGGTAATCGGCGATGATCTCATATAATCGGCGTCGATTTATTCAATCGACGCCGACTGGGAGGACGAGTGTCAAAAACACTCTTACTCCTCATTTATGCCTTTTTTTCTCTAAAAATTGAGAACCTAGTATGCTATTTTACGATAAAATTATAGAAGAAAGTTCGGCTAGGTTCACTTACCCCTAGTCATGTCCTCTTCCGCTTCTGACTACTCCCAGAAGCTTCCATGGTGCTCAAATCCAATTTTTGACTCTCTCTGAATCAATCGTCATGGTCTAACTAAATCGTTCATGTTTTCCGTTCACATATTTATATGCACTTGGTATGGTTAGCACCGATTTTTTGGTCGACGCCGATTTTTATGGTCAGCGCCGATTAGTCTGGATCACCACCGATTTACACCTATTGTTTCCAATCGGTTGCACTGTAGCTTTTTGCCATCTCCTAAAATATTCTTGCCATAGTGTTGATGCTTGGCTTATTTATCTGGTCATTATTGTGCCTGAATGTTGCCTTTTGGCACATACTTTTGATATTATCGTCCATTTCGAGCTTTTCCCCTGTACATGGGGTACTCGCATTTTTGGCAGCTTAGAGTTCACAGGTCTATAGGCACTCACGTCATCTGATTCACAGACCGTTCGGTTGTCCCTACCAATGTATCTCTCTTTAGGTGCTAACTATTTTGCGCAGTGCTCCTTACACTCACGGGTCTGTAGGTACTAACGTCGTCTCCTACGGAGACCGTCTAGATTTCCCTACCAATGTGAGTTCCTTAGGTTGTTGCCTTAATGTTATTTTGGTGCGTCATTAATGATCAGATCTACTCCAGACATCTAGCTGGGGCATCCTACATTTTTATCTACCTTTTTCAAACTTGGGATCGTTTGTTCTATCACCCATCCCCTCCCTAGTTTGAGGGGGATCACATCATCACGTTTTCCTCCTTTCTTCCACCTCCTTGTTTTTGTCTTGCAACTTTGCTTATCGCAAGTTACTAGACAAAAAGGGGCAAAATGTAGACACCTAAAATTGGTTACCCAATTTGGTGTCCCTCACATTCGTTTATCTTCTCGGGTAACCTGGGGCACGTTCATATCACCATGGCCCCCTTGGGGTATTATTCAATTTGTGATTTAAACACCTATCCTAGGTTTAATTCACCCCATTATGTTTTACCCATGAGTAATTAAATATTAACTACTCAATTACACCTTTTTACATGTATCCTAACCACTTATCTACCCCATATCTATTCTATCCATATATCCCCCCTATTTCTCCTCCTCCCAAACCGAGCAGTGGGATATTTCCCGTATTTGAGGTGACAGGATCACTCTCATCTTTCTAGAAATCACTCCTTTTGGCCATTTCGGGAGTCTGTTCCCTGATCGCCGATTGGTACTCGGTCGACGCCGATTTTTTGGAATGGCACCGATTTCATCTCGGTCGGTGCCGATTACAAATAGAGGCCTAGAACTCAGTTCTGGTTAGACAGTTAGACGGCGAGATAGACAGTGAGTTAGACAAGGAGAATGAGAGATTTTTGAGCATCAAGTCTGAGCATCATCTATCAAGTGAGAGTGAATCCTGTCCAAACCAATCCCTGAGAGGAGTACCATTACTCTGCTCCTGCCACATCAACATCGTGAGTCTTCATCGATCTCTTGGTGACTCTGTTCTTACATCCAGCATAGGTGGAGCCTTGGCAGTATCCCTACGACACTTGTAGATCTAGCGGAGATTGACGATCTAGTCTCCACTGTCTGTTTCTCAATCTTCCTGCAAATTTTCCCAAGTCGATTCCAATTTATATCGATCCGATGCCGACCTACATCGATTGACACCGATTTTCATAATCGACACCGATCAGCCTGCAGACAGGTAGAAGAACTCAAGTAACAGTAATCCAACATTATTTTTTAGAATTTCCTGTTTCCTCGCCGCTTCCTCGTCCACTGCTTAGATTCTCATTTATTACTTTTGATCGTAAAAATCTAGTCCTTTACGTATATTTTATCATGTACGCTTCTATCCTTAATTGAAAACGTGGATCGACATCCACCGAAGGATCTTATCACTTCTCGGACCCACTTTTCGGCAGTCCACCCAAATATCTTTTAACGTGGTCTTTTTCTGTCAAGCATTTGTGTCTCTGCAGTTTCTTAGATCTACTTTGCAGGATTGCTTGTGTGCGCCCGTCTTGTCTACATCGGCTTTCTTTTCCGTCTACATTTTTGGATCTTGTCTATCAGGTATTAATTTTATTTGATTTTTTCAAGGCTTTTATGTTTAGTTTGGTACATTAACTTGGACAGGTAACAAGCGTGAAATTCTTGATCTACATTACCTATGACATTTTCTTCCACCTCACTTGTACTCTCCCTCTCGACCTCGACCAACACCTACCGCTGCACCTCAGTTGTACCCTTGGGTCACTCGTCCTCTCCCACCATCTACCTTTCCATCTACATCATGTGCTCCCCTACAACTCTACCTAAGAAAAAGCACCAAAAATATAAAAACTGTTAATCCCCAAAGAGGTGTTTAAACTTACTCCTCTTTCTATTGATGCACCTACACCAAAGAAAGTACAACCCAAATCCAAGACTACATCACCTTAATTACCACCACAGCTACCCAATCTTCTAACCAAACCTACTTTCACTTCGTATTGACAGATACACTTGTGGGATCATATGCCACCATCTTGGCTAACCTCTTAGAAAGCTCTTCTATCACCCTCCCTCCTCTTAGACCTTATGACCCTCTTACACCTAAACCAGAAGGGTTTGATGATACTAAAATTTGTGCTTACCATCATGTGCCAAGACATGATGTTGAGCACTATAAGGGTCTAAAGGCTTCCCTCATTCAATTATGTCCTTCTGACCCCAATTTTGATGATGATGACCTCCTGGATGATGAACCTATTTCAACCTCGTCACCTTCTTCACACCTTCCTCCTACACCTATATCACAACCTCCATCTTCACCACCACGACCTTAGTTCCATCTCCAAAATTTGAAATCAACATGGTCATATCCAAAAGATTTTTCAACCTTCTCCTAAATTCCAAGTGTTGGACACTCATCACAAAAGGATCTTATCCACCTCTTGGTAAATGTCCCTCATGTTGGTATACCTTTCATGATAACCCCACCCCACGCACCTCTCTCGCCTCAAATTAATTTGGTTCACGTCATTACCCGAGGTCAAATTCGCAAGACAAAGGGAAAGATAAAATAACTGATCCATCACCTAACCATGCACTTGACATACCAATTGCACCTACACCGAAGTCACTATCCATGGTCCAACATATCCTATTTCTCGATGGGGTTACGATAGCGCGATGTTCAAACAATTACACTAATATCCTCTCAAAATGCCCTTATACGATCTCATGCGAACCTCGGAGTCACATCGTCCAAGCCCTCATGGAGGTCCTTCAATCTATTGAGGTTTTACCTAATGACCCCACACCTATAGCATCTATTATCACACCTCATCATGTCACTCAAGTTATCCAAAATGTGCCCCTGCTCATTTTTTATGGCTAACTCCTTCCATTCTCCCCTCTCTTGTGCCTCAGTCATAATATTTTTATTTTTAGGCACTCAAAACCTTCTATAAATGGCACCATTAAATAGAGCTCTTTCTCACTTTCCATAAAGGTAAAGTTTTCCTCCTAACTCCATGTATTTTTGAAGTTATGGCTCGACGGAGTTTTTTGGGAAAATTTTCCCCGAAAGCCCCGCGGCCAATGAGATGCCACCATGTGGCACCTAGAGTGGCGGAGCGTGAGGAAATTTTGGAAAATTTTCCCAAATGCAAAAAAGGGTAAAAATTAAAAAAATATTCCCGCCGACCCGATTTGGCCTTGTTTTTCCCTAAAATTTCAAATGGACATAACTTTCAATCTAGAGCTTAGTTTTTTGTGTTCTTTATATCAATCAAAAGCTGGTGAAATTCTCTACAAGATTCTCGGGTCAATCAATTTTGATGGAGTTTTGAGAGATAAAATAAAAACATCTTTGCACGTGGTGATGAGCAGAAATGACATTTCAACCACCGTTTTTAATGAAGAATGGCTCGCATTCTCTCCCAGCATGGCTAAAAATATCGGGGATGGGTCTGTAAGGATTCCCATGCTATTTTGAATGCGTTTTGGTCAATGGTTGAATCCCTTCTATGTTTTCCCACATTTCTCTCTCCTGGGCCCATCCTCAGACCGTAAAAGCCGATTTGGCTCATTTTCAAAGGGTGGAACATTTTTTGTGTATTGCAGGTCCCCTTTCTCACCTCGGAAGTGATTTTGGTGGAATATCAGACCTTTTCTAAGAGCTACAACTTTATTTTACCTCTCAGGTGTTGTAATGCAAGTGATTTTGATGATTAAAATAACAATACAACCTCTGTGATTAGTTTTCATCCTCTGCCTGTGTTGTTTGGTTAATTTCTGATCCTTCATTACAATTATCAGTTTGTGCATGAGGTTCTTTGTTGCATTTTTATGGACTGTGTCAATCTGTAGAAGTAAAAAATGCTCACCACTCCTTTGGTGCATCACCTATTAGCATTAGTTTTAGTTTATCTACATTCTCTATCTCTGTCTCCTTTGGAATTTAGGGTAGGATTAGGAATATAGACCTCTGCAACTTGTAAGTGATAAATCTGACCAGAGGAATTGAGGAACCAGCCTCTAAACTGGAGATTCCTTTCTCATTTTGTAAGTCCCACACTTGGGGAAAGGATTCAATGTTGTGCAATCACACTGGATGCTAGTATGATCAAACTAGAAATCTGATCAACATCTAGGGGTGCTGCTGATTTTCCACAACAGTTTTGGCACACCCGGTGGGACCTTAGAGGTCTTCATCTTCATTGCAAAAAAATTGATGTGCATTTGTTGCAAGTTTCTTTCTTAAAAGAGCTATAAATTGCACATCTGGCGACTCCAAGGAAGAAGAATCAGCTGGTTTTAGCAGTGCAGACCTGAAAACTCATGAGAAGAATCACTACAAGGTCAAGAGCTAGAGAAGAAGAGGTGTTGTTTGAATATCTACAATTATCTCCAAGAATAAGGCAAAGTGGGAGGAGAATCCAAAGGTCTCCATCTCCACCAAACAGAACTCTCTCAACTCCTCCACCTGGTAGGCCTTTCATTCAATCAACAAGGGTTCTAAGGCCAATCAGAATGGCACAAAACAACCCCTATGTCAATTTCACTGGCAGCAGCCCACTTGCTCTCAATGCACAAAATCCAATCCCAGTTGCAGCATTGAAGAACATTCCATACTTCACTGGAGAAAATCAGACCACTCCTGGTGATCATGTTAAGGATATTGCTAACATTTGTGCAATCCATGAGATCAATGAGATGCAAGTTATTGTCAAACTACTGACATCTTCATTCAAAGGGAAAGCTTTGCAATGGTTCAGGAGTCTTGCCTTAGGTTCTATTCAAAATTGGAATCAGCTATGTATAGCCCTCCATGAGCAATTTGGGGAAAAGGGAGACAACTTGTCCCTTTTGGAGCAGCTGACAACTATCAAAAGAGCTCCCAATGAGTAGCTGACTGATTTTAATTTCAGATTTCAAAGGACTTGGGAGAGAATTCTAGTGGCAGTCAAGCCAACAGCAGAAGGTGCTTTTCTTTATTACCTTAAATCTTTAAATTATGATATTTCTATGTTAATTCAGTCCATGGGAGTCACAACTATCCCCATTGCTTATAGCATTGCCATTAGAGCTGAAATTTTTTTGATTCAAGCTAGCAAGCTAGCTCCTAGGCCTCCAATGCCATTATTTCCAAGTTTAGAGAGCCCAAGTACTAGCCAAGTGCCTAATTTAGCTTCTATTCCCACTCCTAGAAATCAGAATTCAAGTGAAGCTTCCACTTCATCTTCTAGTGCCTCAAATGAACTTCAAGAAGTCATGAAGCAATTGCAAAATCTAGGTAATGAGCTGGTTACACTCAAAAGGTAGCAAGCTCAAGGTTTTAGACCTTCTTTCCAGCCCCAAGCTCAGCCTAACAGCAGCCATATCAACCCCAAAGACCACCCAATCCAGCTGCAAATCTAAATCAAGCAAGGCCTCCTGCCAATAGACCATTTCAGCCCTATAATCCCAATGCTACATCTGCATCTAAAGCATTAGTGCCAGTACAAAACAATATGGCTCAAGAGTATGATTAGTGTTTCCCATCCAATGAACCTCATAACCAATCCATGTGCTTCAATGGTTCCTTGAATCAAGCATTAATGGTGAAAACAACTGGTGTGGGGGTGAAGGTAGTCAAAGAAATGACGAGCAACAAGAAACATTCCAGAAGCAATCAACTCCAAATGATACCACACTTGTAAACTGGCAGGCAGAATATTTTTGTGGCATGAACCAGACAGTTTCCCAAAGTGTTGCAGCCAACACAAGGTCAAAGAGGAGAAATTTGGGTGAAGAACAGCCATTGGCCCCAAGTAATTCATGACCTTTTGTCACTCCACAAACTATTGGCAAGAAAAATGCAATCCCAAGCACACAAGGACTACCTAAAACAGTTCCTAGGCCAACTCAAATGCCAGTTGTTGCTGCCCATATACAAGGGATGAATGTGCAGGCCAAGGGACAGAAAAAGGATACTTCATCCCCATTCAATATCATTGATCAGATGAAGAAGACAAATGTAAACATATCAATGTGGGAATCACTATCTATCCTAGGCCAAAGAGATTTGCTACAAGCTGCCATGAAGGACTGGTCAACTTCAAATCAGCAAGTCCAAATGCAAGAGAAGGTGCTCACAAATGCCACCCAGCCTGAGGGGAATCATGGAGGACAACAAGGTAAGATGTTGAAGCCCCCTCCATTCTATGTTTCATTGATCATTGGGAACCAATTAGTACACAATTGCATGATTGATTTCGGGGCAAGTAGTTCAGTAATGCCCAAGCAAATAGTTGATCAGTTGGGAATTTAGTATGAAACCATATCCAAAGGGGTGGTATAGTTGGATGGGACAGCAGTAACAACAGTTGGAGTGATTAAAAACTTGAGTCTTACTTTGCATTCCTGTCCCAACGTGGTTGTTTTGCAAGATGTCTCAGTAATAGACCTTCCACCACTCTTTGCCCTATGTTTGTCAAGGGATTTCACAGCTAAGATTGGAGATTACTTGTCTGCTGATTGGTCACACATGCTATTCAGAACAAGATATGGAACCAAAGCCACAATCAGGTCTAAACCTATTGCAAACTTTCACATTGAGCCTTACACTCCAAGTCAGATTAATGCCAATTGTTCAGCGTTTGATCAAGAAGATCACCCAAGCACTGATGAAGCTGACACCAAGGTAGGAAGTATCCCAGATCTAACTCTTGATGAATGGGTAGGCAAGGTGCATGCTTTTGATCCTTATCAAGAAATAGAAGAATCTGAGCTAGGAGTCTATTGCATGCATGAAGAAAATCATCCTATTCCTAACATCACCAAGCCGTACCACAAGGATGAAAATGAGGTATGGTAGTTTTTTTTTATGGATCAAGGAGTAGACAAGGTGCAAGAGGGGAGCCATGCTGGTTTCACCTCAAGGAGTTATTAGATTTCAGTTTGCATGCTCTAATAACACTTTGCAAATATGAAGCCTTGGTGCAATGAATGCATTGGTCAATCAAAATAGGGATAAATAACTTGCAAGTCTTTGGTGACAGTGAGTTGATTGTCAACCAAGTTAAGGGGCAGCATGCTGTCAAGAATAATATGCTCAAGTGCTACAAGAACAGGGTGTGGGACCTCATTGAAGATTTTGAGGGCTTTAGCATAAAATCCATTCCTAGAAAAGAGAACCAAGCTGCTGACAGGCTTGCAGCAGTTGGGGCAGCCTTTGACATTGTTGAAAGCATTCAAAAAGACAAGGTACAACCAAACATCCATGTGATTGTGAGGCCTTCAGTGCCAGATAACAATGTAAGTTGGCAAGTGTTTGAAAATGATCAACAAATCATCCATTTCTTACAAGAAGAGGCTGAATTCTCAGCCAAAAATCAGGAAAAGTTAGAGCAGCAGTATGGTGACCAAGTGGTGCAGCTGAGAACCAACAAACTACCAAAGGGACTTATTACTTTGGAGTCCATTTTCAATCCTAATGATCAGTTTAGGAAGGAGAAAGCAAACATCCAAGTTAAGGGGGAAGATTCAGTGTCCATCTCGGTAGAAGAAGGAAAATCACTCCAAATTGGCAAGATGACAATTGAGCAAGAAAGGTATGAGTTCATACAACTTTGTCAAGAATTCTCTGATGTGTTTGCTTGAGCTATGAAGATTTGAAAGGTTTCAATCCCGAGTTAGCTCAACACACCATTCAATTAGATCCAAATACTAAGCCCATCAAAGTAAACAAAGGCCACCAACCCCACATGGAGCCTCTCATGAGAAAAGAATTGAATAAGTTGATAGAATCAAGAATCATATTCCCTATCAAGCATTCTAGTTGGGTTTCCAACTTGGTTCCAGAAAGAAGAGTGGGGAAATCAAATTGTGTGTTGACTTCAGATATTTGAATAGAGCATCTCTCAAGGATCATTATCCACTTCCTTCCATGGAGCAGATTTTACAAGTTGTTGCTGGCTCTCGAGAGGTTTTCACTACTTGATGGCTATTCAGGGTATAATCAAATTATGGTGAAGGAAGAAGATCAGTTCAAGACAGCCTTTACAACTAAATGGGGAACTTATGCATACAGGAAAATGCCATTTGGGCTGTCCAACACCGAGCTACCTTCCAAAGAGCAATGGACATGGCGTTCAAAGGTTTGATTAACAACATAGTGCTGATATATCTTGATGATATCACTATTTTTTCAAAAAATACAGCAGACCACCTCTCTCATTTGAGACAAGTGTTCCAAAGGTGTAGAAGATTTGGAGTCTCCTTGAATCCTAAAAAATGTATTTTCTTAGCTCATGAAGGAAAGCTCCTTGGTCACATTGTCTCCAAAGAAGGATTAGCAATTGATCCAGAAAGAGTTGAAGCCATAAGAGCACTACCATTGCCAAGCCACAAGAAGGCCCTCCAAAGTTTCTTGGGGAGAATAAATTTTGTTCGGAGGTTTGTCCCAGATTTTGCAGCCCTTGTCAAGCCCATCACCAAGATGTTAAAGAAAAGCATGGCTTTCAAATGGACAGCAGAAGGCAAGGAGAGTTTTGAAGCAACCAAAGAAGCCATCTCTCAAGCCCCAGCTCTCATCAACCTAGATTTCTCCAAGGATTTCATCCTCTATGCATTTGGGGGTGATGATACTATCTCTGCAATTTTGGTACAGCAGAACAAGGACAATGATGAGCAGCCAATTTCTTTCTTCAGCCAAAGCCTGGAGGACTATGAGGTGAGATATTCTTTCATTGAGAAGCATGTTCTTGCAGTAATCAGGAGCTTGAAGAAATTCAAGCATCTAGTTTCAAACAATAAGGTCCAATTGTTGGTTTCTCATGTGGGAGTTAAAGACTTCCTCCTCAACAAAGACTTGAATGAAAAGAGAGTAGGTTGGATTACTCGTGTCATGGAGTATGACATAGAGATCAAGGTCACCAAGTTGGTTAGAGGAAAAGGACTGTGTGAGCAGCTGATTTTGAGAAATCAAAAGGAAGCATGCAATGAGAAAGAGATTGTTTTGAAGTTGCAAGACAGCCATGAGCAAGGAAGCACTCAAGAGGAAAATAATGGTGTCACCACTCCTTGCTAGAACTAAAGTATAATGCACTTCCTAAGCACATGCCTATGCCCTCTAGATGAACAAGACCCAAAGAAGACACTTAAGATTACAGGATGTCCCATATTCCCTTGTTGATGGTGTCTTGTTCAAAAGAGATGTGAATGGAGTACTGCTAAGATGCATTGGTACAAATCAGATTCATAGGATGTTGGAAGAGTTCCATGGTGGACCAGCTGGTGGTCATTTTACACCAAGAGTGACAGCTCTAAATATCATGAGGGCTGGCTATTATTGGCCCAAGATTTTCAATGATTGTTATGCATGGATCAAGAGGTGAAAAAATTGTGCATTCTTCACAGGTAAAGAGAGGCTAGCTGCCCTTCCATTACATCCAATTTCAGTTGACCAGCCATTCATGCAATGGGGTTTAGACTTCATTGGAGTCATTAATCCCAATTCAAGCCAAGGGCACAAGTGGATTTTAACAGCCACAGATTACTTCACTAAGTGGATTGAAGTAGTAGCACTCAAGGAAGCAAATGAATCTAAAGATCCTAGACTTCTATGAGGGAATAAAGAACCAGATTTGGTGTACCTGCTACAATAATATCAGATAATGCATTGGCATTCATCGGGTCCAAGGTGACTAAATGGGTTGTCAAGAATGGGATCTACCTAAGTAATTCATCAAACTATTACCCCCAGGGTAATGGCTAGGCTGAGTCTACAAACAAGAACTTGTTGAAGATCATTAGGACTCTTGATGAAAATTAGAGGTCTTAGCATACTAAATTTAAATCAGCTTTATGGGCTGATAGGATAACTCCCAAGAGATCCATAGGTAACTCTCCATTCAAGCTTGTTTATGGGAGAGAGGAAATTTTACCCATGTCTCTTGAGTTGCCAACATTGGAACTCATGAAACAGTTGGAGTTGTTGGAGTTTGAGCCCATGGAGGTTAGATATGTAGAATTGATGGAGCTCCAAGAAATCAGAAATCAAGCATCCCAAGCAATGGAGAAGGATCAGGATTTGATAAAGAATACCTTTGATAGAAATGCCAAGAATAGATCCTTCCAAGTTGGAGATCTAGTGTTAAAATGGGATGCAGACAGAGCAAAACTAGGAAGGCATTCAAAATTTGATGCCATTTGGAGTGGCCCATACATGGTCACAAAGTGTAAGGACAGCAATGCCTTCTAATTGTCTTCATTGGATGGCGAAGAACTGCAGATTCCAGTCAATGGGATCCATCTAAAGCATTGCTACTAAAGGGAAATTCTCCACCTTGTAAATATTAGCTTAGGTTTTCATTCCTCCAAGTGCTTGTGCACATTGTTTTGCTGTAGGTTAGTTTTTCTTTCCCTAAGTGCTTTGGCACAAGCTTGCTATTCCTGGGAATGTGTTTGTAGGCCTTGCTCCATCAGGTGATATTCCATGTTCCTCCTTGCAACGTTCTAGTCAGTTGGGGTACCAAACAGAGAATTTAATGACTCCATGCCCAATGGATTGTTTCAGGCAACTGGTAATTTCATCCAGCAGGCAGATGACCCCTCTGAGTCGCCAAAATTGTTATCCAAAATGTGCCCCTACTCATTTTTTGTGGCTAACTCCTTCCATTCTCCCCTCTCTTGTGCCTCAGTCATAATATTTTTCTTTTTAGGCACTCAAAACCTTCTAGAAATGGCACCATTGAATAGAGCTCTTTCTCAGCTTTCCAGAAAGGTAAAGTTTTCCTCCTAACTCCATGTATTTTTGAAGTTATGGCTCGGCGGAGTTTTTTGGGAAAATTTTCCCCTGAAAGGCCCATGCGGCCAATGAGATGCCACCATGTGGCACCTAGAGTGGCGGAGCGTGGGGAAATTTTGGAAAATTTTCCCAAATGCAAAAAAGGGTAAAAATTCAAAAAAAATTCCCACCGACCCGATTTGGCCCTGTTTTGCCCTAAAATTTCAAATGGCCATAACTTTCGATCCAGAGCTCGGTTTTTCACGTTCTTTATATCAATGGAAATCTAGTGAAATTATCTACAATATTCTAGGGTCAATTTTTCATTTTGATGGATTTTGGAGAGATAAAATCAAAAACATCTCTGGCACGTGGTGATGAGCAAAAATGATGTTTCAACCACCGTTTTTAATGAAGAATGGCTCGCATTCTCTCCTAGCATGGCTAAAAATGTTAGGGGATGGGTCTGTAAGGATGCCCATGCTGTTTTGAATGTGTTTTGGTCAATGGTTGAATCCCTTCTATGTTTTCCCACGTTTCTCTCTCTTGGGCTCGTCCCTTGCACTATAAAAGCCAGATTTGGCTCATTTTCAAAGGGTGGAACATTTTTTGTGTATTGCAGGTCCCCTTTCTCACCTTGGAAGTGATTTTGGTGGAATATCAGACCTTTTCTAAGAGCTGAAAATTTATTTTTCCTCTCAGGTGTTATAATGCAAGTGATTTTGATGATTAAAATAACAATACAGCCTCTGTGATTAGTTTTCATCCTCTGCCTGTGTTGTTTGGTTAATTTCTGATCCTTCATTACAATTATCAGTTTGTGCATGAAGTTATTTGTTGCATTTTTATGGAATGTGTCAATCACAGAAGTAAAAAATGCTCACCACTCCTTTGGTGCATCACCTATTAGCATTAGTTTTAGTTTATCTACATTCTCTATCTTTGTCTCCTTTGGAATTTAGGGTAGGATTAGGAATATAGACCTCTACAACTTGTAAGTGATAAATCTGACCAGAGGAATTGAGGAACCAACCTCTAAACTGGAGATTCCTTTCTCATTTTGCAAGTCCCACACTTGGGGAAAGGATTCAATGTTGTGCAATCACACTGGATGCTAGTATGATCAAACTAGAAATTTGATCAACATCCAGGGGGTGTTGCTGATTCACCACAACACCATCCTCACTCACCAAATTGCCATCTTCCTCATCACCTCCACCTATTCAAAGCAAGTTGCTATCCTTAGTTTCTTAGATGATGAAATTGTCCCCCACCAAACCGATGACCCATATCCTCGTGCACTTTTCATCTCCATCCATATCAATAATATATGCATCCGATGTGTTATGATCAATGGGGGCACTAGCATTAACATCATCTCCTCTCATGCATTTAAAAAAATGCGCATACCCAACAATTGCATCCATAAACATCCAAATGTTGCATTCATTCAATGATGCTATCACCTCTACACTCAAAGACTATTATCCTCCACGTTTGTGTGGGTCCCCATACTATTCCCAAGTTGTTCTCCATTTTGGAAGGGAATTTCAATACAATTTTTACTCGAGACCCTAGATTCGTGTCATGGGTTGTGTTCCTTCTACTTTGCACCGATGTGTAAATTTCAAACATGAAGGACATTCTTATACCGTTCCACCCGACCCATCACCTTTCAAAACTTAGAACATGCTTTACCCTCCCTACCTACATCTTCTTCACACATGACCCCATCCCCAGTGTCATTGCAACCTCACCTTCACCTAAATATTCTATTCCCACCGCCGCTTTGTCATTTCTACCAAATACACATCAGCTTCCCAACTAACATCACCTCCATCGATCTAACTTCTAACACTTCCTCCATTCCAACCACCAATATATCAACCACTTTGATCCTTGGAAGGTATTTTTCAATGCCTCACTATGGGGAGTAGTATCGCTGATAATGTCAATACATTCCTTACTCCACAAGAGTATGGAAACCTTCACCATCATCCTCACTATGATCACTGAATAGGTGAGAATCTCCTTTATGGTCCTCCTCACTTCCGTACCCATCTTACCTATGGGGGACTTGATATTTCCACTTACACACCTAAACCACCATCACAAATCTGACCTTTTTCGGTTGACCTTCATCCACCGACCAACCGTGTCACTTCACTCACACTTTCCTACACCGTTGTGCCTAAAAGGGTTTCAGATTTGGCCTCTATGAGCAAGGTCATCACACCGTTGTTTCTTGTACCATGTGTAAACACAATGATCATAGTGGAATCGGTTTTACCAAACTACTTGCCAAAAATCCCCGTATTGAACTCATTAAAGAAATTGACCCCTCTCCACCTCCTTCACCTACCCCACCTTCACCACCTTCACCAACGGATTTGATGGATCCATAATCTATCCCTCCTACCTTTTTTCATAAATACCATTTCCTTGGGGCCTCGACTTATCACCATGATGGCAAGGCTTCTTCCACTCTCCCTTTCCTATACCCTAAGATGATCAACGATGACACACCTACCATTAATGTCATTCAATGTCAAGATGATGAGTTCATACTCACTCGCCTTGGTGCCGAGGACTCTTATATTCACCGGCCGTTACCTTTGAGACGTAAAAAATGTTGAATGAATCAACTATCGAAGTCATCATCCACACTCATGATTACCCCCATATTCTCAAGATTTGCCAATCTCTCAATGTCTTTCTTGAACAAGAAGCTCTCACTTATTTTCTTAAAAATCATAGCCATGCTTTCACTTGGTCCTATGCTAACATGCTGGCATTGATCCCACTATTGTGGTCCACAATATTGTAACCATTCTCGATGCCAAACCTGTAAAACAAAAGTTGAGGAAAATGCACCCTCACATTGCTCTTCTTGTTAAAGAAGAACTTCAACGCCTTCTCTCAGTTTCCTTCATCTTACCCATTGATTACTCCCAATGGATTTATAACATCGTCCCTGTCGCTAAGGTGAAAGGGGGACTTCACATTTGCACTGATTTCCATGATCTCAACCTTTCTTTCCCAAAAGATGATTTTCCTCTTCTTGGTATTGACCAGTTGGTTGACCTTACTGCTGGCCATGAGATGCTATCACTTATGGATGGTTTCTTGGGTTATAACCAAATCTTGCTCGCTCTAGAGGATCAACAAAAATTACATTCATTACCCCTTGGGGGACCTTCTACTATCAAGGCATGCCTTTTGGCCTTAAAAATGCTGGTGCCACCTATCAGTGGGCTATGACCTACATTTTCCATGACATTATGCATAGTATATTATAAGATTATGTAGACAATCTTCTCACCAAATCTAAACGTCGTGCCGAGCACCTCTCCGTCCTTAAAACCATCTTTAACTGCCTCATTAAATATTGCGTCCACCTTCACCTAAAAAGTGCATCTTCACGGTTCTCTCAGGAAAGCTTTTGGGATTTATTGTTTCCCTCTATGGTATAGAAGTTAACCCTGCTAAATTCAAGGCCATTCTCAATATGCCTCCACCCACTAACCTTCACCAGCTTTGTAGTTTGTAGGGAAAGTTACAATCTATTCATTGATTTATTTCGAACTCTCCAATCATTGTCAACCATTTCATCACCTTCTCAAAAAGGATGTCTCTTTCAAATGGGATGACGACTACCACAAAGCTTTTGAGGCCTTAAAACAATACCTTCTCCAACCACCTGTACTTGTTCCACCTAAATATGACCAACCCTTCTACCTATACATCTCTGCTACTGATCACTCTTTAGGGGCTATGCTCGCTCATCATGATGAACAACATAGGGATCAGGAGGTTTATTACATAAGCCATACCCTTCTGGACTATGAAACCCGATACAGATCACTGCTGAAAAACTTTGCTTATCCTTAGTTTTTGTCACCACCAAACTTCACCATTACCTAATCAACCAAAAAACCTATTTTGTGACCAACACTGACCCCTTACACTTCATGTATGCTAAGCCTTACCAAAATAAACGTGTCACACGTTGGCTCATGCTTCTTGCTGACCTAGAACTTGAATTCATCCACCAAAAATCTATCAAGGGCCAGTCCATTGCTTGACCAGCTCGTTGATGCACCTCTTTCTCGAATCAATCTTCAAACTTTGAGTTACTCAAAGAATCCATTGCTAACCTCTCTTTGGATGATGACCCTTACCAAATGAACTTATTCTTTGACGATTCCAAATGTTGGTGTTGGGGTGGTGTAGGCATTATCCTCATTCCTCTTGATGGTGAACCCATGTCCTTATCATTCAAAATCAACTTTGAATGCACCAAAAATATCACCAAATATGAAGCACTCATATTAGGTCTCATAATTGCTTATGCCTTAGATGTCAGATTGATTAATATCTTTGGTGATTCTCAACTGGTAGTAAACCAATCCAATGGTGTTTATCGGTGTCATAATGAAATAATTCAAGAGCACAAACGTTACATCGACATCATGTTGACTACCTTTGACCACTATAAAATTCAAACCATTCTCGTGATCCACCAATAAATTCATGGATACCATGGCCTACCTCACTTCCTAGATACCTGCTTTTACTGCATTTATCTGACATCTTTGTTACCATAAAACACATACTTGAGACCTTCTTATAAATCTTGTTGTGTTAATCTTGTCTGAATGTCTCTCACTAAACACATAAGACCTTTGGTATAAGTATCTTGTGGACTACCTTTCCCTTTCTATCTTGCCTCCTAACCTCACATGTAATGGACAATGTGCCTTTCTCAAAAAGGCCTCTCATTATGTAGTCATGGGTGGCCTCCTCTATAAACTCGACTTTGACGGTATCTTCTTCGGATGCCTTACCAGCTCTAAAATACCCTATATCATTAAAGAAGTTCACGATGGTTTATACAGAGGTCACTTCATGGCCTTGTTGTTACTAAATGCATTCTCTCATTTAGGTTATTATTGGCCAAACCTCAATCATGATTGTTGCTGACTACATTAAGCATTATGTAAAATTCCAAGAACATGCTAATCTTCATCATACACCTACTCATGCCTTACAGTGTTTCCCGTGACCTTTCACTGTTCTCTCAATGGGGTTTGGATCTTGTTAGAGAGATCAATCCCCATTCTTCCTAAGCGCCATCAATGGATCATCACCACTACCAAATATTACACCAAATGGGTTGAATCCATACCCCTCATCTCTACTAAAGCCGAGAAAATACGTGAGTTCATCAATCATCACATTATTTGTCGCTTCAGTGTTCCACATTGCCTTATCACTGATAAAGGAAAAAAATTCAAAAACAAAACTCTACAGAAACTTTGCAATGCCTTTGGCATCCAACTAAGCTTCTCCTTACCATATTACCCACAAACCAATGTACAAGCTGAATTCACCAATAAAACCCTAAACAAAATTCTCATGTAATTTTTAACGATCTGGGAAGGATTATCATACGCATGTTGCTTTTTCTCTTTGGGAATACCGTACTAGTATTCACACTTCCACTGCTGCTACTCCCTTTTCTCTGGTCTATGGTACTGAGGTTGTTTTTCCTCTTGAAGTCCAGATCCTGTCTCTCCATATCTCTCTTCAAGATATGCTTACTGATGATGAATTTCACCAAGACCGTTTAGCACAACTTGAGTTATTAGATGAATGTCATCTTCATTCCCTCAACCATCTCCAAGTCTACCAAAAATGCATCAATCATGCCTATGAAAAACGTGTCCATGAACGCACCTTCAAGGTTGTGACCTTGTCCTCAAGGAAAATCAACATGTAACCAAAGTAGAAAAAATAAAACGGGAAAATTTGCTCCTAATTGGCTTGGACCATACATCGTGACCCATGACTATGGATAAGGTGCTTATCGTTTATCTTCACTTGGATGGTAAGCCCGAACTCGAGCCTCTCAATGCCTTGCATCTTTAACCATTATACTATCGACTTCTAGTCCTACATCACTATTTATCTAGTTCATGCTCGTCCCTTGGGTGCCATTTATGTTTCTCTTTTCCACACCTCATCCCCAATGACTAAATAAGAATAATGTGATTACCCATCACCCTTTTTCCTTCTCTTAAATATGCACACCATGGCTCTCAAGCACATGGCATGATTCTCATGGATACTTTTTGTCTTCTTTTATATGAGATCCCATAGTCATTCACCCTTGCTTTCTCAACAAGAACCAAATGCTTCATTATAGTCTCATCCATGACTTAAAAGCCAATATATATATATATATATATATATATATATATATATAAAGGATTCACTCCTTGAGTCAAACTTCTAATATAAAATATGAATCCCTCAAAAGAACATATTTCACCTTCAATTGTCGTTATAAGTAGACTGCTCCCTCAAAGGACAACTATAAAAGCTCACAACTCTCTACATAGTCTTTCTAAAAGAGGAGTATTTTCTCAAAAAATCAAAATTGAAGCTTACCACATCAATCAACTTCATGAAGACATCAAGGAGACATATATTCATCCCGTATAGACTTCCCACATCAATCACTATCTAACAAAGTCAAAAAGAAAAGAAAAGAAAAGTAAAAAATTTCGTCATGGACTTGTCTATTCGATCTTGGATTCATTTCCCAAGGAATTTTACTTCATAACCTATGACCTGATTACCTTCACCTCCTTACCCATTGTCTTTTCACTTCATACCTCAAGGGACCTGCTGAACCTATGACATTTTGTGATCATGTGACTAGTCTTCACCTTTCGAATAATCAATCATGCAATGTCTTTAGGGTCTTACGTTCACTAGCCTATTTGTATATGTGTTTCATACATTCTCGATCCTTTCCAATCGTGTGGCTTTCTTGCCCCTCTTATCTTTTTTTCTTCTTCATTACCTTTTGATCTTCCTATATAGGACTAGACCCTCAACACCTGTCTTTGGGATTTTCTTCTCTCACCTCAATCAACCTAAAATCACCTTTACCTATCTACCTATTCTCAACCTAAACATCAATGACCTCAACCTAATTATCCCTATGACCTGGAATCAACATTGCCTATCGACCTAAAATCACCTTTACCTATCTATCTATACTCTACCCAAACTTAATTGACCTTGACCTACTCATCACTATGACTTGGAATTAACCCTACCTATCAACCTACCTACCTCTTCTTCTATCTTCTTATATTCTTCCCTAGCCTATGGGAGAACTACATCAGTTTGAGGTCCCCTTTTTTCTGGGACTATGTAAGCAGACTTCTAGGGTATAGGGCCTGGACAGCTTAGCTCAACCACTCTTTACCCTAACCATTTACCCCACCTTTACCTAATTTCCTGTTTATATCAAAAACCCGAAATCTATCCCATATCCACATCATTTGACCTACATACACTCCTCATGTTTCACATACTCTTTCAACACTATAATTATTTCCCATATTCATCTATAACCATATTTAAACATTGTACACCATTACATTCATTTGCATTAACATGTATTACCAAAATATCAAAATGCACATCCATGCCTAGACCAACCCGACTCAATCCATGCCTAAACCAACTCGACTCGATCCATGCATAAAAAGCCCGACCTAACTCGATCCATGACTACACCGACCGACTTGATCCATGCCTAAAATTAACCCGACTCGATCCATGCCTAAATTGACTCGACTCCATCATGCCTAACTCACCTAATCCATTTATATCATACCAAAAGTACAATAAATTACACATCACAACACATAATCATCTAAACCTCATACATCTCATCATATAAATACCTGTATCACAATAATGTATACTCATCTCAAAAATACATGTGTCTCTCATACATCATCGGCTCGCAGCCACTATCTAATACAAAAATATCTTCAGCTCGCAGCCGGTATCATGTACAAAAAATAATAATAAATACAAAATCTCTTCGGCATGTAGGCCGGTCTCATATATAATCCATACAAAAATGACTTGGCATGCAGGCCAGTCCATAGTAAGTCAATCATCTCCCATATGATGTTGGGAATGCTCCTTGTGACTGTGTCTCTCCCAACCCCTCTGCCACACTTGTCGATGCCCGAAACCTACCTCACCTCTTACTGATAGCCCCTCACATGGGGCTAGCCTCTGCACACTAGTAGCCTCACCATGACCTTGTCCCTGGGCTCACCAACCCCCTGTAATCTCCACACTATGAGTGCGGGATATAGTCCTCACTGGGAGGCCGGTTGTGCTCAGTACTTGATGTAGGAGGGCACATCTAGCCCAATAGATAAAAATGATCTTGATAATATCATGCCTCTACTAAGGAATCCCTGAATCTGACCATGGTCACTATCTATGGAGGTGTCATGGGTCTTGCTACCTACATGGGTACCTGTACAAGGGGACCCTATCCCTGAACCTGCACTGAGCCCTGTGCTAGTACTAGAGCCTGAGTCAGCCCTAGAATCTATGCATGTGCCTATATCTGGGCCTGCATGGTAGTAATATGTGCTTGTGCTCTGCGTCGGCTAGCCCTACTGACTCCGTAACCTACCCTCGCACTTTGTGGCCAATCGGCCTGTAAAGCCTACACCTATGCTTATAGAGAAGATATCTCCCCACCATCTCCCACTACCTCCTCTCCATCTCCATCTCGCCCCATGCCTCTTCCCCCCGTGTGGGTACATGTCCCTTCCCTACTTGATCTTGTGTAGCATAGCTATCTGGGCATGTAAGATGGAAACCTGTGCCTCTGAACCTATGAGTTGCCTCTACATGATCTTTCTCTACGTCACCAAAGTAGCCACCTACCCTTGTAGGAAATATCTCTAAACTGTGATGGTGGCTAAGTATGGCTACCCTTACTTCAATGGTACTTCTCATAATTGTACCACCCACCACCGCTCGTACCCATCTGCAACCCCAACATCATCAACCCGTGTGTCTATTGGTTGCTCCTCCTATCTAGTTGGTACTTGTTGGTCATGGTGGAGACATGGGTATCTCCATGTCATCTCTCTGTACTATGGAAATAGAGGCGGTACATCCTAGACTAGCTCGAACTGGAACCTAACTTTCTCTACAGGTATCCACTCATGCTCTCCCGCTCTTCTCCCCTCTATCCAAAGATATAGTTGTAGCCCATCGAGATCCATGGCCATTTGTCTCGTATGTGGGAAGCCCACATATGGCCTCCAAATGATGTCCACCATGGACAACCCCTATAAAAACCTCTTGTAGTATGCTACATCATGGGTATCTCTTGCACCTCGAGCCTCTCCAATGGCCGGTACCTACTGCCCTTACCCTGTTGGTGTAAATATTCACTTCACACACTTTGCCCTAATTTTCTATATCCATTTTTGTCCCATTTTTGCTCCAAAACATTCATTTGTTCTATCTGGTGGCCTAGTAATTCATGTTTCCCATTTGAATGCATTGAAAGTGCCCTCATATTGCCCTAAATTGAAGCAAAACCCAAGTTTCTCCTTTGTTGTGTCCTAATTTTTTCATTTTACATGGGCTGAGCCATTTTCCCCTTTGCCAAATCATGAAAAAAATTGATGTCGATTGATTTCGAGTAATTTGAGGTTAAAAACCCTACTCCCCTAGTCAAAATCAATATAAAATCATGCTTCACTTGATTTAAAAATGAGAAATCTACATTCCTTGTGAAAAGATCTGATTTTCAGGGCATTCTCTACATTTTTATGCTTTTGACGGGTAAACGGGTGTCACCAGCCCGTCAAAATTATCTTTGCAACATACTGCTAATGTGGCAGGTTCCTATTAGGCGAGGATGCATGGGAAAAATGTTATAACTTGTTGTTTTTTGAGTTTTTTCCAAAGGAAACATTTTTCCCATGGCCCCGTAGTGCTACAGTGAAATGCCTACGTGGCATGATGTGATTGGTTGGAGGATCAGTGGGTGGCGGGTCACACTTAGACTTTTTGCCTTCATTTTGCAAATGTCTCAAAATCAAATTTTTCCCGAAGGCCCGCGAATGGGAAGGAGACACATGGCACAGGAAGGTTAGGTGGATGGCGGAGGACTTGAAATTTTTATTGTTTTTTGCCTCCGATGCCTGGGAAAAAATTGAAAAATATGCCCGCATCCAATAAGAAATGGACACGTGTCCACTGAAGTCAAAAGGAAAAGTGGGGAGTTAGAAATTTTTTGAAGTTTTTGGCTTCAAAATGCTAGGGGAAAATTTTGACCCGGAGGCCCGCACCCAATGAAACGTGGACACGTGTCCAGGGAGGTCAGATGGAAAAGGGCGGAAGTTTTGAAGACTTTGAAGTTTTAAGCTTCAAAATACTAAAATCAATTTTTTTCCCGAAGGCTGCGACGAGTAGGAAGGAGACACGTGTCCGGGAGGAGAAATGGGAAAGGAAAATTTTATGAATTTTTGCCTTTATGTTTGTAGGGTGAAAATTGAAAAATGAGCCCGCGCCCAATGAAAAGTGGACACGTGTCTAGGGAGGTCAGATGGAAAAGAGGAGACTTAGAAAAATTTAAAGTTTTTGGCTTCAAAATGCCAATGGAAAAATTTGGCCCGAGAACCCGCGTCCAATAGGAAGAGGACACGTGTCCCAGATTTGGCGGAGATTTGGAGCGCGGAGGAAATGTTGAAAATTTTTACAAATTTTGGGCAAAGAATTTCAAAGTGAAAAAATTGATCCATGGAAAATTTGGAGGTGTGCCCCCGCATCCAATCAGGGGGTGACACATGGCACATTTCAAAGGGAAAAAGGGAGAGTACGGGCCCATAAAGGTTTTTGCGCTCATGGATGGTTGAAGGAAAATTTGGAGGGTTGACTCCGCTGTGAATGGGAGACTGCCACATGGCAGAAGATGGAGCAGGTGTTCGGGCCCGTGGAGGTTTTGGAGAAAATTTTCCTTTTTTCAAAAAAGGAGAAAAATTCATAGAATTGGCTGCGGTTCTTGGTGGGGTCCACCTAGGGACACGTGGCGTGTCGAGGGCATGCGGGAAAATTTTCAAAATTTTCCCGAGGTTAGAAAAGGTTTGAAATGCATTTTTAAGGTTGGAGGCCTAGTCCAATGGTATTTGGACACGTGTCCACCTTATCTGAAGACAAAGAAGATATTTTTGAGCCTACGTGTCGAATCTCATCAAGACACGTGGAGGGTGGAAATTTAAAGTTGATTTTTAATCAACAGTGGCTGAGTGTTTTATTTTTGGGTGCCATGGAAGCTCTAGGATGTTTGGATTCACCATTTCTACACCAAATCATATGAAATTTTATATGAAATCACATCCCCTCGGCCTTCTGAGTGTAATGGCACCATTCTTTTGAGCTAATTTGATGTTTTTGATGAAATTTTTTCCTCAGCCCGTGTAAAAACGTGAAAAGTAAAAATTTAAAGTTCTGAGATATAAAAATGATTAGGGAAAAGGGTAGAAAATGATTTCAAATGGATGCTGGCATGGTGGAATGCCAAAAACATGACCCCGGGATGGATAAGGATCTGAATCCATGTAATATTTTAAAATATTTGTGCATCTCTGGCATTTGGCGAGAAATGTTTTACATTTGATATCATTTTTCATCAAATGGGTAGGGTTTTGTAACAAATTTGATCCCTTTGGCATATTCTTTACTTGGGATGCAAGGATCCAAGCTGGCATAGGGTATATTGTGTAATTTGGAGGCATTTTATAGGGGTTGTTGAGAATTTTAGAGAAAGAGAGAAGAATTTTCACAAGGAAAACTAGGAGTCCATTTTCTTTTGGAGAAACTACCTGAGAGCCATTTTTGATTCTTGTTTGCATCAAATTTTCATCATGTTGAGTTGGTTTCAGCTATAAAGCCATCAAAAATCTTTGATATTGTCTAAATAACATTCCCTTGTTGATATATTTGATCAAATTCTTGGATTAACTAGTTTTATCTCTTAGCAAAGCTTGCATACACTTGTATTTCAATATGTTTTCAATTTGTGTTTCATGCTCATGTTGCAATCTTGTGTTTGGGATCTTTATTGGTCATACATGGTGTCATTTCTTGTAGAGGGTTTGAAGGCATCTACAATATTCCATTCAGAAGAGCATTCATTTGAGTGAAGATAAACAAATTTAAATTCATCTTACCTTCATTGTAAATTGAGGGTGTTTGTAAACCTTTAGGTGTACCTTAGGTCATGATCTAACAAGGGTTTCTAAATGCTTCATTGATATTTTGCTTCAATCCTTTGTGGTAGGCTATCAAAGTTTGTATGGAATAGTGCAGATTTGGGCATCCATGTGTGCACACATCCTGGTTGAAAGATGATTTTAAATTCACTGAAACATCTCTATTTTTTAGGTGTTGTAATTCACTTGCAAAGCTTCCCAAAGAAGGTGATGATTCCTAGCTACTCATGTCCTAACATCTCTCATCATAATTTCATTTTAAACTAACTCATCCTACCTATAATACCCCTATATCTACATTGTGTGTCCACAAAATAATTCAATCCTTTCACTAAAATGCACAAAGTTGATCAAGGTTTTATCATGTCTTTAGCAACTCTAGCTTTGTTTTGAAAACATTTCCATCATTTAGTAGTGACAACTCCTTTGAGTTTGGATAATGGATACTTGATCATGTTTTCACAAAGCCTCTTCCATATCATATGTAAAACACAAGGACATCCCCATCTCCTTACCATATAAGGGCTACAATATAGGTTCTCTTGCCTTGGTTGATAGGCACAACCTAAAATAGTGAGGGTTAGATCAAAACCCTCTTGAAGGTGCTATCCACTCCCTCAATTCTTGAATGCAAACAAGTAGATAGGTGTGCTTCCCTAGCTACAAACGACATACAAAACATCTATCTATCCTTGAGTGTCTTGTGCAAATTTATGATGTTGTTCAAGTTGTGAAGGAGAGTAAAATTGGATACCAACACCCGAGTGGCACCATTGCCAGGAGTTTTTGGAATTTCTTAGTGGTTTTGAAGTGTTTGAAAGGTTTGAGCATTTGTATGATCAAGTATTTGAGTTGTTACATTCTTGAGATATCATTTCATACTTCAGATCTGCATGTTTTGGGTAAAAGGATTTCAAACTCATCTTGCTCTTCTCATTTACCAGTAGTTTATATGATTTGGATGCATTGTTTTTGTAGAATCAAGAAGAAGAAGATCTGATTTGTAAATCCTTGCAAATTTTTCAGTCATAGCATATATTTGACAGAATATTTTAGTGTTATCTTACACAACTAAGGTGGAAATCCTTAGTGGTGACTCCATGTTGTTTGGATCTTGAAATACCAGTTGTCTTACACATTTCTGTCATTTGAAACTTGTTGTTTAAATCTGTCAAGCTAGAGGGAAGGAGATCCCTCTTCATCAAGGACTCTTCTAAGAAGTTTCTCACCGAATCAAGAAGCTTAGAACTAGAAGGAAGAAGAGTGTGGAAAGTGGTTGGTGATTTGGTTGCAAGGAAAGAGATCCCCATAGTTGAATTTGAAGGAGAGCAGCCTGTTATTGAAGATTATAATTCCTCTTCAAGTAGATCTGATTCAAGCAATCTTCTTGTTGATTTTCATTCTCCATTAGGTGAGGGACCTTCTTGTGTATTTAAAAAACTTTCTCCTGAATCTGCTCTTGTGGTTTCTAAGTTTTCTAAAGTTTATCAAGAGAGAGAGCCATTGGGGGCTTATCTTTTAAATATCACTTTTCTATTCCAATCGGACCCATTATTGCTCCCAATCAGCTTGCTTCACCTCCAAGATCACCCCCACCAAACAATATGGCTTAGCCTAGGCCTCCCTTTTTATTAACACCTTTGGTCTTATAAATTTTGGAGGAATGGATGGTTATCCAAATTCTGTCCCACAAGATGTGAGAAATAGGTTACCAAAATTCCAAGGTAACAATGCCATTATCGGTGATCAGCATCTCAAATTATTTGATAATATGATGGAAGATTTTGAGATAGAATTTAAGGATGTATATATCAAGTTTTTTATCCATACACTTGAGGAAGATGCTAGGGATTGGTACAAGGCTCTACCTGATAACTCTATTGATTTATGCAGTGAGATGAAAATTGAATTTAGATTGTAGTATGGTGATAGGATTGATCCTACATTTCTTTTTTCTGAATTTGAAAATATCAAGAAGAACCCAAATGAGATAGTCCATGAATTCAATACAAGATTAAATAAAACATTGAGAAGGCTTCCTATCATTTTTAGGCCTTGTGATGAATCTTGCTTGATCAAATATGCAGATGGATTTGATAAAAAAGGCAACCTATTACTTGAGAAACAAAAATCCTACAAACTTGAGGCAAACTTTCACCATGGCACTCCAAATTGAAAATAATATTAAAGCTGTTGGTAAACCACTTAAGAGGGATGGTGTGAAGTTGATAAACCCTAAGAAGCCTCAAGCTAGCAAGGGTTATGATTTAGAAGATGTTGCCAAGACTTTGGCAAGGGTTGTCAAAGAAATTTCTTACAAATTAGCCTCAAGGGCTAAGAAAGGTATTGGTAAAAGTTCACAAGGATAGCAAAGAACTCATAACCATGATAGATTTGGAAATAATCCTAGGGGTGATCAAAGAAAATATGATAGAGGTAAAGGGATTGTTGGATCTGCAAATAGACAACCCCAATCTTGTGAAAATAGAGTGGTGCCTGACCCTTTGACTGCAAGAGTTGCTGTTGTTCAAGAGATTTCTGATATGGATTGGTGTGACAGATGTTTTCTTCCTCATCCACTGTGTGAAATGGACCAACAAGATATTGATGGTGATAATGAGAATGAAATGGATGATGACTTTTGTATGATGGGCAGCTCTTCAAGCTCATAACAAGCAACAACATCAATAGATGTGATAAGTGCAAGGACTGCTACAACCTTTTGGGATTGCATAAATAGGGTACCATTTCTTTCTCTTCCTCAAACTCATGATGTAGATGTAGTTCAAGCCTTTGAAATTCCTAATAATGACTTTGAATATCTAAGGGCTCTAATGATCAATAATTATGATGGTGGTAATCCTTCGAAGGAAGATAGACAATTGTTAATGAATGTTGTGGTTGGTCAAGAGAAAGAATAAAATACTCGAAGTAAAGTTGTTAGAGGAGCTGGTCCTCAAGCCAAACCAAAGACACCCTTTCTCACAAGCATTCCCAAAGACAATCCTAGAAAAGAAACAATTTCAAGAAACCTATTTTTCCATGCAAAAATATCAGTCCTCTTCATGCCCAGCTGCCAAGAATACTTCTCCATCTGATGAACATTCTTGTTTCCCTTCCAATGTTGTTTTACCAAAGAATGTTAGATATGATATAGCCCAGGTTTTGAGCCAAATCAAAGTGAGTGTTCCAATTATTGAATTTCTTAGAATTCTTGAGCACAAGAAGAGAGTGTTTGAGTACTTGGGATTGAAAGAAGAAAAGATTACCCCAAGTAGAAATGTAAATGTTGTTGAGACTCCTCTTCAAAACATTTTTGGCCTTGAAACACCACCACCAATGAAAGATATTAGAGAGGCACCTAAAGTATATTTGGAGACATCCTTGGTTGATTCTCAATTGAATGTGTATCCATTCTTCACAACTTTTCTCATAAAAGATAGGTCGCTTCACAATTGCATGTTTGATTCCCATGCATCATGTAATGTCATGCCTCTAGAAGTCATGAATGAGTTAGATATCAAGGTGACAGAGAATATGGGAAGTGTACTGGACATGGATTCAAGGGAAGTCTTTGGTTCACATCCTTTGAACCCACTATCGTGCTAAACTACAAATTTATAGTCTATGTCACCAAACCACTCCTAGATGTGTTTCCCATGATATTTCTAGACGTGATACTCAAACCTTGTGAACCAAAACATTTCCCAAATTTCATACCTGATAAGATACCTCCAAATATAGGAAATGACTATGCAGATATAGATGTACCAAATGAAAAATTATACCTCCTAGGTGTCACTTGACTACCAATATTGATACCAACTAGATTATCAAAACTTATCTCAAGAACTGGAAAACTAAGTGTAAGGGTCTAGTCATCATGTGGGTTAAGATGTGCACCTATGACTCTCCTCCTTTATTCATATGAAAATCTCTCTCCAGAAGCTGAGGGGGTTTCTCTTCCATGCTTTCCAAGATGGGGTATCTTAGACTACTTAGGTTCCACATCCTTTGCATGAACCTCAAATCCTTCCTAAGCAATGTTTACCTCCATAAATCCATTACTCTAGCTTTTCATTGTATTTCCAAATCCCTCTCCCAAGATTCATTATACTTGAGCCACCTCTCCTCTCTCTCCCTTTACATTTGCAAGGTCCGACATCCTCTACCACGTGAGCTTCCATGCCTTGTGCCTAGTAGAGTCTAGCTAGCCACGGGAAGGCTTCCAAACTCAAAGTAATGATCGAGATCTTGATGTCTAATGAAAAAACATACAAGAAATATCCTCTATGTTCTCGTAATAACTTGAACTTAGAAACCTTTGAATAAGAATAAGTTGATATTGTGTACTCCAGCGTGTAACTAGCCAATACACATCTCCACCAATGATCAAAAACATGAGTCCAAGTTAGATCAGCATCTTGTAACCACGATATTCCTCCCAGGACTAAACACAAGGTATATAGTACCAAATTTTCCTTAATGTATATGTTGAGAGCCATTCATACAACTCTACTAGGAAACAACAGAAGAATATCTTATAGAGTTCATGATACAAATTCTCCTCCACCCATTTTCATACATAAAACTTAGATCTAGTACTAAACCTATGAGAAAACTCATCCTCTATGATTTTAAGCTAGGTCTCAATGCTATCCAAGGTCAGACACTCCATCATCACACATCATTCTGATAATATCTTCAAAAGAGGTCCCGACAATGCAACAAAAATGCATTCTTTGTTTACCCCTTACTTCTCTTCAAACCCTGAGCATGTCGGCATATAACCTAGCTTGACTAGGAGCTCACTTGAGGCACATGTAGGTGTTAAGCCCCTCATTTATATTTGATTCATGAGATTTTTCTCCATTAATGAAAATGTGTTTGCATAGATAGAAACAATTTACATTCATTCTTACAATTTAGATCAAGAACTAGATCTAGGTTCAGGCGCACCACATATGGAAGTAAACATGATCACATTATAACAATATCATAGATAAACCCTAAAAATTAACAAGAAAAAAAAGGTTCAAATTCATAGACAATAAAGAAAACACATACATCAAGATCCATAACACAGATGTTTAGAATCACTCCATTGTATTAATTCATCACATTATAGTAGCCAATAATACATTAAGGATTCCATGGATGGAGATAATACAGAAAATATTCAACATGCTCTCGATGATAGCTTCATTACAGAGCTTACAATCATGTATCACACTCACACTCTATCCTCTCTCTATACACCCTCTTCCCTATCTGAATATATGCAAAAACCATACAAAAGGAAGAATAGGAATGAATCTCCTCTAACCGCTCATCATTACAAGAAAAGGCCTAAAGGAATATTTCATGATCACCTAACCACTACCCAAGAACATGCCAAATTTCATCATGCATTTCCCTAATTGAGTATCCTCAACATACAAGGGCCAGCTATCTGTAACTAACTCCACCTTTCTAGCCCCTAATCCTTTCATGATAACTGTAATGATACCCAAGAATATTCCTTCCTTGAGCTACAAGGCTTCATAGCTTAACCTTATCTAGATTAAATCTGGTTACCTTTCCACGTGCTCTCTAACATGACTTTGATCAAGGCTCAAAAGTGACTAAGTCTCGAACCTTTCCTTCCTAGGTGCGATCCTTCCTGCATCCCCAAAGGTTACTTCTGTGCGTACCTTCATGACTGTTCTCCGCACATCACAACCCTTCATGCCTCGAGTACTTGGTCATTTTAGGGGCTCAACAGATGGGGTGTATTTATTTTTATAGTAATACTCTTTAAGGCATTTAACTATGAGGATGGTAAGAAATCTTCTAACTTTTCTCATCCAAAATAGAGTTCTTCCATAGTTGAGTATATAAATACAAGTAAGAGTAAATAGTCACCTTCTAAAACATTGAGAGGGTTTAAATAAAAAAATTATCCCTTGGAACTCATCATCTAAGTCTCCTTTTTTTTAACTCCTGATCATTAGCTTCCTTTAACCACATTTACTAGTCAATGAGGATAAGGAACTAATTATTCCGAGTGTGAGATAAATTAGAGTCTTCTTGTGGAGTAATCAATACATGAATCACTATAAGAAATTAATATCCTCAAAATGTTCTAGAATGTAAATCATATAATGCATTTACTAATCTAATACTCATGCATTTAAAATTTTATAGTGTTAGTATACCAAAACAATCATTTGAAAACTTGTCTACACACGAAATCCTTTTGAAACCACCCTTGGAGCTCCAAGTTTTTACTACTCTTGATTGATCAATAATTTCAAATAGTTACAAAAAGTGTTTTTATCTTTCTCAACTCAAACCCTTGCTTGGTAACTACTTTGCATGCTTATGATGTCACTATATGTGTGAGTTTTGTGTAAGAAGGGGTTACAATTTAGGTAAGGAGTTAGAAATTTCTTGTCATAAACCATAATGGAGCTCAAAATATCATGATTAAATCTCTACACACTTCTAAAGGACCTATCACACCAACTAGACCACCTAAACATTCTAAGAAGCCTGCAAGTGGATATATAGGAATTGAAATTTTAAACTAAGAAAAATGGAGGGAAACCTCCTTATTCAAATTATAGACCCCTACACCTAAAAATGACTACCTAATGAATCTCAAAACCCCTTATAGAACTTTGACAACCAAATTTTTTTGATTGTCAATTGTCTAAAATACCCTTGTAATGATGCCCCTACTTGACACACATCCAATACCATATATATAACCATTCATAGAATGTCAAGACTGTCCAATAGTTATAAAATATTGAACATAACATGAGTAATTTCTAGTTGTAGTTTCAGTGACTAAGCATTTATAAATTCATAATAGTATTTTCATTTAGTTTTGACACCTAGGTTCTTCTTATACTGCTCTACATAGCTAATTATTTATCCCTTCGCATGTTTCAAGCATATATTATAATTTTAGAATTATTACAAGTATTAATGTGTTATTATGAATGTGCATGGTTAATGTTAATTAATTAATTCATAATAATCCCTATAACAAACCCTTACATGCTAATAAACAATATTTTATATTTTTAGGGAATAAAAATTTAATGAATACAACATTTGTTTGAATAATTACCTTAATTTAAATCTCTAGTTTCCCTAGTTTTTCATTTTAAAATTAGTGGCTTTATTTATTTGTGTGTAATCATGAATCCTCAACTCTTTTATAATATTTATCTCAAGAAAAAGTGTTCACACTCTTGTTTTGATATGGGTTACTATCACTTTAATATGGTCTACACTCATACTCGAGTCCATGCTCATATACTTTGTGTGAGGGAGGGGACACATCTTTTGATTCTAATTACATGATGAGTCAAAGTAACATAACTTTTCCTTATAAGGACCAGGATTAAAATCATGTTGATGTAATCTCCAATACTCAAGATTGCACATATTTTATTGTTGATATTTTTTGTCACATTATCTACACTATACTTATTGAACATCCTTAAGTTTAGGGTTTTCATCATGAATTTGATACTCATACACATGACCTTTATAAAGATGATGAATTCCAATTCACATGATTTTTACAAGATAAACCTCATCACATTGATTCTGTCTTTTTTATTTAATTCCTCTAACATGGTTTATGTTTATGATTACTTATTTAGTCGAAGTTGAAAATGGGTATATGTGATTCTTGTTTGAAGATGGTGTACTCTTGTGAACTAAGTAATCATGTTTGCTATAGATAATATGTTATCTTATGGAAATAGATACAACTATGCCATGTCTATTCTGAATTTAAAATGAAGTATTTCATTTCTTCTTATGTTGAATGTTCACTGCATGTGGATAGAGGAAATTGATTCAACTTGAACTCATTCATAGTCTTTATATCATTTAAACTTGTGCTTTAGTATTTATGATCTCTGATGCATGATAGTTATACCTTGTATCAATTTCAATGATCCAAGGCATGCTTTCGATTTTATGACGTCAAGGTCATCTTGACTGAGCTAGGAAGAATGTCAAATTTCTGAACCACGCTTCTAGAGGATCACTTGTGAATTTTTCTACTCATGCCCTTCTTAAGTGATCCAATAACGTCATTTGGATTCTTCATTAGGTAATGTTGAATTGGTAATTTTATAATTATTGGGGAACCTAATTTTATCTAAGTTCCTAAATTATAATCCTATCCTAACTTTAATTTGGATGATATTAGTATTTTGGTTTATTATGGAAAGGGGAAATCTTATGTCTTGTTACTAGAATATCTTAAGAATAAGCTAATAAAATTTACCTAAGGACCTAAATTGGTTTCTAATACAATGTTTAATAAACATAAGCTAAGGGCATGGAATAGCCTAAAGGGATGGCATGGATGACATATGAAGGGGTTTTGGTGGCACCAATATGTAAGTATTAACAAGGTTTTAATGAGGTTTTAAACACCATGTTACCGCCAATTTTGGTGAGTGCATGAAAGTTTAGTGGAGGCTGAGTTGTCACCTTTGCTAAAGTTTAGTTGCATGGAGTTTTAAACTTGGTTATAGCCAATAATGAGTTGGTGAAGGTGGGAAATAAGGAAGGACTCTATTAGTCCTATTTGCATTAATTGATCTCAGCCATTGTGAAAAAAACCTAGGAAATAGGAGAAGTTGGAGAAAAAGGTGGTTTTCGGTTTTCATTATTTCATTTGGTTTTTGTGAGATTTGTAGCTCTACATGTGGTTTTCATCTTTCAAACCTCTAGTTTGAATATGTGCATGCTTATTTCACCTTGCATGGTGGTGATGGTAATGAGAATTAAGAAAGGAAGTTATAAGAGGAAGAAAGGGAAAGTTTCAGAGCTTGGTCTTTGGTGTTTTCATATAAATTTGCTATCAAAGTTTTTCTTGAATATTTGCAACAAGGAATATAAGACAAGAGATCTATCAGGAATGATAGGTCCTATCTCTTTAAATCTTCTAATTTTATTTAAATGTCTTCATTAAAATAACTCTGCTCTTAATTGGAAACTTTCTTGTTCTAGTTCTATGTTTATTCTCCTTACTCCAATGGTGTTTTTAACTTGGTTTCTTTGGATGCATTATGATATTGTGTGTGTTATATCAATTATGATATCTGGGTTGTTTTATTTTCAGTTGTGTTTAGCTTATTTGTATAAGAACTTCCTTGGGTATTGATACAAGTTTATGTTTGTATCTTTGTTGGATGGATACCTTGTTTGGGTATTGTGTATGCGTAAATAGTTGACTGGTTTTTGTTGAAATATGTAGATTCTAGCTTAGAATTCTCTCCTTATTATTAAGGTTGGAGACTAACTTTATAGGAGACTTTATCATGGCAGTTTAAGATATACACCTGTGTTTTAGGAGAATCTTGGTGTTCTTTGTTTTGGGTCAGTTTCTTGTTGATAATAGTTGGAAACCAACTATAATGGTCGATGATATCATGTCTGTAATTTTACTTCTGGAATCATTCAGTTGATACTATTCAAGGTTATGAATATATGTATCCTCACCATGAAATGGGAACTGTATCAAATCTTTTGTTTCATTCGTATAACCCATTTTTGGGAGACTGTATATTTTGTGGATGATGAATAGGAGGGTATACATGTTGATGCTTTTGGTTTCTATTCTCTTTGAATTGATTCATTTATTATTACCCATTTTGGGCTACGTGGTTGCTATAGGTAATATTTTGTTGATCTTATTTGGGCATTCAAAGCCTATCTAGCACTTTGGAAGTGCGTTTGTCTTTAAGGGAGAATGTTTAGAAGTATTTGTCTTCTTTGTTGGTCGTAATTGCAATCCTTCTCAGTTAGACCAGTTGTTGTAGGGACTTGTATGTGCTTCCTTTTCATAGTTGAGTAAAGTGAAATGAATACCCTCATAGGTTAACCTGGGAAACAGTAACTATAGTATGGAATGTTTTAAGTTGAGGTTTAACTTATTAATGTTTAAGAGGAGGTTGAGGTTTGAATAAACCCTAATATTCTTCTTGTGTGGATGTAAACTCCATTTTTTGGATAATCTCCCTATTTCGGTTACAACCTTTGAATTGGCGAGTCTTTTGGGAAGTTCTGGGTTGTTCATGGTAACCTGGGTTTTCCTCCTTTTGTCTTTCATTCTCGCGTGGAATTTTGACTACCCGGTTGGGGTTCAAACTTCTTATTTGGGGCATATCTTATTGTATTGGATCCTTATGTTGATCGAGGATATTTCTTAAACTTGATTGATTCTGATCTATGTGTATGACTGCTAAATTTCCTTAATTAGGGATTGGTTATTTTTGATCTTATGTGTTGTATAAAATGATTTTTTCGGTTCTTCTTTGGTAGCTTATGTGAAACCACTTGCATGAAGATATGGATGTTTTTGGAAGTCTGGAATATTAGATATGTTTTGATTTTGAAGATCCTAACTCTAAAATAAATTTAGGTCTTCAGGGAACTTATACCTGAATTATGTTGGTCTAATTTCTAATTTCTTAATTGAATAAACTTTTCTTACCTATAATGTCGGACTTGTTCTTGACCAATCTAATCCTTAGATGTTGTGTTGAGCTAGAACTAGCTAAGATTGTGATGCTGAGACTAGAATTTAATGGATAACACCCTAGATGCACTTGGAACATCACTCACCTAGATTAAGTGCTCACCCAAAGTGTGTAAAGGTACTAGGTACCTCTTTAGGGTTGTTGTAAAAGGATGTTAGCGTTATGAAGGAAGAAACATATATATCCATAACTAATCCATCATTCTACAAAGGCATGCCATATTCGTGATCTATACAAGAACAAGCTTAAACAATAATCATGATTGAATCAAGAATATGCACTTCTCAATTACACATAGGAATAACACTTAGATTCAGCCAATATCTTCCATCTATTGATAAACACGAAGCTCCTTACAATAATGGAATTCTATCTTGATGCGTGCATGGATCTGATACATTATTCCAATCATATGCACATATATTTTTATGCTTACCTCTTACACTCTGCATATACCTATATATCTCTCATCTCTCTCTCTCTCTCTGGTAATTCACTACATATATATAGGGTGGGGACTTTCCCTTCACCACTTATCTATTCCAAAAATAGGCCACATGCTATTAATAGCCACATGTCATTTACAAGCATAGCCACACATGTAAGTGTGTTATCTATAGACCTCTTACAGTTAACTAAAGTGAAAATCCTATTCTTATCTCATCTCCATGCAAAATGCTTTGATATGATCCTCCAAAGATATATAATGTGTGGTGCACACATCTCTACATCATTGGTGTGTTCCGCATGCCATCTTCTAAAAATAGGTCTTCATGCTCAAAATTGGCTAAGTCCTGAATGCTGAACTTGCCCTCCGTGGGTGAGTTCTTCTTGTCCATTTGCTCCTTAAACCTAGCTGTTTTCCCGCTTGAAATTCTTGTTTGATTTCTTTCAAGTGTTCTCTGATCAACATTACCCCACACTAATCTCATTGTCACCCCGATAATTGGTATCTCCAAAATTAAAGTAAAGAATAGAAGAATGGAAAGAATAATAATGAAATAATGTAGATGAATAAAGAAGTTTTATGAGGAATCCTCCTCTCGTATCTATTTAAAGTATCAACTTTGGATACTCCTTTTTTGGCCTCCAAGGCTTGTCATTCAGTGAGTACTTATTCTACCTTTTCTAGAATGTCCACAACAATGGAATCCAATTCATCCCTTGCAATCTCCCCTTTTTCATTTTGTAGAACCAACACAACACTAGACATTGAGGTCATTCTTCCTTCTAGAAGATCCATCTTCTATGCAATGAGCTTCCCAATATCTTCTAGCCAAGTCTTGTGTGGCTCTTGTGCTACTATCAGGGCCTTGTGCTTTTTCTTAACCATTGACAATCTTTCTGCGCGGTCCAATGTTTTGTCCTTCATTTCTTTTTGGACCTCATTGTTTTCTTCCAGGGTATTTATATTGATAAGTGCCTCTGGAGATGTCTAGATGTTCAAAGCTTGGTATTCTTTCTTCAATAATTCTTATAGCGCTTGCAAAGAACCCTTCATAGGGTGCAATATTTTGCATCACTGAGGATTTCTCTTGCTCTACCTTTTGTTTTTAATTCCTTGGCACTGGCATGTGCAGAGGTTCATCTTCAAGTACTAAGTCCACCAACTTTCCTACATAATGTATCGCTGAGGGAAACATCTGTGGTACCTTGGGCTCTAAGTGTGGCCTAGCTCTTATGACATTGTCTCCAATCTCCTCTACGATGCTGATAAATACTTTGTTCTTCTTCTACACTAAGTCCCTCTCTTGTGTTATGCACACTATCTTTGCATCCTTTGTCTTTAGCTCCTCGCACAATGCTCTTATCATTATAGCTTTTTCCATGTTTCTTCTAGCAACTTTAGTAGAAACCTTCACCAATGCATTGTTGACCTGCTCATTTGACATGACAATAGGATTTACTATCATATGTCTAGCTTGGGGTGCCTTCTTTAGTTGTCTTGACACACATGAATCTTCACATATATCAAATTCAAGCTCATCCATATGGGTGTGCATTGACCATGATAGTTTCTTTTGAGTGTGCACAGTCACCATATCCTCATCCATTAGCTCCTAGCCGAATAAATACTTCTATGTTATTGTGCTTTGGACGCGAGCATAGAAAAGTTTTCCTACATCTTATGGATACCCCATGGCTAGTGGAATGTGCTTTCCACTCGTTCTTCTAGACCATTGCTACTTAGGGACTTTAGCTTCCAAATTTGGGACTTGTGTCTCTATGTCCTGAATAGTCTCTGTAGCTATCTCCTCTGGTCCCTTTTCTTCCTCTCCTCTTTCCTTTGATTCCTCACCCTTTTGTTCTTCTATGTTCTCTGGAAGTGTAGGAGAATTAGGTGTACTTTCCTCTGACTCTTCCACCTCCTCATTCAACTTCAGTTTCCTCATTCTTTAGCATGGTTGCCTCCTTCTATGGAGAGAGTCTCGTGTGATCTGTGCACTTTGTGTTTGGAGTAGCACCTTGGGTCCTTGTTCTCCTGAACACCCTCTTAAATTTGTGCTCCCCTTGGACTACATTCAAGTCCTCATCATCCCCTCGGCTTTACCCTTATTCGTAGGATGTCTCCAACCTCTATTCTTCAAACCACCACTATCTTCACACTCCTCCTCCTCATCCTCCACTTCAATTGGCTCTATGGGCTTAGGTGTTGGGATGTTCTCCATTGTATGATTTCCCTTTGGTGGTGCTGGAAGTGTGAAATCACCTTCCACATACTTGTTATTCTCCATCTTTGGATTTAGTTGGAGATACACCAGTACTGCTCTAATATCTCCCACCACCAAAATTATTGGTTTGATGCTCAAAACATTAGAAATGAGTCTTTCAACATATGCACCACGTTCTAGATACACATATTTCATCCTTAGTGTCCGGTAGTTGAAATCTAACTTATCCACATTGAATGTCGGTCATTGCGTATACAGTAAACTCCGTGTATTGATGTCTAGAAGTACCTTGATGTGAATGCATACGGAAACTTGCACCAAGGACTCCGTGCTCCATCTTTCATGACAAACCACACTATATAGAAATGTTGGTATATAGAAAACTGAACTTCCTTTCCAACCACTGAAGGAAAGTCCCTGGGATGCACCATTCTTCCTCAAAAGCCACATGGAGCCTATCATACCACTTCTCATCCCATTTCTTACCATTTTCAGTCATGGATCCCTCACATAAATACTTATTGAAGCAATCTGTAGGTGATTTATGTTCCATTAGATACTCCCATACCTTATCCTTTGGTCCATCAGGTACTTCGATCTCCATGAACACTAGTGATAACATAACAGCTCCAAAGCTGATTTTTCCTCTTGCGCACACTTATTCAACGATTGTCTCTATAATATACTCTAAAAAGTTATAGACTACTCCTTCGACATATTTTTGGCAATGTGTAGCCTCATGGTGTTCACTTTTGACCACCTTTCCTAGTCGTTGAGCTTTGTGAGAAGATGTGTGGCCACTTGTACAACTGGATACTTCTTTAGTTTGTTAATTTCCATACCGTGCAGACCCTTTATATATCCCAACTCCTTTCTGGTCTCCAATATTGTGGTTTTATCTGTCAAATCATCTCACAAATCATCTCTTGTACCTTTTAACCCCCTTACTATGGAGATGAGTGCAGCTAAAATTCTGACTATGTGTCCTGCAAAATAGAAAAAATCCTTGTGCACTCTGCTCATGAGCCACTGGTATAAGGGCTCATACTTCCCGAAATAAGGGAGCTCATAAAGTTGGTAAACTCCTATCCTTTGTAAGAGCTTCTCACCAACATCATCATACACCGACATATCTTCCACCATGCATTTATTTATCTTCGTGTTCAACAACACATCAAGCTCCTTCTTGTTCTCTATGGTACGGTGATTGTAATCACTCACTTTTCTTTTCCTTATGTGAGAATCCCACTCTTGGCTGACGATAACCCCCTCTAGATATTGCATCTCAGAAAAATTACTTTATGGATCCATTTCTTATTCTTCTTCTACCACCTTCTTTTTTCCCTTCACTCATGTTATAACTACCTTCTTGAGTGCCATTTCTACCTTGTAATCCTTTGTAGATCCTTTCTGCTCAAATTTTGTAAGGTGTGAAGAAAACCCTAGTTTGATTTAGCGTGCCCTAGGTGAAATTATGTGCCCCTAGCTCATCTTTGTTGCCTCGCTTCTCTCAAACAATTTACCACCGGGACACAAGCTTCTTCTCCGCATAGATCTCTTTGTCATGATTGGTTACACACCTCTTGCACCTTAAAACGATCACTTAGATCTTTGCACTTGGCTTCTTTCAAATACTCTTAGTTACAACGGTAAAAATGAATTTTCATCCCATCCTAATTTTGATGCATTTATTACTCCTTAACCTACCAAATATCATCTCATTCATTGACCAAATTCATTCGTTCCATGCGTTACATCTTCGTGCCCTAGCTATAATCTTCTAGCACACCTTCCTACCCTCTAGTCATAGAATTACCTTCGACATTGCCCCTTGTGCCAAATTACCTCATTACTATACCTTCTCTTGGTAATTATCATGGCCTCTCGATTACCTTGTGTTATACTTTCCTTTCATTCATCTCCATCCTTGGTCACTTTTGAGAAGAAATCTTATTTTTAATTAAAGCACACCCGTAGTAGCTTATTCCTTTCACCTTTCAATTCCCACACCTTGTACTGGATATCAACAACAACCCCACACTAAAATGATGTGCAGTCCTCGTGCATAAACATTCTTCACATAGTAATTAGCTTCATGCGTGCAAGCACGCTTATTACACAAGAATAAAAATAAATTGAAAAATCGTAGCAATAATGAAGGAAATACATTAAGGAAATATGGAATTGAGAACCTAATCTAAATGGTAATACTACCTTATTATAAACACCAAGAAGACTTATTTATAGTAGGGCTTTAGCCTACTCACATTAAAGTAACCCTGTGTTCCATCAAGTGCTTCTAACTAGAAAACACCTGATTCAAGTATGTAAGTGATGACATACAACCCCAACCAATGTACTTTATCTTTCCTGGATGGCGCAAGAACTTTGAGTCATAAAGAAGTACCATTTTTCCAACCGCTAACTTTTTATCCTTTATTTTTCTATTATGCCATGCTTTTTCCCCGACCTTTTCTTGTTTTTGACTCCAACATGCTATGGCTCTTCACTCATCCAGCTAAATCATCTTGTCAATCTTCTCTTCTAAATCATGCTCATCAACTAGACCTCCAGTGCATGCAATACGTAAAGAAGGTAACATAAATTCTATAGGAGAATTACTTCTACACCAAACACCAACCGAAATGGTGTGGCTTTGTTCAATCTCTTATAAGTTGGTCTATATGCCCAAATAACAACGGACACTTTATCATCCCAATCCTTTCTTCTAACATCACATTTTTTTGTCAATGTTTGGCTAAAAATCTTGTTGAAAGCCTCGTAGTTCTATTTTCCCGAGGGTGGTAAGGTGTAGTCTTATGGTGGGCAACCATAAGCTCATCTAATAGGATCCCGATTTTCTCATTAAAAAAGTGTGTACCCCTATAACTTGTCAAGCTTAAAGGACATCCATAGCTTGTAAGAACATTCTCCCATAGAAACCTAACTGATGTAGCTGCTGTATAGTCCTTCGTAGGTGTTGTTTCGGCCCACTGTGTGAGATAATTTGTGCAAGTAATGATATAACATGATCCAGTCCTATGTGCGGCTAGTGAAATAGGTCCTACAAAGTCGATGGCCCATTTCTCAAATGGTTCGGCACTAGTAATTGGTCTCAAAGGCATCTCATCTCTTTGTCCTAGTTTTCCTAGGTGCTGAAAATGGTCACATGCCTTACAATATTCTTTACAGTCTTTATACAATGTCTCCCACCATAATCCAGCAAGTAGGATCTTTCGGAAGTCGCATCACCTGCATAGTGGCCTCCTGTAATACCACCATGGGCTTCTTCCATAATATCCTTGCACTCATGATCTAATACACAACGGCGTAATACTTCATCTTTACCTAACTTGTAGAGGTCACCACTGATTAACATAAATGGTGCCACGTGTATAGCAAGTTGTTTCTTTTCTAATGCCTTCATTCCTTCTGGTGCTACACTAGTTTGGAGAAAGATAGAAATGTCTTCTAATTCTAATGGTATGCATTATAACCTATATAACTAAGCATCTGGCATGGTTTCTTCAATTTTTGTGCTTCCTCTCCTGAGTTGATTCTAGACAAGTGGTCTGGTCCAGAGTTACTTTTCCTTGGCTTCACCACAACTGTGAAATCAAACTCTTGAAATAGGAGTACTCATCTACATATGCGCCCTTGTAAGATGGGCTTGTTTACCAAGTACTTAAATTCCATGTTATCTATATAGAATACAAATGGTGTGGCTAAAAATAATGTCAAAACTTTTGCAATGCATAAATCATTTACAAAGCTTCATGCTTTGTAGTTGTATAATTATGTTTACCAGAGTCAACTTTTAGTAGCAAAGTAGAGAGGATGATTGACAATACCTTCTCCAAGTTGAGCTAACATTTCACCAATGGCCGTGACAGAGGCATCCACGTGTACATGAAATGGTTTTTCTTGAAAGGAAAATGCGGGATAGGTGCGGTAATAAGTTTCTCTTTCAATGTTTCAAACGCTACTGCTGCGATTCTCCCCAATATAATGTACCTTTTCCTCTCAATAACTCCTCTAAAGGTGCGGGAATTTTTACATATCCCTTAATGAATTTTCTATAATATCCTGTGTGACCCAAAAATCTATTACAAAATATTGTTCATAGTGTGAACACTTAGGAGTGGTTTGAATTATTTGGTAGTAATAAGTTTTTAATAATTATAAAATAATATATGAGTGTGTAAAGCGATTGTAATGCACAACTCATAGTTGAGAGATATTTGGGATATTGAGAGGACTTAGAGATTAGCCTTGAATCCTTACTTATAGGAGTTCATTGAGATATTTATATGTAATCTCTCCATTGAGAATTTGTCCTTAATGAATTACAATATCTTTGATTTTATTATTTTATTTTGCAATGTTTTGTTTTTTATTTGATTAAATCATAGATATTTACAAGATTTGGTATCAGAGCGGGTTAGACCACAATGATAACATGTAGGAATTTATGAGGCATTTAGATCTGGATCAAATTTGTTTCATTGGAATCAAATCTGTGACCTGTGTGTTTCATTGGAGTCAAATCTGTGACCTACGTGTTTCATTAGAGTCAAATTTGTGACCTACGTGTTTGTCTACCAATAACGGTGATGCTTCACTCAGGTGAATCCATACTTGGTTGTGACATAACTTCTTTCAATATCTGGATCTGTAGTAACAAAGGTATTGCGTTTCTTTCCTTTTTTGGATGTAGATGAAAAACTAGAAGTAAAGAATTTTTTTTTCCAAATTTGGAAAGGGTTTGGGAAGATGTTGGAGTTATAACTTAAAATTGTCATAAATTTCATCTGGTAACTTAGATTAATGTGCCATATTTTTAAAAATGTGTATTTTTTTGATCTCTACACATTGATCCTGTGTTTTCTATTACTAGACAAAAAATTTATTTTTTCCTTTTTTGGCAAATATGTCGAAAATTTTACTTTCAGTGTTTAAAGTTTATTGTAAGGGTGCATTTTTGACTGAGTTTGACACCTATTATGGAAATTCCATTAGATAAATTCAATGGATTAAATTTTCACACATGGAAGGTGAAAATACAAATGCAATTAATGAACAAGAACCTTTGGGGAATTGTGAGTGGAAAAGAACTAGAACCAATAGATGCTGCAAAATTGCTTGAATGGAAAACCAGGGATGAAAAAGCAAAATCCATTATTGGGCTTGCTTTATTAGATACTGAGTTGCATTATATAGACTTAGAAAAAAGTCTAAATATATATGGGATTTTCTAAGTAAGACATTTGGTGCAAAGGCTACGAATGCAAAATTCTCACTTAAGTTACTGATTATTCAAGTTGAAAATGAATGAGGTGCAACTATGTCAAATCATATTAACAATCTTAGATCTCTTCTAGACAACCGACAAAAGTAAGTTCTCATGTAGATGAAGATGCAAAATCTATTTTAGTAAATAGTTTACCTCCAAAATATAGTAATGTAGCTTTTACTCTTGGTCAAATTCCTTCGCATTCACTTGGAGGTATGATTTCTACATTACTAGCTGAAGAAAAAAGAACAAAAGAAGATATTGAGGAAGAAACTACTCTTTATATTAAAAGGAAGCATACTAATTTTTTCAAAAACAAAAAGGAATTAGAATGCTTTTATTGTAAGAAAAAGGACATAAATCTTCTTTTTGTATTACTCGTGCCAAGGACATCATAAAAGGAAAGTTAAAAATGGATGAAGCTAATACAACTATTAAAGAAGAGTTAGAGAATGAAGAAGAAGATGAACTTGAACAGAATGAGGATGAAGATGACTACCTATACTAAGTAGTGCCTGATGGAGGATGGAGGCATAGGAGGATAGATGTAAATTGGCATCTCTTGTTATTCACCAACAAAGAGATTGCTTCATTGTATTGGTAACCTTTTGTTTCAGTTGTGTGGTGTGTTTGCTTTCCACTATAATAATGAACAAAAGTAATATTCTTGTTCAAAGATACCGTGTGAGCATAATTTCTATTTTGTAATCCCTCTAAGTTAGAAAATTTGATGTGATAAAATCATGTACGTTGCTATGTAGTGGTGGTTCCACTAGAAAACCATTTTCTAAGTTAGAGGTTCTCTTTGAAAACGTCATATTGTTTAAGTTGTTGGTACTCATTGAAAACCTTCATTTCTTTATAGATCATGAGTGGGTATAGGAGATAGCTTTCCCCATGTTCACACTAAGGGGGTGACTGTTACAAAAATATTGTTCATAGTGTGAACACTTAGGAGTGGTTTGGGTTATTTGGTAGTAATAGGTTTTTAATAATTATAAAATAATATATGAGTGTGAAAAATAGTTGTAATGCACAACTCATAGTTGAGAGATATTTGGGATATTGAGAGGACTTAGAGATTAGCCTTGAATCCTTAATTATAGGAGTTCATTGAGCTATTTATATGTAGTCTCTACATTAGGAATCATCTGAATGAATTACAATATCTCTAGTTTTATTATTTTATTGTGCGATGTTTTGTTTTTTATTTGATTAAATCAAATATATTTATAAGAAAAATTACGCATCTCGTTCGAATGGTAGGCTCTTCCAACCCTAAAATGAATACAACCTTAGTTGGATCAACAAGCAATCCTTCCTTGCAAATTATATGTCCTAACAAAAGATTCCAAAAGGTGTAGAAAATATGTAATTCTTATTGTTCAAAGAGATGTTTAACTACCCGCATCATTTAAACATTAAGCGTAGATTGTTATAGTGATCCTTAATAAGCCCATATATTTTCCAATCATTGAGATAGACCTTTAAGAAGTTGTGAATAAAATATTTGAATGCTCCGAACAACTATCTTTGAGAATACAAGTGTGTTTTTGAATCCAAAAGGCATCACAGTATAGGAAAGACTGCCCCATTTAGTAGAAAAAGTTGTCTTTTCTTGATTCTCCTGAGCAATCCTAACTGATGATACCTTGAAAACCCATCTGTAAAGGAATAGATTTTGCACCCTGCTACTCCTTCAAGTATTTCCTTAGTGAATGGTGTAAGAAAGGGATCTATGACACATGTAGCATTTAGCTCCTGTAATCCACACATATTCAAACTCTACCATCCTTCTTGATACTTATCACCATTGGAATTGTAGACACCCATAATTATGCCCGACCAATTTAAATACTTAAATTGGGCTAATTATCTCCTTCCTGAAAATTGGTGACATACCATCAAAAGCAATCACCTTTTCTCCTATTATCATTAATTAATTACACTACGCTAATTAATTAAGTAATCTATCCAACAAAAATATTAATTAACGGCCTTCCATTAACTAATCCCTCTTCTATCTAAAACTAATTAATTAATATAAATTAATTAGATTCCCCTTTCATTTAACCAATAAATCAATATTTAATTTAATTAATCCCCTTTTATAGTCTAAATCATGCTAATATTCCTCTAAAAGCTCTTATAAGCTTGCACATCTATTAAATAAATCATCTTGATTAATTAAAAGGCCCCCTTTATCCACACGAGTCACTAAAGGAAAAACAAACCCTCCTAAAGTTAACTCAACCCTATCTAAACCCCCCTTATCCACAACTAACTCAACATCCCTATTATCCCACATACAAAGGGATGTAGTGATTCCTTTATCAATTGGGCTATATAAAAATCCCTCATCCTCCCTTTACAATTACACCTAAATTCTTTGATAAGATAAAAGCAAAGCACAAAGAAAATAGACTATAAGATTCTTTGTCACTCTTAAATAATTCACCATTAAAGAGCTAAGCCTTCTTCCTTCACCAAATTTGATTTCCATGGAGCCTACATAGGTCCATTTGATTTTGTTTTCAATCAAAAGAGTAGAGGTTTTTGACAATTAGCATGATTAGTTTGATTTATGCTTTAAAGTTCTAATGCAATAAGTGTTATTGTCTAACCTTGTTTAGCTCTTATCTTGATGGTGTTTAGATTTTGATTTAGCTTTGTTAATTAAGACTACTAGGTGTTAGTTTTAATTTCCTTAACTTAGTTGAAAAAAACCATGCACACATTTGGCATGCCCAGTGGGACCCTTTGTCCCTTAGAATTTTTAGCTTGAATTCTATTATTTTTTGGCTAACCCTTTGATATGCACATATAGTAATTAATGTTCAATTTCTTGGGATTTTTGCTAACATCATATGTGTAGACCCTCATTTATAGCTATCATTTTTATGGTTTTTGCTAATTTCAAGCTAGCTTGTTAAAATTTGAAGTATTGTGAGCTTTTTTTGTTTGTCGCGAGTGGCGCATGCAGACCGATAGGGGCACGAGATACACTTATCAGTGCGAGGCACCTCTCGGGTGGTGTAGGTGCACAATCGGGGCTTGAATTTCTATTTTTTGAGCCCTTTGGCACACATACACTAACCCCAATGCATATGCCCTAACTAGTGCGCAGTGCACTAAATCGGGCGTAAATGTTATTTCGTCTTGTACCTTCACTGTAACGTAAAAATTGTCAGACTAGTGCATACACCCTAACCTGCAGGCACACATGCTTTTCTGGTAGCATATAAATGTTTTTGGTGGCACAAACGTTATGTCGGAATTCGATTCCATTTTAATCCATGGTGGTGCATATGCTTTTCCGATGGCACACATGCTTTTCTCGGTAGTGTAAGTGCTCGTGTGAATCTAATTCTATTTTTTCTAAGGTGGCGCATATGTCTTTCTCGGTGGCGCAGGTGCACTGTAAGTTAGAAAAACACAAAGTGGCACATTCACCTAACCCACGCATAGACACCAAAACAACGACACATGTGTATTTTTGTTTTCTTAAGGTTAAGGTTCTAAATTTCTTGTAGGTTTTATCTAATTAAATAATTATTTTTGTATGGTGTTTTTACATGATTTTAGTTGATTGGATAAACTTTGCATGCTTGTTTATAAGAATAAGATCATGTATGCTCTTCCCTCGTGTCTCTTGAGGCAATCTTGGGAATCATAAATGATTCTTAGGTATTTTTCGATGCTTTGAAAATGTTAGGAGTATCTCGAATTGGAATGGATTAACTTGGTGTGTGTGAATTAAAGTGTTTTTCCATTTGATATCTTCTCAAATTTTGGGAAACATCACATATGCTCTTCTCTTGTGTCCTTGGATGATCTTGAGAATCAAAAATGATGTTTACTCTTGTTATGGAAAACTACTAAACTAGTTGTGTAGGACCAAAACACACGTTTTCCAAAGAAAAGGTGGAATTGAAACGAAGTCAAAAATAATAATACAATTATCATACAGGTTTCCAAAAGGTGTTCAAGCAAATCATACCTAGTTAAACAAGATAAAAATAACAAAATATTCAAAACAACAGTATTGCAGGTTTCGAAAAGGCTACGTCCCTCTCCACTCAACTAGAACATAACCCTCCGGCATAACGCCTTAAGCTATAACAATGGGGGTAGTTCCAAAGTAACCCCAAAGTAGTCCATGCAAGAGGGAACCTTGTGGATGAAATAAGAAGTGATCCACAATACCTACTTGACTAGTGATTCCTTTGTGAGATAGCATTACCGGTTGTTTGTATGGTGACCCCAGTGATAGTACGCATAAACACACTACTTTCCTATTATTCTTGAAGGGGGTAAAGTAAAGCTGAGATACTCCCAAGATAGTTAGGACTATTTGGGTAAATCGTGCTCACTTAAGATAGCTTTGTAACACCTAGGATGAAAGAACCACCTAGGAAGATATTCTTTGGCCAGGAGCCCACTTTGACCATTCTAAAATAGTGTTGAGTTGTGAGCCATATTTTCATCATGAAACATGTGAGGTGTTACTTTTTCTTATTTTTTTACTTACCTTAGGGAAAGGTGTAACTCTGCCAAAGTGAAGCCAACATTTTTCATCCCCATTTTTATCTACTTCCTACACATTCTTTTGACACTTTTTTGATCAAAAGAAGGGTGACTACCTCTGTTATACAAATCGATTGTTTCTACCACTTTTTTGTCTGTTTGCACCCATCCATGTTTGCGGGGGTAAGTTAAACATCTAAAGTGTGTGGAGGCATATTCATATCATTGGTGGCCTTATTTATCTTGATACCCATGTCAAGATCACCATTGAAGTTATGCGTGGTTCATCATCTTGAACTTCCTTAGAAAGGTTACCTTGTTTGTATCGTATCACTACAATTTTGGTATTCGTGTCTTGTTCCTTGTAAAATTGACCTAAATATCTATATTATAAGGTTACCCTACACAAATTTTAACAATTCAGAGTTATACTTTAAGATTTTAGTTTGAATCTATTATTACCTCATTTTTTTAGAGTGCTACATGTTACCACTTGTGTGTGTTATATCAATATCATCTTGATATCAATACCTTAATTTCTCACAAAGTTTGGTTAACATATCTTGGTGAAATTTTGTGTCACTCACAAATTGTAATTGAAACTTTTTGGGATATAGGTCTTAATCAAATTTGAGCTCACTTCTAGTATATCTTGTTAGGAGGTCACATTAACTACTTGTATTTACTTACATCTTGATCATTTTCTTGAACTTGGCATAAGTGAGAACATCTTGTTAATTATCTTGTGACACCAAACTAATTTTTGAGACATAGTCTAGGAAGTACTTCATTTGATAGGCTTAGGTACCACATATTTGTGTCATTGTTGATTTATCACTCTATCACATTGGTATCCTCACATTGTTACTCATTCATATTCTTAACAAATCACCCCTAATCACTCAGGTGTGGTTACAAAGTTTTGAACACATTTACAAACTCACCTTAGTGGAATTATCACAAATCATGGCTCTCAAAACATGACTAGGACTCAACAAAAAAACATACAAGGAACAACAAGCACAAGCTTGGGAAGCCTCAAATAGACAAGGGTCAAACCCTTTTATTAGACATGATCTAGGGCCTCTATTTTCCACAGAAAAAGAGATAGAAGACATGGTCGATCATAGTGGTAATGAATTGGAGTCCCCACATGCAGAATTTGACTTTGACCCCACCTTATTAGATGAGTTCCTTTTTAGAAACAAGGATAGGGTGCTAGCATGGGTTGTAGAATTAGGGGCCAAAATTCCCACTACAAATGAAACAATCCCACCTATGAATAATGCTAATGAGGACGTTTGTCAAATTATTAACATGGAGGACATTTTAACACATGGACATGCTTCTACCTCTAACACAAGAAAATATAATGTAGTGGGACATAGAATACCCTTTATCAAAGTGCCACGGAAAATCAGGTCAGGACACGAGAAAGTTGAAGAACCTCCACAATATGAGGAAGAAGAGGAACCTTTGGAAGAAGAGATCACCATTCAAGAAAAAAATAATAGCCTTAGCTGATAATTAGCCTTGCTAACCTCTCATGTACAAAAGGAAGCAGGAAATAATGTCCAAAAATCTAGGCCTAAGATTGAAATCAATGAACTCCATAGAGAAAATCATGGAGAAGACAATACGGATTATCATCGTGTATATATCCCAGCTTCTCCTACTAAGGAACAATTTCTCACACAAGAAGTACAATATATGAAAGAAAAACTCATAAACCTTTAAAAGAGAAATGTGGGGAGCATTAAAAATATAAATATGAATAACTATGTCCCTATCCTTATGACAAAGAAATGACACTTCAACCTTTCCCTAAGAAATTCGATATGCCAAAATTTGACAAATATAGAGGAAAGGGAGATCCACGAGATCATGTCAAATATTTCTATATGGCATGTCAAGAGGTGTCCTATAGTGATAATTATCTCATACGACTCTTTCCCAAGAGTCTAGGAGGTCAAGCCTTGGAGTGGTTTACTCATTTGCCTCGCGGGTCCATTTTTACCTAGCCAGAATTGGTAGAGAGGTTTGTGCATCACTTCTCATATAACATAGAAAGTGATATCACCATGGAAGATTTATGTGGCACCAAAAATGCCTGAAGTATAATTTCACCAGCTTCCTACAATGGTGGAGAGGGATAACCAGATCGCTTCCCTTACGAATTTCTTGAAAAATAGGCTGGTAAGTATCTTTGTGCCCAACCTAAATCTAGACATTGCTTTCCACCTTCAAATGCATTGTGTTTGCACTTTTGAGGAGGTCATTGAAAAGGGTGTTCAAATAGAGAAATCCCTTATTGCTAAAGGAACTCTTAAGTCACAATATAAGGATAATCAAAATGATAAACAACCGAGAAGCCGAAGGTATTTAACAAAAAAAAATGTGGTGGGAGACGGGATCACAGATTCCAAATGTGTACAAACAGTCCAAATCAGGTCAACCTTTTAAACTGACCAAAGTAGCTATTCAACCCCCACCAAAACAAAGAATGTTTACCCCTCTTAATGAGCCTTTTATCAGTTATTTTAAGACAATTAAATGCGGCTCACATGGTGACATCCTACGACACAACCATTTGATGACAATGCTCCAAAACCATCATGGTACAAGGAGCATGAATATTGCGAAATGCATAGTGTCAAGGGACATAAAATAGATAAATGTTTGTGACTTTATCACTATATCCAAGACCTCATTGACAATGGGGAGATAGAGGTGGAAAACCTAGGGAAAACTCAGACACCCGAGGAAAAGATGGGGATATATAAAGAGCTATTCCCCAAACATGGTAAATCAGAAGAGTCAAATCTGGATCGGGAGAGTCATCCTAAGGTTATAAAGCAGTGAACTACTTGTATACCAAAAAGGATAATAATAATTATGATTAGATTATTGGATGTATTCACTCTCCTCATGACCATATCAACACCATTTGAATCAAGGGAAAGGATTGTGCCATGATAATAAGGTGTGCCCACCTTAGGATTCCTAAACCTTCTCCATTAACCCCCAAAAATGATAATTACAACCTCTTAGAGAAACTTGAGAAAATGTTTTCCAAGATTTCAAATGTTCACAAAGACATTTTATACCAAACTCTTTAGGGGTTAAGAGTTCCACTAGAGGTAGATCCTACACATCTTCAAGCCATATTAACAAACATTGTGCCAACTGAACACATTGCCTTCAATCATAGGGAGATCCCTACTAAAAATCCAATGCATAATCATCCTTTGTATATTGAGGTGGTTGTTACCTGCAAGAAGATTAAACAGGTGCTTATGGACAATGGATCAAGGTACAACATCTACATGCTAAAGTTGGTTAAGCAGCTGGGACATACTGAAGCAGATCTTGATTCAAACATCATCACTATCACTACTTATGACAACATGGAAAGGGGGTCAGCAAGCACAATCACGTTGACTATGGAAGTGGGTCCCACTTGTCATCAAACAAAGTTCCATGTCTTGGACTTGGAACTTCCATATAATATGCTTCTAGGCCAACCATGGATTCATGCCATGCAGGTTGTGCCATCAAAATTTCATCAATGCATTAAACTAAAGTATGAGGGAAACACCATTACAATACAAGGAGATTCAGAGCCCTTCACTCACTGCAGAGCTCTCAATAGTTTTACATGTAAGGGTACATATGCATTTCCATCTGCTGATATAGATGTCCCTCTCTAATCTAAAGCCATGAAATCATGGATAGATTCAGATTCTCTTAGTTCTTGCACCCATGGTGCCTCTACATTAACCTATCCTTTTGATTTATGGGAGATGAAGGTTCTAGAATATGGCTATGGAGAATAGAACATGCAACAATCCCTCTTGGTTTCGACCTTTCATTGTCATCCAAGACTAAAGGTTGACCCAAGTATCACTTTAGAAGACCTAGAAATGAACAAACTATTGGGTTATTTTTACTTAGAGGCTTACTAGCTGAAGAAAAATTGTTGGATCCACCTATAACTTGGGTCCTAGAGGATACTCACCAACTTGCTATCAAACCCCTAAATATGAGAAATCCAAAGAAAATGATGTACTCCATGGGCTATGAGGGACTAGGATGTGGAAGAAATGAGCAAGGACAATGACAACCAAGCCTCTCCCACATTTTAAAATAGAATGATACGGCATTAGAATTCACCCTTATGGGGCACACCCCAATGATCAAGATGCTACTTTTTCGAAGGTGAGGATAGATCGACTATCTCAGACAACGATACGAATTCCCATTGTAGCCAATATAAGGATCTTTCCTCCACAAACCTATTCATGAATACCAATTTCCTAATCATAACCCCTATGAAATCCACCCTTGACCTTTTTATCCTTCCCTTGTTGAATAGGACAACCAACATCATATGTCACTAGATCTATTTGAGAATGATGAAGCTATTGCGAGTTCATGGGAATTATAGATATAATTCCCATTGGAGACCACAAAAATGGCTTCTATATTGACTTGGATACTTGCACCTACTTTGGTGAGGAGGTTGAGCTTCGTGGTCAGCAAAACTTAAGAAAAAGAAAGGGAAAAAGTTCCAACATAAAGCCTCGGAAAAATTAAAGTCCAAGTCGCACAGTGAAAACCTCTTTAAGGTGCTTGCCAACAAACAGGTGCAAAAATTGAAGGACAATAAAAGTGACCATGCCAAGGATGAAAATCTCATGGATACATCCTTGGATGAAGAGCTCAACCTTCCTCATGATCCTCTGCATATGGAGGACTTGTCAAAATTGCTAGTAGAGGAAACTATCGATGTAAACATTGGTACAGAAGAGGACCCAAAAATAGTCAAATTAGGAGCATCACTCTCGAATGGGAACAAAATACATTCACCATGCTGCTACAAGAGTTTATAGATGTATTCGCATGGTCCTATAAGGATATGTCAGGATTAGATCCAACTTTGGTCGTGCACAACTTAGTTGTACATGTAGACGCTAAGCCTATTAAGCAGAAGCTCAGAAAGATGCACCCAAGGGTAGCCCTCTTGGTTAAAGAGGAATTAGAAAGATTGCTTGTGGCAGGATTCATACAGCCTATTGATTACTTTGAATGGATATCCAATATCATCCCTATCCAGAAGAATCCTGTCGAGATCAGAATCTACATGAATTTTAGAGACATTAATAAAGCTTTCCCTAAGGATGATTTTCCATTGCCAAATATTGATATGATTGTGGATTCAACAATAGGATATGAGATGCTATCTCTTATGGATGGATTTTCAGGATATAACCAAATCAAGATAGCTAATGAAGATCAACACAAGATGAATTTTACAACTCCTTGGGGTACCTTCATTATCAAGTAATGTCATTTAGGATTAAAAACGCAAGAGCTACTTATCAGAGGGAAATGACGGTAATTTTCCATGATATGATCCATGATATCATGGAAGACTATGTGGATGACATCCTCGGAAAATCTAAGACAAGAGAGGATCACCCTGTTATTTTTGGTGTATCTTTGAGCACCTACGAGAGTACAAAGTCTAGCTAAACCCAAAGAAATGTGTGTTCGGCGTGCTATCAGGAAAATTGTTAGGCTTCATTGTATCAAGAAGGGGAATTGAGGTAGACCCTACTAAAGTGTCTACTATTACTGAGATTCCTCCTAAGAACATTAAATAGCTATGTAGATTACAGGGAAAAATATAGGCTATTCACCGCTTCATCTCCCAGCTTGTTGATAAGTGTCATTCATTCACCCACCTGCTTAAAAAGGATGTCACCTTCATCTGGGGACCAGAGCAATAATAGGCCTTCACTTTTCTTAAACAATACTTGGCTAATCTACCTATCCTCATGCCACCAACTCTGGGTGAGCCACTCCTACTTTATATCTCTACTACTCAATTTTCTATTGGTGTGTTGCTCACCCAATACGACCTTGGTCACAAAGAAAAAGTGGTGTACTACCTCAATCGCACTCTCATCACTTATGAGCTCAACTATCCCCAAATTGAAAAATCTTGTTTGGCTATTGTTTTTACTTTTCAAAAACTTCACCATTATCTATTGAATACCAAAACCAAGCTTATATCCAAAGTTGACCCACTCAAGTACTTGCTATCTAAACCTGCCCTCACAAGTAGAATGGCTAATTGGATCATTCTACTAAGAAAATTTGACATAGAGCATAGAGTTTGTGCATCGAAGTCAGGCTAAGGGACAAGTACTCGCTGACCAATTACCAGAAGCACCTTTACAAGGCACTGAACCTTTGCATTTGGATCTACTAGATGCCTCATTACTATACATTGAAGAATCTATCGTATGGTAGATACACTTTGACAGGTCTTTTACTTTTCATGCTTCAAGAGCAAGTGTGGTCCTCATTACTCCTTCTAAGAACCCTATATCACAGGGATTTTTGTTTGGGGTTTCCTTGCACAAAAAAATCACAGAATATGAGGCACTTATCATAGGGATGAAGCTCTCCATCAAGTGGAACATTCATCATGTCAAGGTTATGGGTGATTCTCAGTTAATTATCAAACAAGTTAATGATGAATACAAGGTTAAGGATGAAAATATCATACCTTACAAGAAGTTGGTAGAAACTCTCAAAGAGTACTTTGTGTGCATCACATTTGAACAGATCCCAAGAGTACAAAATAGATCAGCAAATGCTATGGAAATAGTGGGTTCTATGTTCCATATTCTGCTAGGGAATAATTACATGCCATTCTTTGTGGAAAATTTATGTCACCCGTGTATGACATACATGAATCATATTTGGCTTGTGATGTTCTTGGTCTCAATTCCCCCTGGTATGAACCCATCTTTACCTATCTCAAATAAAACACATTCCCTCTGACATTTCCCATTCCTAGAAACAAAGCCTAATTGGGTATGCTTTATCGTCATTGTTGTGATGGGAATCTGTTACGTTGTCTCGATATGATGGAGTTGATCCAAGTGATTAAAGAAGTACATGAAGGGGTGTGCGGAACACATACTAATGGAATGGTTTTGGCCAAGAAATTGTTAAGAGTGGGCTACTATTGGCCTACCATGGAAATTGACTATTGCTATATGTCGAAAATGTGTACTTTATCGAAGTATGGAAAATTCATCCATACTTCGTCGCACCATTGCGACCCATCACCACCCCATGGCCATTTTCTAAGTGGGGACTTGATTTGATAAGGAAGCTTACCCCTACCTAATTTTATGGTCATACCCACATCATCACAAACTAATGAATACTTTACCAAGTGGGTGGAATTTGTCCCCTTAACCTATGTAACAGGAGCTCGTTTTACAAATTCATCATGAATCATATCATTTGTTGGTATGGCATGCATGTAGCCATTATTACGATAACGGAAATTCATTTAAGAATAAAACGTAAAAGGGTCTTTGTCGCTAGTTCCAAATCAAGTTAAAATGGTCTACACCATATTATCCCCAAGGTAATGGATAGGCCAAGGCCAAAAATAAAACTTTGGTGTGAATAATGGAGAAAATGGTAAGTAAAATAGGTCGTAATTGATGCTTGAAAATCCACTCATCTCTTTGTGCTTACAAGACCTCTATTCGTACTCCTACGGGTGTGACGCCATATTCTATGGTATTTGGGACAAAATCTATCATCCCACTAGAAATTGAACTCCCTTCCCTAATAATATCTCTTAGGGATTATATGGATAAGGATGAAGATCACTGGGTAGCTAGACTAGAGTTAGAGCTCCTAGATGAGATGCACATCTGCACCCTTAATCACCTCAAAGTGTATTAGAACAGAATCTCTAGAAACTACAACAAAATAATCATACCTTGTTAGTTTGAGGTTGGTGATTTTGTCATGAAGGAGACTCAATTCAACACAAGGGAAGAATGATAAAAGAAAAGAAATTTTGAACCGCATTGGTTAAGACCTTATCCTACGGTGGCCAAGTACGAAATAGGAGCATACAAACTCACTCATCCCAATGGTGATGAGCTCCGTGAGCCCATGAATTCCATGCACCTTAAAGTGGTTCTATGCTTAAATATGGTGCAAGGTCGGGAAAAAAATCAAAAACATGGTAAAATGATCAAAATACAAAAAAAAAAAAATCAAAAAAAAAAGGAGAAAAGAAAAAGAGAAAATAGGTCATCTATAAGTGAGAACCACGCAATTGTGGCATGGGTCCTTGGGTGAAAACCGATTTCCAACGCCTTGGGAGGATTCATTGTTCACAAGCATCTTACATCTGGGAGGGGTACTTTCACTCGGCCTAGGGCTAGTTCCATGTCTACCTCGAGATTCCGGTAAGCCCAATAATTTTGAGCCTTGATCTAGATTTGTCTCTTTTTATTCGTCTGAAGGGGCATGACTGTTTCCATTCCCCATCTTACTCTGGGGGCATTTACGTGACTTTACCTTCTTGTTCATAAGTGCGTGGCATCTGCCCTTGTATATTCCCCATCTAATGCTTGGGGGCATCCATGCTTTCATTGTTACCTATGCATATATCTCGGAAACTGTTAGAAAAACAATACAAAATTGTTGCGAAAAACACAAAAACAATAGGATTTTTTTCATAAAATCAAATCTTGCAAAAATATTTACTTTAGTTTACTTGCATTGTCTTGTTTTTTGCTTTGCTTGTTTGCTTGTGTAATTGCTTCATGCTTGTACATTTGTGTTGTTTTTTGCTTGGGCATACTTCGTTAGGATTCATCTTTTCTTGATTAGATTAGATTTATTCTTACTTGTGCATTTTGAAGTGTGTTTTTTCATGTTAGTGGATCATAGTACATTGTTATATTGATTCATTGTGTTCTTTGTTAGCATTTGATTGTGTTTTCTTGTTGCATGTGCATCGTTTTGTTATCACATCATCATATTTTCATCACTATCATCACATATAACATCATCTATACATCATATATCAAGAAAAATATAAGTATACATCATACATGAATGCTAAGATAATAATCACATATTGTATCATCAAATGGGGGCAAGAGGGATCATAAATATTAAAATCTATCCCCCCCACACCCATATCATCATATAATCTCATCCACTAAGTATGGCACATCACATGAGAAAAATAAATTTTATATACTCTATAAGATCTATCATCTAGAAATCAAAACACATGTGAATCATCAAAAAATCATGATACATATATATGTGAAATCGAGATCATCTAACATCATAAACACATCTATCTATCCATATACTCAATTAGGAAATAATAAACAATGTCCATCTCATAAACACATATGTCATGTCAAAATGTCCATATAATACATGTGTTATGTATCATCTCAAAATGATAAATATACATAATTGCGGTACATCAAAATTCCTTCATCTCGAGGTGTACAAAAGATGATACATATATCAAAGAATACCGGTCTTCATCAGAGGCATGTATCAAAACTGCTATACATCAAAAATTCCTTCATCTCGAGGCATACAAAAGATGTTATATCTATCAAAGAATAAAGGCCTTCATCAAGAGGCACCTGTGTCATATACAATCCTTAGGGCTAACTCAAGCCCTCCAATGGGGTAAATGCAGGTTTGTCTCATGGTGGTGGCATATCATGAGCATCGTTAGATCTCCTTGACCATGCCTAATCCATTGAGGCCTAAGGACTCTCGGATTGAGTACCTCTTCTCAACTATTGACTATAGGAAGGTGCTCACCGCTCAGCCGGAACTACCTCAAAGTATAAGGACCTATAATAGGAGGCTCTGCCCTCTGTTGTAGCCATATCTCTTTGTGTCCGATAAGTCACCTCTATACCATCTATGCGTTGGAAGGATGTTATCTCTGCCGAGGCTTGGGAAAGCTTAGCCTAGCCCACTATGCACTCAGCTTTCAGCCTATATCGCTCAAGTATCACGGGCTGCAGTTGGGCCTGTGTCTGCTGATATAGACCCATCACCTAGGCCATCTGCGTAGCCATCTATCGTATCTGCTGAAAGTGCACAACACTATCACCTCCTAGATAGCCTGGGCGAGCTTGATCATGGTCGCCGTGTCATCCTTTGCTAAGATATGGGCTTAGGCCTGATCTCTCTCTCTACAAGAGCCTACTATAACTATTGTTGTACGGTGGTTTTACATGCCACGGGGACCTATCCATGTATTTTCTGGAAGACTGACCCTACTCTAAAACTTGAGGCCTAGAGGGCTATGTAGGTGCCTATCCTAGACCGTGTGGCCTTGGTCCCTGTACCTATGTGGTAACCTACTCATCATGGGGTAATCCATCAAATGGATCCTCTAGATCATGGCTTATTGTACCCTCTCTTTGGTCACCACCATCCCATATCTCTCTTGGTGGTTTGACACCTACTTCCCAAGCCTCCTTGGGATAGTCAAACGTTGGGGTAAAATAGTCACATACCAAGTCCAATAATCCATGATAATGCCCTAATCTCTAATCAGTAGCACTAGTCCCATACCCATGGGGCCACCTATAAGAAACTGGCCCTAGCTCGAGTCACCTATATACGTGGCCCCATGGTCTACCTATTCAATTCTCTACAGGAATACCATATGTTGGGATGTGGAACCCCTTATACCATGCCTAGTTGTCACTGACATCTGTCAACCTTGTATAGATCGATAATGTAACTCTGACTACCTTTAAGGAAGTCCTCCACTATACACACATCAAGCTCTATGGCATCCTCTAGCCACTGTATATGCTTGTATGGTCTCCATATGATATCCTTATCTAGAAGCTCATCGAGCTCTCAGCGATACTTGTATAAGCTACCCAGGTGACCTCGTACGTCACCACCTACTGAAAACCATGCTATGTAAGATGGCTCCTCTAGATCTTGAGCATGAAGAGTGCCCATGGGGTTCCTAATAGCAATGTGGTCCCATGACCAAATCTATAGTAGCAAGGTAGGCCCCATCATCTTTTGACGGTGGTAGGTGATAAGATGTAAGTCCCAGTAAAGGTGTGCCAATATGCACTATCCCCATAATAACACTCACCACTAAATATCCCCTATACCAATGTCATCAAACCTCACAGAAAATATGACCCAGTATTATTAGTGAGTAAAAACCCACTGATAAGTGCCATAACATATAGGGGCCCTCGGTGCATTGTAGGATCAGAGATGCACTCATGGAATGCAACAGTCATACCGTCATGCGATATGTCATCTCAATCAAAAAAATCCTGAACAACTGCCCTCATCTACCCAGCATCAGAAGTGTACTCAATCAGTGTACCTAGGATGGGCACATAGAGAATCCTCCACATCCTCCAAAGTAACGGTCATCTCTCCCGTAGGGATTCGGAAGCACTTGGATCTTCTTGTGCCACCGACAGATTAGCTTGAGTGTAGTAAGAAGAGCATGATTTAGTGTGATGGGAGGCATATAAGACACGGGGCCAAGGCCCTCTTCCTCTAGAAGAATAGCTATGGCATGCTAGTCTCTCGATGACGTATGCTCCCCTCCCTTGACGATCCATGAATGATGCTCTCACATCCGAAAGCAGATAGGCATCTCTACAAAATCAATCCACTCACTCGTCGATTCTAACATTTATTCTAAAAATCTATCTATCCTTTTTAGGGTTAACCGAAAAATCCTAACTTTTCTTCTAAATGCCATATTTTTGGCATTTTATTGTCTATCCTCTGTCACCTAGTGTGCCCTTTTGGGTGTGTGTGCTACCCTTTCAGCACATGCACTTCCTTTCAGGGGTGTGTGCCACCCTTTCGGCACATGCGGGCCCTTTTAGGCATGTGTGCCACCATTTTAGGCGTGTACGTCACCCTTTCGGGTGTGTGTGCCACCCTTTTAGTGCATGCGCACCCTTTACAGTGTGTGCTTCACCCTTTAGGTGCATGCGTGGGCACACAACTATCTAAGGGTGTTTGCGCCATCAATTGCATCCCTGTGTGTGTGTACACGCTACTCTTTGTATGTGTGCACTACCCTACGATGTGTGAACTATTGCGCACATATGTGGCGCATGCAAGTGCATGTGCATGTGTGTTTGAGTGTACCTCTATGTGCACGCATCCACCCTAAGGCACCTAGGCCCCTAATTAGATGTCTGCACCACATTTCCTGCACTGCGCCTATGCATGTGCATGCCCTACATGACTCCTAACCCTAATTCTAGGGCATTAATTGTAAAAATTGATAATGAGGGTTTGAGTACTCACAAATATGCCATCATTGGCATGCTTCGATACCCTCGACCGTGTGTCTTCCCATCTTAATCGGTCTCACGCTATCACCATCGTCCTCGTCGTTGTCAGAGCCTCACGGTAAGAACTTAGTGGTGGTCGGTAAGAAATGAATTGGTCGCATTGATTTACTCCCCCAAGTGGGGTATATCAACCTATTTTTCACCATTGTGAATGCACGGAGTCTCGTTTCAATCGTTGTTTTCTCCTTTGTTCACCGTTGAATAATTATTTTAATTAAATAATTATTTTTCTTTTATTTTTCACTATGTTGGGACATTTTTTTCCATCCAATACCCCTTTCTTCTCCCTAGGACATTTTTATTTCTCCTAGGTGATTTTTCTTCTTATCCACACTCGCATAATATAATTATTTTCAAAATAATTATTTTACTAATTTTTCCACTAAACAAGGACATTATTTTTCACTTGTTTCTTCTCTCTTCCACAGGGCATGTTTTGTTGCACCCTTCATTCTATTTCTTCTATTTTCTTATCCTATTCATCACATTTTAGAAAATAGAGAACAAAAAATATATATCACTTCAAAAATCCAAAAACAGGCAATTTTTTCACAAAATCTTAAAAAGTAAAAAAACCTGCAAAAAATAGGTAACATGCTTCTTATGGCTAAAAATTGTGTCTTGCGCATGGTATTCTCTCCATATCCTACTGGGTTGTTTCACATCTTCACCTATCTATGTGACTCACGAGATCATCGAATTCACAACCATTCACAAAGCTAGCCGCTGCTTGCTTAAATCGTACTCTAGGGCACGTCTTGTTTCTGGTATTGTTTCGTTATGCACAAAGCTTTCTACTTGGACCCAGTGTCCATTATCATTTCCCCTTGCATATATCCTTTCTTGGGGAATCATTTTCAACCCTTTTTATCAATCACAAACATGTGGATCTCTTGACTTGATAACAAAACATTTTTACAACCGTCTTAACCATTGTTGGGTTGGATACATGGGTTCACACTTGTTTTCCCTGTTTAATGAGATTGTTTCCTTCTTGTATTACATTTCATTGTGTATGTTGCGGGGAGTTGGTATCTTCGATGAGGACAATTGTTCGTAGTATGGCTTTTCATGTCATTATACTTTTTCCGTATGCTTATATTTTCATAAGGACCGATGACGTAGATATTTTGGCAATATGATGACACTCGAAGTTGTTCCAATGCAAAGGCTAGAGGGTAAGTTTTTCTCCACTCCTCCATATTTATTCTACCTCACTTTCCTCCCACCACTTTTCTTCTACTTCACCTAAGATATTTTGTCCCTACCTATTCTTCCATCAATTTCTCATCTTTTTTCGATCGTCAATCATCTTCCTTCATCACCCCATCGACAATCGAGGGCACCTTTCCCTCATACTAATTTTTCTTCTATCCCTTCAAAATTTCATTTTTCTACTATATTTGAAGTGGCGTCACTTACGCCACCCCCAAAGAGGGGAAAATGTAGACACCCATAATTACACTTGAGCAATTTAAATACTTAAATTATGCTAATTATCTCCCTTCGTGTAAATTGGTGACATACCGTCAAAAGTGCTCACCTTCTCTCCAATTGTCGTTAATTAATTACACTACGCTAATTAATTAAGTCATCTAACCAAAAAATCTTAATTAATGACCTTCCATTAATTAATCCCCTTTATCTAGAACTAATTAATTATTATAAATTAATTAGCTTCCCCTTTCATTTAACCAATAAATCAATATTTAATTGATTTAATCCCCTTTATAGTCTAAATCATTCTTATATTCCTCTAAAAGCTCTTATAAGCTTGCAAACCTATTTAACCCTTGCATATATCCTTGCTTGGGGCATCATTTTTAACCCTTGTCGTTAATCACGAACATGTGGATCTCTTTAGTTTGATAACAAAACATTTGTACAACTATCTTGACCATTGTTGGGTTGGATATGTGTGTTCGTACTTGTTTTCCCTGTTCAATGAGCTTGTTTCCTTCTCGTATTGCATTACATTGTGTATGTTTGCATGGACTTGGTATCTTCAGCTAGGGACAATTGTTCGTAGTATGGCTTTTCATGTCATTCTACTTTTGTCATATGCTTATATTTTTCATAAGGACCGATGACGTAGATATTTTGGCAATATGATGACACTGAAGTTGTTCCAATGCAAAGGCTAGAGGATAAGTTTTTCTCTCCACTCCTCCATATTTCTTCTACCTCACTTTCCTCCCACCACTTTTCTTCTTCCTTCACCGAGGACATTCTCGCCCTTGTCTATTCTTCCATCCATTTCTCATATTTTTCAATCGTTGATCTTCTTCCTTCATCACCCCATCAACACTCGTGGAGGAACCTCTCCCTCCTACTAATTTTTATTCTATCCCTTCAAAATTTCATTCGTTTACTATCTTTGAAGTGGCGTCACTTACGCCACCCCAAAGAGGGGCAAATGTAGACACCCATAATTACACCCGAGCAATTTAAATACTTAAATTGTGCTAATTATCTCGCTTCCTACAAATTTGTGACATACCATCAAAAGCGCTCACCTTCTCTCCTATTGTCATTAATTAATTACACTACGCTAATTAATTACGTTGTCTATCCAACAAATATCCTAATTAACAACCTTTCATTAATTAATCCCCTCTTCTATCTATAACTAATTGATTATTATTAATTAATTAGCTTCCCCTTCCATTTAACCAATAAATCAATATTTAATTGATGTAATCCCCTTGTATAGTCTAAATCATGCTAATATTAATCTAAAAGCTTTTATAAGCTTGCACATATATTAATTAAATCATCTTGATTAATTAAAAGGCCCCTTTATCCACATGAGTCACTAAAGGACAAACAAACCCTCCTAAAGTTAACTCAACCCTATCTAAACCCCCCTTATCCACAACTAACTCAACATCCCTATTATCCCACATGCAAAGGGATGTAGTGATTCCTTTATCCATTGGGCTATATAAAGATCCCTCCTCCTACCTTTACACTTACACCTAAATTATTTGAGAAGATAAAAGCAAATAACATAGCAAATAGACTATAAGCTTCTTTGTCACTCTTGAAGAATTCACCAATGAAGAGCTAAACCTCCTTGCTTCACCAAATTTGATTGCCATGGAGCCTACATAGGTCCATTTGCTTTTGTTTTCAATCAAAAGAGTAGAGGTTTTTGACAATTAGCATGATTAGTTTGATTTATGCTTTAGAGTTCTAATGTAATAAGTGTTATTGTCTAACCTTGTTTAGCTCTTATCTTGATGGTGTTTAGATTTTGATTTAGCTTTGTTAATTAAGACTACTAGGTGTTAGTTTTAATTTCCTTAACTTAGTTGAAAAAAACCATGCACACAGGAAAAACCCATTTTGAATCATCAAGGGGCTTGGTAATTCCAGATTTCAACATTTTAAAATTTCTTCTTTTACCTTTTCATGTAAATTAGGATTCATTTAATAAGGTTTCTTTCTCACTTGACGTGCACCATCCTTAAGATTTATCTTCATTTCCCTAAGTGATTCATGCACACCTTTAAGTTCATGATACCCTTGAGGGAATAAGTCCTGATAATCTCTGAGTAACTCAATGATCTTTTCCACTTTCGATTCTAACCAATAGTCTCTAATTATGACCTCCTTAGGCTCATCCTCTGATCCTATATTGACCTTATTTGTCTTCATTGGTTCATTGTATGCACGTGTATCCTCATCTGCCTTTATCTAATACCTCGCGCGCCCCCTGTGAATGGTCAATATCTAGGTTTTCAACTTCCTCATCATCCACGATGTAAACCATATTTCCTTTATCTTTCTCAAGGCAAGCGCATTCAAGTAGTATGGAGTCCATTTCTTCTTCCTTTTCAAAATGTGCTCTGGACTTTGTCTCACCAAATAATTTCTGAATATGTTCTTCTTGCATTTATACTATCTCCCATAGTTAAGTGCTTGACAAATTTTAATGCTTCTTCTACTAGAGGTTTAGTCAAGTAGTTAAGAGTCTGAGCATTCATGTAGTAAATTTTTACCAATTTCCAGGTCTCTCGATATAGTTCTATGTATACATACCGTGTGTGTGTGCATCCTTATAGAGTAGAGTACAATCTATGAACCCAAAGTGAAGGTGGTAATGCTTCCTGTCATGCTGTCCATAGTATCTCACACTGCTGAATGTGATGCTGAACAGGTTGATCACAATTATAAGTATAGATCTATGTAGGTGCATTACTCCTTACAAACCGACTAGATAGGGAGACTTCAATCTCCTCCTATTATATAATATTATCTCTATGGACTACCCACTAGCGTGTTGTTATCCTGCACAAATTATATACTAACATATCTCTTCTCCTAACCTTGTCTATCCACTATGCCTCCATGGATTTCAAAAATATAGGAAGATATTTTGCTCCTGTATTCCAAGTCTTTGCGCCACCTATCTCTGTGAGCAGAATGAAAACCATTATTATGTGTAACCATGCTTTTTACCTTGTGTCCTACTAGTTCACATGTACCATGATCCCAATTTTCACAAGAAATACTTGTAGTATCACTAAAAGAATGAGAATCCTCCCACTATAGGATTGCTTCCTTTGATGGTTCATTGACCTTTGTGTCTTGAATAGAACATACATAGATTATATTTAAGTCCTCCTCATTTAGAGGCTCAACATATGGTGTAGACAGGGATATAGTCCCTTCAAAACTATTTGCCCTTAATAAAAAAAACATATGGTGTAGACTTCCCATCTATCAAAGGTATCACAACTCTTTCCTCCTTGTTTCAAAAGCTGATATACCACTTTTTGCATCTCAAGTCAACATTTTTGCATAACACCAAGGGTGTCTAAGCAAGGATGGAAAATTTTCTTCTTCTTCAAGTGCTAATACCTCAAAATTCCTAGTGAATTTGGCCCCTTGTATGGTTATTGATGCATCCTTCAAAACTCCTATAGGAGTGGCCTTAGTCCTATTTTACATAAAAAACACATTAGGTGATGGCTATAATGGAGGCCTCCACATTTTTACCCATGAATCTAAGGTAAGCACATTTACTTCAGTACTTGTATCAATCAATATGTTGCTCAAGTAGTTATCCATCCACAACAACATTTAGAGTAATTTCCTTGTCAAATTCAATGTTATCAAGGGAAGATTCACATGTAGGATTTTTAGTCTGGTCTCAATACTTACACATGGAGTGTTCCCATTTAATCAACTTCCTAATAGTGGAATGATGTTCTCTTAGCGCAAAATTTTACACACTTCTCTCAAATCATCGATATCAGTTTGGACTATCTCTGATGCTTTCTTCTGCTCCTTTAAGTATTGTATCTCACCACTGAATATTCCTTAGAACTTCCATGGTATCCTAGTAAACTTACTTCTAATGATTAGGATCTAGTTATATTATATGCAAAACCTCCTCCTTGTTGATCATAGGCTTTTGGTGCAATGCCTCTCTTATGTGCGCCACTTCAGCTCGTGTATTAATCTTCACTCATCAATGCCTCGAGTCTTGGTGCTATCTTGGGAATCCACCGATCTTCGACCATGTATTATATTCTAACCATCCCAACACCTTTGTTTTCTTGCTTATGTTTCTTACTCGGATGCTCATATAAGTCTAGGAACTCTTCACATGCTATGGTTCTTTCCATAAAAAGAACATGCAATATTCTCGGGGACATTCACACCTATAGTGGTCAAGAGGTCCACATGTATAAATGTTCTTATAGGGAACTCACCTCTTCCTCCACCAAAACCTCATCCTCCATAACCACCTTGATATTCACATCCCCTTCCATAACCTCCTTAAAAATGGCCCTCATTCCCGTCATAGCATGGTGGATTATGATCCCGATCCTCGGTGATCATTCTTACTCTTAGAATTATACGTTGCACTTATTTGTCATACCCCAATGTCTATAGCATCATGGATCTGACCAATCAATCAAAAATCCTCGGTATCATGGGTCATGGACCTACAAATCTTGCAAAAGCAGGATACATTATTCCTTATCATGCATTGTAACAAAGGAAAGTGGCTAACATCATGATTCAAATGCTAGATCTCACATTCTAACAACAATGAACATATAGATCTGTGAGGGAAACTATCCTTGGTGTGACCTTCCACTTCACAATCCCCGAGTGCATTTCATGAGATGAATTCACTAATAGATTCTCTAACTATTTTTCCATAGCTGTAATATGTGCCTCTAATAATGGACTAACGCTAGTATCAATGCTACCAACTACCTCAACACATAAAACTTGTTCAAGTTCTTCATGCGGATCAGTGTATGTATTATGTGACAGTTCTCTTTTAAATGGTGTAATCAATCCTCCAAAAAACCATTGTGCATGCTGGTTTGCGTGAATATCATAATAAAGCTTAGATAGGAGTGTTTTAAAATAGGCATCGTACTCACATACACTCTTAGTAGTGCTTTGCTTAATATCCTTGAGCACACTTATACTCTTCTGCTCAAACTTAGGGATATGGAACTCTTTCAAGAAATCATCCTTCAGTGCTGCATAATCCACACAAGTTTGATTAGGTTCAAACTTCCTATACCAGTGTGCACGTCCCTATAATGTAGTAGAAAATTGACTTGCCTTACACTCAGAATCCATGATCCCTTTCATACACCATAATATTTCACACATGTGCACATGCTCAACAACATCCTTTATGCCTCTATACTCTAGAAGATGAAGAGACATCTCCATATAAATATTTTTTGGTTGTTGCGGGCCTTGACCACCTGATCCAAAACCTCTTGTGTTTCCTCTACCTCCAAATCCACTAGAACTAGAACCACCTATACCTCCTAATCCTCCACTTGTAGCTAGAATAGGACCTATAGATGTACTCCCTTGTGCTCCGACAGTAGTACTATACTGAACCCCTACAGTCTATGAGGTAGTTCCACTTCCAGAGGTGAATCCAACATTTTGCACGCTCACATTTTGTGTGGATGATGCACCTAAAATGTTCCTCCAAATAACATTGAAGCCATCTGTCCTGCCATTGATGTACTTGCTCCTTGACTTACTCCTGCTCTCCTACTTCCCAAGTTAGCTTGTTGGTTACTTGTTGTACTAGATACTGGAAAACCAAGCGCAAGGGATAGGTCACTAGGTGGATTAAGATGTGTGCCCATAGCCTGTGTGGTCTTTTGGCACACTTCGTGTGTGAAGCCAAGGGGGATATATGTTATGTATTTAAAGATGGGGGAGTTCCTAATGCTCTGACTTCATGTCTTCTACTTGATCTTTAAATCCTTCACGAGCCATCTCTCTCCTCAACACCATACTTTCTGTAATGGTACACTGCTTCTCTATCTCCCTCTCATGCACCTCATTATACTTAAGCCACCTTTCCTCTCTTTACCTTTCTACCACTAGGTCTGCCATCTTTCACCAAACCTGTTCCTACTCGACACGAGGCAAGGTTTAGTTAGCCATCGGTTTACTCTCCAGGTTCAAATTTACCATCAAGATCTTGATTGCTAGTGGAATACCTTGCAAATATGTTCCTCTAGGATACCGTAAAAATTGGAATTCAGCTACCTCTGGGAAATAATACATCGAAATTAAATATTCCATAATATAACTGTTTAGAACACCATGAAACCATGTATCCACAATGTGAGTCCAGATCAGATCAACATCATAAAGGGCTTGAAATTCTTTTTATGTCCATAAAATTGCACAATACCTCCAATCCCACTTAGATGCATATGCAAGTAGCCACTCATATAATTCTACTAGAAAGATGGAAAAAAATATCTCATATAAGTTATCATACATATTTTGTTCTACCCAAGTGCATGTGTTAAACTCAGATCCACTATTGAACCACTGTGCATATTATTCCTCCAGATCGTGTATCCACTCCACAATACTTGCTAGAGTTAATTGGTACTTCTTCATCATGAACCATCCTAAAAACAACTGAAAAAGAGGTCCCATAAATGGAACCAATGATGCAGCCTCGAATTTACAAGATAACACCCTAGACGCACTGGCACATCACTCAGCCTAGACTGAGCACTCACCTAAAGTGTGCAAAGGTACCAGTCCCTCTTTAGGGTTATTGTAACAAGATGTTAGCATGATTAAGGAAGAAACATATAGATCCATAACCAATCCATCATTCTATAGTGCATGCCATATTTAGATCTATACAAGAAAAAGCTTAAACAATAATCATGATTGAATCAAGAAAATGCAATACTCAATTACACATCGGAATGACACTTAGATTCAGCCAATATCTTCCATCTATTGATAAATATATAATCTCCTTACAATAATGGCATTCTATACCGATGCATGCATGGATCTAATATAATATTCCCATCATATGCACATATATCTTTATGCTTACCTCTTATGCTCTAAATATACCTATCTATCTCTCATCCATCTCTTTCCATCCGGTAATCCACTACACACACACACAAACACACACACACACATATATAGGGAGGGACTTGCCCTTCACCACTTATCTATTCCAAAAATAGGTTGTATGCTATTAATATCCACCCACCATTTACAGGCATAACTTCACATACAAGTGTTATCTATAGACCTCTTATAGTTAATCAAGTGACAATCCTATTCTTATCTCGTCTCCATGCAAAATATTTCGATCTGATCCTCCAAATATATACAATGTGTGGCGCGCACGTATCTACATCGTTGGTTTGTTCCACATGCAATCTTCTAAAATAGGTCTTTATGCTCAAAATCGGCTAAGTATTGAATGTTGAACTTTCCTCTGCACGTGAGTTCTTGCTATCCATTTATACCCTTAAACCTCGGCGCGGACTTCTTTTGTGTGTTCTGTCAAGTGTTCTCGATTAATAGATTATTTTATGGAGTGATATTCATAGTCTTATTTGATCATAAGTTATAATACAGTTGTTAAATTTTGAATACTAATGCAATAAACTTAGTATAGAAAGGTAGTTGTTTATATCATTGAACTTATTCTTGAATAAGAAAAAATTGAGTTGTGGAACTTGAGTTATAAGTTTGGTTGGGAAGTTAAGATTAAGTGTTGAGTAGATGATGTATAACACTTAGCAAAAGGCACACAAAAGATTCACACGGAAGAGCAGAGTGGATTCAAAGGCATGGGAGGATCGGGAAGGAATTACATGTGGAGGATAGAAGACAGATTTAGCACTTAGCTATTTTCACGGTATGATCTATTTTTGGAAGATAGCGTGCATAGCACATAAACTAGAAAAATACTTGTGCGACACACACAGACTATTTTTGGAAGAGTGGTTATGGAGTGCTTTACATGGATACAAGATAAGAATAGATTTTCTACTTTTAGTTAACTAGAGAGGTCCATTGTTAGCATTCTTACATGTGAGCCTATTATTGTAAAGGCACATGGTTATTCTTAGCATGCGACCTATTTTGGGATTAGATAAGTAGTGAAGGGAAATCCCCACCCTTATAAATATGTAATGAACTACATAGTATAGGATAGGTATGTAAGAACTGGATTACTTTGTGATATTATTTTGTCGAACTATTATGCCCATGAGCATATAATTATATTATTGTAAGAAGCTTCTATGTATTCCTATGTTTTTATATAATGGAGTGTATTTTCTGAACCAGAGTATTAATCTTGAGTTTAATTGGATCTCACTTGCTTGATTTCATCATGGTTATCATTTAGTTTGTTTTTCTCTAGAATTAGATTTGTACATGCACTGTAGAATGATGTATTAATTATGGATTTGAATGCATAAAGTCATCATCATGCTAACATCTTGCAAAAAAACCCTAAAGAGGAGTATTGTACCTTTACACACTTTGGGTGAGCACTTAGTCTAGGTTGAGTGATGTGCTAGCACGCCTGGGCTTTACTGGTAAATTCTAGGTTACATCATTGGTTCTGTTACCGAGACCTCTTTTTTAGTTCTTTTGAGGATGGTTCACAATGAACACATACTAGTTTACCCTAGCAATTGTTGAGGATTGGATACATGACCTAGAAGAAGAATACACACAAAGTTTCAATACCAGATCTCGAGTTTGACGCATGCACGTGGGTGGAGTAGAATCTATATGACTATTTATACACAAGCTTCTTCACTATTTTTCTATTAGAATTGTATGATTGGATGGTGTCTTATGTGTTTAAATGGAATTGGAGGTATCACACATTTGTTTGGACACGGGAAGAATTTCAGACCCTTTATGATGTTGATCCGATTTAGACTCGCACTGGATTTGTGGTTTCGTGGTGTTTTGAAATAGTTACATCTTGGAGTACTCAATTTCCACTTATTAATTCCTAGAGGTACCTAAATTATAATTTTTACGATATATAAGGGGAAATTACCCAAAGGCATTCCACCGGCAATCAAAAATTTGATGGTAACCTTGAACTTGGAGAGTAAACTCATGGCTAACTAAACCCACCATGCGTGGGGAAAAGAGTAGGTTTGGTGAAAGATGGTAGACCTAGCAGAGAGAGATAGAGAGAGGAAAGGCAACTTACGTCTAATGAGGCACATGAGAGGGAAATAGATAAGTAGTAGGATGTTGTAGAGGAGAGAATGGTGTTGTGGAGAGAGATAGTTCTCGAAGGATTTGAATTTCACACGAGAAGACACAAAACTTGAGCATCAAGAACTCCCCCATTTGGGAAATCATGATAGGAACCCTCCTCGGCCTCACATAGAAGCACACTAGCGTAAATGATTTAGGCCATGGGTGCGCATCTCGTATCCACCTAGAAACTTTGCCCTTGTGTTTGGTCTTCTAGTATCTAGTACAAAAAATAGTCAGTAAGCTAATTCAAGTAGTGGGAGAGCAGGAGTGAGTCATATAAAAAGAACATCAATGGTAACACAAATTTCGTTGTTGTTATATGGTAGTACCTTTTTGGGTGTATCATCCACACAAAATTTAGGTGCGTAGACTTTTGGACTCTCTTATGGGAGTAGTAACACTTCACAGACTATTGAGGTATAGTTCAGTACTACTATTGGGACACATGGAAGTACATCTTCTGGTCCGAACCCAACTACAGGTTTGAGATTAGGAGGTATAGGTGGCTCTAGCTATGGTGGATCTGGTGGTTCTATAGGTAGAGGAAACACAAGAGGTTTTGGATTAGGTAGGAAAGGTCCACACCAACCCCATAATATTTATATGGAGATGTCTCTTTGTCTCCCAGAGTATATGGGCATAGAAGATATCTTTGAGCGAGATGCACATGTGTGAAATACTATGGTGTGCAAAAGGAATCATGGCTTCTGAGTGTAGGGAAAGCTAATTTGCTACTATGTTACAAGCGTGTGCACACAGTTAGTAAAGTTTGACCTGATCGGACTTGCGTAGACTATAAAACTTTAAAATATGCTTTCATTAAAGAGTTTCACATCCCTAAGTTTTAGCGAGAAGAGTATAAGTGTACTTAAGGATATTAGCAAGCAACTACCGCAAGTGTTAGAGAGTATGATGTTCGTTAAAAACAATGTTATCTAAGATTTCTTATGATATTCATGCAAGCCAACATGCGGAATGGTTCGTTGGAGGCTTGATTACACCTTTTAGAAGGGTACTATTACATAAGACATACACCGATCCATGCAAATTACTTGAAACATCTTTACGTGCTAAGGTAGTTGGAAGTATAGACACTAGGGTGATCCCATTTTTAGAGGCACGAGATCATAGCTATGGAAAATCGATGGAGAAGCTATCGGAAAATTCAGCACATGAGATGCACACAGGGATTTGGTGTATAGATTATGAAGTGGAAGGTCACAAAAAGAATATTTTTCCCTATATATCTGTGTGATCATTGATGTTAGTGTTGTTGCGAGACTCACAAAGACCCCTGGATGAAGATCAGGCTTCTAGGTTGATCACTCTAGCATCCAGTGTGATTGCACAACATGGAAACCTCTCTCCAAATGTGGGGACTTGTGAAACTGAGAGAGGAATCTCCAGATTAGAGGCTGGTTCCTCAAACTCCTCTAATTTAGATCTATATTTTGCAAAACTACAGAGGTTCAGATCCTAATCCTACTCTAAATTTGTAAGGAGACAGGGGTAGAAGTGCAAAAAATTGAAACTAACTAAAGATGGTGATACACCAAAAGGAGTGGTGAAACATTTCTATCATGCAAATAAACACAGACCAAAGTTCATAACATAAAACATACACAGACTGATAAGGTATAATTTAGGATCTGAAATGAAGCAAATAACATAAACAGAGGACTGAAACCCATTCACAGAGCTTGCATTATCTTTTCAGTGTCAAAAAACACGCATTACACCCTCAGAGAGGTGAAAGAAAACTGTTATAATATTTGGAGAGGTCTGATCCTTGCTTCAGTCACTTGCTGGAGGTGAAAGAAGAAGTTGCTATGTCAAAAATTGTTCCCCCTTTTCAGAAATAAGCCAAATCTAGCTTTTACATTGCATGGGTCGAGCCCAAGGGATAGGAAATGTACAAAAACATGAGATCCCCTCCCTTCTTGACTACAGGTGCATTAAAATGGCATGGGGGACCTTACAAACCCATACCCTGTCATTTTGACCGGATTACAGGAGAATGCGACCCATTCTGCATTAAATCTGGTCACTGGAATGTCACTTCTAGCCATGAACATGCGTCAGAGCCGTTTCTCAATTTTCTCTCTCCAGACTACACCAAAACTCAAGATTAACCCCGAAATCATGTAGAGAATTTCACAAGCTTTCCATTGATATAAAGAACGTGCAAATCCGAGCTCTAGATTGAAAGATATGTCGATCTAAAGATTTAGGGCACAAAACAGGTGAAAATGTGTTTTGAAAATCTTTCCCACGCTCTGCCACCTGGATGACACGTGTCAAGCATTGATTGGATGCGTAATTCTCTCTCTTTCCCTGCTCCACATTCCTTGCTCCATAGGACACGTGTCCTCTTCTGATTGGCTTGGGTTGACCCTTCAAAACTCACCCTTTGACTTTTGGACCTTTTCCCTTGTGACACGTGTCGTGATTTGATTGGTCTGTGGGTTTGTCGGCTCTTTCGTGCCCTTCGTGTCTTTTTGTCCCGGATGTCCCAGTGCTATTTGGGACAAAAACTCCCGATCCACCCAAAATGGGCTTCCTTGTCCCTCATTCATCCGATGACACGTGGCATTGCTTGACTGGCTTTCGGCTTCTTCGGCTATCCGCGTCCTACGCGTCCCTTTGTCCCAACTATCCCGGTGCAGAAGTTCCCCGTTTCGATCGAACTAGCTAGGTTCATGTACATTTGTTCCAACTGTCCCAGACTGTCTGGGACAAATTCTTCTAGTTCACCCGATTCGGCCGGTTCGCGTTCCTTTGTCCCACATGTCCCAAAGCAGTTAGTCGATTTTCTTCTCCTTCGGCCGAACCGGCTTTCCGCATCCACCGCGTACTTCTGGTCCGATTTTCTTGGTATTAAAGTTCTCTGTTCCAGCTGATCCGGGTGGTTCGCGTCCTCACAGCCCGAATGTCCCAAACTGTTTTTCTCAGCAGTTAGTCAATTTTGCTTGGCGCCCTTCGCGTCTCTTTGTCTCAGATGTCCCTTTGCTTCACGGGCTTCCTGGAGGCTTTTCGGCCGATCCGCGTCTCGATGTCCCTCACGTCCCTACTATTGCGAGGACTAGGACTTAGCCAATTTTCACGATTATTTCTGGCCCAAGCTTGTTTTTGCAGCTTTTTTACCTTTTCTCAGAACTTGCTCTTTTCAACCTGGACAGGAGAGTTAGGAAAAATATGAGGGAACCTCTGGAAACATGATTTTTTTCCCTGGATCAATCAATTTGCCTGGGGCTTGAGAATTCAATGCATGTTACCAAAATTTACTCTGGGGGTGAATTTTGGATAACAATTGGCGACTCAGCGGGGTTACCTACCTGCTAGGTAAAAGATACCAGTTGCCTGAAGCATTCCATTGGGCATGGAGTCATCAAATATTCTGTTTAGAACCCTAACTAGACTTAGAATGTGCAAGGAGGAAGATGGAATGTCACCTGATGAAAGCAAGGACTGCTAAACATCTCCATGGACAGCAAGTTGTGCCAAAGCACTTAGGGAAAACAAAACTAACCTACAACAAAACAATGTGCACAAGCACTTGGAGGAAAGAAAATCTAATCTAATATTTACAAAGGTAGTGAACTTCCCTCTGAAGCAACGCTTGAGATAGATTCCATTGATGAATCAGTTCTTCACCATCCAATGAGGCCAATTGGAAAGCATTATCATGTTTTGCACTTTGTGACCATGTACGGGCCACTCCAATGGCATCAAATTTTGAATGGATTCCCGGTTTTCTCTATCCACATCCCATTTTAACACTAGATTTCCAACTTGAAAAGATCTATCTTTGGCCTTCCTATCAAAGGTCTTCTTGATGAAAGCTTGATCCTTTTCCATTGCTTGGGATGCCTAATTTCTGATCTCTTGCAGCTCCATCAACTCTACATACCTCACCTCCATGGGCTCAAATTCAAGCAACTCCAGCTGCTTCATGAGTTCCAATGTTGGCAACTCAAGTGACATGGGCAAGATTGCCTCTCTTCCATAGACAAGCCTAAATGGAGAGTTACATGTGGATCTTTTGGGAGTTATCCTATCAGCCCATAAGGCTGATTTCAGTTTGGTATGCCAAGACCTCTGATTCTCATCAAGAGTCCTCCTAATAATCCTCAACAAGTTCTTGTTTGTATACTGCCCGCCATTACCCCGAGGGTAATAGTTCGATGAAGTGCTTAGGTAAATACCATTCTTGACATCCCACTTAGTCACACCTAGATCCAATGAATTCCAATGCATTATCGAAGATTATTGTGGTAGGTACACCAAATCTGGTTGTTATCCCCTCATAAAAGTCTAAGATGCTAGACTCATTCACCTCTTTGAGTGCTACCGTCATTCCCCATTTGGTGAAGTAGTCCATGGGTCATCAAAATCCATTTGTGCCCTTGGCTTGAATTGGGATTAATGACTCGATGAAGTCCAAACCCCATTGCATGAATGGCTGGTCAACTAAGATTGGATGTAATGGAAGGGCAGCAAACTTCTCTTTTCCCGTGAAGAATGCACAATTCTTACACCCTTGATCCATGCATAGCAATCACTTTGAAGATTTTAGGCCAATAATAACCAGCCTTCATGATTTTTAGAGTTGTCACTCTTGGTGAAAAATGGCCACCAGCTGGTCCATCATGAAACTCTTCTAATACCCTTTGAATCTGACCTGTGCTAATGCATCTCAGCAGCACTCCATTTACATCTTTCCTGAACAAAACTCCATCAACAATGGCATACGGGACAGCCTGCAATCTGAAGTATCTCCTTTGGGTCTTGTTCATCTCTGGAGGGCATAGGCCTGTGCCTAGGAAGTTCATAATACCTTTGGTCTAGCAAGGAATGGGGGCAGCATTTTCTTCTTCTTGATTGCCACTTGGCTCATGGCTGTCTTGGACTATCAAAACAGCCTCTTCTTTGTTGCATACTTCTTTTTGCTTCCCCAAAACCAGCTGCTCACACAATCCTTTCCCTCTTACCAGCTTGGTGATCTTGATCTCAATGTCATACTCCATGACACGGGTGATCCAACCTGCCCTTTTCTCATTCAAATCCTTGTTGAGGAGGAAGTCCTTAACTCCAACATGTGAGACCAGCAACTGGACCTTGTTGTTTGAGACTAAATGCTTGAATTTCTTCAAGCTTCTGATTACTGCAAGTACATGCTTTTCAATAAAAGAGTACCTCACCTCACAATCATCTAGGCTCTGGCTGAAGAAGGCAATTGGCTGCTCATCATTATCTTTGTTCTGTTGTACCAAAATGGTAGAAATAGTGTCATTACCTCCAAATGCATAGAGGATGAAATCCTTGGAGAAGTCCGGGTTGATGAGAGTTGGTGCTTGAGAGATGGCTTCTTTGATTGCTTCAAAACTCTCCTTGCCTTCTGCTGTCCACTTGAAATCCATGCTTTTCTTTAACATTTTGGTGATGGGCTTGACAAGGGCTGCAAAATCTGGGACAAACCTCCAAACAAAGTTTATCCTTCCCAAGAAACTCTGCAGGGCTTTCTTGTGGCTTGGCAATGGTAGCGCTCTTATGGCTTCAACTCTCTCTGGATCAATTGCCAATCCCTCTTTGGAGACAATATGGCCAAGGAGCTTCCCTTCATGTGCAAGAAAGATGCACTTCTTAGGATTCAATGACACTCCGAACCTTCTACACCTTTGAAATACCTGCCTCAGATGAAAAAGGTGGTCCACTACATTTTTGGAGAATACAGTGATGTCATCAAGATATATCAAAACTATTTTATTGATCAACCCCTTGAATGCCATATCCATTGCCCTTTGGAAAGTGGCCCCAGCATTTGATAGCCCAAATGGCATCTTCTTGTAGGCATAGGTCCCCCATTTGGTGGTGAAAGTCATCTTGAACTGGTCATCTTCTTTCACCATCACCTGATTATACCCTGAGTAGCCATCTAGGAGAGAGAATCTCTCTGAACCGGATACTACTTGCAATATTTGTTCCATTGAAGGAAGCGGGTAATGATCTTTGAGAGATGCCCTATTGAGGTCTCGAAGTCCACACACAACCTGATTTCTCCGCTCTTCTTCCTGACCGGAACCAAGTTAGCAACCCAGCTTGAGTGCTTGATCGGGAATATAATGCTTGCCTCTATTAGCTTATTTAGCTCTTTCTTCATTAGAGGCTCAATGTGAGGGTTAACAGGTCTTTGCTTCTACCTGATGGGCTTAGCATCTGGATCCAATTCTATGGTATGTTGTGCCAAATTCAGATTGAATCCTCTCAAGTCTTCATAGCTCCAAGCGAAGACATCTCGGAAATTTTTGCAAAAGTCATATGAAATCTGATTTCTCTTGCTCGGGCCACTTTACCAATTTGAAGTGTTTTTCCTTCCCCAACCAGAATTGGCTCAATCTTCTTTTAACTCGTATGTTAGCCTTTTCCTTACATAATCGGTCGTTAGGGTTGACGATAGACTCCAACGTTACTAAACCCTTGGGAAGCTTGTTTGTCCACAAACCGCACTACTTGATCCCCATACTTCGCTGCTCTAGTCTGCCCCGATTTGTAGGCGAGAATTCAGCCTCTTCTTGTAAAAATTGACGATCTGTTGATCATTCTCAAACACTTGCCAGCTTATATTATTATTTGGAATCTGGCATCACAATCACATGGATATGTGGTGTGTTTTTTCCCTTTTGATGTTGTCAACCACATCAAATGTTGCTCCAACTACTTGTGAGCCTATCTCGCAGGCTTCATTTTTCTACCTAGGTATGGACATGATGTTGACACTTCAAATCCTCAATGAGGTCCCATACCCTATTCTTGTGGTTCTTCAACAGTCATTCTTTGTAGCATGTTGTCCCCTAACTTGATTGACGATCAGCTCACTATCCCCTGAACACTGCAAGTTATTTATGCCCTTTTTCCTAGCCCAGTGAAGTCCATGAATCAAGGCCTCATATTCACCGTGTTGTTTGAACAAGAAAACTGGAAATGAAAAGTCTGAATAATATTTGATGCCTTGAGGTGAAACAAGCATAGCTGCTCCTCTTGCACCTTACCTACTCCTTGATCCATCGGAAAATAATTGCCATACCTCGTTGTCATCCTTATGGTTTGGTGATGCTTTGGGAATAGGCTGGTTTTCTTCATGTATGTAATAGAATCCTAGTTCGATTCTTCTACTTCTTGGTAGGGATCAAAAGCATACACCTTTTTTGCCCATTCATCAAGAGTTAAATCTAGGATGCTTCCAACTTTGGTGTCAGCTTCATCTGTGCTTTGATAATCTTCTTGATCAAATGCTGAATAGTTGGCATTGATTTGGCTTGGAGTATGAGGCTCAATATGAAAGTTTGCAGTTGGTTCAGATCTGATTGTGGTCTTAGTTCCATATCTTGTTCTGAATAGCATGTGTGACCAATCAGCAGACAAATACCCTCCAATCTTGGCTATGAAGTCCCTTGACAAACATAGGGCAAAGAGTGGTGGAAGGTCTATGACTGATACATCTTGTAAGACAACAACATTTGGACATGCATGCAAGGTAAGACTCAAGCCTTTAATCACTCCCACAATTTCTACTGCTGTTCCATCAAGCTGCACTACCGCTTTGGATATTACTTCATATTGGAGACTCAACTGATTAGCTATTTGCTTGGGCATCACTGAACTACTTGCCCCAGATTTAATCATGCAATTATGTACCAACTTGTCTCCTATGATCAATGAAACATAAAATGGAGGGGGCTTCAACATTTTACCTTGTTGTCCTCCATGATTTCCTTCAGGCTGGGCAGCATTTGTGAGTACCTTCTCTTGCATTTGGACCTGTTGATTTGAAGTTGACCAGTCCTTCATGGCAGCTTGTAGCAAATCTCTTTGGCCTGGGATGGATAGTGATTCCCACATTGATATATTGACGTTAGTCTTCTTCATTTGTTCAATGATACTGAACGGGGATGAAGTATCCTTTTGTTGTCCCTTGGTTTGCACATTTACTCCTTGCACGTGGGCAGCAACAACTGGCATTTGAGTTGGCCTAGGGGCTGTTCTTGGCTGTCCTTGTGCATTTGAAACTGGACTTTGCTTGCCAATAATTTGTGGAGCCGTGGAAGGTTGTGGATTAGCTAGGGCTAATGGTTGTTCTTCACCCAAATTTCTCCTCTTTGACCTTGTATTGGCTGCAACACTTTGAGAGGGTATTTGATTCATACCACGTAAATCTTGGCTGCCCGCAATTGACAAGATTAGTTTCATTCGGAGATGTTCCTTGCTGAGGTGCTTCTTGCTACTGATCTCCTTCGTGGCTGGACTCTTGCAATCCACCGACAGTTTACACCATTAGGGCTTGATTTAATGCACCGTTAAAACACATTGATTGGTTGTGTGGCTGACTACATGGGAAACACCAATCATATTCTTGGGCCATGTTATTTTGGACTGGCACTAATGCTTTAGAAGTAGATACAACATTGGGGTTATAGGGATGAAATGGTCTATTAGAGGGAGGCCTGCCTTGGCTTTGATTTTGATTTGCAGCCTAATTTGGTGACCTATTTTGTTGGTATGGGGGCCTAGCCTGGTATTGTGCTTGAGGCTGATACGGTCTAGCACTTTGAGCTTGCTGTCTTTTGATAGTAACTAGCTCATTTCCCAAATTTTGCAATTGCTTCATGACCTCTTGGAGTTCATTTGAAGTACTAGAGGATGAAGTAGAAGTTTTATTTGAACTTTGATTTCTAGGGGTGGGAACAGGAGCCAAAGTGGGTGCTTGACTAGTGCTTGGATTTTCTAAGTTTGGGTACAAGGGCATGGGAGGCCTAGGAGCCGGTTTACCACTTGAATAAGACAGCTTTTTTCTCTAATGGCAATGCTATAAGTAGCGAGTAAGGTTGTGCCTCCCATAGATTGAATTAACATTGAAATATCAGAATTCAAAGCTTTAAGGTAATATAGAAAAGCACCTTCCTTTGTTAGCTTTGACCGCCACCGAATCCTATCCCAAGACCTTTGAAATTTGAAGTTGAAGTCGAGTCACCGCTCGTTGGGGGCTCTCTTGATAGTTGTCAATCGCTCCAAAAGAAACAAGTTGTCTCCCTTCTCTCAAATTGCTCGTGAAGTACAATACACAACTGATTCCGGTTTGTGATAGAACCACTCAAGGGCTCCTAAACCATTGCAATGCTTTACCCTTAAATGAAGATGCCAGTAACTTGACAGCCATTTGCATCTCATTGATTTCATGGATTGCACAAAGGTTGGAAATATCTTTAACATGATCACCTGGAGTAGTCTGATTTTCTCCAGTGAAGTAGGGAATGTTCTTCAAGGCTGCAATAGGAACTGGATGTTGTGCATTGAGAGCAAGTGGGCTGCTACCTGTGAAGTTGACATAGGGGTTGTTCTGTGCCATTCTGATTGGTCTTAAAACCATTGTTGATTGAATGAAAGGCCTACCAGGTGGAGGAGTTGATAGAGTTCTGTTTGGTGGAGATGGAGACCTTTGAATCCTTCTTCCTATTTGCCTTCTTCTTGGAGATAACTGCAGGTATTCAAACAGAACTTCTTCTTCTCCAACTCTTGACCTTGTGGTGATTCTTCTCATGAGTTTTCAAGCCTGCACTACTGAAACCAGGTGGATCTTCCCCTTGGAGTCGCCAGATATGCAAATAATAGCTCTTTTAAGCAAGAAAATTACAGCAGATGCACATCAACTTTGCTGCAATAAAAATGAGACCTCTAGGTCCCATCGGGTGTGCCAAAACTATTGTTGCAGACTCACAACACCCCTGGATGTAGATCAGGCTTCTAGGTTGATCACTCTAACATCTAGTGTGATTGCACAACATGGAAACCTCTCTCAAAGTGTGGGGACTTGTGAAACTGAGAGAGGAATCTCTAGATTAGAGGCTGGTTCCTCAAACTCCTCTGATTTAGATCTATATTTTGCAAAACTACAGAGGTTTAGATCCTAATCCTACTCTAAATTTGTAAGGAGATAGGGGTAGAAGTGCAAAAATTGAAACTAACTAAAGATGGTGATACACCAAAAGGAGTGGTGAAACATTTCTCATCATGCAAATAAACACAGACCAAATTTCATAACATAAAACATACACAGATCGATAAGGTATAATTTAGGATCTGAAATGAAGCAAATAATACAAACAGAGGACTGAAACCCATTCACAGAGCTTGCATTATCTTTTCAGTGTCAAAAACACGCATTACACCCTCAGAGAGGTGAAAGAAAACTGTTATAATCTTTAGAGAGTTCTCGATCCTTGCTTGACCACTACTGCTTGGAGGTGATAGAAGAAGTTGCTATGTCAAAAATTGTTCCCCCTTTTCGAAATAAGCCAAATCGCTTTTACATTGCATGGGTCAAGCCTGGGGACAGAAATGTACAAAAACATGAGAGCCCCTCCCTTCTTGACTGCAGGTGATTAAAATGGCATGGGGGACCTTACAAACCCATACCCTGTCATTTTGACCAGATTACAGGAGAATGCGACCCATTCTGCATTAAATCTGGTCACTGGAATGTCACTTCTGGCCATGAACACGCGTCAGATCTGTTTCTCAATTTTCTCTCTCTAGACTACACCAAAACTCAAGATTAACCCCGAAATCATGTAGAGAATTTCACAAGCTTTCCGTTGATATAAAGAACGTGCAAATCTAAGCTTTGGAATGAAAGATATGTCGATCTGAAGATTTAGGGCACAAAACAGGTGAAAATGCGTTTTGAAAATCTTTCCCGCACTCTGCCACCTGGATGACACGTGTCAAGCATTGATTGGATGCGTAATTCTCTCTCCTTCCCTACTCTACATTCCTTGCTCCATAAGACATGTGTCCTCTTCTGATTGGCTCAAGCTAACCCTTCAAAACTCGCCCTTTGACTTTTGGACCTTTTCCCTTGTGACACGTGTCATGATTTGATTGGTCCGCGGGTCTGCCGGCTCTTTCGCACCCTTCACGTCTTTTTGTCTCGGATGTCCCAAAGGCTTGTTTGGGACAAAAATCTCGATCCACCCGAAATGGGCTTCATTGTCCCTCATTCGGCCGATGACATGTGGCAATGCTTGATCGCTTTCGGCTTCTTGGCTATCCTCGTCCTACGCATCCCTTTGTCCCAACCGTCCCCATGCGAAGTTCCCGTTTCGGCCGAACCGCCCGCTTCGCGTACATTTTTTCCAACTATCCTGGACTGCCTGGACAAATTCTTCCGTTCACTGATTCGGCTGGTTTGCGTTCCTTTGTCCCACATGTCCCAAAGCAGTTAGTCAATTTTCTTCTCCTTCAGCTGAGCCGGCTTTCTGCGTCTGCCACCTACTTCTGGCCTGACTGTCGCGGTGCTAAATTTCTCTTCCGGCGATCCAGAGGTTCACATCCTCACGGCCAATGTCCCAAACTATTTTGCTCAAGCGCTTAGTCAATTTTGCTTCCTCCTTCGGTCGGGTCGGCTTCTCGCGCCCTTGGCGTCTTTTTGTCTCGGATGTCCCTTTGCTTTGCGGGCCACCTGGAGGCTTTTTGGCTGATCCACATCTTGATGTCCCTCACGTCCCTACTGCATTGCAGGACTAGGACTTAGCCATTTTCACGATTCTTTCTGGCCCAAGCTTGTTTTTGTAGCTTTTTCACCTTTTCTCAGAACTTTCTTTTCAACCTGGACATGAGAGTTAGGAAAATATGAGGGAACCTCTGGAAACATGATTTTTTTGCCCTGGATCAATCAATTTTCCTGGGGCTTGAGAATTCAATGCATGTTACCAAAATTTACTTTGGGGGTGAATTTTGGATAACAGTTAGACTATGAGATATGCCATTTAAACCATGATGCTAGCCACTTCCCATTACTACAACACATGATAACAAAGAATGTTTCATGCTACTCAAACTATGTAATTCCATGACTCATGACATGGAAGACTGCTAACTAATTTGTCGGATCTATGATGCTATAGATATTGGTGTGTGATAGATAGGAGTTTCGAGATAACTATAAAGTCAAGAACGAGCATCGAATCGGGATCACAATTAGGTGCACTATGATCGAATGAAGGGAATTTTGAAAATAGACATGGCCAAGGTCAAGGATACCATGGTGGATTCAGAGGATGAGGCCATGGTGGTGGAAGAGGTGAGTTCCCTCATAGAACATGTTATACATGCGGATCTCCTGACCACTACAGACGTGAATGTCCTTAAAATATTACATGTTCTTTCTGTGGAAAGAATCATAGTTATGAGGAATTCTGGACTTGTATGATCATCTTAGTAAGCAACATAAACAAGAAAACAAAGGTGCATGGATGGTTAGGATACAATGCACTGTGGAAAATTAGTGGATGCCCAAGTTGAAACCAGAATCTGAGGCATTTCAAGTAAATATCACTACCATGTTGAAGCAACGTGTGCCAAAGAAGCATTGAAGTAGAGGCCTACCATCACTAAGGAGGAGGTTTTACATGCATGATACCAAAATCTTACCCATTAGAAGGAGTTTTATCAGGAAACCATGGAGGCACTCATAAATCTTCAAGGTGAAATACAGTATCTAAAGGAGAAATCATAGAAGATGGAGCAAAAGAAAGCATTAGAGACGGTCCAAAATAATATGGATGATTTGAGAGAAGTGTGTAAAATGTTACACCAGGATAATATCATTCTATTTTTAGGGAACTTGTTAAAGGGAAAAACTCCACGTGCAAGTACTAAGACTAGACAATAGATCCCGCATGTGAATCTTTCCCCTCATAGCCTATATTATGACAATGAAAACACTCTAAATGCTATTGTGGATGGCTGGATATTGAGTAATATATTAATTTATATAGGTTCAGAAGTTAATGTTCTTACTTTAGATGCATGGGTACAAATGGGGAGACCCCCATTGTATTCATCCTCTAATGTATTGTTCATGGCTAATAAAAATAAGGCCACTCCCATTAGAGTTTTAAAAGATGCATTCATTACCATACAAGGAGCCAAGTTCACTGGAGATTTTGAGGTCTTAGCATTGGCAGAGGTAGATAGCTTCCTAACTCTACTGGGGTGTCTATGGTGCTATGTAAATAATATTTATCTTCGGTCAACAAGGGTTATATCAAATTTGAGTTTTATCCCATTAATAGATGGAAAATATGTGCCCTATGTTGAGCCCTTGAGTGAAGAAAACCTGAATCAAATTTATGTACGTGTCAGATAGGATCCATAGATGCTTGAGCCATCTAAAGAAGGAATCATTCAGTGGGAGGATGCACATTCTATCAGCAATACTACAAGTGTTGCTTGTGATAACTGGGCTCATAGCACTTATGAGTTAGTGGGGCACAAAGTAAAGAGTATATTTTATAGGGATAGAAAATTGTGTTATATCGGAGAATAGGTAATAACTCCTGTACCTCGTTACCTTTGGAGAAAGAGACCCTATGGTGTTCTTGCATGCCATGGACAAACAATGGGTAGACTAGTTGGAGAGAAGGAATATGATAGCATATACCCTACGCAGGACAGTAGCGTCACTGGTGGGTGGTCCACAAGGATAATCTTGTAGGATGGAATGAAATTAGGATTTCTCTTTCTACTAGGTTCTTGAGGAGCAATACACCTACTCAAATCTATACTTATCATGGTAATCAACTTGTTGAACACCATGTTATGCGGTGTGAGATACTATGGACAAAGGGGAAGGAAGATTTTCCACCTTTGCTCTGGGTGCACAAGTTTTATTCCATGTTACAAGGTTGCACATGTGCTTGGTATGTATATGAAAAAATCCCTAGATAGATTGGAAATTGGTAGGATTTAATTAGAGGGATGATCCAGACATTTGACTTCTTCTCTACCAAGCCTCCGGTAGAAGAAGCATTAAAGGTTATAAAGCACTTAACTATGGGGGATAGTGCCAAGGTGGAGGAACTCATTCAAGAGTTATTTGATGAAGGGGAATCAAGAGCATGTTTTTGAAGAAACAAAGAAAGATGCCATAGTACTTAAATGTGCTTTCCTTGAGCAAGAAAAATGAAAAATGGTCTACTTAGTGGATGATGAAGAAGTAGAAAATCTAGATGTAGACCATTCAACACGTAGGCGTGAGGTGTTGGATAGTATAGATAAGACCATGTGCACATATCATAAACCTATGAAGAAAAAGAAAGTGAATATTGGATCAAATGCTGAGCCTAAGGAGGCCATAATTGGAGACTATTGGTTAGATTCTGAAGTGGAAAAAATCATAAAGTTACTATGGGATTATCAAGACTTATTCCCTTAGGGGTAGCATAAACTTAAAGGTGTGTATGAATCATTAGGGGAGATGAATATAAATCTTAAAGAGGGTGCATGTCTAGTTAGAAAGAGACACTACAGTTGAACCCCAACTTGCGTGAAAAGGTCAAAGAAGATATTAACAAAATGTTTAAGTATGGAATCATCAAGCCGGTCAACGAGTCGACTAGGTTAGTCCAATGGTGATCGATATCAAGAAGGATGGTTGGATTAGGATCTATGTGGACTACGGGGAGTTGAGTGTGCATGTGTGACTAACCCCTTTCCTTTTCCATTCACTAAGGAAATACTAGAAGGATTTGCAAGGTGCAAAATTTATTCATTTACGATGGATTTTTGGGTATCATCAGGCTAGGATTTCCTAGGAGGATCGGGAAAAGAATTCTTTTACTACTAAATGGAGGATCTTTTCCTATACTATGATGCATTTTGGACTGAAAAATGTGCCTATTGTATTTTCATGCATAGTTGTTCGGCGTTTAAATATTTTATTCATAACTTCTTAGAGGTTTATTTAGATGATTGAACGGTGTAGAAACTAATTAAAGATAATTTTGACAATCTACGGTTAATGTTTGAAAGATGTAAAAAGTTGAGTATCTCTTTGAATATCAAGAAGTGCATATTTGCTACACCATTTGGAATACTATTAGGACACATAATCTGCAAGGAATGTTTGTTGGATGATCCAACTAAGGTTGCAGTCATTATTGGCCTAAAAGACCCTACCAGTCAAAGTGATGTGCACGGATTATTGGGTCATATGAGGTATTATAAGAAATTCATAAAAGGGTATGGAAAATTTTCTGCACCTTTGGAGGAGTTACTAAAAGGAAAAGGTACATTGTACTGGGGGGAACCACAACATTGCACATTTGAGTCATTGAAGAAGAAACTTACTACCACACCTATTATGTGATTTCCTTCATAGGACCAACCATTTCATGTACATGTGGATGCCTCTAGCATGACCATTGGCGTGGTGTTGGCTCAACCTAGAGAAGGTATTATAGATAATCCTATATGTTTTTATAGTATAAATTTGACTCCTGCGGAGTAGAATTACACCACTACAGAGCGTGAAGCTTTGTTAATGATCTATGTGCTACATAAATTCAGATAGTACCTGCTAGCTACATTGAAGTATTTGGTGAACAAGCCCATTTTACAGGGGCACATACGTAGATGGGTACTCTTATTTCAAGAATTTGATTTCATAGTGGTGGTAAGACCAAGGAAAAGTAATTCTAGACCAAACCATTTATCGAGAATACAATCAGAAGAAGAAGCACATGCAATTGAAGATACCATTCCCGATGCATAGTTATATAGGTTACAACATGCACCATCGGAATTAGAGGACATTTTTTTCTTTATAAAAATAGGTATGACACCAGAAGGAATGAAATACTTAGAGAATAAACAACTTGCCATATGCACAACATCCCATATGTTGATTAGTGGTGACTGGTACAAGCTAGGCCAAGATGAGGTATTGCACCACTTGTGTACTAGAACATGAGCATACAAATATCATGGAGGAATCTCATTTTGGTATTGCAGGTGGCCAATATATAGGTGATGCCACTACTCACAAGATTATAGTCATTGGATTATGGTGGGAGAACCTGTATAAATATTGTAAGGCATATTGTAAGGCTTGTGATCATTGTCATTGTCTTGGGAAATCTGGTCAATGAGATGAAATGCCTCTAAGATCTATTACTAGTGTAGAACCATTTGAAAAATGGGTTATTGATTTTGTGGGTCCTATTTCACCAAATTGCGCATAAGCCCGGATCACGCTATATCATCATTTGCATAGACTATCTTATAAGGTGGGTAGAAGTAATGCATACAAAGGATTTTACAATGATTACAACAACTAGGTTTCTATGGGAACATATTATTACGGGGTATGGATTTGCTTTGAGTTTGACCAGTGATAGGGGAACACATTTTTTAATGAGACAATTAGGATATTATTGGATGATTTTATGATTGTGCACCATAAGACTACACCTTATCATCCTCACGCTAATAGAACTGCTAAGGATTTCAACAATTTTTGAGCTAGACATTGATAAAAATATGTGATCTTGGAAGAAAATATTGGGATGATAAAGTTTCTGTAGTTCTTTGGGCATATCGAACAACATATAAAAGGTTAAACAAATCCACACCATTTCAGTTAGTTTTTTATGCAAAAGAAGTTCTACCTATAGAATTCATGCTACCTTCTTTGCATATTGTGCATGTTGGAGGTTTAGCTGATGAACAAGAATTAGAAGAACGGATTGAAAAGTTACTCAAACTAGATGAGTGACGAAAAATAACACGTTGGAGTCAAAAACAAGAAAAGGCTAGGTAAAAAGCATGTCATGATAGGCACATTAGGGATAAAAAGTTTGAGATTATAAAAATGGTGCTCCTTTATGATTCTAATTTTTTGTGCCATCCAAGAAAATTCAATCTACATTGGTTGGGGCCATATGTTGTCACTCACATACTTGAAACATGCGCTTGTCAATTAGAGGCACTTAATGGGATATGATTATCTGGGTAATTCAACGGGAGTAGGTTGAAGTCCTACTATAAATAAGTCTTCTTGGTGTTTGTAATAAGGAAATGTTTCCATTTAGATTAGGTTTTCAATTATGCATTTCCTTAATGTATTTCCTTCTTTGTCGCTATGCTTTTTCAATTTAGTTGGTGTTTTTGTAATAAGCATGTTTGCATGCCAAAAGCTAATTACTATTTGAAGAATTTTTATGCGTAGAGGACTGCACATACCATTAGTGTGGGGTGGTTATTGATATCCAAGTACATGACTATTGAAAATAAGTACACATGAAAGGAAAAACTGCTATGGGTGCTATTCAAGTAGGAGAATTGTAAAAAGATATTTCTTCTAGAAACAAGGACCATCTATACTACCAAGTATAATGCAAGGTAATCGGGGGCCATCCGAACTACCAAAGTAAGGCACAATGGTGAGGTACTCGGGTGCATGGAGGCACATTGAAGAGAAATTCATGGTGAGAAGGGAGGAATATGCACTAGAAGGTTATAGATTGGGCAAGAAGATGTACTCTACGGAAAGAATGAAGATGGTCGAGTAATGAGCCGATTGTTGGTAGTTGAAGGAGTAATAAATGCACTAAATTTTTGAAAATATATATATGGATGAGATACAAGTTCATTTTTACCATCGTAATTGTGAGAATTTGAAAAGAGCTAAGTGCGGACGAGCCGAGAGAATCATGTGGAGGTAGAAGAGTGAGAAATCGACGTGGAGACAAGATTTTTGCATAGAAGAAACTTGCGTCCCCATATTTGAAGGATTTGAGCTATGAAAGAGCTAGGGCATGTAATTTCCACTAGAGCATGGAGATTTGAACTAGGTTTTTAACTTACTTGTTACAAAATATAGAAAGGAGATATTTTCAAATGGCATCGAAGAAAGCACCTTCTGCAGGAGTAAAAGGGAAGAAGAAGGTCGAGGTGGATGAAGAAGTTTCTCCCGAGAGTAATTTCTTAGAAATGTAGTATCCAAAGGGTGTGATTATGGGATAAGAATGGGATTCCCACATCCGTAAATGTAATATCAACGATTACAACCATCACACATTGGATAATAAGAAGGAATTAGATGCATTGTTGAGAACGAAAACAAACAAGCGCACAATAGAAGACATGTCAGTGTATGATGATGCTGGAGAGAATTTACTAAAGTAGATTGGAGTATACCAGTTGTATGAGCTGCCATAATTTGGAAAATATGAACCATTGTATCAATGGTTGATGAGCAGATTCCATGAGGACTTCTTCTACTTTTTCGAATGGAGGGTTAGAATCACAGCTGCCTTAATTTCAATAGTAAAATGATTAAGGGCCTCGGGAGTAGATCTAGAGAGTGAATTAATAGATAAATTAGAGATCCTAGAGATAAGGAAGGAGATTGGATATACCAAGGGTTCGTGTGACATGGACATTGATAAATTGAAGAAGTACCCAATGGTACAGGCAGCTACACATCTGATAACAAAGTTGAATGACCAAGAAAGGTGGTCATAGGTGAATAAAATGTGACTACACGTTGTAAGAAAAATGTCTCAAGGAGTGTTCTACAATATTGGTGATTACATAGAAAATATGATCATTGAAGAAGCACGTACAAGTGATAGAATTAGTTTTGGTGCTATTTTATTGTCTTTGGTGTTTATGGAGATTGGAGTGCCTGATGGGCCAAAGGAAAAGATTTTGGAGTACCCCACAGAAAATAAGTCTCTAGCAGAAAGATTTGATAAGTACTTATGCGGAGGGACCATGAGTGGACCATTTAAATAGAGGGAAAATATGTGGTATGATAGGATCCGCATGACATTTGAAGAGGAGTGGCACATACCCAAGGAGTTACCGTTGGTGGTGGGTAAGGCAAGATGCAGGTTTATGGTCTACTAATAGTTTTGCATCACGTGATTTGCAATGAAGGACAAAGCTTGGATCCCTTGGTGAAAACTTCCATATGCCTTCACATCCTACTACTTATAGGAATCAGTTCAATAGTTCACCAATGTGCACCACCTAAACTTCATCGCAGATAAAGTAGATTATGATTACCACACCCTGAGAAAAACATATGTATATCCAAGATGAACTGCTACATTGAGAGACTTATATCATATGTAATAAACATGAAGTTGGTAATCTTGGTAATAAGAGACATTGGAGAAGTGCTTGTGTATCTTCAACTCAAGCCCAGGCTGGAGAACAAAAAATATGGGGAAAATGAGTTCACGCTTCCAAGGTTGTATAAGGGTAAGCATATAGTACGAAATGTGCCAACTCCACAGCCTACAGAGACTATAGTAGTGGATGAAGAGGAAGATGAATGAGAATATAGTGGTGGCCCGAAGCATAGAGGATGAATTCATCCTATAGACAAGGTAAAAAAGAGCGTGCGACTATACCACCTCGGTGCAAGAAGGAGAAGATGAGGATATGTATGTAGTACAAGGAAAGTGACATTTCAAAAGGGTATTCATAAGAACTAAAACCCAAGGTGCTACACCATAGTCAGTTCTTAGATCACCTCAACTCTCTCCATACAAGGATACAAATGAGAAGAGAAGGAGAAAGTTAAAGCTAGACAAGGAGGAGGAAGGGTATGAGGAGAGAGTGCCCAATCTCCTACACCACCAGAGGATGTAGAAGATATAAAGGATGAAGAAATGAAGGATGGAGAAGGAGTAAAAGATGTAGATACAAAAATGCAAGATACTGCTCAGAGCATATCAGACCAAACTCCAAATCTTGAAGCTCAAGTTCCTAAGGGGTTGTGGTCAAAGAGGACAAGTGGGGTGTATACTGCACCAGTCCTGGGCTATGCAGAGGACACAAGTAAAATTTTCCACTCCCATTTCCAAATCATGGTGGGCCTAAAGAAATTTTATGGATGGGAGATGATGGATGAGGATATGGCCACCATGTGCACAAGGAAACAACTATCTTGGTTAATGCAGACACATATGGACAAACCAGGACTTCAACGAAGTATCATGTGTATCAAGAAGATTGAAGAAGGCACCTCAAGCCAGCCACATAATGGTAAATCCTACTAATATATCAGATGAATAGGTAAGTAATGCCTTGGTAAAGGTATCTACAGAGGTGGCAAGGAGGAATGTGGATAAAGTTGCAACTATTAGGGCACTGAGGGAAGAGATTAAGGCCAAGGATGTAGAGATCACGTGCTTGAAATAAGAGAAGGACTTAGAGAAGAAAAATAATGGGGTTCTTATTGGCATGGAAAAGGAGATCAGGGATCACATCCTCCAAGAAAGACCACACTTAGAGCCCAAGGTGCCCAAAAGTTTCCTTCGGCTATGCACTATGTGTGCACTTTGGTTGATATGGTGCTTGAAGAGGGACTAGTTAAAGTGCCAGTGCCAAAATACCTTGAACAGGAGGTAGAGAGGGAAAGGTTGCAGTGATTAGAAAAATTTCATCATATGAGGCACTACTTCAAACCCTTCGGGAGGATATGAAGAAAGTGGATCAAGCATTAAATATTTACACAACTCCAGAAGCAGTCATCAGAATAAGAACATTGGTAGAGGAAAATGAATTCCTAAAAGCTACAAAGGATAAAACATTGGAATGCATGGAGAGACTAACAATGGTAAAGCAAAAGTGTGAGACCCTTGCAGCAACCCAGGAGCCCCACAAGAACAAATTAGATGAACTAGGAAAACTTATAGCTTAGAAGATAGATCTGTTGGAAGGGAGAATGTATGCAATGGATAAAATTATGCTAGTGTTACAAAATGAGAAGGGATACATTTTGCAGGATGAGATGGAGTCTATTGCATTGAATATCCTAGAAAAGGAACAGGCCGCGCTAAGTGAATGGAAAAAATTAGAGGCAGAGATAAAGGAAGAATATCCAAAATTGATTTATCTGGTTGAAGCAGAGGATAGTGTTGAGTAAATAATTCTTTTTTATAGAAACTTATTTATTAGCTTCCATTTATGTTCTTTCTATTCTTTGAACATTCAATAAGTAGCCATTGTCGGGGGTGGAAATGCGGTTAGTGTGGGATAATGTTGAGAAGACAATGTATAACACTTATCATAAGGCATGCAAAATATTCATGTGAAAGAGTAGAGTGCATTCAAAGGCATAGGAGGATCATGAAGGAATCGTGCATAGAGGACATAAGAAAAAATTTGGGACTTAGTTGTTTTCATGGGTATGATCTAGTTTTGGAAGATAGAATGTGGAAAACATAAATTGGGAAAATAATTACGCGACACACATAGACTATTTTTGTAAGAGCGGCTGTGGAGTGCTTTGCATGGATAGATGCTAAGAATAGAGTTGATACTTCCAGTTAACTAGGAGAGGTCCATTGTTAGCATTCTTTCATGTCATCCTATTATTATAAAGGCACATGTCTACTCTTAGCATGCGACCTATTTTGGGATTAGATAAGTGGTGAAGGGAAAGTACCCATCCTTATAAATATGTAATGAAGTGCATAATATAGGATATGTATGTAATAACTAGATTACTATGATATTATGCTACCGGAATAATTGTTACGTGCATGAGCATATAATGCTATTATTGTAAGAATCTTCTATGTATTCCTGTGTTTTTATATAATGGAGTGTATTTTCTGAACTAGAGTATTAATCCTAAGTATAATTGGCTCTTACATGCTTGATTTCATCATGGTTATCATTTAGTCTATTGTTCTCTAGAATTAGATCTGTACATGCACTATAGAATGATGTATTAATTATGGATATGAATGCATTAAGTCTTCATCATGCTAACATCCTACAACAACAATTGTAAAGAGGGTTCAGTACCTTTGTGTGCTTTGGGTGATCACTCGGCCTAAATTTGAGTAATGTGTCAGCCACGCCTTATGCTTTATTGGTAAATTCTAGGTTGGATCATTTAGTTAGAATATGATTTACTTCTTTCTTAAATATTGTTGTTTAGATGACTATCAGGTTGTAATGAGTTCATAATTATGGTTGAGATAGAATTAATTATGCTTCCTTAAATAATTCTTATTGTAGATTCTATGATCTTTCTCCCTCCTTGGTTTTGTAATCTTTTGGGAAATCCTTCTATTAATTTTATTTGTGATTTCAGAACTTTTTCATTAAAATTAGGGTTCCTTTTATGAAACAATTAGATAAAATCACATTTTTTTAATGTTATAGTGTATATCATTCTTAGTTTGTATGAACCGACTCATGCTAAAAAAATTTATATGGATTTCATAAAATATGAAAGGAGAAAGACATATTTAAAGTTACATCTGTTTTACTAAAGAAATTATCTCTTTGTTATGATGACTATGTAGCGTCATTTACTTGAAATGTATTTTTGTCGGAAAAAGAAGATGTATTAAAACTAGTTTATATTGAAGCAATGATATTTTTGTAATCCTTGAAATATTCCTAAGTTCAGTTAGTGGATCAATCCCATTTTTATAAATGAATTACTTGATGATTTTTGATTACTGATTTACTTGTGATACTTTTATGACATAAGATGTGTAATATTACTAAGTATTATAATTCACTAAGGGGCAATTGGGATGTACATGTGATATGGGATTACAACACTTATTAGCTTTTATGGTATATAAGCTTCTTGGATTAAGGGTCTGCACTATTAGTTGATTTCATTTCACGTGAAAGAGCACAACTAAGTTGATACTCTTTGGTAGATCCTTAAATAGTAAAAGGGGATATGATTAAATTGTATAAATGTGTATGAATTATTTGTTATGCCCAAGCATATGTGATCTATTTTCATAATTAGGACATTAGTCCTTGATAAGGAAAATGATATTTTCCTTGCAATTAAACGAAGAGCTTAAATTGAGAACTTGATAGGTGTTGTGATTAAAATATGAGGATGGTTGGTTGTGATTTCCTTAAGCAGATTTCTGTAATTGAAATATGAATGCTTAAAAAGGATAATAAAAGGATTTAGACTTCAACATTATGAAGTCTAAAGTAAAATTTTCAATAAGCTTCTTACAAGCTAAAAACTGAAGTAAAAAGATCTATTAAACCTTCTTAACATTAAGTTCAATCATGACGTCATATGAAATAAAAAGATAAGGTTAAGATGAACCTAAGCATGAATTTAGGGTGTTAAGAAGGCGATTTTATCTACATACCTTCCTTTTGTGGAAATACATCTCATAACCTTGTTGGGTTAATTAATGCTTAGTACAACCTTAAAAGCGTTGTTTTCATCAAGATATAAGATAGTAATTAATTGGTTTGATAAAATAATAATCTTAAGTATGTTAGTCTTGTAGAGGGAACTTATTTGGATGTCGTAACATAAAGCAATGCAGTAGAGTAACTTCATAATGACATGGGTCATTACGAGGATACTAGGATGTAACTTGCTATGCTTCAACACCCCACTTAGTTTGATTAAATCAATTGACATAAGTGGAGGTTTGGATCATGGTTCCACCCTAAAATGGAGATAGAAACCTGAGCTAGTGTTGTGGTCAACTCATGTTGACTTAGGGTAACTAGACACACCCAATCAACGTAAGTCGATTGAGTATGTCTATGTATCCTTAGTCACCACGAGTAGTCTTCCACACTAGTGCATGTTACTACCCTTATTTAGTGTGTAACTTTGACTCATATTAGGTTGAAAGAAGTCAAGAAAGACCATTCTAGATAATAGAACAAGTGTGGTGAAGGACATATTCCTTTCGACGAGTATGTCGTCTTGGAATGTAAACATGGTAAACATGTTTAAAACTTTGGCCAAAGTATCGCAAGTTGTTGGTTGTGTTGTCCTATGTCACCTAGTCTAAGATGTAGGATTTCAGATGAATATCAATAACAAATATTTAGATAGGATTCTTAGACAAAACACTTGGGTACCCCTAAAAGGGTAAAGGAACCAAGTATACACTTTATTAAGTTAACATGAGATATCGGTGTTTCACCGAGTCATTACAACTACATATGGTTTTCTGTTATGAGATGGATTGGAAATGGAATGTGTGTTCTAAATTATATTAATTTAGAACAAATAACATTATGTAAAAAAAAAAAAATGAAAAATGACTTGTTTCTAAACTCTTAAAATGAGGATGTTACATTTTATATCACCCAGACCAACTCAAGTGTACCTCGATGTACTTATCCATTTCAGTTAATCTCACATCTTTTGTGGTTGCTACATCTATTATTCCTACATATGCAAGTGCCTACTTAATAGTGTTTCTATGTATACTTCTATTCCTACATCTCCTTTATACACCCATAGTGGTTCACATGCTTCTTCTTCTAGCACATAAGCTCTTGAAACTCTTGTTCATAGGTTACAAGCTCAAATATTTCAAATACAACAAGGTTCCTCCACATTTTCTCATAACATGATTTATACTCAATTTTTTATAGCCAACTTGTGCCTAAGGTAGCTTCCTATCCATTTCCTATGAATTTGTTGTTCCTAAAATTCTGATTTTCGATGACAAGAGTGATCCTGAAGAACATATGCATGTTTTATTCTCCACATGCTTGGATTATGCTTATAATGACACATTACTTACCAATATATTTCCTATATGTCTCAAGGATTTTGCATTACATTGGTTCTTTTATTTTCCCATCACTCTATTTGGGATTTCACCCTCTAACTAATCAATTTCTTAAACAATTCTCTATCAATATGTGATATAAAGTTTAATTACGCTAAAATGGATAAAATATTATAAGGATCTAATGAAAAATTAATGAATATATCCTTCATTACAAGGCTATTTTTTCCAAGATTAATAATATTCTGGAAGATAACGAGCTTCAAGATCTATTTACACAAAATATTCTTTCCCTTTATAAGAATAGGTTATCTTTGACAAGTTTCATTCATTTAATCATTTATGTTGATCTCTAAATGAGTGTGAAACTAAATCATAATTATGAACAATCTCAAGTATGTTAACAATGCTCCCCCACATCTAAGTTTCAAGTAAAACCTAATTTCAAAGGAAGATATAATGACAATGAGAGTTATGCTTTGAAGTTTCGGTTGATATTGTATCGTAACCTACAAAGCTTCAAATCACAAGCTCCTCATTCATTCATTATTGCCTTATGAATCTCATATAGTAATTAAATAATTACTTTAGTGCAACATCATATCTGTCCCTCCATATTTTGAGGTCAATGTGAAAAAGTCTCATAGTAGTAATTTTGATTCTAATTCTTATTGTGATTATTATAGATGTGTTGTCCATTATACTAATCACTGTTAAACTTTGTCATGTTTTTCTTTATGAGAGGTAAAAGAGGGTTGAGGGGGCCCTACCCCATACAAAGTATGCAAGATCAAAATAAAATGGCCAAGGGAGTATCCATTGAATCCCCTACAGTACCAAGAACCAAAACTATAAAGCCAGAAACAAGAACATTAACCTAAAAGCCCAAAGTAAAATAACTAACAACGGGGCCATGGAACTAACAACAAGACACAAAAAAATGAAACCATACATCCAAAAATGCATATAATCCATCATTCATTAATCAGATCTCCCACCATGTGCATGCACCCATTCCATTCCTTGACCAAGCCGAGAAATAGTTGATTTCCAGAACTGGTAATCCGGTTCAGCTATCTCCACTTTAGGTCCAGACCCATCCTTTTCTCTATTCTTCACAATTTCCATGGAATGGATCATCTCAGCAAGGAGTTTAAGATGGTGAATTTTTATTTTGACATTGAGGATGTGAACATCCCTGATCTACAAAATAATCTCCTTCATTTTCAACATATCATTCTCCATGGCCAGGCATCTCTCATTTGCATTCTTTAATTGTTCACTAAGAACAATAGACATGAGTTTCTCAACTTTTTCCTATAATTCCCTCAGATCTATGGTCACCATGCTTATCTTATGTCTGTTGATGTCAGTATCCAACCTACAATTTTCAAACTCTCTCATGAAAACATTCAATTTGACCGCCATATATTAGGCTTTCAACAAGTTCTTCTGAGCAATTTTGAGAGCGTGTAGACTCTCAATAGACTCTTCCATGTTTTTGGATATTTTTCTCTCAGATTTCTTTGGATATTTCCCATCCTCTAGATCCCACTATTATCATATTGGTAAGATTCATCTTCCTGTTTTCCCCGAATCGAGATAACTTCCAAGTTTTATTGAGGCTTTAAATCCCCACTCTCTCGCCTCATCTTATTAACACTTTCTTTTTCCAAATGAGACCTGGTTCTTTTAGCCACTGATTTCCCCATTTCCTCCATCTAAGAGTAACCACATTAGCTTCCAAGATCTTTTTTTCCCCTAAATAGTCTTGATTCGGGTTTCCAGAAGCTCCAAATTTTATCATTTTTTCCAATGAGGGGAGTACCCATATTAAGCATGGATTTTATGAGACCTTGATGCAAAGGAAGGGTAAAATTTCCTTTCCTAACCTGAGCTATTGATTTATCCAAAGAAAGATATAGAAAATTGGGGAAATTGTAGGGCATGTTATTTCTAACATGATTCAACATAGGAAAGTGATACCCATAAATCACTTTATATCTCCCTTCTAGAGTAATATACGCCATGATTAACTGAGCTATTTCATTGAAAGGATGAGGCAAGTCCTCTCTAGTGTAACCATTATGAAGAGTATTAGGCACACCCTTACCTTGCATGAAGCATTTAATCTCTTGATTGTAGTCCGACTTAGGCTTGAAGGTATATTTTCCTTCCTGAGACAAGCCTAACACTTTTTCTATAAACTTTGGTGAGATTGTGAATGAGAAGTTCCCAACCCGAACATGGCCTTCCTTCCAAGTTTTAGCTACTACTTCACTCAGTTTTTCATCAAACCCATCAAATATTTTGAAATTTTTTAACAGACCATCCTTATCAAGCAACTCCTCCACTTCTTTTGACATCACCAAGACCTTGCTAGGTTCAGTTCTCACTAAATCACCTCCCATTTTTCTTATGTAACTCTTCTTCCTACAATGGAAATGCAAACCCTTTCGGTAGCTAATTTTACCATGCTTGTTGAAATGATTCAAAATTATGAGGGGATCTTCCCAAACTGTGGATTGATAGGAAATAATGGTTGGCATGAGTCTAGGATTCATAATATCTAGGTGCATCACCCAAGAAGCATAATAACCTGTATCCATCCTCATTAAGAAGATATGCTATTAGGGACACATTCCCCTTCAAGAATGTGTATGAAGTTAGCTTCATAATTTTGTAGTTCATCAACCACATTTAAATCCATAGCTTCCACCCCTTATTAGCTAATAAATCTGCAAGTTTGTTTCCTTCATGGTAAATGTGTTGGAAAGAGATTTCAATAAAGGAGGACATTTTATTCTTGGTATTTTTAATGAAGTCTTCAATAGATATATAAGTTGTATTTTTCCCTTCATACATGAGATTATATTCAAAGAATCACCTTCCACAATTAGGTTCTTGAAGCCTCTCTCTTCCACTAGCTTCACTCCCTAGAACATCATCATATCCTCTATGACATGGTTAGATTGTATTCCCAAATTAAAGAAATATGCAAGGAGAAACATACCTTTAGCATCTCAAAAATCTTCCTCCTCTCTGGCCTTACCCAGGTTCCCTTTAGCGGCACCATCGAAATTGAGTTTAATAACACCTTCTCTAGGAGAAGTCCATTTAACCCCTTCTCTAGGATTGCTCTTCTTGGGTTGAGGATCACAGATTAAGTTCCATTTATTTATGATATGTTGTTCACTTTGTCCATGACTTCCACTTATTTTTATTTAGCATGGAAAAATTGTTTCTAACTTGCAAACATTTTTCAATAATCAACCTAATGGGAATTTTCTTACTATTAAAAATGCTCCTATTACTTTCTTTTCATATTTCCCACCAAAAATTATAGGGCTCATTATCCATATGTTTTTCAGCCCTTGACAGATGAAAGGAAATTTCTATTGATTCCATGCAGATTGGATATCCCGATGAAACTTTTTCATGTTATACAAGACCTTATTGATGAAAATTCTATTGAATCGGACATGCACCATAATCAATAATCCCACTAATGAAAATGTAAATCTTATAATCATTAATGACACACATCCTTATAAAAATAATACTTAAAATAAACTATAAGTGCATAATGATCTTCATGTGGTACCCACACCTCCTTCTTACAATATTTTGTTTGATGCTCTGTCAAGATCATTACTACAACACCACCTTTATAGTAGGTTGTTACTTATGATGATAATTATATAACTCGTGATATTATTTTATATACATTTTACATTCATGATTTTTTAGACAACACCCTATACCATTTTATTATGATTGATATTCATGATAAAAATAATATGTGTACTTTAAGTTACTTCATTCCCTTGAATATACTAAACAAGTGTCATTTGATACTTAGAATAAATTTGGGCATAGTTTTATCTCTCTCATAGTTGGTTCTACTGCTAAGGACATTCCATTATTGGTGACTTATTTCATTAACTCATGTGATATACATCTCAATTTCCCTTGGATATGTACTTTTAAGGCTATATCATCTATATTACATCAATGTGTTAGGTTCATTTACAATCAATAAGTTTTCATAGTTAGGGGTGTTTCGTATGATACTCCCATGCCTATGTTACTTAGTGAGAAATCTACTTTATATATAGTACATCTATAATTTTTTTCTTCAAGAGATTTGATATCCTCTAGGATATTTCTAGGTCTTCTATTGTACACACTCCTACTAGTGGATTTTTGTCTCCTAGACTTTTTACTAAGTTTTATACTCCACCTACTACTTCAAGTGGGTCTATCCCCCATCAACCTTTTACTATGCCTCCTACAACATGTACTATGAATCTTATACAATTTATGACCATCCTCCTTATCTCGGGATATGTGAAGCTCAAGCCTCCTTAACCTTTTGGGTTTATGCCACATCCTAATGAGTCCCTTATTGGGTAGCTATTATGCTACCTCCTTATTGTACATAGTTATTTTTAACAAGAAAAAAACATTCAAATAATCACATAATACAAGGAAATTCAAATATTTCTAAAATAAAAGATAAGGACCTATTCATGATTTTTTTATTTTGATAAATAGTTCCTTTACATATGTTGTTTGTCATGTTAGTTTGAAACCTATCATATTTTTAATATTCTTTTTACACTCATGCATTCATGAGATATATTGATCTTGATGCATGATACACATAGATTGATACACGATGATAGGTGCTAACTTAGTACTTTCTTGAGGACACTAATCTATGAGGGATTCTAATACACTATATAAGTTATTTTTTTACATTAAAATTAATTTGTACTTCCTCATTATGCTTGATTAAATTTATTTTATATATGTTATCTTTTAGACTAATTTTGAGCAATGAAAATCTCAACAAAAGTTGAAAGATAAATAAACGAATCAGTATACATTTCTTCCAAGATTTTCCTTGTAAACCTCAAGTAAGATTGTGAAGCACTTAGAATTATATAATCTTGTATTGTAAAGGATTGTGGGTACTCTTGATTGTTCTCTAAATGTAGGATGAAAATTCTACAGGCTCATAAACATGAGGATGCGGGTGGAGAATTTTGTAGAAGTTGGATAGAAATTACATAATCTTCCAAGGATGATTTAAAAGGAAAGGCATATGTTTTATAGCTGAGGGTGAGGCCATGAGAAGTGGATCATAGTTTTAATGAGCTTCAGGATCTTAATTATAATTTCTTGAAATAGTAAAAGGATTTGGTTTGAGTAGTTGTAACTTAGCAGGGGAAATGATGATTTTTATTTTGTGTGGGAAGATGGTTGTACGTGAAAATTTTATGTCCCCACTATTATAGGGTTTTAGAAGTTGATTGGAGTGGAGTGTGAGTACATAAATATGGTTAATTAAATAAATAATTTAACTATTTATAAATTGCAATAGGATAATTAACCATGTATTTAAATAAATGTTTAGTTAATTTAGCTAAAGGGTGTTAGGAATTAATTTACTTAATTCTAAGAGGATGATATAATTAAATTAAGTAATTATAAAGGGTAAGAGTATGTAATTAGAATTGATTCTAAAGGGTTATTATTTCAATGATGGAATTAATTCAATTAGTTCCAAGTGGATGGAAATAGGATAGAAATAGCTTTGCATTTTTAGGGTGTCTACATTTACCCATCTTTAAAGTGTTATTATAAAATAATAACATTTTTAGAAGCATAGAGAATGAGAGGGGGTGTGAATCAGTCTTATAAATATTTTAATTTATTTACTATAGCTTAATACATAATTAAAAACAACCATTAAACATACACATTCAATATGAGCTTATTAGGTATACAACATACATTCATGAGAACATAGAACATGAGAGAGAACACATAAACACCCAATATAAGTGGGAAACCATCAAAGGGAAGAAATGAAAACTGAAACCTTTGGTAATATTACTCATAACAGAAAAATTTACATGAATATTACACATCAAGAAATATTTCTTTAATGAGGCACCAACCCCACAAGGAGCACCAACCCCTAGTTTAGTAGGAAAACAATCCCATAAGGGGGATATAACCCCTAAGATGAATAAGAACCTACTTAGACACTTAAAATAGATGATCACTGAATAATTTTTTCTCCCACAACTAATTTTGATCACAAGTTCAGGTTCATACACATCAAACCCTCTCAAACCTCTCTCTCTCTCTCTCTCTCTCTCTCTCTCTCTCTCTCTTACTCTCTCAAATCCAACTCTTCTATTGATGATTAGGTCTATTTACCTTGAATATGTTATCCTATATATTTCTCAGCCCTTCATTCCTCTTACATCTATCCTTGAACCCTCATCCATTATCTTATTTCTTCTCTAGCTCATTCAAATCATCCTCATCACAAAACTAGTTCAAATGAGTAATTACAACTCATTTATATGCATGACACTTACTTAGAACATTCTTAGGTCAGCCATGAACATTAATTTTATTCATACTAACGATAAAATAAACCTAAAACTTAATATAAATAAATCCAAGCTAGCCAAATAGGTACCATCAAGGACTATCTCCAAGGCATCTCAAATAGGTCTAAAACATAAGCCTACACCTCCAATGAATGGACTATGATCTGCAAGGGAACACTCCATTTTTTTCAAGGCACCAAAACTACCAAAAAAGTCAGTAAAGACCTATAAGAATCACCAAATAACTCAATAAAATCTGCATCAACTATCTCCACCATGAAACACACAAAGAAGCAAGCTATCCGAACTAGGTCTTCAAGCACCTAGCAATCAATCCCAAGAAAAGACACTTCACCTATAAAAAATATTCATCATGTCTCATGAAATATACCATTGGAAAGTTATTTGAGTTTAATCTTTGAAACAACTCACTTAATACTTTAAGTCATGGCTCAAGGCACTCAACCACTTCAATCTCTCGAAAAATGTCAAAAATGTAAATAAGGACTCATGAACCAATCTTGAGGGAACATACTTCACACATATTCAACATCACTTCCAAGCTCAACCACCACCTATAAAATATCAAGGGAAAAATTATACATGTATCCAAGAATTCAAAAGCATATATCAAATGGAGAAAACTGATCTAACACACCTATTTTAGCTACCCATCTTGGCATGCTTAATAGGGCTAATCAGTGCCATTAGGGCTTAAGCCAAAACACATCTTTCCTGATCAATATAAAGCCTCAAACACATCATATGATACTCCGACATTATATCAAAGCTCATACAATATTACTCAACGATGAAAAACATCAAGAAACACCTCAAACTTCCATGACTAGGTTTTAGCCATTAAGGCCAAAAGTAGTAAGGCACCTTTGGAGACCTGTAACTCAAAATTTATTCACACAACCTTTTAACATGTGAGTGAGTTAGTGTTGTAATTGATGAAAATGTGTAAATAAATTAATTAAAAAAATTTATGAGGTATATATGATTCTTGGAATGATGATGTAATGGATAAACAAGATGCAAGATGTGACTTGATACAAGAGTGAAGACATTGAGATTGACTTGGTCTAATAGGCATATTCCATATGCCTAGTCAACAAAATAGAATAGTATGCAGGATTAAAGGCATGAGGAAGTTAGATAAGCATGGTAAAGGCTTGTAAAACATGAAGAAGGTATGTTAAGATATGTTAATGATGAAAATATGGAAGGTTCATGAAACATGAGGTGAAACAAGTCCAACTAGGCCTAACTCGAGACCTAGTGCAAGAATGGCATGAATAATGGTGTAAAGAAAGATATAATAGGCTATTGAAAGCATGGATTTTGTATTTTTATGGTTTATATATGATGTGAAAGGCACCACATATCAATATTTAGTTATTAGAGGTAGGATTGAGGTCTTTTGGAAGCATATTCTTGAGAACAAGCTAGGTATGCATGGAAACATATTGGTGTATGATGATTTTAAGATAGATAAAAGATTAAATGGGAGTTTAAAACATATAGGAGGTCATAATTATTATCTAGGAAAATTTTAAAGCCAAAATTCCAAAGGAGAAGCAAGAAAATGAATTTCTGGCTCTATCGAGTTCCTTAGAAGGCAAAAACTAGCTCGATCGTGAACTTAATTTTCTCACCTACATTTTTGAAATGTGCATGGTACCCTAAGGCTTTCAATGATGTTCTTACATGGAGTTAATAGGACAAAAAAATGAGATGAAATTAACGTCTTAAATTTATGAATGATGCTTAAGAAGTTAAGTTGCTCCAAACCCTCCTAAAACCCTCCCTTCAAAGCCATGGAGAATAACTGAAGATTTTGGTCATAAATTTTCTTGGAGATAATGAGATAATTTTGATTATAGATGACTCCTTATCAATAATTTTGGTGGTGGTCTCATTCTTGAGGTCAGCTAGTAAGGTATAGAAATATACTTTTTTTGAAGAAAATTAATGGTACAGTCATGTGATGGAGGTTTCATGGTGAAAGGAAAAATGTGGCATCAATATTGAAAGGTTCCCCAAGTTTCCATGATAATTTTTATGTGTGTTATTTACATAAATTTTGTGAACCAGGTTAACTAAGATGGCCTACCTCTTAACAACTAGAAGAGCTAAAACTAGTCAAGTTGGATTGAAGGGATGATGAAGTAAATTCATATTGTTGAAGTAATTTTTAAGTATGGAAAGTTTATATAAGTATAAAATGACATCATTAATCCCATTAATTGATCAAGTGAAGTGTTTTGACATCCAACTTCAAATGGTCCAAATCGCCCCCTTTTAGGCTGTTAGGAAGGTTTGAGAAAGTAGGCTAAAAATATCAAATTATCCACATAAAAAATATAATTGAGTGAATTAAGTTGAATTTAAAGTAACTTTTGAAGTTTTTGATTAATTTTTATCATGAAATTGATGTTTGATGGGTTGGAAGGCTTCTAGAAGAAGACTAGTTTTTAGGACTTGAAACCCATAATGAGCTATCTCAAAATGTAATCATATTCATGATAAAAACCTTGAAATAAAGATTTATGGTAGTTTGAATAGTTTTAAAAGGAAAATAAATTTCCAAAAATGTTCCCAATGTGATATTATCATATGTTTTTATGGATGAACCGACTCATTTTGTGTAGACCGATTTTCTATGTTTACAACTCCATTAGGACCTTGTTATCATAAATGTGTCTTGGTAAGATTTAAGGTAGTTGAGATGATCAAAGTATTTAAAGGTGAACTAGAGGTCACATAAAACATTAGATAAGCATAAATAGGTTATGAAATATTATAAACTATTATGAATGAATAAATCTTATGACCGGTGTTTGAGCTTCCATGACTATGTATAAACCCAACTTAGAAGAAGAAATCAAATGAAGTCTGCAAGTCCCGACCTAAGAAATCAAAGTATAATATGATGCTATTGAAATATTGAAGAGTCTTTCTTCTTGTTTTCATTTCATTATTTGAATTTTTGAGTGTGTAAATGCATGTAAGTTGAATATTGGTTTTTTAACATCATCCACCTAGTTGTGCATATGAGCTCAAATAGAGTCTTGAAGGTAAAATAGTGAGTTGAAATTATTTGTAAGATTATAAAACAAAATGAAATGATATTTTTAACATTCATAAACATCCATAACACTTGGTATAAGATTTATTTTCTATAAGACAAAGAAGGATGCATTAGGAAGATGAAAAAATAGAAATATGATAGTTACAAATGGAAATGTTAGAATTGAAAAGGGTATCTTATTAATTGTTCACCTGTGTAGAAAGTTAAGGATCATTATCATTATCTTCATTGGTGTTATAACTATAATGAAAATAAAATTAAAGGTTAGTAATTGTAATTTACATCCTTCGAGATGTAATGATTGCACTATGGCAGCTTTTGGTGATGTCATGTAGACCCTTATTGCGCATGAGTTGAAGAAGTGAGAAGATGAAAGAGTTTGAAAATGAAGTTAAATAGGTATAATAGTATGTTTTTATGATGTATACATATAAATAAGAGTATATGAAAGATATATTTTTGTGTTTTAAACTTTTAAAAATCATGAGATGATGTAAAATAAAGGATTATCCTTGTGTATGAAATCAAGTATTATTTGAGAACTGTATTATTAAAAATATTAGTTGATGAGAATGGTGAAATATGAGAGGCGATGATTTAATTCATGTATGAATGAGGGATACAGGTGTGTGAGTGATGGAGACCATTAAATTTTATGCATGCGGCAAATTGAGAAGATGAGACATGAAGTGAATCAAGAGGTGTGAAAGAGAGAGAATATGAGATGAATAAGAGATCACATTTTGTTGTATCAGAAAAATAGATGAAGGTGATCAAAACTATGATAAGTCTAATTTTTTTCTTGATAAAATAGGGAGTTATATCTTCCATGAAAGTTGGATCTTGTAAAATGTTAAGTGGGTGCTTGACTAAATTCATGGGAGTTATTGCTTCCATGCAAGTAGCAGGTTATTAAAGGTCAAGTGGGTGCTTAGAAATTTTTTGGAGTGGGGTCTCAACAAATCTAAATATATGTAATCTTTATAGGAAAATTGACCATTCTAGTACATTGATTTTAGTTGGTTTTTCTCCCTTTAAGGGTTTCCCACATTAAACATTATCTTCATCTCGTGCTTGCATGTAATTTTACTATGGCTAAATGTCTTTGTTCCTCACAGTAAAGGTTGCTCATGATTTAATAGCTTGCTTATTTTTTGAAGTGTTTTTAAAGTTTAAAGAAACACTGATTCACCACTCCCCTCCATCTAGAGAAATACTAACAACTTAAAAGAGACCACCTTGAAGCACACATATGGTTAAATTATCTGAATCATTTCTTAAACATAAGTTTTATATTGTTGAGTCCCTAATTCATGGATTGAAAGAAAAAAATAGGTGTATGGAAGTTGAGCATGGTCAAGCCGTCAAAAATATGAAATATCAAGTTGAGAGTGCATAAAAATCCCTAGAGGATAAAGAATATTTTCTCAGGTATGAAGAAGAATTAAGAATATTGAAATATGAAATATAAGAAGAAAATAATAGATTGAAGATGCATGGAAAGTTAGAGAAGAGCACAAACATTCTTGATGGAATCTTGGAGAGTCAAAGAGCAACAGTGACAAAATACATCTAGGATTCTAAGGAGAGCATATTGAGAAGAGTGAAGATGACAAGGCTGGTCCTAGTAGTTAAGAAAATATGAATAAGGCCAAGGACACAAACTAAAGAAGGTCTAACCATGTTAGACAACCTAATGCAATAAGGTATGGTACTTCTTTTAATGGGTATTGCTTTGCTTGTCATAATTTTGGACATAGAGATGAGTGTAGGAAGTTTGTTAAAAATGATAATCCATGGAGGGATAAAAATATGAGAAAGAAAATAATTTCATGTACTAAAACTTTCAAGAGAAGGGTCACATTTCTCAGTACTTCTTATATCAACCATTTAGTCAAGACTTGAGAAATGAAGGTCCTAGAGGTAAGAATGTAATGGTGTGTTATAACTGCAAAAGGTTGGAAAATATTCTAGGAATTGTCATTATCATAAGGCTACTAATTTAGGATATAATATCAATTCACATAAATATAGAAGTAATAACTATGTTGTGTGTTTCAATTATCATGTAATTGGAAAGTTTTCAAGACATTACTATCAAAATGAATATTCTAGGTACAAGAGTAGACGTAAAACATTCAAATGGAAAGGTAAGAAGGTATTCAAAATTAAGATCGATCCTATAAGTGATTCTACATCAGTCAGGTTTGAAATAGTCATTAAAAAGAAGGAGGTTAAGCATAAATATAAGGAATAGGAAAATGAAAAGTAGTGTCATAACATTGACAAACCGGAATAGTACAACATAATTTGCAATAAAACATCTAATAACACTCCTAATGCATTCCACATTGAAGAATTAGACACATTTTTTTATTGATGGTAAAAGAGGGTTAAGGGGTCCCTTCCTATAAAATATCAAGAACCCCATCAAGGGAAAGGACATAAAAACAAACACACAAGGAAAATATTACATCAAATACCACCTATTCGAAACAAACAACACAACCAAGAGAAACTAACAGTAACCTAATAACAAATAAACTAACAACCTTGCACGATGGAACCAATATCAAATGAAGGAGACAAAAATAAAAATTCAACTACCATGGTTACCATATTTCACTTCTAGGTATTTGAGTAATATAGACCATTCCTTGTCCAAATTATCAATGGTGAAACCCAAGATATCAAAATCCAAATCATTCACTTATATTTTCCTTTTCTTAGAAATCTCTACACTCTCAGCTTGTTTATGGATCTTAACAAGTTATGCCATCACATGGAGATGTTGGATGGTAGTATTAATGTGAAGGAGGATCTAGTTTTTGATGTGATTCAAGGTATCCTATACACATCCTTCTCTAAACCCAAACACCTAATTTGACCTAGATTTATATTACTAGCATTCATAAGGGCAACCATGCTATCCATTTTGTCCCTCATCATATGCCAATCCTTCAACATGAATTTTATCATGCTTATTTTCAAGTTTATATTCATTCTGATTTGATCCAAATCAAGATAATCCTTAACAACATTCTCTTTATATCACTCGCCCCGCTCATCCATTGAGTTGAAGATAGTAGGAGAACATTTCATACCCTATTATTTGAGCTGATGAAGACCCAATACAACCTCCATCATGGCCTAAGACTCAGTCCCATGCTGCTTCAAAGTAGAGGAAGTAAAATTAACCTTCTCATCACCACCATTATTAGACCCGGCTTGGCTTGAGAGGTAGAATCCTAAAATAAAGGACCTCTGAACTTGATAGATTTAGTGAGATCCATGGATCCCATTTTGAAAATTTTCATGATGAACCCATGATGAAGAGGAACCTCAATCTTCCTTTTCTTAAACTAGTTAGTTGTAGTACACAACGATCTCAAGTTGAAATAGGGAAAACTAAAACCCTTCTCATGTCTAATAAAATTCAGCATAAGAATATGATAGGAATATATGGTTTTTGTCTACCTTCTAACATAAGGTATTGAATGAGGTTAAGGGAAATGTCACTATACTTCTTAGGATGATAATCTTTGAGAAACCCAAAAAAATGTGGGGTGAGTTTCTCCTTACCTCTCAAGAAAGAGTTAATATCCTTAGCACTATCTTTTTCAGATTGAAAATCTCCCACCCATCCTTCTTAAGGCCATAAATGGAGGAAATGGATTTGATAGAGAATTAGAGAGATATTCCCTATATAGAAACCATACCACCTCTCCACAACATCTTTGGTTTCCAAGTTTTCTCAAATTTGATGCTCAAAGTCTCATCAAAACCATTGAAAATTTTGAAAAAGGGGCACATACCAACTTCATCAAATGCAGAAAAAAACATGTGGCTTAATCTCCTTCATCCCCACCAGCTTAGTATGAATCACGTCTCCATCCATGACCATAGATGAAAAAGGAGAAAACCTAAATACAAAAGATATGACTTTTGCCCCGCTAAACCAACAAATCTCCCCTTATCATGTGAGATAATATCTTATGAAGCCTAACTTTCTCCCAAGTGTGGGAATTTAAAACCTATATCTGATCACCATGATCTAACTCATAATTATACCTTAGCTAGATGGCATGCTCCTTAAAACTATTTGACCCTTTATTCACATGACTAATAACAAACCTATTCCCACCATAATTACAATTTTCAACGATCTCCTTCTAACCCCAAGACAAAATTTTAATCCTTTCCTTCATAATGGCTTTCATTATGTATCATAGTTTTTCAATAGAAATCAGTAAGGGGTCCCTCCTTAATATCCTTCATACAATTAGCTTTCTTATTGATAATAACAATCATAAAATTTTTACGCAAAGAAACATCTTCCGTTCATACCATCCATAAAAACACCTTTACTAGAAAACAAATCAGCCACATGATTTCCTTCTTTATAGGTGTGGTTAAAGGTAATATTATCAAAACCAATAGTAAGTATCTCAATGCACTTAATGGATTCCCTAATAGAAATAGAAGTAGTACTTATATTTTGAATGTTGTTAATAATATTCAAGGAGTCACCTTCAACCACTAAATTCCTAAAATATCTATCCTCAACAATTTTAACCCCAAGTAAGCATCAATAGCTTCAGCAACATGGTTGGTTTGATTACCTAAAATAGAGGAATATATATATAAAAAGATCCCATATTGTCTCTAAAAACCCCACCAGTTCTAGGTTTTATAAGATTTCCTTTGGTTGCCCCATCAAAGTTCAACTTGGATTAACCTTTCATAGGCCTCTTCCACACAAAAAAAAAAATTAGGATTAGGTGTTGTGTTCTTCTTTTGAACAAGGAAAATTTCTAGTTTCTAGAGACTTTACCTTCATGCAACAAAAATGATTTATTCCTATCTTGAAGAAGAGAGAGGCTAACTTTAACCACATTCCTATAACTGACAGCTAAAATTTCCACTTTCTCATGTTTTTTCCTTTGAAGATCATTGTATTTATTTCTTTCCAAATTTCCCAAAAAAATTCAAGAGAGAAAAGGCTCATAAATTATTCAACCCCATGCTTATGAAAAGGAAACACCATTGATCCTAGAATAAATTCATAGAAGTAGGAAAGACCAAAATATAATAAAAGAGGTATAGAAGGGATAGTAGGAAAGATCCAACTAGATCCATGAAGAATAGAGAAAAGGATGGGTCTAGACCTAAAGTGGAGATAGCTGAACCAGTTCTGGAAATCAACTATTACACTAGTGTTGAGGATTACACTAGTGCCTACACTCAAGTGCTCTACCATTAACATGTAACACTAGCATGTACACACAAATACATGCACGTACAATGGAACATAAATGTGTGTAGGGTAAACTTGTTTGTAATACTAGTGCATAGACAAGAACACTAGCACATGTACAAAAATGAAAGCCCATGGATAGAAACACAGGTTCATGGAAATGTATGCTAGTGAAAAACATTTGATAATCTAGCGTAAGAAATATAGAAGTGATTAAAGTTTGGTAAACATGACCATAAAACTATTTTTTTTAGTTTTCCTCCTCTGGTGCACTTGTGAACTGAAACTTGGATAATAAGGTTAGAGATAAATAAGAAAAACACAAAAATTATTAGTGTAATAAAACATAATCTAAAAAATGATTAAATTAATGTGGGATCCCCACCAGGCATGTTGGAGTGTGAGTAATGAAAATCTCAACATAAGCTAAAAAGAAAAGAAAAGAAATTAGTATACCTTTCTTTTGAGATTTTCCTTACAAACCTCAAGTAAGATTGTGAAGCACTTGGACTTGTAGAATCTTGTATTGTAAAGGATTATGGATGCTTTTTATTGTTCTCTAAATGTAGGATGCAAATATTACAAGGTCATAAACATGATGATGTGGGTGGAAAATTTGGTAGAAGTTGACCTAAATTGTATAAGCTTACAATGATGAGTTATAAAGGAATGGATTGCATTTTATAGCTGAGGGTAAGGCCATGAGAAGTGGATCATAGTTTGAATGATATTAATTACAATTTCCTAGAATAGTAAGATAATTTTATCTATGTAGTTAAAAATTTGTAGGGGTAATGATGATTTTTATTTTGTGCGGGAATATGGTTACACATGTAGATTTTCCATAGCCGCTATTATAGGGTTATAGAAGTGGAGTGGAGTGGAGTGTTCAGTAGATAAAAATAACTAATTTAATTAGTTATAAATTGTGAGAGGATAATTAACCATTTATTTAAATAAATGTTGAATTAATTTAATTAATTCCAAGATCATGATAGAATTAAATTAATTAATTCTACAAGGTAAGAGTATGTAATTAGAATTCATTTAATTAATTGTAAATGCTTATGATTTAAATGGTGGAATTAATTTAATTAATTCCAAAAGAATATGTACTAGAAGGATAAAATTAATTTAATTAATTCTAAGTGGATGGAAATAGCCTAGAAATAGTTATGTATTTATAGGGTGTATACACTAATAAGACTAACACATATGTCTTGTGTAATTCGAATCTATCTTGATCTATGTGATTTTAATACTACTATCTATTACACTTATTTGATCAAATTACTTTATTACTTGTGTTAACTACTTGAATACTTATTATATATGGCCTAAGTTACTTAATAATCTTGTGATATTGTGTGTGTCCTATGTTTATTTCTATATGCCTATTTTGTATGCTCTTGATTTTTATGTGTCAGAGTTCCTTTTATGTGATTTTCTTGTGACACCATGGGTGTACCATTGTATCAACCCTAGTTACACTAAAAAAATTCTTTTGACTTGATAATATTGAAACTAGTTTTAGACATGTATTCAAAATTATATTTTAGATCAAGTACAAGGCATATACAATCTAACATTCATTATAAGTAGAAGATACAAATATTTAAAGGTGTGAACGAGATAGAAATATTCAATTAGCTAGTTTAGGTGATAGTCAAGATGTGTTGAGGTGAGATTTGGGATTGCAACAAGACCTGGAAAATATGAAAATAAAATCCTATACCTTTATGCCTTCTTGGTCGAGACCGTACAACTAGGACATGACCGTACAACACAACTTGACCTCACTATACAATTTTTACCCTGTATAAATTAGGGTTATGAAATATTCATTATCACTCTATGTCACTATTTGTCACCATTTGGAATCTTTAGTTTCATATCAATTCCTCAAATTCACAACTGGACCTATAAAAAAACCCTAGCTATCCTATAACACACTCAATAAATGTAAGTTATTGAGTCATACAAACCTCAAGCGGTCACACATTTGTGATTTCACCGAGCATTGCACTACATTTTAGACCCCATGTAGTTATTCTAGTGATTTTTTCCAATGTGCATGTAACCATTGCTTATCCTATCTTTTCCCTTGTGTTTCTACACCGATAATGGGCTATACTTCTTCATCCCAATAATACCTTTATGTGTAAATGAGAGAAACTAGATCTATGCCCTCCTATGTTATGTATGCAATATGGAGAAGTGTTCCTTTCCTTTTGAACTCAGTATGTGATAGATAAATATATGTGATTTCTAGATAATAAATGATTAGGTTAGAAATGTGTATATAAAAGTTATTACTTTGAAATTAGGACCTAATTGGCGGGAAAGGCTGATCTAAAAGATACTAATTGAAAGGTAAAAGAGTGAAAAATGGGCCTATGTGGATAAAACAAATAGAAAATAAGATGGGTTAAGACCGCATATGATCAAGACCATATGTATGACCCTGACCCAATATTAAATAATAACAAACAATAAAATAAGGGTGTGAGAGATCTCTATATAAAGGCTCAAAATCTAGTCAAAGAAGAGAAATAACAATAGTTTGAGTTCAATTAAGCAACAAAGAGAAAAATAATGAAGGAATGATGTCACTAAGAACTTTTTTTATTGTTCAAAAATCATGTACATACTAATTCTAACAAAATCATAATGTATTAGTGATTTTGTGCAATTTTTAGTGTCTATGTTTTCCCCCTTGATGCTAGTAAATGGAATGTAATAATGTTAAGGAAATTAGGATCATACCTATGAGAGTACTAAAGAAAAAAACATATAAGCATGCTAAGAGAAGATATCCAATTGAGGTGAATAATGTGGGTCATCGATTGACCCATGTGGAAATAAGGCATAAACACGTCGTAGGTGCCAAAGGGGGATATCATAGTTACAAAGAGAAGTGTTTGTAAATACAAATATTCAAACTTGGTGGGTTTTGTAGAGTTTTTGGGTGATAAAATCCACAATAGAGTGCTTGATTTTGTAATTATGTGGGACTTGGGTGTTCCCGACACCAAAAGAAGAGTGTCACATGTAATTTTAGCTTGTCCCCAATTATGCTTCCCAATAATGCAACCACATCACTACATATGTATCTAGGTCTTAAATTTTTCTAGAAACCCATGTATAAGGTGAAAGGGAATGATGTATTATTATCCCCACCATGCATTATACAAATGTACTAATAGAATATGTGGTGTGGGTGATTATTGTTATATTTGAATATTAGTAATTTCCCTGTACTCACAATGAATGTAGGGGTCATTTGTGTTTAGATTATTTTGGGTAATCACGAGCAACCACTTGAGTTTTGAGATTGCATTGCATTAGATGAGGGAAATTGGCCTTACATAACCAACTTGCTAAATTTTAATATGATTTCATTTAAAGGAGGATAACCTTGCATAGCTAGCCAATTGTGCTTGTTTAAGGATTTGCATATAAGAAGGAAAAAGAGGGTGAATTTCCATAGTCAACCCTACATATTTCCCCATTTTCAATGAAAGGGAGATTTTAATACATGATTAATTGAGATGAAAGTACCGATTCATGGAAAAATTCACAGGTATAGTGAGTACAACAGAGAATGACCGAGATGTATGCGGTGGTAGTTCCTTTATTGAGTGAGATATCAATAATAGGAAGTGGATGGAAAATATGCCAATACGAGAAGGATAGAGTCATTGATAATAATTGAGTGCACAAATGCATAATGAGTGTGAGATTGAGTAATGAACTATTATCACATAGGAGAAGAGAAATATGATCATAGTGCCACAAATGGCGTAGAAAATAGAGTAAATACCCTCAAGATATGAACCTTACCATAGAAAAGGGATTAGTAAATAAGTAATATAAGCCACATATAAGTGGATGAAATTCCATCATTGTTTTTACTATATATAGTAAATATGAAAAATGAAATGTAACTTTTATTTGTAATTGTGAATAAGTGAAAATGAGAGCTCGAGAGTGTATTGATGCTACAATTCAGGGAGGTTATTTGATCACAATTTGAGCATGTAGTAGAAGCCATCTAGACCTAGATGATGGAGGAGATAGTGTATGTTATTAATGTTGTATTTTGTATGAGTTTGGAATGATTTAAAAAAATGGAAATTTTTTAATTATTGATTGTTTTGTATAGAAAAGTCAAAAATAGACTAATTGGTCCTATTTTTCACTTCGAGACAAAACCATATGGATTTGTACTATTTTGACCTAAATCCATATGGTTTCAACATATTCCATACATTTTAAACCCAAAAAATAATTTGTTGATTTTTGGGATTTAGAATATGTTTGGTCTAAATCGAGACAAATGTGATGTGTTTTATCTATTTAGAGATACTAATATGTTGATTGTGCATGTTTACATTTATAGCAGGATGTGCACCCACAAGAGTTCTATAGTTGGAGACACATGGATATATTATTTTCATTGGTTTTATATGATTCATAGTGATATTTAATACATAGATCAGGTTTTTGTCATGTAGTGAGATTGGGGGAGGTGCCCCTAAACATGCATCCGATCACCACGGTTTGTGAGCGGAATGTTGATACGTGCACAACTATGCTTCCCACGGGGATATGAAAGTGACTTTAAAGGATTTATATATTATTTTGATAGAGATAGAGAGAATACATGTATTTCTGTAGGATATACCATTATATATATGACATGCAAATATGTATTTATTAGGACATGGTGGTATAAGAAAGTTGTCTATTAGGATCTATGTGATTGTGAGAACTCATATTCGATGACTATGAAAGTATATTTCTATATTTTTAGCATCTTTTATAGATGTGGATGGTAGTTATGTCTCAATATCATACAAGATGTGGTAGATATGTCAATCTAGTAAGGATCATGAGACCCAATATGCATGGGGTCGAGCATGATAACACACATGTACATGGATATATATAGGTTTACTTTAGATATTCATGATGGAGGCATGATGATAATTACATTAATACACTTATGTGTATATGAAAACATTTCTTTAATACAAAAATTGGTGGGCCATGGATAGATTAGGCCCACCCAAATATTATTGTTGTGAGATGGGTCCTACGTAAGTGGTGCGGCTTTGATCTAATGAATTATAGATCTATATTAGATAGGCTGATAATTGTGGATGTCATATGTAGAATTTTAGAGCTCAAATTTGGACCCCGCATGAATTATGAATATCTAGGGCTTTGAGGAAACATGGGACTATTTCCAAGTTGTGGAGCTTGTACTTGAGAAAGACCTCCAGACAAGGACAAATTTCTCTCCTTATTTCTACTACTAAAACTACTCCTAAGAAGGGAAATATAACTATCTAACTCTAATCTATCATTCCAAGGGACCATGGAGAGAGGGAAATGCATAAAACTGAAATCCTAAACTAAGGGGAGGTGATAACACCAAAAATAAGGGGAAGGACACTCTTAGATGAGTGAAAATGAGGGAAAATGAGCGAAGAAGGGATAACATGTTTTCCATAATCCAAAACAACATTTAAGCTCTCATTCCCATGAAGCACGATAGAAAAGAAACCATGAAATATATATAGAACATACACATCATACCAATATTTCAAAAGAAAGGAAAGAAGATGTAAGAAACATAGGTTAGATAAGAGAATATCCAAAAACATAACTTTATTGCTTCAAATGAATGCACAGTCCATTGCTGAATGGAGGAAGGAGGAAGAAATCAACACGCGGTGGCCCAGATATGAGGCTTCGAACTCAAAATGTAAAAATTCACCGCTTTGAATAATTCCCTTACATTCCAAGAGTTTCCAACTTATACAAATAGGCATTATATTATAACATATAGAAGAACATGAGAGAAGAGGAGGGAAAAGAGAGGGAAAACATAGATTCCAATCCATAACCACCATCAAGGTGCATTAAATGCTTACAAATAAGTATTTGAGTCTATCAAATCTTCCTCCTCATGCTAGTTTTCTTGTGGAAAAAGGAAAGAGGCCATATTCTATGAAATCCAGGTGGTTGAGTCCACTGTAACTACACATTAATGGTATGAATCACAGTTTCACATTTTACCTACTAAATCCAACCAAAAATCTAATTTTAAAGACCCTAGAGTGTATCCCACATCCGTAGTGTTCCAAGAAGACGAACCGCGCATGATTCTAAGATCTTTGGAAGAAGTTATGGTGATTTGAAGTTTTATAGTACAAGAGCAACACGTTAGACACATGGCATCACCCGATTGGTTACAAGAGTTTGCGGGTTGAATGGAAGTTTGGTCCTCACCACATTTCACGCTTCCATTCGCTACAAGGATCTTAAAATATTTAAAATGTTTTTAATTCTTCCTTTTGGAATTCAATTTATCTACTAAGTCCCCAAAGTTAGACACGTGACACACTAGGATTGGTGTAAAGGTATTGCCTTAGGTGCATGCATGGAAGGAGGGGGAGAAGAGAAAGTTATAGAAGATACAAGGATGTAGAAAAATATAGCATGTGTGAGAGGGTACATGAAGGTAGGGGAAAGGGATGCATATTTGAATAGGCATGCAAATGTGTAAGGGAAGTTTGAAGGTTTTCCAAAGTGAAGTGTGAAAGTTTAGGAAAGGTGGCACATGGAGCATACCAAGAGGAAAATGGAAAACATGCAAAGGAATGTGCGTGAGATAATTTTTGTAAGGTAAATGCATGAGGGGATAAGAGTGTGTGTAAATATTACACAATAATTACAAAAGAAATGACATAAACGTAAGAGGAAAGCTAAGAAATTGTAAATATACAAGGAAGATTAGTGGGTGTGCACAAAGGGTTACACAAATTTTGTGATAGAAGAAACAAATGTGCAAGGAATGCACTTGAAAGGGAAAGGGGAAAGACGTATAGCTATGTAATGAAAAAATGCGAGCAAGCGAGAGAATGCATGGAGGAAAGTGAAGGAAAGAAAAGAGGGAAGGAGAGCACATGGGAGTACATGTGAAGAGTTGCAACCATGAAGTTGTACCAAGGATTAAAAAACCAGTAGCGCGTGCAACCTCAAAAGTGATGCCGAGAGCTAGAATGGGCCGAAAGTTACCAAAATAACTAGGGGTTATTTTGGAAAAAGTTTTCATGAATTTCGGGATATTTTCCTACTAAATATGAAGATCGTGGCCTATAAGCATTGATTTGGCATAGAGTTAGCCTGAAAACATGAAATTATGATCTAAGACTTGAAGAATTCCCCTAGAGCTAGATGAAGCACTACATGAACTGTATTGACTAGATTTTTGTGAAGGGGTATTCTAATTTATAGTTAAATAAGAGTGGAAAACTATTTTTCAACATATTTTCTCCATGAATCTTGGGAATGCACATGGGAAAATGTATGTTGCATGGAATCTGGATGAAACATAACCTCCACCACCGAAACTTTCGTGACTTGTGAGAATAGGAACTACCATCCAAAAGTAATAAAATAAATCACATAAAAAAGAAGGAAACCGAACTCATCGACAAAACACTTTGCACATAAAGCACACTTCAAGGAATTAAAAATACTTTGTAACATGTATAAGATGTAAAGAGGCAACTCAATGGAATTGCTTGAGATAAATCCCATTTAAATCGATCTGTAATGCATCTCCATCAAGATGAAATAACTCAAAAGATTTATATTGCTTACAAGCATTGATGATATATGAAACACTCTAATGTGCATCAAACTTTCATTGGTGCCTTGTTTTATCTCTATCAACATCCCATTTCAAAACCAAATCACCCACTTTGAAAACCTAAGCTCTAGCCTTCTTATCAAACCACTATTTGGTTGATTTCTAATGTTGTTCTAGTCTAATCATGGTAGAAATCATCAATTCTTCAAGTTCAACATGATTTAACAAAAATAGATATTTAATAAACCCTAATTATAGAGTAACTGATGTAAACTATGATATATAGCTGCTAAGTATAATACAATGCGAGAAAATAAGTAATTATGAAACCATAATCAAGAGATATATGAAGAATAACTTAACTAATTTACACTTGATCCGGAAGTTCTATGGTGTGAAAACTATTAAACATGAGGTGAACAATGTCTTAAATACTAAGGATATATTTTGGAGCTCACAAATGATGTTGGACATGGGCACTCATAGAAGGACATGGGCGTTTGGGCGATGGAGGATGCTACTAGGTGCCCACAACTACGCAAATAGTTATAATCTAATTTTAACCATGTTACACAACTGTCACAAATATTCCTTGTTGATCACTTGTGTATCACTCGTTGATCACCGAGGGTACCTATAACCTACAAAACATATATCACCTGTAATATATCACCTAAAAAATGAAATATGTAGAATGGGGATTTGAAATGAACTCAACAGTCACCTCGAGAGTGAAATTACAATCGATCAAAGCACTACATCTCAAACTCCATGTATTTTTGGTGACTTTGTGTAGACATGTTTCCCTAGGATTCCCTTGTGCAAATGCACTTGATAGTGGGTTATAGCTAGATGTAATAATGTAGTAAAATGTGTGGATGGAATAAAGAACTTCCCCTTCTTATTGTGTATACATAAAATGCATTCCCTTGTCCCTTGAATGGACACTAGATGGATTCCTTGAAGTGATTTACTTTCCCTTATATGCAATATTAGGTGATGATAATATATGATTAGTTCTTGCTCCCTGATTTTGAAAACATAAATATGTATTTATATGATTCCCTTGTTTAAATTTCATAATTGAAAACTACAAGGCCAACCCATAAGTGAAAATGATGCCCAAAAGATAAAAGAGACCCCAAAGGAGTGAGTAAGATAAGAAAGGGTCAGGGGTACCTAGAGGGGACAAGGATTCTTGGGTATTCATGACCTAGATGGGCCCTGATTTATGCAGCCATAAAAGATAAATCCCTAAAATGTTGAATGGGATGTAGGGTGTGTAAGACCAAATATGTTCATGGAAAAATTGAATAAGTATCAAGAGCACATGGAGCAAGGTGAGGCATGTAAGAGGGTGCATGTGTGTACAAAAGGTGCAATTAAGTGGCACACACCTAGGAAGAAAGTACTCAAGACTTATCAAATTTTTTAGTCCCGAGATTAAAATAGGAAAAAACATGTTGGAGTGTGGGGCATGCAAAGGTACCTTAGAAATCGTGGCATTGGATATTTTGGGATAAAACATATGTGAGGTAGAGATAAAATTTCATGCATGGGTCGATATTTTAATAGGAGAAAAGAAGATCTTATTTATAGGAATGTTTATTATTAGCATGCATGTAATGTATGCATGGCTATTTGAGCATGACGTCTACTTCGAGAGTGCATAAGTGGTGAAGGGAAATTCCCACCCCTATATATTTATTATAATTCATTTTTAGAGTACTTGTGTATGTGAGAATAGTTCTATGATATATTAGGGTTATGTTGCTTTGATGTATAACGTGCATGATTGTGTGGTAATGATTATTATGTATTCAACTTCTATTATGTAATACTTTGTTATAATGGACTATGGAGGATAGATTCCGTAATTAATGTTTCTTAATATGGTGATTTCATGGAGCATGTGATATTAATTGTTATCTAATTTATATGCTTCCTTATTACATGTGTTTCTAATTAAATGTGTGCAATGAGCACTTATGAATGAATGCACACTTGGTTATCTATCATCATTTATTTACATGATAACATTTTGACAAGAAACACAAAGGAGGGACTCGGTATCTTTGCGCACTTTCGGTGAGCATCCCAGTCTATTTGAAATGAGGTCCCAACACGTATAGTCGTTAGGTGAAATAAATAAAAATACATTTTGGTTCCATTGTTAGGACATATTTTCAAGCGTTTTCTAGGATGTTCTTGACAAATGTTGTATTGATTGACTCGGAGAGTATTGAAAGTTTGGTAGAGAATGGTCGGGATTAGTTTGTAAAAGATATTGCACTAGACCTAACTTCCATACACATCATTGGGTGGAAGATAATCTTTATCATGAGCTCTATGATATGTTATTCAACTTCTTTCCATTATAATTGTATGAGTGGATGACATCATATGCAGTAGAAAAGTGTTAGGGATATAGGCTGAGACTTTGGACACAAAAGGGTTACAAAACTCTTATTGATGCTAATGTGGAGTGGACTAGAGATCTAGATCATTGGTGGGCTAGAGTATTACATAGTTATACATTGGAGTATGTTATTTCTACTTATTTGTGTCCAAAGGAAGCTGAGTTTCAATTCTTGCACAATCCCGAGAGAATCATATTTGCACATTATACTGCTATTGATCAAGATTTTTATAATAGAACTAGATCTAAGGTGCCTACCTAAGGATAGCTAAACCCCCACTATGTGCGAGGGAAAGAGAAAGAACAAGTGTGGAGAAATATGGAAGACCTGGTGGTAACAAGGAAGAGAGAGGAAATACGACTCAAGATTAATGAAGCGTGAGAGAGAGAAATTAAAAAAGGAGATTGAGGAGTCCCTAGAGTTGAGGAGAGATATGGATCATGAAGGGTTTGAAGGTCTCATAGAAGATGAGGAGCCACAATATCTAGTTCTCCCAACATTGGGTAAGTGTAGTAGAGAATACCCCTTAGCTTCATATGAGAGCACATCAGAGGAGAGCTTGAGGACTAAAAGTGTGCATCTAATCCCACCTAGCCACCTAGCCCTTGTGTATGGTGTTCCAAATCTAGAAGTAGTCATTAAGAAGAAGGATAATGTAGGTAAACAAGAATAGATGAGTACATACCATTTTGTGTTGAATTCGGGAGATATGGTTAATAATACACCCATGACATCATAGTCAATGTCATTGTTTGGAAGTGTTAGGAGAGGATTGTTCCTAGGTGTGCCATCGGACAAAATTTTGACGTGCGGACTGTTGGAAGTACTACAGTAGTAACTACAACCACATAGATTGTAGGTTTCTAGTATAGTATAATGATTGAGACACAAGGAAGTACATATATTAGCTTCCATTCCATAGTAAAAGGATCGGGCGGATTGGGAGGAAATACTGGTGGAGGTTCTAGTTATGGATCTAGTGGACAAGGCCCACACCCTCAGAATCTCCCACATCAACCATCATTCTAGATGACACCTTAGGTTTACTATGAGATTTCTCTCCAATTAAAACATAAATACGGATAGGATATTCAACATAGAATGTGAATAAGTGTGAAATTATTTGACATGCTAAGGTAATTACAACTTCATATCGGAAGGCTAGTCATTTTTCTACTACGCTACAAGGATGCACACATAGATGGTGCAGGAAGTATGATCCACATCAAACTGTGGTGGATTATGATGCTTTTGTTTGTTGTTTCTAGAAGAGTTAAAATTCCATAATTTGAGCAATAGAGCATCAATGTGCTCAAGGACACCAAATAAGGTTTAGCTAAAAGTGTAAGGGAGTGTGACACACATTTTAAGATTTTGTTTTCTAAGTTATCCTATGAAATTCACCTAGTCAACATGCACAATGATTTTTTTGAGGATTGTTGACTCCATTTAGAAGATAACTATCTCATAAGACATATGTGGATCCACACGATGATTTGAAAGTCATTATGTGTGCTTGAGGTAGTTGGAAGTGTTGATCTTTGGAGTGATCCCATTATTGGAGGCATAGATTCTAGCTATGGAAAAATAATTAGAGAAGCTTTACAACTCATCACATGAGACACAGTGGAATATGGTGCAAAGATTATGAAGTGGAAGGATATAATAAAGATAATTGCCAACACAAGTCAATACATACGTTATTACTAGATTTTCAAGTCTCTCACTTGAACCATGATGTTTGGGATTTCCCTCTTTTACAACGCATGATCCAAAAGAAGGTTTCCTTCTACTACAATATTTTAAATTCATATACCTATGACACCATTGACTAAATATTGATTTATCACATCCAAAATCCATTGATATTGGCGTGCACCATACTAATGTGGTGAGTGGATCTAAGGAACAAGAAGGCCATAATCATAAAAAGAAAAAGCATGGAGACAATAAGAATGGAGGATTCCAAGGAGGATATAGAGGTCGAGGTCACGGTGGTAGTAGAGGAAGGTTTTCTAGAGTAACTTGTTACACTTATGGGTCACTTGATCATTATCAATGGGAACTCCCGAGAATGCAACTTTCTCATGGTGTGGAAATCCACATAAGTTAGAGGTTTGAATGGATTTATATGAGCACATGAGTAAAAAAGAAGAAATACAAGGGTGTGGGGATGATCAAGGTACAACAAATGAATTTTGATCAATGGATGCCTAAGAAGACTGATTAAGAGTTATAGCCCATGTTGGTTATAACATGTGCCAGGAATCACATGCACATGAGAATATAAAGGCTAAGCCTATTATTACATGAGAAAAAGTGATACGTGCTAAGTATCTAGATGCGACATAAGAAGAAATCCTACCAAGAAATGATGGGAGTCATTAGATATTTTTAGAGAGAAATACAATGTTTAAAGTAGAAGGCATGTGTAAGAGATTAGGAAAAGAGTGTTGAGCTCCTGCAGAAGGACATGGATGATTTGAAGGAGGTGTGAAATATTCCACACTAAGAGAATATCATTCCATTACTAGGGTAATGGCTTTGAGAGAAGGTATCATGCACTGTAGTTGAACATGAGAGGTAGATACTTCATGTAAATATATCACCACAATAACATGAATTTTACAAAGATATCCCACTGGATGTAATAATTGATGGTTGGCTAGTATGAAATATCTTAATAGATACATACACTGACGTGAGCATGCTCACTTTGAGGCATGAAACTAAATGGGAGGCCTACATTGTAGCCATTTTTAATGTGTTTTATATGAGAAAAACTAAGGCTATCTTGACTAGAATCTTGAAGGATGCATCTATTATCATTTAAGGGGGCAAGTTTGCTAGGGAATTTGAGGTGTTGGAGGTCACGAAGCAAAAAAATTCCAATATTACGTAGGTGGTCTTGATGCTATGAAAATAATCCTAATCTACACTTTAACAAGAGATACATTAGTTCTAAGAACAAGGAAGAGCACATGATTATACCCATGTTTTAAAAGAAGGTAGAACCTTACATTGAACCTTTGACTTAAGAAGAGATTAATAGAAATTATGCAATCGATGGTGTGTGACCTAGATAATATATAACCATTAAAAGAAGGTGTTCTTCGGTGGGAGGACACCCAATCTATTAGTGAAACTACAAGTGTTTCTTGTGATAACTAGGTGCATGACATGTATGAAATGGTCAAGTTTGAATTCAAGGGATGAGGTAAAAGGATGATAAGACCACACATGGTGAGGCACTTGAGCTCGATCAAGTACCAATATATGTTGGTGAAAGGAATCTGAAACATTCTTAGGTGTTATGGATCCTCAATTTTCAAATGAATGAGATAATATAAACATGTTGGTCTATACCTTGCGTGGGACAATAATGCACTAATGGGCAACACATAGATATAACCTCCTAGAGTGGAGAGAAGTGAGAATCACTTTTTCCACCTGGTTTACTCAGAGCAATATACCTACGTGGATTTGGATTCACATAATTTCCATGAGTGTGATAGATCATGGATGTAGGGATAGGAGGCCTTACCACCATCACTTTGGGTACATAAGTTCTACTCCACACTACGTGGATGCACGCGTGCTAGTATGTCCATGCTAAGCTAAAAAGGGAGAGTGTAAATTGGCAAGAGATGACAACAAATATGATTCAAACTTTTTATTACTTTTCTACTAAGCCTCCAGTACATGAAGCATTGAAGATAATGAAACACATCTGTAGACACAAAATTTTGGTTACACTCCCCTTGGTCCCCTTTAATTAATAAACATAACTTATTCAACTAACCATGACTCCTTACCCCACATTCATATTAATTTAATTACTTATAATTGAATTAATGCTCATCCTCACACTATTAATTAATTTAATTACTTTAATTAAATTAATTCACACCTCACCTAGCCACATCATGGACTTATTCTTAGTCTATTAGTTAAATAGAAATGAGTCTCCACTTATCTTAACCAACTAGGACTTAGTATAACCCTAAAATTAAATTCCTATTCCTTCTCCAATAATATTCCGGCTTATATAAATGCTAACCCTCACTTGAGACCCGGATTAACAATCAGAGCACGCCAAAAATAGCAAGGAATCTCCTATTTTTGCTAAACCTAGGATTTCCCACCTTGACTGATGCCGGTTATTCCTCAATCAATGTTGGTCACCCTAACCATAGTAAGTTACCTTATATATAGTTTTCTAACCTTTATCGAGGTTGGACATTCTGAAATTTTGATATCTCTTACATTAAAGCATTAACCGGAGACTTCTCAATATCTAAATGACAAAATACACTCAATCACAGAGCTTAAGAAAGAACCTGATACTCATCTAGAGGAATTAGCATTTACTGAAGTACTCCAGGAATTAATTCCGTGAAACTAACCATATAATTATTCATGGATCAAGCAATTCCATACTTCGCCAACTAGACCTGCAAATAGAAGTAAGTGTATTTGATTTCCATTATTAAATATTTACTTAAATACAAGTATTATTAGATCTTGTTCTTTCTGCATTCTGCATCCCACCTTTTACTAATCTACCTAACCTATAACCCATAACCTTCCCCGTCTCTACATATTTGATCTTTAGCCATCCCTAAGTCTTCCTAGATTTATTACAAACCCAACCATCCTCCATCCATTCTCTGTGCAATCATAGAGAAGTCCAAAAACTAGGTTTATTTAATTACTACCATTTCACCCCTACCAATGCCAACTATCTTAACCATCATCGGTTTATTCTCTTCACGGCACCGGTCCCGATCGACGTTGGTTACTATGTCTCCTATCAAATTTCACTAAACCTCCCCTAACAACCCCCAAAACTCACAAAACCTCACCCAAACCTGATACCCCACCTACAACCTCACCAAAACATTCCCAACTCTTTATGTAGACACAAAGAGAGCCTAGACACCCACTTTTGACATTCTCTACTATCCACGGTAGTAACCGATATCGGTCATCCTAAACCTTCATCGGTCACACACTAACCGATTGGTCTCATGCACAGTAAACTTCCTTAAACGACCAAGCTTCCTAATCATCCAAAATCAACGAAAGCGGCACGAGATCTTACGGAACACATGCAGCCAACCTCATACCATCTAACAAACTTGCAACTGACTTTGACCCAAGACCTTCACCAGTTTAATTACTAAGAATTTAATTGGATTGGCACTTTGTTAGTAATCTGAGACACCTAAATCATAACAATAGCATTAGATTCTTTTATTTTCATGTTTAGTTATTTTATATTGAGTTATATATCAGTGGATTGACAACCATTGAGGAAGTATCACACTTCCTAGATCTATCTCACGATATAAAATACACTAACCTTTTCTATTAATTTTATCTTGTGGCCTCGCTTTGTATTACAGGTAGTTCCTCCTAGCCAAAGGAAGCTCACATAATCAGTTTGGATTGGAAATCAGAAACGCGTGCACTCAACCTTCAACCACGTAACTACAAGTATTCCTCCTTGGCCTATTTACCCTTATCTATTTCATTATCTATAACAATTTGGTGAAACATTTTGGCATGCCTAGTGGGACCCATCAGGGGTTCTTTTGCATTTGTTCATTCCTAGGTAAAAATTGTGTGTTTATTTCCCTTTGAAAAGTATTCACATTAATTTTCTTCTCTAGAATCTTCTCCTTCTTTCTATTGTCTAAAATAAATCATTCTTTTGGTGCTTTAAAATGAACATGTTTTTCTTTCTCTTATCATTGTATTAGTGAAATAGCATACTTATTCATGTTCTCCATTTTCTATATCAATCATAATTATGGATTTGGGCTTAAAACATTTATATTTCATTATGGTTTTTGTATTGTAGCTCACATTAATTGAGGGCAACCTATACGTTGGAAGTCATGCCCAGTTGATGATTGAATAATTCAATCATAGTTCACTTTGCACTCTCTATACCAAACCACTTAAATAATTTACAAATATTCTTAAACATCATCCTACTTAGAAGAAGTTTTCAAAGATCACATGATCAGAGGATTGACAGTGGACACCTAGCTGGTTTCTCTATCTAGTAATTATCTTAGAGAAAGGACCGCCCCCACCAAAAATTTACCTAAAACCATCCTTAGATCTTGGATTTTCATAGGGCACCTTCTATCGAACCAAAAACTTTGTTCTAGTCACAAGTCAGTCCTAAATAACATAAGATGGAACATAAAATTCACCCATAGGATTTCGTGTTTGTTAACTTTTGCTTGATTTGTGTTTTGAGTTGTGAGGTCGTGTTCTCCATTTTTTCTTTCTTCCTTTCACACTCCCCAATTATAGTTGGTGTATTATATTTTTTTGTAAGTGTGTTAGGGTCCATCAGTACCATACTCAGGTTTCTAGGTTGGTATTTTATCTTATCTAAGTCACTAAAGTCAACTTTCTCCATCTTTTCAAATTTCACAAAGTGACTATCATCGGTTTACTCATCTAACCATCATCGGTTTACCTAACCATTGTTGGTTACCTATTTTTTTGGTCATTTTACCAAAAACAACACTCATCACATTTCTATTCTTTCTGGGGTTTCTCAGATACATCATCATACCTCTGGACCTTTAAAATCACTTTGTCATCAATCCATATTTTGTCTCATTTTCATCAGTTATTACCACATTTATCAAACTTTTTATTATTCCACAATAACTGGTATCAGTCACCCTAACCGTCATCAGTCACCCTCTATCACCATCATCGGTTAACCCAACCACCATCGGTTCTTGTATTTTAATTTTTAATTAAAACACCAACCAATTTTACCTCTCATAACATATTTTCCCTATTTTCTTTGTGCCTTTGTGTCATTTATAGAGATCAGATTACCAAACCTATGTTAACTCACATGGTTTTAACTCGTAGCCTAGCCAACGCCCTTATATTCCACGTGAATCCTTTCACCACATTCCATTTTATCACCCATGTATCCCATTAAACCTATCACAATTCATACCAGGTGATGAGGAGTTTGCAAGACTCCTTGACCAAAACCCCACTTCCTTACAATATTATCTCACCCATTCATCCACTCAAGATTCATCAGGATAGCTGGTATATGACATGCATGTGTCCATTCCTCCTTCCCTCACACCCACTTCTACGTTGTCTAGTACTAGCTTGGACTTACCTTCATCCACCTTACCACCTGTGGTATCACAACTTGACCCCATAGCATCTATATATGTTGTACCTACAATATTTGTCACACCATTGACATCAGTTTCTCCTATAGTGTCAACCATTCCTTCATCATCCACCTTGAGCATAACCTCATATGCACCCACTACCTCATATATACCTATTGCATCACAACCACCCATGGTGTTGGAAACCCATACTCCATTCCAAAACATTTTCCTCTCCATCTTGCAGTCTTTACCTCCAATCACTACAAGATTCATTACATCTGCCCCACCTACTTACACATATCACCAAAAACACCCTATCTCGTCTATCACCTGTTCAAAATATTTTCCACCTACATCTATTCCCCCATCACAATTCTTGTACTCAAAACCAACATATACTTGGATTCCATCCTTATCATACATTCATCATCTACCCCCTTATACTACATGAGGGTTCTAGTTAGCATAACCTACCAATGACCTTATTAAAATGATGATGGAAAATATGCAAACATTGGAAGAATCAATTTTTGGCTCTCGTAACTCTTTGACATATGAATAAATCTATCATGATCCCATTCATCTATCTATTCCCATTCGTCCATACCCTAGGCAATTGTAAATGCCCAAATTCAACTAGTTCAACAAAAAGAATACCCGTAAAAACATTTGTGGTCTCTCAAACATGGGTGTTATCTAATCACTCATGATGATGCTCTACTCTTGCAGACATTCCCAATTTCCTTGACATGACCTACATTGGATTGGTATAGTGGTTTACCTTGAAATTCCATTTACTCATTCAACCAAGTGGCTCAAGCCTTCTGCACCATTTTTAATCAATATCTTCAAGAAGGTCACCATGAACAACTTGTACTCAACACAAAAATATGAAGATGAATCTATCGCATATTTTTTCACTCATTAAAAGCCCCATCAACCATCTCACATTCTAGCTACCTCAAACCAAGATTATAGAGTTTTTACTAAGGCTTTTGCAGAGACACATCTCACCAACTCTCCTTGTTAAAACCTTATGTACATTCAATGATGCATTCACCATGGCTATAAAACTTGAAATCCATGCCATAGAAGATAAGAAAATTCAATTACGTAACAGAAACATTGCATTCAAGTCAAACAATGCCTCTTCCTCTTCCAAACCCCAAAATAGTTATTCCCAAACCAAAGGATCTACCAACACGGTAGTTTTAAAATATGGACCATCTCACCCATCTAATCAATCAAAGCCTACTTCCAACCTTTCCCCAATTCAATATTTCCAGTTCATGCGGGAGAAATGAGAGTACACTCCCATAAGAGAGCCCTATTCTTTAGTTTTAGAAAAACTTCTAAAAGCTAAAGTAATTACTCTTCCACCCATCAAACCACATACTAGTATTAAACCCACTCATCCTATTCCTACATGGTACAAGGAACATGATTATTGTATCACTATCTCACGTTAAAGGTCAAAGCAATGGCAATTGTATAGCCTTAAAAAACATTGTCCACGAAATGTTAGATAATGGAGATCTTGTCTTGGACAACATGAATGCTGTTGACTAATCGAGAACTTGCATATCTTTAAGAAGTCATTTCCTAATCACACCCCGTCAACTAACCAAACTGGTGAACCTTTGACTAATGACAGTAATGTCCATGATTTTCATGTTGTTTTCAAAATCGTACTAGTCCTCAATTTCCTCCTATCCCCTCTATCGAGGAGATTCTTGCACGAGATCGTTTACCCACAGAGGATCCTATTTCATCTACTCCTTTACCTACAGAGGAGTCTCCCTTATCTCCCCCTTCACCCATGGAGTAGTCAAGAATATCGGATGATTTCATTTCCACACACCTCTCAACCTAATGAATAACCCATGGTGTTAAATCTCTTAACCACGGGAGATTCATGCTCACCTTCCTTCCACCAAAAGAGTAACCTACCTCATCCCACACATCAGATCCACTACCCATAAAATATCCTTTAGAAGCACCACTTCCTATTGGTGACAATTCCCCATTAGCCTTCCAGGATCCTGTTGATTTTCTCTCGGCTCTCTTAACCAAAAATTACAAAGCTAACCAATACCCTATCTCATAGACATTCTTTATAGGGATTACCACAAGTTCAATATCATCTCCTCCTGAATAATGTCCTTTTCACGCCTAGATGGCCACTTGGATTATGTTGATAATTCCATGCTTTGGGGATGCCTTTGGCTACCTTTTTCAACCCAAATACAAATGTCATCTGTTGATACCTCCATGATTTATCCAAAGGTGTTTGAGAAAAAACCAATCCAACCATTCATAGACCAGTCATAATAGATTCTTCTTCATCACCTTCACTCACCTAAACCCTTACCAAAAATTGAAATTTCTCCAACACCTAAACCTTTTCCATCATCCATACCTTCCCCCACATCCATAACCATTACCATATTGGGTGTCATGATGAAATCAAGCCTATTCCATCCTCCTATCAAATTGGATTTAGCCACATCCTCACAAGCCCATGAAAAAACCATTCCTCCACCTAAAATGAAGACCCAACCTTCTAGATTACATATACTAGTTTTGCCTACTACCCTTCTTTCACCTTCACACCTTCCATCTATCTTATGACCTCACCCATCAACCTTGGCCAAACAAGCTCCTACCCAAGGAAAACCAAAAGCACATTAGTCTACATCCTCATCATGATCTTCTGTTACACCCAACTTGCCTACACACAATGAGACACCTTTGCAATCAACGCATCCTTTTTACCACTTATACCCTAACCACCTCTAGTAGCCTCATCACCACCTATTATATTTCCTTCTCTTCAACCGATACCTTCCAACTTGCCTCTACCAGCAACCTTCACTGCACCTCCATTATCACCTTTGCTAACCCATCCTCTTCCACCATATTCCTTCCCTTGACATCATGCATGTCGTCTTCACCTTTACACAGGAAGGTGCAACCAAAGTTGAAAAAATAACTACCCTCCAAAGAGGTAGTCAAACCTATAACACGTTATATTGCTAGTTCATCTACTATACCTTTACCTAGGAAGGTACAACCAAAGTGTAAAATAGTACTCCCTACCAAACTAGTGGCCAAATCTACCCTACCTCTAATTCCACCTCCTGTAGCACCTCTCTCACCAAAATCACCCACACTTCCATCTATACCCACACTAACCTCAAATTTTGATCCATTGGCGGGTCTTATGTTAACATCTTAGCAAACCTTTTAGAGACCTCTGTCATCACATTTCCACCACTTAGACCTTACGACCCACTCAAATCCAAATGAGCTAGGTTTGACGATACCAAAATTTACACCTACCATCATGTGTCAACGCATGATGTAGATAGTTGTAAGGCTCTTGTAGATGAGGACCTTGTTACACCTTCACCTATAAACACACACCCTCATCTCTTACCTATCCAAAACCTTCATCTCCACCTCCACAACCTTTTTATCCACCTCAAACATTCAAGATCAATATGGTACACATAAGAGAGCTAGCCAAAACCCCACCAAAATGTCAGTGCACCCAACTTCTTTCACAAAAATATTTTCCTTCATTTTATTGCCCATCCTATCACTACACCTATCATGACTCAGCTTCTCCCTCACCCCATATTAATATGGTTAACATTATCACTCACACCCAAAAATAAAAAGGAAAGGAGAAAATAACCAGCCCATCAGCCAATCATGTTCCCAATGTACCATTTGTACCCGCACCAAGAATCACCATTCAAGGACCCACATACCCTATTTCTAATGAGGTCACCCATCATAAAATGATTAAACAATTGCACCAATATCCTCTCAAAAATGTCATTATACGACCTTGTCCAAACCTCTAAGTCTCACTAACAGGACCTCATGGAGGTTCTGTAATATTTTGAGGTTTTACCTAATGACACAACTCCTGTGGCATCCATGATCACTCCTCACCATGTGGCTTCTCTCATCACTTCATCCTCTTCCTATACACTTGCTTTACCACTCATCAAGTATCCTCTCTCAATTTCTCTAATGACAAGATTGTACCTCTCGAAATAGATGATCCACAGATCCCTCCTTATTCATCTCCATCTACATTGATAATATACATGTTTGACATGTTATGATCATTGATGGTGTTAGCATCAACATTATATCCTCCCATGTATACAACCAAATGCACACCCTTGCCAATTACATGCATAATAAACTAGTTATGCTCTGTTCATTCAATGATGCCATAACTTTGACCCTTAGCACCATCATTCTTCAAATTTGTGTGGGCCCCGTACCATTTTAGAATTATTCTACATCTTATAGGGGAAATTCTAGTACAACTGTTACTTGGATGACCTTGGATCCATGTCATGGGTTGTGTTCCTTCAACCTTACATCGTTGTGTAAAATTTGAACATGAAGGACATAACTATACCATTACAGTTGACCCTTCACAATTCAAAACATGTAACATGTTATATAGACCTAATGACATCTTTATACCAATTAAGGCATCTACTACCAACACGAGCTCTATTTCACCCATGGTCCCATCCACCAAGGTTTCGCTACCTCTCCAACACCTAACTCCTCTACTCCCACTTTGCATCCACAACCTCTACAAATTAACCAATCCACTAACCCATCTCGCTTCTCAACCAACCAATGCTTCTTCTAATTCAGCACCTAGTAGTTCATCTATTCTTGTTACCCACATATCAACTACTAATCCCTTAGAAGGTTTTTTTCAACGTCTCATTCTCGGGAGTCTGCTTATACAACATCAACACATTATTTACTCAAGAGAATGGTAACCTTCCCCAAAATCCCTACTATGATCACCGCATAAGCCAGATTTTCCCTTACGGTCCTGCCCACATTTGCACCAACTTAACGTATGGGGGACATGATACTTCTACTTACTCACCCGAGCCTCCTTCCCAAACATGGCCATTTTAATATAACCTTAAATCTCTCACCAACTACTGCTTCACCCACACCTTCCTCCATTATTGTGCATGGAAGGGTTTTGGCTTTGGTATCTATGAACAACGCCGCCATACTGTTATCCCATGCACCACCCATAAACACAAAGACCGCAGTGGTATTAGTGTTGCCAAACCATCTAACAAGAAGGTCCGAGTCAAAATAGTTGAGGATGATAAACATTATTCACTCCATTTTCCAACTTCACCACCTTCACCCACAGAGTCTATGGATCTAGAATCCATTCCTCCTAACTTTTTTGTGAACACCATTTCCCTAGGACCTTTAACTTATCAATGAGATGGTGAGGCTCCCTCTTCTCTTCCCTTCCTATATCCTAACATGATCGATGATGATACACCTTCTATTAATGTCATTCAATGTCAGGAAGATGAGTCTATTATCACCTACCTTGGTGTAGAATATTTGTATATACACCGGTTGTTACCTTCTAAGACATAAACCATGTTAAATGAATCGACCATCAAAATCAATATTAACACTCAAGATGACCCGCACATTCTAAAGATAGGCCAATATTTAGATGTTGCTTTGAACATGAAGATTTTACTTCTTTCCTTTGGGATCATAACAATGCTTTTTCTTGGTCCTACGCTAATATGCCCAGTATTGACCCAAAATTTTGGTCCACAATATCGTCACTATACCTGATGCCAAACCCATGAAATTGAAGTTGTGGAAAAGAAATCCTCGCATTTCCCTTCTTGTCAAAGAAGAACTCCAGTGCCTTATTTTGATTTCCTTCATCCTACCCATTGATTATCCCCAATGGATATCTAGCATTGTCCATGTCACAAAAGTGATAGGGGGACTCCACATTTGCACAAATTTACGTGACCTTAACCTATCTTGCCCCAAAGACAAATTTCCTCTACCTAGTATTAACCAACTAGTTTATCTCACCACTTTGGCCATGAGATGTTATCACTCATGGATGTTTTCTTAAATTATAACCAAATATTACTTGCCCCGAGAAGATCAACAAAAATTTCCTTCATCACTCCTTGAGGGACGTTCTACTATCGTGTCATGCCTTTTGGCCTTAAAAATAATGGTGATACATATCAACGAGCTATGAATTATATCTTTCATGACAATATGCATCACATATTGGAAGATTACATTGACAATATTCTTGCCATATCAAAAAATTGGGCCAAACACCTTACATTCCTTAAGGTCATATTTGACCTTCTCATCAAGTATTGTGTTCACCTTCATATAATAAGTGTTTCTTCGCCATTCTCTCTGGTAAGCTCCTTTGTTTTATTAGGATATGAGTAGCTAAATTTTGGCTTACCATATCATTTTCTTATATCATTTATACCTTCTCATGCTTAGTAGGTTGGCCTTGTTTATGGCCATGACATATGAATAGTATATATAGGGAATGTAGGTAGTAGTTCATCATCATTTGAGAATTTGAGTATTATTGTATGGTTTGGAGGTTGCCCCCTCGAAGTGGCAAAGCTATTATAATTGCATATTGTGATCATTATTCTAGAATATTGTGTTGTTTTTGTTATATTTCTGCTCATGATCTGAATTATACAAGTAATTTCATTACAAGTGGTATCGAGCTGCAATCTGGGAAAAAAATAGGGAAAAAAAACCTAATTTTTTTCCGCCATATATGCGAACCAAAGAGAATTGGTGGGAGATATTTTTACGAGTTGAGAAATGTTTCAAGTAAAGTTCCATGAAAATTTCATACTTTTTTATTTACTTTTTAAAAGTTATTACAAATTTAGGGTTTTTCATAAAATCACTCCCTAGGGTGTAAATTGTGGAATTTTTTCAAATTCATTACATTTTCAGAAAGAAAAAATATTATTTTGTTTTGTTCTTTAAGTTTGTTTATATTTGGCCGAATTCGTATTGAAATATGAAACCCTAAAATTTGATCGTGATCCCTACATCCTACTATTTTGGGGCATCATGGCGAGGCCTTCCACAAGAGGAAAAAATAATCCCATCACTCTAGGTAAAACAAAAGAAAAGGATGAGATATTAGTTGAGGATTTTGAGACAGAAGATATAGCTACAGATTCCTCAGGGTTAGGGTTTACTTCGATAGACCATAAAGTAAGCCAACTTGAGTTTAACTTGAGAGATCTCGAATCTCAGGTGGCCAACAAAGAAGATGTGGATAGGATTGGAAAAATATTGGAGGATTTTATTCAAAAATTTAGTACGCATATGATGGTTAATCATACTTATGTCAATCAGGTGGATCCTCAAGTCAACATAATAGACACATGAGCAGTGGATCTTGAAGTGTGCACAATCTAATACGAGCACTCTGGGGCCGTACTATGTTTCCAAAAGTGGAGATGTAATAGTTTGATGGAAATGATCCACTCAATTGGATCAACCAAATGGAGAATTTCTTTGAACTACATCAGATTCCATCAAGAAAAAAGGTGACCATGGCAACTTTGTATCTCGAACTTGACCAATTCATCTAGTATCGATGGTTATGTGCTCAAAGGCAAAAGAGTGGTCTCAATGTTACATGGATAGTATTCACTAAAGAGTTACAATTACACTATAGTTCTAGTGTGTTAGATAATTACTTTAGCCAATTAGCAAAGTCGATACTGAGAGGATCTATTAAGGATTACATTCATCACTTACAAAACCTTTCTCTATGGGTGGAAAATATTTCTAAAGAGAATCTGAAAGACCTATTTCTTGGGGATCTTAAGGATCACATTGAGCATGAGGTGCATATGTTTAATCATTGTAAGGTTTCTAATTCGATGATTATGGCAAGAAGGGAAGAGGAGAAATTTTTTCAAGTAGGAGACAACATTTCACTTATACCAGAGATTACAACACCTTGGCCCCAACACTCCCTTGACCAGTTAGATTGACACCTCAAAAAATTGAAGAAAAAAGATAAAAATGGTTATGTTTTAACTGTGACAATAAATTTGGACCCGGACATAAATGTGTTGAAAATAAGTTGTTCTACATTGATGGGCCTAATGAAGATGAAGAGAAGGATGAAGATTCAGAGTCAAAGGTCTTGGTTGAGCCAGAGGAGGAGTCAGGAGATCATCAGCCAACGATCTCATGCCATGAAATTTTAGGTATTAGCACCCCCAAAACCCTAAAGGTGGTTAGATTCCTATAAAATAGATGGTCACAATGTTGATTGATTCAGGAAGTACTCACAACTTTATCAATCATAAGTTAGCGATTATGCTAAACTGTTTCATTTATCTTGCTACACGAATGTCAAGTAATGATTGTTGATGGAGGTACTGTTACTTGTTCTAGAAAATGCCATAACATTAAGCTTGCCATGGGAGATTACATACTAAATAGTCCCATGTATGCCATTTCTATGGGAGGAGTAGACATTGTGTTAGGGGTTCAATGGCTTACCACTTTGGGAACCATTGAGATGAACTTCCAAGACTTATTCATGCGATTTCACTCTGAAGGAAGGAATTTTGAGCTAAGAGGCTTAAGAGTAAAGTATCCACAAATAATAATTTTTCATCAAATGTAAAAAATGCTAAAAAGGGTGCAAAGGGATTTTTGGCACAAATTTTTTCATTAGAGGCTCATCATTCTAAGGACATTATACCATCAGATATGCAAGCAATGTTGGATGCACACTCTGTTGTATTTGAAAATATACCAAAGGGATTACCTCCAAAGAGAGATCATGATCATGTTATTCAGTTATTACCAGGAAGTCAACCACCTAACATCAGACCTTATAGGTACCCATATGTGTAAAAGAGTGAAATCGAGAAGATTGTACAAGAGATGTTGGAAGCAGGAATCATCCGCCATAGTCAGAGTGCTTATTCTTCTCTAGTAGTGATGGTACGGAAGAAAGATGACATGTGGCACATGTGTCCTGATTATAGGGAACTTAATAAGTACACAATCAAAGATAAGTTTCCTATTCTTGTAATTGATGATTTGCTTGATGAGTTACATGGTGTTGTTTATTTTACAAAGCTTGATCTTTGTTCAGGATACCACTAAATCAGAATCAAGGATGATGATTTTCATAAAACCACCTTTCAGAAACATGAAGGCCATTATGAATTCCTAGTAATGCCTTTTGGACTCACAAATGCACCTTCTACATTTCAAATTTTGATGAATTCTATTTTTAAGTCATTCCTGCAGAAGTTTGTCTTAGTGTTTTTTGATGATATATTAATTTATAGCAAAACATGGGACGAACAATTGCATCATGTAAATAAGGTTTTGGAAACCCTTGAGCAACATCAAATTTATGCAAAGACATCTAAGTGTTATTTTTGACTCAAGGAGGTTGAATATTTGGGTCACATTGTCTCTCATGAAGGGGTTAAAGTGGATCCTAATAAGATCAAAGCCATAATGGAGTGGAAGGTTCCAAAACCCTAAATAATCTACGAGAATTTTTGGGGCTTACACGTTATTACCAAAGATTTGTAAGGCATTGTGGAAGCATAGCTACACCTTTCACGTGCTATTAAATAAGTACTCCTTCTATTGGAGTGAGGATGCAACCAAAGCATTTGAGAAACTAAAGAAGGCCATGTAAACCACTTCGGTGTTGGCTACTCCAGTTTTTCCAAAACATTCATTGTTGAATTTGATGCATCGGGGGTGGGTATGGGTGCACTTCTCATGTAATAAGGCCTTCCTATTACCTTTTGAGCCATCAATTCAAAGGTAAGAATATTTCCAAGCCAACTTATGAGAAGGAAATGCTAGCCATAATTCATGTAATAAATCAATGGAGACTATATCTCATAGAAGACACTTTAAAGTGAAGACAGATCATGATAGTCTGAAATACTTCTTGGAGTAGTATTTATCTTCTCGAAGAACAACAAAAATGGGTCTCCAAGATTGTGGGATATGATTTTGAGATTATCTATAAGAAAGGGAAGGAGAATGTAGTTGCGGATGTTTTGTCACGAAAGATGAATCAATTGTAGCCTTGTTATGTGTCATATCCATATTACAAGAATATTGGATAGATGAGGCAAAGTCTGAATGGAGAAATGACCCAACCACGAGAAAACCTCATTCATCATCTCTAGAATGATCCAAGCATGTCTAAAAATTTGTACTAAAAGGGGATGATTTACGATATAAATATAGACTATACCTATGTAAGAACTCCACTCTTAAAAATAGGATTCTATCTGAGCTTCACTCTTCTCCAGTAGGGGGGCACTCTGGATTCTTGAAGACTTATCATCGAGTCAAACAATATTTCTTAGGAAGGGCTCAAAGGGATGTCCAAAATTTGTGGCAGAATGCATGGTTTATCGGAAAATAAGGGTGAAACAGATTCGATCCCGGTCTTCTACAACCTTTATCTATTCCTAGCCAGTGGTGGGAAGAGGTTTCCATGGACTTTATCACAGGATTGCTTAAATATGAAGGAAAAATGTCATCATGGTTGTGGTGGATAGACTCACCAAATATGCTCATTTTTGTGCCTTGGCACACCCATTTGTTATAAGCATGGTAAAGAATGACCTTCATGGACACAATTCAAAAGCTTCATGGGACACCGAAGATTATAGTAAGTGATCGAGACCCTATATTTACTAGTAATTTTTGGACTGATTTATTCTCATGTTTGGGTACTCAGTTAGCTCGTAGCTCTTCTTATCATCCCTAGTCTGATGGGAAAATAGAAGTTGTAAATAAGTGTTTGGAGGGATATCTCTATTGTTTTACGTCAGATAAATAAGCAAGATGGGTCCAATGGTTTCCACTTGCACAATAATGGTTTACCACTTCCTTTCATACTTCATATAAAATGTCTTCTTTTTTGGCACTCTATGGGTACCATCCACCATCCATCACATCATCATTGAGAGGACAACCGTGGGTTAGAGTAGTAGAAGAACACATTCAGTATCAACAAGAGGTCCTCTCTAGTCTCAAGGAGAACTTGGTCATGACACAAAACTGCATGAAGCAACAAGCTAATCAACATCACATGGAAAGGCATTTTGAATTCGGTGATTGGGTTTTTGTGTGGTTATAACCATATAAGAAACTATCTTTGAAACAACAGCAAAAGGATAAAAACTTTCACCAAAGTATTATGGCCCCTATCAAGTATTGTAGAAGATTGGTACTGTAGCATACAAATTAGAACTTCCACAATCAACCAGAAGACATCCAGTCTTTCATGTTTCTTACCTAAAGAAAGTAATTGGATAGAGAGTATCAACATAAACAGTGTTACCTAAGCTCAATGAGGAGGGGAGAGTCATCTGGGAACCCGAATGCATCCTTAAAACACATACTAAAAGATTGAGAACATGGGTTATTACTAAGTACACGATCAAGTGGAAGAATATGGACAATGAAGATACAACATGGGAAGTTATGACATTCTTGCATAACACCCAAAGATTCTCAACATTGGGGACAATGTTTCTTTGAAGGGGAAGGGCATGCTATGCCCTTAACCTATTGTTTATATTAGGATATGAGTAGTTGACTTGTGACTTACCATATAATTTTATTATATCATTTATACTTTCTCATGCTTAGTAGGTCGGCCTTGGTGATGGCCATAACATATGAATAGTATATATAGGGGATTATAGGTAGTATTTCATCATCATTTGAGAATTTGAGTATTATTGTATGGTTTGGAGGTTGCCCCCTCAAAGTGGCAAAGGTATTCTAATTACATATTGAGATCATTATTCTAGAATATTGTGTTATTTTGTGTTATATTTCTACTCATGATCTGAATTATACAAGTAATTTCATTACATTATCACTCATGGATGGTTTCTTAGGCTATAACCAAATGTTACTTACCCCGAAGATCAACACAAATCACCTTCATCACTCCTTGAGGGACATTCTACTATTTTGTCATACCTTTCGGCCTTAAAACACTTGGTGCTACATATCAACAAGCTATGAATTATATCTTTCATGACATTATGCATCACATATTGGAAGATTACATTGACGATATTCTTGCCAAATCAAAAATTGGGCCAAACACCTTACATTCCTTAAGGTCATATTTTACCTTCTCATCAAGTATTGTGTTCTCCTTGATCTAATAAGTGGTTCTTCGCCATTCTCTCTGGTAAGCTCCTTGGTTTTATCATTTCTTTGCATGGCATAGAAGTTGATCCCACTAAAATCAAATATATTCTCAAAATGACTCCACCTACTAACCTTCATCAACTTAGTAGTTTACAAGGAAAATTTCAATCTATTTGTCATTTTATTTTTGTATCTTTACGACCATTGCCACCCATTTCATTATCTCCTAAAAAGGATGTATCCTTCAATGGAATGATGAATACCTCAAATTCTTTAAGGTATTAAAACATTACCCCCTCTAACCACCTATATTCATTCCTCTAAGGATTACCAACCATTTTACCTTTATAATTCTGCCATTGATCATTCCTTGGGTGTAATGCTCATTCATCATGACGAGCAACACGGGTAGTAAGAAATTTATTATATAATTCATACCCTTTTGGACTACAAAACTAGATACACTCATGCCATTTTTTTCTTAGCCTTAGTTTTTATTACCACTAAACTTTTCCATTACCTAATCGAACCCAAAAAAATTTTCTAACCAATACTTGACCCCTTATATTATATGTATAATAATCCCTACCAGCATTAATGTGTTGCATCTTGGCTCATGCTTCTTGAAGAACTAGACCTCAAATTCACCCATAAAAAATATGTCAAATGAAAAATCATCATCGACCAACTTGCAGATGCATTCCTCTCTGGAAATCAATCATCTAACTTTGATTTCCCAGGGCAATCCATCGTTACCATCTCTTTGGATGATACCATTTACTAGATGACATTATTTTTGTATGGTTCCAAATGTCGGTGTGAGGGTGGTGCCATAGTTATCCTCATTCCTCTTGACAATGAGCCTATGTCATTATCTTTCAAAATAGATTTTGATTGTACTAATAATATTGCCAAATAAGAAGCACTCATCTTAGGCCTTCAAACCACCGTCGCCTTAGAGGTTAAATCAAATAATATCTTTGGCGACTCTCAACTTGTTGTGATCCAAGTTAATGGTATATACTAGTGTCGTAACGAGAAACTTCAAAAGTATAAGCATCATCTTGACATAATTTTGACTACCTTTGACTATTATGAAGTTCAAACCACCCCACATTCGACTAATAAATTTACGGACACCATGGCTTATCTTGGTTCTTAAATCCCCACTTCGCCCTCTGACTCAAAAATCTTTGTCATAGTACAAAGCGTATAATCACCTTCCTATATTTTTCAAGATTTCAACCTTATCAAAACCGTTGAACCTGACCCACGTGACCTTTTGTATAAGTAATTTATTGACTACCTTTCCCTTTCCATTCCACCTCCAAATCTTACTCACAATGGAAAATGATCCTTTCTCAAAAGTTTCTCTCACTATGTCATCATGGGTGGTCTTATTTATAAATGTGGCTTTGATGGTATCCTCTTATGATGCCTTACAAGTTCTGGAATTCCCTACACCATCAAGGAGTTCACGACATTATTTTTTGGGGTCACTTGATGGTTTAGTTGTTGCTAAATGCATTCTCTTTGTGGTCTATTACTTGCTCACCTTAAACTGTGATTGTTGTGATTATTTCACACATTGTGTGAAGTGTTAATAACATGCTAATATTCATCACACACCTAGTCACACCTTACGAGTTGCACGATACCTTTGGGATTTCTCTCAATGGGGTTTAGATATTTTCGGAGAGATCAATCCTCATTCTTCACAACGTCATCAATGGACTACTATTTGCTACCAAATACTACACTAAATGGGTTTAAGCCATTCCTCTTATTTCTACAAAAGCCATGAAAATATGTGAATTCATCAATCATCAAATCATTTGTCACTTTGGAGTTCCTCACCGCCTCATCGCAGATAATGGAAAACAATTCAAAAACAAAACCCTATGGAAACTTTGTGATGCCTTCAACATTCAACTTAGATTTTCTTCACCTTATTATCCTCAAACCAATGGCCAAGTGGAATCAACCAACAAAACCTTAAACAAAATTCTTATGAAAGTAGTTAACGATACTAGAAAGGATTGACATATGCACATTCCTTTTTCCTTATGGGCTTATTACTCTAGTATTCATACCTCAACTTCTACCACACCTTTCTCTTTGGTCTACTGCATACGGAGGTTGTTCTGCCTCTTAAATTTCAGATTTCCTCTCTTTGTATCCCGATCAAAGAGATGCTCAATGATGATGACTTTATCCAAGACCATTTGGTATAACCCAATTTATTAGATGAACTTTGTCTCAATGTTCTTAATCACCTCCAAATCTACCAAAAATGTATCAAACGTTCCTATGATAAACATGTCCATGAGCGATCCTTTCAGTCGGTGACCTCGTTACGAAGGAAAATAGACATGTAAAAAAGGGATAAAAGTAAATAAGGAAATTTGTCTCCTAATTGGCTTGGACCCTATATCGTTACTCATGCCTATGGATTAGGTGCTTATCATTTGTCTTCACTCAAAGGTAAACTTGAACATGAGCCCCTCAATTCCTTGCATCTTCGACCATTATAATTTTGAATCAAGTCCTATATCACATTCTATATATTTAAAATGATTGTCCCTTGAGCACTATTCACCTTCCATTTTACCTTTTTAAAGGATCAACAACTAAACAAGAATCATGTGACTACCCATCACTTTTTAGCCTTATCTTCAACATGATTACAATGGCTCTACACATGGCATGATTCTCATGGATACTTTTTGTCGTTTTTAAGATGGAATCACATGGTCGTTCATTTCTTAAACCCTCTCTTTCATAGTTAACGTTAGTGTGCTATGGTTTTGTCTTTAACACAAGAGCATATATTTCTCTATAGTCTTGTCCATGACCTAAAAGTAAAAATACAAAACTATTTCAAAAGTAAAATGGGATTCAACTCCTTGAGTCAAACTTCCAGCAAAAAGATGAATCCCTCAAAAGGACATCTAATCTTTCTATCTCACTACTATAAATAGATTGCTCCCTCGAAGGATAAGTATACAAAGCTAGCCATACTATACATAGTATATCATAAAAAAGAAGACTATTCTTGCTAAAAATTAAAATAAAATATTCATAAGTTTCCCGCATCGATCAACTTCATGAAGACCTCAAAGAGATAATATACTCATCCCATATAGACTTTCCACATCGATCAATTTATAAAAACAAAAAAAAAAGAAAAGAAAATTTTTTCATCATGGACTTTCCTATGTTGATCTTGGGTCTCTTGCCAAATAGGCATGTTGTCTCACACTAGGTTACGCTAAAACCAAACTATTTTCACCTCATCACCTTTTCACCCTAATTTATTTCCCACTCAAGGGACGTGCCGCAAATGTGATATTTCATGATCATGTGACTTTCTTCACCCTTAGAATGGTCAATCATGAAATGCCTTTATGGTCTTACGTTCATAAGCTCATCTTTGGTATTATAGACTTGTTATGGTTTTTGTTAATTAAGCAGCTTTTTTTCACCTCTTTCCAATCACCTTCTTCATTACTTGTTGATTATCCTATACAAGACCATGCCTAACTGACCTAAACTCAACCATGCCTAAATGACCTAAAATCAACCATGCCTAACTAACCTAGACTCAATCATGCCTACAACCTACCAACCCATCCCTCTACCTCATCATATTCTTCCCTAGCTTACGAGAGAACTACATCATCCTGAGGCCCCTTTTCACCGAGGCTATGTAGGTAGCACTCCAGGGCATGGGGCCCTTGGAGGTTAGCTTGGACACTCTTTACCCTAACCAATTTTCCCCCTTTTCTATTCACATGCTACCTTAGTTTTCCATTTTACACAAAACTGGGAAATTAAACACTCAACAAACATGCATACCTACCATTTTATCACATCATCAAAACATCCAATCCATCATTTCACATTTCCATGACATCAAATATTTGGAAATTTACACCACAACATACATATACATCATCATTTATTTTCCATACTACCAATCACTTGGACATTAAATCAAACCTAAAAACATGACCAAATCATGTCTAACTCACCTAGAATCCACCATGCATATACCTGAATCCATCATGCCTACATGACCTAAACTCAACCATGCCTAACTAACCTAAACTCCACCATGCCTAACTGACCTAAAATCAATCATGCCTACATGACCTCGACTCAATCATGCCTAATTCACCTAGTTTCCATCAATACACAATGAAAATAAAACAAAGTACATCATTCATCTAATAAACATCATAAACTATATAAATGGGAGAGTTTATGTATCAATACATATATACACAGATATAAATAAATACAAGTATCTCAAATCACTTAGATACAACCTCACTATCTTTGGCATGTAGGCTAGTATAAATATCAAAAATAAAAACAATGATCATCTCAAGTGACTAAATATCACCCCACTTGATATCCTTCAAGCCAGTCTCACTTGTCTCCTCCTCCTTACCTATATGCCTTCCTACCAACATTTCTACACCCTCCATGGGTATCGTTACGATACCCTCCTTTCCATCACTCGAGAATAGCATCTAAGAACTTGTAGCCTCACCTTAGCCCTATATATGGGCTCTACAACCCCCTGTACTCCCTAAACTATGAGTCTTGGATCTCACTCATTCACTAGCTAACTATTGGGCTCTATACTTGACATATGAGGGAACATCTATCCCGAAATGATCGGTGATTGAGATAGTAATAGGCCTCATTCAAGGCATCCTTGAACCTTACCATCGACACCATCTGAGGTGGTGCCATGGGTTTCAATGCAACCTGTGAACCATATCCTGCTAATATTGGCCTCGGTCCTTGTACCTATGATCCATGTCCTCCTCCCTGTATCATGGGATAGCCAATATATGGCCTCCACATAATATCAACTCTTGAAATAACCTCCAACAACTTCTTGTAGTATGAATAATCATAAATAACCCACGCCACCCTCAACTACCCACCCACTTTGTACCCAAATTCTATATCTAACTTGAGAAAGCCACCCCCGAACCAATCATGTCATGGTAAACCAATTGGGTGCACAAATATGATGTGCTTGTATGCCTAGTAGTGTAGCAAAAAAGTGCAGCACATCCCAAATCATTGGAATCTCCCATAAGCCCATAGCTCCCTATATAGCTAAACTAGGAAATTCGGTGCCCAAGAAAAACAGAGACATGTTCCTCTATCATATCTTGAAGCACTCCCATTAGTGCTCATGGGAATCTCCCACCCTCAGAATCTAGAAGAGAAAAAACCTACTACCTCCATCATCAGTACAGACAGCCTCGTCTCCTATGGGTAGGTTGCGTACATATCTCCATAGCTTAGGATTACACTATGATACCTCATCTCGCCCATCGCCTCCCCAAAACCACCACTATCGGCTCCATCGATGCCTCAGAGAAATAGAATATATTGGCTCCCCAACAATAGGAAGTCGTAGGATCCTATACACGTCCTCCAGGGTGATGGTCATCTCACTTGTCGGTAAGTGGAAGGTATTAGTTGCGAATCCCATATGTCAATGAGAGTGACCATCATACTATGATCTCAAACTATCCGCCTATAGCATTGGACCCCGATAAGTCCAACCTCAGTCATATGTGACCACTCCTTCGTGGTCATGTTGGGCCACATCCATACCAATAGGGGTGGTACTTTATCCCGCATCCTAAGCTGATCTCTAGCCTGCATCATCAAACACAACCATGTCAAGATTTGACTACCTCAAATCACATATTACCCAACAAACCATACCCAACCACATCAATCATACCTACCCTTTACTACCTAGCCTTTATTACCCCTATTTACTCTCCACCTTAATCATCGCTAGTTTCCTAATCATCACTTTGATTTTTCTTGACCGTCATTAGTTTTGTTTAACTAGTGTTTATCACCAAAGACTTGACTAATGTCGGCCAAAGACAACCGACATTGGCCAAACCTAGACCTATGTTGGTATCTCTGTCAGTGCACCCAAAAATTGAAACCCATCCCCCCATTCTTCAAAATTAACCAAAACAACCTAATCCCCTACTCCCATCCACCCAAACTTATTCTAGATTCATTCCCTACACCTATTTAACCTACATTGGACCTTCCCATGCCTCATTTCCTTTCATTTTACCTACAAATTAAAAATTGAAACTCTCACCCAAATTTTAAACCAAAACAATTTGAACACTCCAATTTTCATTCAAATCAGGGGTTTGGAATTCCTCCTACCTCATCTCGGTGTTTTCTCCAATGTGGCATGTCTGGCCACTACATCGGTGGTCCACCCATTCCCTCTCCCACCTCTACCATGACCAAATAAACTCCTCACCTCCAAACAAATTGAATCAATCGAATCAATCTTGTGGACTGTTGATCAAATACCAATCACCCACTACGTGGCTTGCCACCTTAGCTCAACTCCCCATACTATCATTTTCCAGACCTCACTTTCTCCTTTGTCGTTTTCTAAAAGGGGCAAAGTCAAAATGAATCCGTAAAACACAGATTTTACTTTTTAGACCTAACTCTACATGACCGACATCGTCTTCCCCATAACCAACATCGGTCACCCTCCAGTACCCTTTGACCTACCCTATGCCCATTTTTCCTAGAAATAATATTATTCCAACAAATTTTGACCTTACCAAAACCTATTATACCCTACCCAAAAGCATAAATTACCTATACATTTCCTTAACTACATTTAGGGACTTGTTCTTTACCTATACCTTGGCCTTACCCATGCCATAACCTACATACCACGACTTGAACCACCTATTTTGACATTAGAAGTTGTGTACTCATTATAACTTGCAATGTTGTTACCCATGTTTTTAGCCTTGATGACCTTACCTTGCCAATTTATCATGCTTTTTATTACGTATTCGTTTTACACCCACCAAGAACAAGGGAACCTCATGTGCACCGACCTATCACCCAACAGTGTTGGGCACTCAACGGAGGCATGCGAGAGGGAGCTGAGTCTCTCTTTTATATAAGTTTAGTGGAAGGCATAATTCATGATCTTGACTTAGTGATTTAATAGACATGAAAAAGCTATAGAGCTCAAAATGGCTTCTACACCCCTTCATTCATAACAAAAGCAAAGTGCGCAATAGAATTAATAGAACTAGGAAGTTGTAAATCCACAAATAGACTTAACATTCAAGTAAGGTTCATGATTATACAAGATCAAAAGCATAGTAGAAACATGTAGATAATACAGGAAGGAGATCTTAATATAAACGCAGTGGTAACCTTATCATATTCATTCATAGTATTACTCCAAAACATCACAGAGTGGTAGACCACAGTCATACACCATATCTGGATCCATACATGTATGCTCAAAAAAAAATTTTGCATTCCCCATTTCCTCATTACATCCTTCCTAGAATTATCTACCCATTTTATCCCATAGTTCTCACAGTAATTCTGCAGAGCTCCGCTATCTCACTTGTGTCTCTCTTTTCTTTGCCAAGGGCATGCATATAAATAGGCATCTGAGCTCTAACAAACTCCTCTGCAACCTTAGACCTAGCCCCAAGTGTCAAGGTGTGGATCGCCCCAGGCATGTGCATCTCCATGTCATGATTAGCTTTTTGGATCTTCTTATCGCAAGGTATATTCCTTCTAGGAAACCCTATTGCCAAGCTGGAACCTTATCCAAATGGAACACGTTCTTCATGTGTTCTATCCAAAAGGCTGAAAAATGGCTAAGTCCTGAATTGTGCTTCAGCATGCGCACGTCCTTGGTTCTCCAAGAACCCTTTTTGAATTCTACCTTGTGCGCTCCCTCTAGCCATGTGCACCTACACGCCTTTAAGATTTGGTAGCTACATTAGGGTCCCAACATTACCCCACACTTCACTTGTTCTCCACCCTCGGGAACCTTTTCAAAGAATGTAGTAAAAAAATGCAAGGCCTTGCCTTGGAAAAGAATGGAGGGAAAGAATAAAGAATGGGGGAGAGAAAGAATAGAAGGAAAACTACCTAAAGAAGAAGAAGAGGAAAATTTTTCCACAGTTCGACCTCCAACATATTCCATGTGCTAACTTCATCCTACGCTCTTGTACAAAGGTTGCAAATCAATGTGCTCACATTGTCGAAGGTTAACCCTTCCCCTTTTGTGTTAATGGTTTCCACCACAATCTCTAGTTCCTTAGTGTGATCTTCCAAGGCATCCATCTTCCTTGTAATGACCTTGTAGAGCTCTTTTAGCCATGTTTTGATTGAGACTCGTAGGATCTCAATAGCTTCAAACTTCTTTTCCACTTTGGCTAGGATATTTTCTCACTCAGCTCTATTGCCTTTATTATTTTCCCTGAATTCCTTTAGCTTGGCCTCATTCTTTGGCAAACAACATGCTTGTCACCTTATCTTGATCTATGCAATGGTCGTAGGTGACCCTTGTGGTTTGTGTGGCTATCTTCACATCAGCAAGTACCTTGTTGTATTTAAGCATAAGCACAATGACTTTCATGTATCCTCCTTCTCCAAGCATGTAGCTACCTCCTCTACTGACTCCAAGGCCAAAGGCTTCCTTTCCATGGTGAGGATCTGAGTCAAGTCCTCTAGACATTCCAGGGAGGATCCATAATTTTACATGGGAGGGTTAAGGTCTAGGTGCTTCATGATAATAGCTTGGGAGATGAGCTCCACCTTCTTGGAAACTTTACATACCCTAGCCTTTTCCTCCTGAAGCTCCCTCTGTAGTTGAGTGCTAATTAGTTTCTCAAGGCTGAGGTCCTTTATTAGCTTAACTACTTCTTCCTTCCTCTTTTCCAACAGGTCCTCCAAGACTTTAACCCTATCATTTCTACAGAAGAGCCTAGCCTCAATTTCCACAGAGACTTTGTTGAGTGTGTTACACACTTTCTCATCTGATAGTTGTTGCATGTTTATAATGGGGTTGTCCCCCTTTCCTTCGGACAGATGCTAGTATCACTCCTTGGTTAACCTCAAACTCGGGCTCATCGAGGTGGGAGTCGAATGCCCATGATAGTATCTTCCTTGTGTGTGGGTATCCACCCTCAGGATCAAAGGACTCCATGGCGGTGAGCTCCTTGGTGGGCACAATACTGGAAATGCACATGCAAAACTTTTTGGGGTCATCAACATATCCCATCATTATTCTTCCACCTTCCATGCATTTACTTCCCGTGTGCATGCCCTTGGGAATAGTTACTGAAATATTTGGGCCTTTTTGCTACCCACACTCTTCTCCCTTTGCTCTTCCTTGAATTCTCTGAGCACGAGCTCCATGCTACACTCCAACTCCTCATCGACCAAGGTATTAATTATCTTCTCCACCTCCCTTGTCACTTTCTCATTCACCTCCTCTTAAGTGAGCTTGGGCATATTTTTCCCCTTGGTACTTGCCCCTTCACTCCTTTCTTCACTCTGTGCACCTTCCTCCCCTTGGGCGCTCTTCCTCCTTGCAAAGATGAAGGCATCGTTTGCATCTTCTGCTTCCTCTTCTCCCAAATCATGGACATCAATCGGCTCCTAATCCACCTCCAACTCTTCCTCTTCATCATCATCCTTTTCACCTATATAGGCATTTGGGTCATCTGTATCTTCAAACTTTGGTTCTTCCATCCCCTTTTCTTCTTCCTCTACTAAAAACTCTAGAGTTGGGGATGTGGTCTTCTCTTCATCGAGGGCTCCTTAAGGGATGGTGGCTTCGCAGGTTTTGGGGTCTTCTCCCTGACCACCATTCTATTCTTCTTCAGGATGTAGGTACTTGTCCCCTCTGTACCTACATCTTACTTCTCCACTGCCCTCTATTCCTCTTTCTCTTCCCTCTCCTTACGCTTTGGTGTGGCCCTCCTTCTTCTAATAGGGTCATCTAGAATGGATATCTCATTCTCCACGTACGTGCCCTTTTCTAACATTAGCCTTATGTGCAGGTAAATCCTTACGTCATTACTCCCATCAATAGGTAAGGTCAAAGGCCTTACAATATGCACATCCTACGACACGTACCTCTCAATGTATGCACACTTCTCTGGGTAAACTAGCTTCTTCCTCATTTCCCTATGCTCTCTGTCAAGGGTGGACAACTCAAGGTCCAATTTCTTTGACTCCTTGTATCTATTTACTCCCACTTGGAAAAATTGGGCAGTAAATGAGAATGGGAGTTTGCACCATGGACTCTAACTTGCCATCCACCAAAATGAACCTACCAATGTAGAAGTGTTGGTAGACCGTGAACTCTACTTCTCCTTCGGTCACCACGGGGAGTTGTTCAGGGATCCACCATTCAGCCCCGAATGCATTCCTAAGGCACTTATACCATTTGTCTAAGCGTGCCTTGTGTACCCCTGTCATTGATTCACATGTTTATTTCTGAAATCTCTCCACAGGTGAGGGATCTTCAGCAGGGTACTCCCACACAAACTTGTCGGATGCATCGGCACCCTGATTTCTGAGAACATGATTGTCAACATAATGTTTTCAAATAGGATCTTTCCTCCCTTCTCCACGCTACTTATGATTTCATCTACTATATATTGGGAGATGTTGTATATGGTGCCTTCCATGACCTTCCTGCAGATATTTAGCTTGGGGGCTTACTCACTGCGGTCCACCTCTCTTGTCCATTCAACTTGGAGACAAGGTGTGTGGCCATCTTCATCGCTGGATTGTTGATATCTGAGACATCATAGTACCTTGATCCCTTCTTCAATTCCTGGGATGCTATGGTTTCTTTAATTACCTCCTCATCTAGGAGGTCGTCTATGAGCATGTCCCCTTTACATATTAGGCATGTGAAGTGTGAAATTAGTTGGGGAGTTATGCACATTTTGTACCCTATGAAGCAGAAGAAGTCTTCATGTACGCATGTCATCAACCACTAGTACAAGATCTTGGGCTTCCCAAAATATGGAAATTCAAAAAGTTGGAGAAGCCCTACCTTTTCCATTTTCACCTTGACCACGTTGTTGTAGATTGGTAACCCATCAGGTGTTCATTTATTTGTGGGGTACACTAGCTCCAGTGCCATTTCCTTCATGATTGTACTTGACCGGTGATTGTAGTCAATCACGGCCATCTTCCTTATGTGGGACTCCCAATCTTGCCCTAGCAAAACTCCATCCAGCTATTGTGTCTCCGACTACCATTCTTCATTTATATCGAAGGGTATTTCTTCTTGTTTCTTCTTTCCTTTTCCTTTACCCTTTCCCTTCTTGGATTGTTCTGCAGTTTACCTACTAGTTTCATGGCCGTCATTTCACCCTTTGCTTTCATTCCCTAGTTAACTTTCAAGTTTGTTTGAATTTTTTCCTCATGTGCCCCTTTCCCTAAACACAAACCCTAATCTCATATTTTTCTCCTTTGATCACGGTGCTTCTTCACAACATTCCTCACACCCGTGAATTACTTCTACTCTAGTTTGTAGATCCAACGGACCAATTGCGGTTAATTTCTTAGGATTTTCCTTCACACAAGTCAATTCTCAAAACCCTAGCTCTTGAGAGAAAATCACTCTTCTTGTGTTCGTAAAGTAAAATAATGAACTGCCCATTCTTGTATTTATAGCTTTTCTCACTTTTACAAATTTAAGGCTAGGCTACCTACCACCATATGATAATGTTTAATGCGGTGTTATCAAACAACACCCTACTTCAATGCTTCTCCTTATGCACCCAATTCTTGCATGAAAACATTTCCACCGATGCCCAATCCTTGTGCAAAATGTTTCCACCCGTGCCCAATCCTTATGCGATAACTTTTCCACCCACGCCCAATCCTTACGTGAAAATTTTTTCACTGCGCACCCAATCCTTGCATGAAAACTTTCCACCCTTACGGAACACAAACAATCCATCTTGATAGAGACTCTTGCATGTGTGTTACCAAGTGCCAAAAGGCACTTCTTCCATCCTCGTGATTCTTGCTTTCACCTACCTCTTGTTTTTGCACTTTTTCTCCTTTGTATGTGGATTTCCAATGTAACCTTATTTTTCCACCGACCCTAATTTTCCTAGCGAGAATAACTCCAAGTTTCTCTTTATCATCTCACCCCACACTAAAACGATGTGCGGTCCTCTGTGCATTCATAAGTCAAAAAGTAATAAGGTTACCGACACCCAAGGTGTAAAACAAAACAACAACACGAAAGGGAAATACAAGAAAGGAAAAGCATAAAAGGAAATTCTAAACTAACTAGAAAAACTACCTTATTTACAAACACCAAGAAGCATTATTTATAATAGGGCTTCAGTTTACTCCCATTAAAGTGTCCAGGTAATTTTGTTCCATCCAGTGTTTGTAACTAGCACACGCTGAATCAAGAATGTATGAAATTACATAAGGAATTAGCCAATACACCTTCAACTTTCTAGGATGGCGTAGAAATTTTGAATCATATAGAAATACCATCTGGCCAACCTAAAACTATTTGTTCTTAATATGGTGGTCATGTCATGCCTTTTGCTTTGCTTTTTTAGTTGTTTGGCTCCATATTTCTAGTGAGCACCTTTCATCCAACTTTATCAATTCATCTATTCTTTCTTCCAGTGCTTTCTCATCATCTAACCCTCCTGTGCATGTTATACATAGAGATGGTAGCATGAATTTGACCGGAAAAACTACTTCCGCGCCAAACACCAATTGAAATGGTGTGGCCTTGTTCAATCTTTTATACGTTGTTTTGTATGCCCAAAGAACTGTTGATACCTTTTCATCCCAATCCTGCCTACCCATATCACATATCTTAGTCAATGTGTGACTAAGGATTTTGTTAAATGCCTCTATAGTCCCATTTTTTTAGGGTGATTAGGAGTAGTCTTATGATGGGCTACCATGAATTCTGCCATAGAATCTTGACGATTTCATTTTAGAAGTGAGTGCCCCTATCACTTGTTAAACTTAATGGGCACCCATACCTACTTGATATTTTTTCCCACAAAAATCTAGCAGCCGTGGTTGTGGTGTAATCCTTAGTGGGCATGGCCTCTGCCCACCTTGTCAGATAATTAGTACAGGTAATGATATATCGTGAGTTATTCCTTCGCGTAGCCGGTGAGATTAGTCTGACAAAATCTATTGCCCATTTCTCAAAAGGTTCCACACTGGCAATGGGGTGCAAGGGCATCTCATCCCTTCTTCTAGGTTTTCCAAGGTGCTGGTAGTGGTCACAGGCCTTGCAAAACTTAATGCAATCCTGGTGAATCATCTCCCACCATAATCTGGCGACTAGGATCTTGCATGTAGTTGCATTCCCTACATAGTGTCCCCCAACAATCCCACCATGGGATTCTTCTATTATGGCCACACGTTCATGTTCTAATACACACCGGTGCAAAACCTCATCATGGCCCATTTTATACAAATCCCCATTGATCAACATGAAGGGCACAACACGTATGGCTAACCTTTTCCTTTCCAGTGCATTCATCCCTTCGGGCGCCATACCTTCCTTGAGAAAAATAGCAATGTCTTCTAACTCCAAGGGTGCACACTGCTGCAACCTAAATAGTTGTGCGTCCGAATGGTTTCCTCGATAATTTTCATGTCCTCTCCTGAATCAATCCTTGATAAATGATCTAGCCCACAATTTTTCTTTCGGGTTTTACTACCACTTTGAATTCAAATTCCTAAAATAAAAGTACCCAATGGCATATGCACCCTTATAGCACTACTTTGTTTGCTAGATACTTCAAGGCCATATGGTCAGTGTAGAATATGAAGGGAGTCGCCATCAGATATTGTCTAAATTTGTGGAGCACGTAGATCATTGACAATGCCTCGCACTCGGTCGTTGTATAATTTTGTTCTACTGGTGTCAACTTTCTACTTGCAAAACACAAGGGATGATCAACAATCCCCTCTCCTAGTTGAGCAAGAATGACTCCCATTGTTGTACCAAAGGCATCCACATGTAGACATGGAAAGGTTTATCCCATGATGGGAATCATAGAATAGGTGCGGTGATAAGCCTTTCTTTTAGAGTTTCAAATGCCCTCTGCTGCACTTCTCCCCACTGAAAGGCACTCTTATGTCTGAGAAATATTTCCAAAGGCACGGAGATCTGGCGTATCCCTTGATGAACTTTTTGTAGTACCCAGTGTGTCCAAGAAATCCATGCATGGCGCTTTGGCTGGTGGGCTCCCCTAACCCCACAATAATGTAACTTTCACGGGATCCACCAGTAATCCCTCTTTACATATGATATGCCCCAAAAACATTCCAAAAGGAGTTACAAAGACACACTTCTTGATGTTGAGGGAAATCCTCAACTCTGCGACATCTTTCAAACATCAATCTCAAGTTATCATAATGGTCCCTTACCAATCCATACACTGTCCAATCATCCAAATATACTTGAAGGAACTTGTGGATGAAGTCCTGAAATGCTTGTACCACTATGTACAAAAATACAACGGGCGCATTCCTCAATCCAAAGGGCATGACCATGTATGCAAAGCTTCCCCACTTGGTGGCGAAAGTTGTCTTTTCTTGGTCTTCCTTGGCAATCCTTACTTGGTGATATCCCAGAATCCATCCATAAAGGAATAGACCTCATGCCCAACAACTCCTTCCAAAATCTCTTCAATGAAGGGGGTGGGAAAAGGATCTATGATACAAACAACATTCAATTCCCTATAATCCACACATATCCTAATCCATCCATCCTTCTTTATGTTGATCACCATTGGACTTATCCATTCTGATTCCTCCATAGCCTCAATGATATTGGATAATATCATTTTGTCTAGCTCTTCTTTAACCCTTATGTGCATGTTAGGATTCATCCTGTAAGGCCTCTTCCTGACCGGGTGCACACCATCTTTCAAATTTATCCTCATTTCCCCCAATTAATGGTGGATGCCTTTTAACTCATGGTATCTGTATGGGAATAAATCCTCTAATTCATGTAAGAGATCAATGATCTTTGATACTTCCTTGTCTAACCAGTAGTCCCCAATGATAGATTCCTTGGGCTCCTTCTTTGAGCCGATGTTAACTTTCTTAGTTTTGAGTGGTTCATGATACACATGCGCACATGCATCCACACTGTCAACTACCTCACACGTCCCAACCAAATGGTCGACATTTAATTTCTCCATCTCCTCTCCATCAATAATGTATACCATCTTTCCTTTCTCCTTTTCAAAGCACACACGCATGCTCAAATTGTGTGCCTTCCGGTTCCTCCTCTTCGAACCATGTTTCCAAGCTAGGTCCACCAAGTAAGTTTACTAATCTATCTTCAGCCATGGTGCAATCCCCCAGAGTGAGGCACTTGATAATCTGTAACACCTCATCAACCCAGGTTGCGTGGTAGTTCGGTACTTAATTGTGTGAACCAGGTCAGCCACTAATTCCTGCTAATTTCTCGTTTTCCGATGAGTTTTAGAATGGATGTACCAAGCACATCGATAACCTTATAGTGTCTAATATAGCTTGTGCATCCAAAGGGAGGGTGGTAACGCTTCCGCGCCTTCTCCCCAGACCCTCTCACATGCCTAGATGTGGGAAGAGGTGGGTCCATTGCCATTATAATCCTTGATAGCGATGGGTATATTGCTCTTCGAGAATTAAACAGTGAGCACAATTATAACTTCATGCCACTCAAAAGTTTTTCTTGCTATGCGCGGCCCACCACCTCACTATTGTGCTTATCAAAAATAACCTAGCATACCTTATCACTCATCCTCCCTCCATTGAGCTTCAATTTTCCTCAAAAAGACCTTGGGGTATGCATCCCTAGAATACTTGGTTATTTCCTTTCCTCCTAGGCACAAAAATGTATGCGCCATGGTTACCCTAGTTACCGATCCTTTCAGATGTCACCCAATCAATTCATAAGTCCCATGCACCTAATTATCACATGTCATACTAGTAGTATCACTGACACGTTGAGCATCATCAAATTGAATGATTCCTCTTATAGGATAGATGGTCTCTAGATCTCTTATGAAGTGCACATATATTCTATCAAGGACCTCCTCCCCAAGGGTTTCATTATAGGGTGTGGACTTTCCATCAGCAAGTGGTATAATAACCCTCTCCTCCTTGTTTTCAAAAATTATGTACCCCTTGTTAAACCGAAGATCTACATTATTCTTATAGCACCACGGGTGCCCAAGTAAAGCTAGGAAATTATCTACCTCAACAAGTTCCAAGACTTCAAAATCCCCAGTGAACTTAGTCCCCTGAATGGTAATGGTCACATCCTTCAAGACACCTATGGGCATTGCCTTTGTCTTATTTTCCATATACAACACATTTGAAGATGGCTGTAATGTAGGTCTTCCCATTTGATGCCAGACATCCAGAGTGAGAACATTAACCTCTACGCTTGTGTCAATGAGGATGTTGCTAAGTAGCCATCCATCCACTACTACGTTCAAGGTGATCTCTTTGTCATAATCAAGGTTGTGAGGTGGGAGGTTTGCATGCAAGATCTGCCTTTCGTGTTCTTCCCCGACACGTGGTACCTTTTCTCTCAACCATGCTCCTAGTAGGGGAATAACATTCTCTTGCCTCAACAGTTTACACACCTCCTTAACCTCATCCAATTCATCCTTTGGTGCTTCTACTAGTCTTCTTTTCTCATCTTTTCTAGTTTTCTCTTTTAAGCATTGGATCTCCCCTTGTAAACTTGAATTACGTCCATGGTTTCCTGGTAGAATTATTTCTGGTGAGCTGGGTTTGGATACTTCCCATGTACTACTTCTTCCCTCGAAACTAGAGGTCTCTACCTAGGTGCTTCCCTTGCACGTGTGGACTTTGCCCTTGTTGTTACCATAACAGGCTCTAGTTCTGATTCATGTATTACTCACGGGAGCCATTACGCATCATCCTTCTTAATACTCACCATGGCAACACCCTTATCCTTCCGGTATTGTTGACTCATATGTTCGTATAACTCTGGGCACTCTTCGTACTTATGTTTTTTTCCACACCAGGAGCATTGTAGAAGATCTAGACATTCGCGCTTATAATGGTCTGTGGCTCCACAATTAAAGCATGTTCCACATGGGAACTCACTTCTTCCCCATGGTTACCATGACCATGAAATCCTCTCGCAAAACCCTCTTCCATGTGCACCTCCATCTCCATGCTCTTCATACTGACGTTCATCTCCTTTGGAACTGCTGGCAATGCCAATCTGGTGCACACCAAGATCAATTACCTCATGAATCTAGTCAATCAATCTACAATCCTTGGTGTCATGTGTGGTTGAGGTACATATCTTGCAATAACAAGATACATTTTTGTGGATTGTGTGCTGTAAAAGGGGGCACCTACTTGCATCATGGTCCCCGTGACATATTTCACAATTTACCACTATGGCGCGCACCACCTTTCGAGTACATATCCCGCCATTATCCTTTGTGTGTCCTTCTATGTTATAATCTATGCACCACATCCCACCGTGAGTCTCTGGAACTGTGTTGGCAAATAATTTCTCCAATTTCTTAGCCATGGCAGCGATCTGAGCCTCCAGAAATGGGCTAACACTAGTGTCAACACTACCAACTGCCTCAACATGCAAAGTAGCTTCCAACGCTTCGCGCGGGTCCGTGAATGTTTTATGAGACAAAGCCCTCCTAAAGGGTGTGATCAATCCTCCGACAAACCACTGAGCATGTTGTGAAGGGTGGATATCATAAGATAGTTTAGACAATAGAGTTTTAAAGTGCGCATCATATTCTCACACGCTCTCTGCCATTCCCTGCTAGATTTCTTTGAGAGAGCTGATGCTCTTTTGTTCAAACTTAGGTATGTGGAATTCTACCAAGAACACATTTCTTAGTGTGGTATAATCCATAATAGTCTGATGAGGGTCATACTTTCTATACCAACTATGCACACATCCTTGTAAGGTCATCACAAATTTACTAGCCTTTCGATCCTGGGTCGTGATCCCCTTTGCGTACCATAGCAGCTCGCACTTATGCACATGCTCTGCGGCATCTTCTATCCCACTATAATTTGGTAAGTGTGGAGACATCTCAAAAAAGACTTGAGGAGGTGGCTGAGGCCCTTGTCCTCCTGATCCAGTCCATTGGTTTCCTCCGGTGTTTCCTCCTCTACCAGATCCACTAGATCTTGAGCCACCATCTCCACCACTTCCACCTCCAGAACCTCCTATGTTAAGTATAGGGTCTGTGTTTACCATGCAAAATGCTCTCATCATCCAACTAAATTGTGTGCCGAAATTTTGTGAACTAGTGCCACTCCTAGTAATATTTCCTCCACCACTTCCTAACATGCTTCCAAAACCAGCTATATATGTGCCTTATCCAAACATTCCACCAAATACTAGAATAGTGTGTGAAGCCATAGAAATCTCAAAGGAGAAGTTGTATCTTATGGGTTTCGATCGGTTGCTTCTAGTGATATCAAATGGATCAACTATACTTTTCCCTCATTCAAACAAACCAAGCGCTAAGGTTTGATCGTTAGGTGGGGTCAGATGTGTGCCAACGAATCTTCTTTCTCTACGCGATGGACTCTCATCAGAAGTTGTAAGGTTTTCTCTCCGTGCTTACCAAGATGGGGTATCACAGACTGTTTCGGGTTCCACATCCTCCGCGTGAAGCTCAACTCCTTTCCACCATGTCTAGCTCCATAACCCACTTGTAATCCCACACTATCTATTGATCTCCCTTTCATGAACTTCGTTATACTTGAGCCGTATCTCCTCCCTTTCCTTTTCAGTCGTTATATCAACCATCTTTCCCCAACCTAACTTCCTTGCCAAGCGCTCAGAGTGGTTTAGCTAGCCATAATAAATGCCTCTAAACCCATGGTTACCATCAAGATTTTGATTTCCAGGGGGATAGCATGCAGAAATGATCCTCTGGGCTCCCACAAAAACTCAAACTCAACAACTTCTGGATAGGAATACATGGAAATTGTGTATTCCAGAGTGTAGCTAGTCAATACTCCCTTCCACCAATGATCTATAACATGGGTCCATGTTAGATCAGCATCTTGCAAGTTCTTATATGTTTCTTGGGTCCAAGGGTGTGACTTATAACACCACCCCGATCTATATGTATAAGCCGAGAGCCATTCAAATAACTCTATTGGGAAACAGTAGAAGAAGGTTTCGTATAACTCATGATAAAGAGTGTCTTCCACCCATATTTACGTCTCAAACCTAGGTCCAATATTGAATCTCGAGCGAATTCATCCTCTTTTATTTTAAACCAACCTTCAACACCTTCCAGGGTTATTCTCTCCGTCATCACTCTTTGCACAGATCATGATGTATGCCATGTTCCACTACAACTTCGAAAAGAGGTCCGAACAATGGAACCAAGATGTAGTCATTTTTTCACCCACCAAGAACAAGGGAGCCTCATGAGCACCGGCCTATCACCCAATAGGCGTTGGGTACTCACCTGAGGCGTGCGAGAGGGACCCGAGTCTCTCTTTTATGTGAGTTTAGTGGAAGGCATAATTTATGATCTTGACTTAGTGATTTAACAGACATGAAAAATCTATAGAGCTTAGAACAACTTCTACACCCCTTCAGTCATAACAAAAGCAAAGCACGCAACAAAATTAATAGAACTAGGAAGTTGTAAATCCACAAATAGACTTAACATTCAAGTAAGGTTCATGATTATACAAGATCAAAAGCATAGTAGAAACATGCAGATAATACAGAAGGAGATCTTAATATAAATGCAGTGGTAACCTTATCATATTCATTCATAGTATTACTCCAAAACATCACAGAGTGGCAGACCATAGTCATACACCATATCTGGATCCATACATGTATGCTCACAAAACAAAATTTGCATTCCCCATTTCCTCATTACATCCTTCCTAGAATCATCTACCCATTTTATCCCATAGTTCTCATAGTAATTTTGCAGAGCTCTGCTACCTCACTTGTGTCTCTCTTTTCTTTTCCAAGGGCACACATATAAATAGGCATCTGAGCTCTAAAAACTCCTCTGCAACCTTAGATCTGAACCCAAGTGTGAAGGTGTGGATTTCCCAGTGCATGCCTCTCCATGTCATGATTAGCTTTTTGGATCTTCTTATCGCAAGGTATATTCCTTCTAGGAAACCCTATTGCCAGGCTGGAACCTTATCCAAACAGAACACATTCTTCATGTGTTCTGTCCAAAAGACCGAAAATGACTAAGTCCCAATTTTTCTTCACATGCACGCATCCTTGGTTCTCCAAGAACCATTTTTGAATTTTGAATTACGCACCTTTACTTGCATGCTCCCTTCGGTCATGCATGCCTATGCGCCTTTTTAAGATTTGGTAACTACATTAGGGTCCTAACATTACCCCACACTTCACCTATTCTCCACCCTCGGGAACCTTTTCTAATAATGTAGTACAAAAAAATGCAAGGCCTTGCCTTGGGAAAGAATGGAGGAAAAGAATAAATAATGGGGGAGAGAAAGAATAGAAGGAAAACTACCTAAATAAGAAGAAGGGGAAAATTTTGCCACAGGTCAGCCTCTAGCGTATTCCATGCGCTGACTTCATCCTACGCTCTTGTGTAAAGGTCGCCAACCAATGTGCTCACCTCGTCGAAGGTTAACCCTTCCCCTTTTATGTTAATGGTCTCCACCACGCCTCCGGTTCCTTAGCGTGATCTTCCAAGGCATCCATCTTTCTCGTAATGACCTTGTAGAGCTCTTTTTAGCTGGGTTTTGATTGACATAGAGTTTATAAGATCTTCCACTGGTACCATGTCACAATATATATGTGTGTGTGTGTTTGATTGCCATTACCCATTACCCAATATACCCTTACCCATTACCCACAGTGACCATACCATTACCTATAACCCACCTACCCTCACTTTCATCACTTACCCATTTATCAAACCACTCACCAACTCTATCTAACACCTCATCAACTCCTGGTTTGTGGGGGATCACCTCTACCAACACTTGGGGCAACCGCACCTTCAACCCTACTTGTGGAAAACCTAGTCTCACCTATATTTGAGGCAACCATTTCCTTTTTTTTTTAGCATCGCTCACTAATACAAGCTACACAAAAAAGGGGGAAAATGTAGACACCAAATTTCAGTCACACTCCCCTTGGTCCCCTTTAATTAATTAATGTAACATATTCAACTAACCATGACCCCTTACCCCACATTCATATTAATTTAATTACTCAAAATTTAATTACTTTAATTAAATTAATTTACACCTCACCTAGCCACATCACCTAGACACCTCATCATGGACTTATTCTTAGTCTATTAATTAACTAGGACTAAGTCTCCACTTATCTTAACCAACTAGGACTTAGTATAACCCTAAAATTAAATTCTTATTCCTTCTCCAACAATATTCCCGCTTATCTAAATGCTAAACCTCACTTGATACCCGGAACAACAATTAGAGCACACCAAAAATAACAAGGATTTTCCTATTTTTGGAAAACCTAGGATTTCCCACCTTAACCGACGTTGGTTATCCCTCAACCGACGTCGGTCACCCTAACTGTCATTAGTTACCTTATATACAATTTTGTATCCTTTTACAGAGGTTGGTATTTATGAGTTTTTTTAGATCTCTTATAATTCATGAACAAACCGAGAGACTTCTCAGCATCCAAACGACATAACACACTCAATCACAGGCTCAAGAAAGCACCTAATACTTGTCTAGAGGAATTAGCATTCACGAGAGCACTTCGGGAAGTACTTCCATGAAAGTTATCATAGAATTATTCATAGATCAACCTTTTCCATCCTTCACCAACAAAACCTACAAATACAAGTGTATTTTATTTACATAATTCAATATTTACTTAAATTAATAGATTCTTTATTTTTTTATTAGATCTTGTTCTTTCTTGCATTCCTCCATCCCACCTTTTACTAATCTACCCAACCTACCACCCATAGCCTTATGGCTCCCATATTTGATCTTTAGGCATCCCTGAGTCTTCCTGAATTTATTACAAACCCAACCATCCTCCCTCCATTCTCTGTGCAATCACAGAGAAGTCCAAAACTAGGTTTATTTAATTACTACCATTTCACCCCTACTGATTTTGGTTACCTTAACCATCGTCGGTTTCTCCTCTTCACTAACACTTATACCCCAATAGATTTCAGTTACTATGTCTCTCCTATCAACTTTCACTAAACCTCCCCTAACAACCCCCAAAACTCACAAAACCTCACCCAAACCTAATACCCCACCTACAACCTCACCACATATATTCCTAACTCTTTTTACAAACACACAAAGAGCCTAAACACCTAATTTTGACATTCTGCTATTATCCACGATGAACCGATATCGATCATCCCGAACCGTCATCAGTCACACCACGACTGAGCCGGTCTCTATGCCGTAAACTACCTTAAACCAAAAAGCTTCATAATCATCCAAAATCAACCCAAATTGTACCGATCTTACCCAAACCATGTCCGTAACCCTCAAACCACCTACCCAAACTACAACTCGACCCAAGATCTTCACCGGTTTAATTACTAAGCATTTAGTTAGATTGACACCGATAGTAATCTAATATAGCTAAATCAAAACACTAGTATTAGGTTCATTTATTTACATTTTCAGTTATTTTATATTGATTTATATATCATTGGATTGACAACCGTCGAGGAAGTATCCCACTTCCTAGATCTAGCTCACGCTAGGCAATCCACTAACCTTTTCTATTAACTATATCTTGTTGTCTTGCTTTACATTATAGGTAGTCCCTCCTAGACAAAGGGAAGCTCACAAAATATTTTTGTATCATAAATTATAAATGTGTGCACTCAACCTTCAACTACATGAGTACAAGTATTCCTCCTTGGCCTATTTATCCTTATTTTTTCATTATCTACAAAAATTCAAAAACAACATCACATTGGGGGATAACGTAAAATACAAAGAGCTCATGCTAGAGTTATTTGGGGATCCTAATCTTGAGGCATGCATTGATCTTGAGGAGGAATAAGAGGTACATATGGGTCGCACTAGAGAGAGAAAGAGAAGGATAAACTGGTATATATGATTGATGAAAAGGAATTTGGGAACTTGGATGTTAGCCACACTTTGAAGGTACACATAAAGTGATTGACTCAAGATGAAAAGGTAATTACATACCATGATCCTATGAAGACAAATAAGGTCAACATTGGTATAGAGGATAAGCCTAAGGAGGCCATTATTGGTGATTACTTGGTCGAGAAGAAAGTAGAAAAGATTATTTATCTCTTGTGTGACTTTCGGACTTATTCCCATGGGGTATCATGAATTGAAATGTTTGTATTCTTCTTTAGGAGATATGAATATTAAGTTGAAAGAATGCACAGACTTCCAGCTTAGGAAGAGTCCTTAAAGGATGAATCCTAATCTTTGTGTGAATGTGAAGGAAGAAATTGATAAGATGCTCAAGTCTGGAATAATTCAGCTTATTGAAGAGTCTAAATGGGTCAAACCCATGGTTATAAGAATTAAGAAGGATGAAATGATAATAATTTTATGTAGATTACAGGAGCTCAATTCTTTATGCGTCATAGATTCTTTTCCAACACCATTCATAGAGGAAATCCTTGAAGGAGTTTCTGGGTGCAAGATATATTCCTTTACAGATGGGTTTTTCAGGTTATCACCAGTGCGCATCATGAAAGAAGATCAAGAGAAGACTAATTTACTATTGAGTGGGATAGTTTTTCCTATACTGATTATCCTTTTTCGATTGAAAAAGAAATTTTCTCGCGCATTGTTGCGAAGGATTTTCGTGAATTCATTCACAATTTCTTATAGGTATATCTAGATGATTGGATAGTGTATGGTTTAGTCAAGGATCATTGTGATAATCTAAGACTCATGTTTGAGAGGTGTAGAAAAATTAGCATATCTTTTAACATTCATAATGCATCTTTGCTACACCATTTGGAAATTTACTTGGGAACATTATTTGTAAGGAAGGATTATTGGTAGTCCCACCAAGGTAGTTATAATCTTGGGTTTAGAAGAGTTGACCAATAAAATTGAGGTGCATGGATTCATAGGACACACATGATACTACATGAAATTTATTAAAGGTTATGCAATGATTTATGCACCCTTAGAATAATAGTTGGAAGTTAAAGGAAAATTTTACTAAGGCAACATAAAAACAAGTGTTTGAGACACTCAAGGAAAGGTTGATTACTACACCTATTATGCACTTTCCTTCATGGGATAAGACCTTTCATGTTTATGTTGATGCCTCTGATATGAATATTGGCATGGTATTGGCATAACCAAGAGAAGGAATTATGGACCATCCTATTTGTTTTGTAATGAGGAAGTTCACACCTATAAAACATAATTACACAACCACCGAGTGTGAAGAATTATCTATGATCTATGCCCTGCATAATTTTAGACATTAATTATTCAAAACCCAATTTATTTTATATATAGATCATATGGTGCTCAAGTATTTGGTCAATAAGATTGTTTTGCAAGAGCACATAATCAAATGGATACTTATTTTTCAAGAATTTGAATTCACAATTGTTGTCAAATCATGTAAGATAAATTCGTGGGCCTGGCCATTTGTCAAGGATTAATTCTACCGAGGATGCGCAGAGTATTAAATAAACTATGTCGATGTGTAGTTTTTTAGATTAAACCATACGCCCACGTAACTAAAGGATATTGCAGTATTTTTACACACTGGACATGCACTTTGAAGAATGAATACCTTAGTGAAGAAGAAACATGTAATACATGCGATGCATTATCATTTTATTTGTGGAGATCTCTACAATTTGGGTTGTGATAGATTCTTATGCCATTGTGTCTTGGAACATGAGTGCGACACTATTATGGAAGAGGCTTATGGTGGAATAAAGCAAGAGGGAATTATGCTAGTGATGCTACCACACGATATTCTAATGGTTTGAATTTAGTGGGAAACCTTGTATAAGGATACCAAGGAGTATGTGAAGGCATGTGATCACTATCAACACCTTGGAAAACCTGTACATAGAGATAAGATGTTGTTGTGGCCTATTGTAAAGCGCAAAGTCTTTTGAGAAATGGGATATAATCCTTTGTATTTGTTTTACAATCCTATTTCACCACCCACGCATAGGAATGGAATGGTCTACATTATTACTTGAAAAAATTATCTTACAAGGTAGGAAAAGGTGACATCTACAAAGGACTGTAAAACAACAACAAAAAAATAATATAGGAAAATATTATTAGCAGGTATGGTTACCCTTTGAGATTGAAAAGTGATAGATGAACACATTTTGTAAATGAGAATATTAGAGTTTTACTAGTAGAATTTATGGTGGAACACCACAAAAGTACTACTTATCACCCTTAATCCAATGGCATTGTAGAAGCTTTCAACAAGATTTTGGGACAGACATTAACAAAACTTTGTGACGTTGGAAGAAAATATTGGGATGATAAAGTATTAACTATACTTTGGGAATATATGACCACTTATAAAAGGTTAAATAAGGCCACACCTTTCCAGTTGGTGTTTGGCATGGAGGCTATACTACCAGTTGAATTTATGTTACCATATCTATGTATTACGCGTGTAAGAGGACTTGATGATGAAAAATTTGTTAAAGAGCACATTGAAAAAATAATGCAATTATATGAATGGCACGTCATTATGTGTTGGAGCTAGAAGAATGAGAAGGAAAGACAGAAGGCATGATATGATGCGAACATCAAGAATAAGACATTTGAGGTTGGAAATATGGTCCTTCTCTATGACTACAAGTTTTTGCGCCATCCAGGAAAATTGAAGGTGCATTGGTTGGGACCTTTTTAGTAACCAAGATACTTGAATCATTCGTATGTAAGTTGCAGTCTTTGGATGACACCATGTTTCTTGGTTACTTCGATAAGAGTAGGTTTAATCCCTACTATAAATAAGTATTTTTGGTGTTTATAATAAGCTAGTGTTGTCATTTAGATTAGATTTCCCTTTCATGTGTTTCCTTTCAATCATTTCTATGTTTTATTATTTTGAATTTTCTTTTTTTTTTTAATAATCATGCTTATGTGTAGAAATTTTATTACTCTCTATTGATTCCATGCACAAAGGACCACACATACTTTTAGTGTGGGGTTAACTAGATATAGGTGTAAGCGTGTGAAATAACTACTCACGAAGTTGATACATTGGAAAGGATGACACATGTACAATTTTGATGTATGGATGTTAGTTGGGAAAGGTGTTATAAGTGCTTGAGATGAAGGTGATTATAGGAAATTTTCTCAGATTAAATACCACACATGAGGAAAGGTTTACACTGTGTAACGTGAGTTAGGAAGCAACATGTTAAAATACTTGGAATGAGGTGCAAAGGATTATGTACCTCGGTGTAAGGTAGGAGGTGAGTGTAAGGAGGTTTGTGGGTGAGAAGTAGTATGTGCGCCGAGAAATTTATGACTCGTAGTGTGGAAGAAAGTAGTAAAAATAATGGAAAAAGTGAAAAAGTGTAATTAAATATGGAGTATGGTGGTAGGTGAGGAGAAATTAATGCAGGAAAATTGAAAAATATATAAAAGGGGTGCATGTGATTTCATTCTTACCTTGCATGTTTGAGTTTTTGAGCCTTGAAGAGTGAATGAGCATAAAGTGTGAGTGCAGAAGAAAAGAACAATGAACCAGTTGAATTTGGTCATAGACGTAGTGGAGCTCCTTTGAGAAAAGTGTTTGATAAATTAGAGGGAATGCAAAGTGTTGGGTTCAAGAAGTTAGGGTTTGAGAATAATAACCTACAGCTAGGGCACATGAGTTTGAGGTTACAGAGGAAGTAGAAGTTAGAAAAACATAATGATAAGTTGTAAGTTAGAAATGGCACCAAAAAGAGCACTTTTAATAGCCACATGGATAAAAAATAAAAAGGAACATGAGGAAAAAGTAGAAGGAGCACCCAAGGAAAGATTTTTAGAAATGTAGTATCCCAAAGGCATAATAATGGGGTAGGATTGGGAGTCCCATGTTCATAGAAGTAAGGTTAGTGATTACAATCATCACATCGTAAACAAGGACCAAATAGAGAAAGAGTTGGTGAAAAAGACTGACTTGTGAACTAAAGATGATAAACCCATCTATGATGACAAAGGATAAAAGACCTTGGAGAAAGTTAGAGCCTTACAGATTTATGAGTTGTCATACTTTGGGAAACCAAAAAGACTTTATCAATGGATGTTGTCCAGAGTCCATGAGGACTTCTATTTCATAGGAAGGTGAGTACGCATCACCACATAAATCATTGGGAGACTTATATGGCTAAGGATATTTTGTACATAGATTGCAAGTGATATTGATGATGATGTGGGTGTGGAAGCCACTTATGTGGATATGGCTTATCATATGGAAGGGTGTGCAATGAACATATCTAAGGTAGTTGAACCTACTATTAAGATGGCAGCGCACCTCTTGGAAAAGTTCAATGAACAAGAGAGATGGAGCTAAGTGAATAAGAAATGGCTCCATATTTCAAATAATATGGAGGGAACTATCTACAACCTTATTACATTTGTAGGAGAAGGCACGCGTGGGTGACAAGATTATCTTGGGTTTGATCCTACTATCAATTGTGTTTTTAGAGATTGGGGTATTAGATGGCCCCAAGGAAAAGATCTGGTAGTACCCACCAGAGAAAAATTCACAAGCCAAGAGATTTGAAAAATATACTTTTGATGGGGCCATGGGTGATGCATACAAGCTTAGGTTACAGTTATGGTATAGGAGAATGTGTGAGGCCTTTGAACATGAATGGCACATACCAAAAGACTTGCCTTTAATGGTAGAGGGGAGGAATAGTTTGCGGTCTACCTACACTACTACATTGGTAGGTTCCAAATGAATACTAACAAGTGGATCCCTTAGTGTAAGATCCCATGTGTGTTTACAATGCTTTATTCTCAAGATTTGGTGAATAGATTCTCGACATGGGGAATCTAAGATTTGATGCAGATAAATTTGATTGTGACTACCATATGCTCCACAAGACTTATGTATATCCGGGTAAGTCTACCTACATTGAGACTATGATATTAGATGATATCATCATAAATTATATGACTTTGTTAGTAGAAAAGATTAGTGCGGATAAGGTGTATATCAACCTTAAGCCCATATTGGTGAATGGGAAGTATATTGAAGATTATTTCAAGCTCCCAAAGACATAAAGGTGGAAGAATATAGTTGGTACCAGTCATGAGTGTGATCCTACTCCTCCCAAAATAGAAGAAGAAAAACTTAAGGATGAGGAGGATATGGAGGATGTTGGCAAGCTAGATCATGGCACAAGAAAATAGCCAATTGTAGGAACCACGTGAAGATATCCATCCAAGGTAGGAAGAAGAAGAGGTAAGAATTGACCTCGAGGTCAAGGAAAAAGACAAGGGATACTAGTGAAAGCTAATAAGGATGCATAATACATAGCATTGGCATGTTTCCGTCTGAGCCATTGAAGAGGTCGCTGATATTATATGCTATAAAACCAAGCCTAGAGAAGAGGACAAGGAGAAGGTGCAAGTAGTGTGTGCCTAAAGGTTATAGTGAGGAAGAGGAGATGTCGATAAATCTCCACACAAAAAGGGCCATCACCTATCATCAATGTGGAAGTAGAAGAGGAGCTTAGAGAAGAGGAAGCTAATAATGATACAAAAGTTCTCAGTGAACATGAAGAGGAAGGTCCACATGAGAGAAGAAAGTAATAAAAGATCATGGGTGAGTTTTCGGGAGAGCATGGGTGCACATCGATGGAAAGGAAGAAGTTCTAACTCTAAGTGTAGAGATACATATCCCTAAGGATAAATGTCCTGAAGGAAAAAAAGGAGAATAAATTGTAAAGATGCCGGACCTAGGGTATGTACATGATTCTTCCAAGATCATCCATGAAATATTCCTAAGCACACTTGCTCATGAGAAAATATATGGTTGGGAAATGATAAATACCATGGGCATAAACATGCATATAAGGAAAATTCCGAGTTGGAAAATGTAAACACACATGGACGAACTATAAATCAACGTCGGTGAGGAAGCATGCATAAGGAACAAGGAGAAAAAGGTGCCTCAAACAACCCATATCATGATGAATCCCGTAGTGTTCATAGATGAGTAGGCAAGTAATGCCTTGAAAAGATGGTAGTAGAAGTGGAAAAAGAAAATTGGACAAGGAAACCACACTAAGGAAACTGTTGGATAATAAAAATAATAAGTAAAAAGATATCCAACAGTTGAAAGAGGCACGTGATAGAGCATAAAAGTGTAAAAATGAGATTTTGGAGTTTGTTACAGATATTGAGAGTGAAGTTCTAAAGGCACATCATGAATTTGATGAACAAATGCAAAGACATACCCATTAGCCTTGCACTTTTTGCGGGATTTTTTCCATTTGCTACTTAAGGAGAAGCCAATTTTGTAGGGGGGAATTGAAGTATACCCTATAGTAGAACATGAAATGGATAATAAGACTATAGCGCACATGATTGGGATGTATGAAACCATATTGAAAACTATAAAAGATGAACTAAAGAAGGAAAATTGGGCACTGATCAATTACGAGGATCTAGAAAATATCCTTAAGGCATATAGAATCCAGGAGGAAAATTCTATCCTCACAACCAATAGGATGAGTCTCTAGGGAGAGAAGATAAGTTGGCTATGGTTGCAAAGAAGTGTGATGTGCTTAAAGAAGCAAGGGAGTTACATGATGATAAAATAAAGGAATTCGGTTCAATGATTGTGTGAAGAATTGACTTCATGGAAGGAATGATTTTAGGACTGGATGGAGTGATAAGAGAGATCAAACAAAAAAGGGAGGACATGGCTCCAGAGGAGATGGAAAAGATAGTTGGCACAGTTCCAGATTTAGTGAAGAAGGGGTTGACATAATGGAATGAGCTGGAGAGTACAATTAACAATGAGTACCCTAAAAATTTGTTACCGGCCTAAGGAAAAGGAGACCAGAGAACCCCGAAGAATCTATTATTTATGTTGTATTCATTCCTTATTATTTTATTCTTTATTCATTATGTCTTGGAGAGATAAGTTGAGGAACCCCATTTCCAAGGACGATAATGAAATTAGTGTGGGGTAATGTATGATTGGAAAATTTGACTAAGTATCAAGAGCACATGGAGGAGTGAGGAGAGAAAGAGCAGCACATGTTTGCATATAAAGGTGTAGTTGAAGTGGCACATGCACAGAAGAAAGCACCAGACCTATTTGATTTTTCAGTCCAAGGCTTAAAATAGGAAAAACACGTTGGATTCTCGGAGCACGCGAATGATACTTTGGAAATCAAACATTTGCTATTTTTGGATAAAGCACATGCAAGGTGAAGTTCAAAGGTCATGCATGGGTCAATCTATTTATAGGATAAAAGTAAATATTATTTATAGGAATTTCTATTATTAGCATACATGTAATGTATGCATGGCTATTTTGAGCTTGCAGTCTATTTTTGAGAGTGCATAGAAGGTGAAGGGGAAGTCCCCACCCATATACATATGTATTATACTTCATTGTTTTAGGTGTCGTGTATGTGATCATAGTTATGTGATTTATTAGGGTTATGGTTATTTGATGTCTAGCACGAATGAATATGTGGTAATGATTATTATGTATTCACTTCTATTATGTAATACTTTGTTATAATGGATTATGGAGGATGGATTTTGGTAATTGATGTGTCTGGATATGGTGATTTTATGGTGCATATGATATTAATTGTAAAATGATTTGTATGTTTCCTTAATACATGTGTTTATAATTTAATGTATGTAATTATCTCTTATGAATGAATAAACACTTGATTATTTGTCATCATGTATTTGTATGCTAACATATTGACGAGTAACACAAAGGAGGGACCTGGTAGCTTTGCATGTTTTGGGTGAGCATTCAGATCCCTCTGAATGAGGTGTCAGTGCACATAATAGTTAGGTGAAATAAATAATAATACAAAATAAAAATAAGAAACATAGAAAAGAGGCCAAAGACATTCATCAATTACTATTTTTCTTTCTTAGGAATCATGCGAATGCTAGTATGTGTTTAGGACCTATAAATATACAAGAGTGTGTGATTTCGTGTCTAAATTTAACCCCACTTTATTTTATTGAGTGAATACTTGATAAAATAAATTATATAGAAGATGCGTACTGATAAACATGTAGAGTGTGTGATGAAATGTGGGTCGAGTGGACAAGTGAAGCATGAAATGAGTGCAAAGATGAAATGAATAAACTAGGAGGAGAAAGTGAACCTACGGGTGAAGCGTATGAGATATTTGTACCTATTATTGTGATTATTGTAGGTTGTTTCTTGTTGCATATTAAGGATGGACCTATAAAAGAAGATAAAGAGAGTAGTCAAAGTTGTGTATATGATAAATCGGATAAAAATGTACATAATATGTAAACTTATGTAAAAGTGTGTAAAAAGAAAGTGTGCACTTGATGTAGAAGAGTGTAAAAGGATAGAAACATGTTCTAAAAGTTCTGTGTAGAACACATTTATTGGGTGATATCATGCCAAAAGATATTTTTTTGGGTGATCTCATGACAAGTGTGAGTTTTTTGGGGAAATATCACACCGAGTATGATTTTTTGGGTGATCTCACGCAAAAAGAAAGTGTTAGGGAGAAAGGTTATAGTGTTACTCTTCTTCCATGAATCTTCCTGATAAATACCATTACGGATGGAGTGTCCCTATTTTTTCCCGATTTCCCTAGTTTATTCCGAAATGGACTAATTGCACCAAATGTATGAGATAAACTATATTATGTTTGTTGGAGGAATGCGCTTGATATTGTCAAAATTCTCTAAAGCCTTATGTGAACTTTTCTAATTTAAGAAACTGATTGTGTGTGCCCCAGAAATTAGTGCCCAAAGGAGGACATAGGCTATTAAGCACTCTTGTATGAGCCTCAACATTGGTATTTTTGTTGTGATTTTGACCCAAGTCTTATTCATATCTAGTGTTGTAACTACTACATATGTTGTGTTGGTGCCCATTTTGATCCTTTGTTATTTTTCCATCTTTCCCCTTTGTTCTACATGCTCTAAGGTGTTTTTCTTCAAATTTGGTGATCTGTAAACTTTTTCTCTAGATTGAATGCTTTCAAAAGCTCACAAACTTATTATTTTGCCCCATTTTGAAAGAAAAATACATGCATGCCCTGTTTTGTGTCCTAAATTTCCAAATCCACAAACATCTGTCATTTTTTCCATTTTTCTGGCCTATAGAGCTTGTGGTTACTCATTTTCTTCTTATTTTCCATCAAAAATATATCCCCATGGTTGAAAATTTCTTTAAAACACCTTCCCATATGTTTTTGACAAAAAAATCCCTCACCCATGAAGAAAAAATTGATTTTGGAGGTCACGAGAAAATTTTGTGTTTTTTTACGGTCATACGGGTGTCATTTGCTCGTCAAAATTAAGCTCAGGCCTCCCCTCATACATGGCTACTTTTGGTTAAAAAAGGAGTGGTGGGTTTTCTATAAAAACTTAACATTTTTTGGCTTTTGGAAAATTTCACAAATGTTTCCCACAACCCCATGCAGGTCCTAGAGGAGGGACACATGTCACGCTCTAATGCAAAGGGAATGGAAGGCGGGTGGGGAACTTAGGCATTTTTTTCCTTTTTGGTGAAAAGGGAGAAAGGTTGAAGAAGGGGCCGTGGGTCTGCAATGGAGCAAGGGGTGGACACATGGTAGGTGTAGAGGAGAGTGTGGGTCGGTGGGCTAGCGGGGGAAAAAGTGAAATGGTTCCCTTTTCTGCAAAAAGGACTTAGAGAAAAAATTAAGCCGTGGGTCCGAATGAAGTAGAGGAAGACACGTGGCATGCGTAGAAGGAAGTGTAGGCTACCAAAGGAAATAGGAAAATTTTCCCTTTTGGTAAAAAGGACTTGGTGTGGAAATTTAAGGCATGGCTCCGCGATGAACCAAAACCCGACACGTGGCAAGAAAGAAATCGGAGGCACGGGCCCACGAGGAAAAATGATAAAATTTTCCTTGGCGCGAAAAAGGGGTAAAACATGAAATAAGCTCATGGATTCTTAGTGATAGAGAGGTAGACACGTGTCAAGGACAAAATCAGAGGTGCGGGCCCATGGGAAAAAGTGAAAATTTTCCAAACTTCCAAAAAGGGTGGAAATGTGCGGAATGAGTCGTGACTTCAATGTGGCCCACCATATGCCACGTATCAACACCAACATTCAAAGGCCGAGGGCGGAGAAAAAAATTCAATTGTTTCCACTTTTCCAAAAATGTTAAAAATTCAAAAGTAATCCCAAATCCATTCCCAATTGCATGTTGACATGTGGATGGCCAGATTGAAGGAAAAAAGGGAAAATCAATGGTAGCTGTACATTTTCATTTTTGGCCACCATTTTTTCTCTAGGAAGCTTGGAGATGCAAATTTTGCATCATTTTTCATCAAATTTTTGGCAAATTCATGTCTTTTTTGCCTTCAAGGATCAATGGGATCAATTTGAAATTTTAATTTGTAGATCCAGAGCATTTTCAAATGAATTTTTACTTGGGCTCAAGAAAACACGTGAAAGATCAAATCCAAAGTTGCAGAGTAAAAATTTGAAAGGGATAAGGATGAAATAATGAAATGAAAGGGGTCTACATGCTTGGAGAATGAAAAACGTGCCTCCACAATGGATAATGATGAAGGATTTGTAATGATTCAACTCTTTTGAGACAACCGCAACTTTTTGGATGTGTTCTATTAAACGTCCTGTCTACTAATCATGGAAATTTTGTAACAAACTTTATGCAAGGGCATATTCTTTTCTTGGGAAAGAAGGATAAAATGTAATTGAAAGTTATATAATGCATGTTTTGGAGACATGCAAAAGGTCAGAGAAATTTAGAAATTCACGAGAAAACTGGGAAGAAGCCCATTCCTTGAGAAACCGCCTGAGAACCATTTCTAATTCCTTTTTGCATCAGATTTGTATCATGTTGAGTTGGTTTCAGTTGTAAAGCCATCAACAAGCTCTGAGATTGTTCTTATAACATTCCCCTGCTAATATATTTGATCAGTTGTGGATTATTTTGTGTTGTCTCTTGGAAAAATTTTCATGCACTTATGTTTCAGTATGTTTTCAATTTGTGTTTCTTTGTCCTGTTGCAGTCTTGTGTTTGAAAACTCTTTTGATCATACATGGTCTCATTTCTTGTTGATATTTTAGTGGCATCTGCAATCTCACATTAAGAAGAGATTTCATCGATAAACGAGATAAACGATTTAAAATCACTTTACCTTCCTTGAATTTAGAGATTGTTGTAAACCTTTGGGTGCACCTTAGGTCATGATAAAATACATATTTCTAGATGCTTTGTTGGTTCATCCGCTTCAATATTTTGTGGTAGGTTATAAAATATTGTGTGTAAGAGTGCATATTTGGGCCTCCATTTGGTGCACATATCCTAGTTCAAGGAGTACCTTACCCCTTTTGAAACATTCTGATTGTGTGGGTCTTACAAATTTCTTACAAAGGTCCTCAAAGAATTTGGTAGATTTTGGTTAGTCTTGTCTAAAATCTCCCACCAAAAATTCATTTAGAATAACTAATCCTACCCCATACTACCCCTATATTGCATTGTGTGACAACAAAATACTCTAATCCATCTACAAAAATGTACAAAGCAAATTAGGATCATACAATGTCTTCAGTAACCCTTGCCTTGCATTGAAAATATCTCCATAATCTGGGAGTGACAACTTGTGAAAGTCAGATTTGGAGTATAGATCATATTTTCCTAAGGCCTTTTCATACTATTTGAACAAATTAAGGGATATCTTCATCTCCTTCACCATTTTAGGGTTACAAAGTAGGTTCTCTTACCTTGATTGAAAGGCACAACCTAAAACAGCTTAGGAAAAGATTGAGTCCTATTTGAGTGTTATCCATCTCTCCACAAACATGAGTGACAATTAGATCATATCCCTGGCTACAAAATGACATACATCATGATGTATTTTTCTTCAAGATTCATGCCATGTCTCTAATGTTGCTCGGGATCTAAAAGGAAAAAAATTGGTTACCAACACTTCTTAGCGCCGCTTTCTAGGGAGTTGTTAATCTAGTGTTTAATTTGATTTGCTTTGATTAATTTTCCAATCCATGTCTATTTATCCCATCAACAACAACAAGTGGTACCATTTTCGGGGACATTATTCAAGATTTTAGTTCCCGGTAATACCTCTTATGTGATTTATGTGTAATTACAAATATGAGTATCATTTTCTGATCGTATTTATAAGGTTGGGATGAAGAGTAGAGTTCTAAGTTTGATATTTTCTTAGTTTAATCTGATCCATGTGCATGCACATTTGAGATATTTGATTGCATATCAAACCCTAGTGATGTCCCTTGTAAATTCTACATGCAAATACATTGTTGAAGCATCATTTTATAATCAAATTTGTAAGGATTAAGTGAAGATATAAGTTCTACCTACAATTTTATCAGAGTTTAAAGCATTTGTTGCTCCTCATTTGCATTTTTTTGATAAATTCAAGAAAAGGAAGGTCTTATCTATAAATTTTGGCAAGACTTTCGGTGTTGATAAATATTTGACAGAGTATTTTAGTGCATTTGCACAACTAGGGTGAAAGTCCTTAGTGGCGACTCCATGTTGTTCTGATATTGATAAATACCAATGTCTTACCTTTCTATCATTTACTTTGGTGTTGCTAACCTCTACAAAAATTGAAGGAAGAAGATCTCTCTTCATTAGGGACTCTGCTAAGAAGTTGTTCTCAGATTCAAGGAACTCAGAGTTAGAAGGGAGAAGAGTTTGGAAAGTTATTAAAGGTCAAACATCAGGCAAAAATATATCCATAAGTGAGAGAGATCAACCTTTGGTAGAGGATTATCACTCTTCTTCAAGTGATTTTGATTCAAGCAATCCTCTCATAAACTTGTTTACCTCAGCTAGTGAGGGTCCTTCTAATGTATTGGATAAGTTCCTTGTCTAATTTTCACCTTTTGTTTCAATTCAAATAAAAATTTCCAAGAAAATCATCACTTAAAGGATACCAGTCTTGTGAATCACATTCTTGAGCCCCAAAGACCTTGCACTTCTCATCAGCTTATGTCACCCCCAAGATCACCTCCACCAAACAATATGGCTCAGCCTAGACCTCCATTTGTTGTTAACACCTTTGGTCCTATAGATTTTAGAGGAATGGATGGTTACCCAAATTTTGTCCCACAAGATGTCGAAAATAGATTGCCAAAATTCCAAGGTAATAATGCAATAAATGGTGATCAACATATCAAACTTTTTGTTAGCACGATGGAATATTTTGAGATAGATTTTTAAGATGTGTGTATTAAATTTTTCATTCATGCATTAGAATAAGATGATAGGGATTGGTACAAGGCTCTGCCGATAATTCTATTAATTCATGGACTGAAATGAAGAATGCATTTAGGTTGCAATATGGTGACAAGACTGATCCTAGATTTCTCTTTTCTGAGTTTGAGAATATCAAGAAAAACCCCAATGAATCATTCCATGACTTTAACATAAGGTTTAACAAAACTTTGAGAAGGCTGCCTGTTAGTCTGAGGCCTTGTGATGAGTCTTGTTTAATCAAATATGCAGATGCATTTGATATAAAGGCAACCTATTACCTAAGAGACAAGAACCCTACCAATCTAAGACAAGCTTTCACCATGGCACTTCAAATTGAAAACAATATCAAAGCAATTGGGAAACCTCTCAAGAGAGATGGTGTAAAGTTGATAAACCCTGAAAAACCTCAAGCTAGCAAGGGTGCTGATTTATAAGAGGTTGTGTAAACTTTGGAAGGGGCTGTCAAAGAAATCTCATACAAGTTGGCAAGAACTATGAAGGGAATTTGGAAAACTTCACAAGGTTAGAAAAAGCACAGAACCATGACATATTTTCCAATCATCCTAGGGGTGATCAGAGATTTGATGACAAAGGAAAAGGGCCTATTGGATTTGGAAATAGACAATCTCAAGCCAAGGAAAATAAGGTAGTGCTTGATCCCCTAACTGCTAGGGTGGTTGTTGTTGATGATGCAAATCAGATTGATTGGTGTGACAGATGTTTTTTACCCCATCCTCCATGTGGAATAGATCAGAAAATTGAAGAGGAATTTGATGATGAAATTGATGATGATTCCTACATGATGGAGATCCCTATAGGTTCACCAAGGGAAGCAACTTCAATAGATGTCATAAGTGCTAGGACTGCTGCTATTTTTTGGGATTGTATCCAATGGGTACATCTTCTTCCTCCTTCTCATGTTTTAGAAATTGATAATGTACAATCCTTTGAGCTTCCCAATAATGATTTTGAATACTTAAGAGCTTTGATGATTGAGAAGTATGATGGTGGTATCCCTTCGGAGGAGGATAGGAAGCTACTTCTGAATGTTGTAGTTGCCCAAGAGAAGGAGCACAATACTAGAAGCAAAGCTACTAGGGGGCAACAAGCCAAGTAAAAATTTCCATTACTTACTAAAGAAACTCCAAAGAAAAATACATCTGGTAAAGGCCCTATTCCCCCAAGCAAAACTTGTGATCCTCCCCATGCCCAAACTGAAAATACTGCCATACCATCTAATGAATCTGCTTGTCTCCCTTCCAATGCTACCTTGCCCAAGAATGCTCCATATGATATTGCCCAAGTCTTGAGTCAGATCAAGATTCCTATCCCAATTGCTGAGTTTCTTAGGATTCCTGAGCACAAGAAGAGGGCTTTTGAATATTTAGGATTCAAAGAGGAAGAGAGTACCCAAAGCAGAGTTGGAAGCAAGGTTGAAGTTCCTATTGCCATTGCAGAATTGGAACAGCCACAAGTGTTAGAAGAGTTGGGGGAACCACTTGAGGTTTACTTAGGAACTTCTTTGGTTAAATCTCAGTTGAATGTGGATCCATTTTTCACTACCTTGGTTATCAAAGACAAGTTGTTACATAATTGTATGTTTGACTCGGGCATCATGTAATGTCATGCCTTTGGAGGTCATGAATGAATTGGGAATCAAAGTGACAACAACATATGGCAAGTGTACTGCCATGGATTCCAGGGAAGTTCCAGTTGTTGGGTGTGTCAAAGATCTGGTGGTGTAGCTTGCATCTTATCCCGGAGGAATTTAAAATTGGATGTTGTGATTGTTGACTACCCTGCCAAATGGGGTATGTTATTATCAAGGAAATGGGCTACAAGTGTTGGTGGGAGTGTCCAAATGGACATGTCTTATGCCACTATCCCCATTGAAGGAAACTTAGTGAATTTATGTGGAGAGAAGAAGATGATGTACCTTATTGAAGACCCAAGCAATGCATCTTATGAAGTTTTGTAGGCAGATGCTAGTACTGATCACTTTGTGAGTTTTGTGGATTTCAGGGAGTATGAAGTTGTTGAAAACATATCTCCTAAGTATGTTATTTTTCTAGAGATTTGGTCCTTGATTCAGCCTTGAAAAATGCTAAAAGGTTTGACCTGAGCATAATGGAGGAGCTTCAAAGAAACTGGATGGTTTACAAATTAAACAAAGAAGAAGAAGAGGTATATTTCCAGTTGCTAAAAACATATCAGAACCTCTTGGCATGGTCATATCTAGCATGGAGGACATTTGGGGTTTCCCCTTTATTTTTTTCTTTGAATCAAGGTTTTCTTACCAACTTGTACAGTGTATAGTGTTTGGCTTTTGCTTTGTTTTTGGTGTTTTGGTGGTTCTTGGTTTTCCTTGGTGTCTGGCAGCCATTTTTGTCAGGTTCTCAGCTGGTTTTTGGATGGTTTTGGCTCATAACTCCATTTTCTCAATGGATTGTTTTGGCACTTGTTTTACTTATTGTTCTTGTGGCACTCCTTCGGAGTGCCCATCCCCGAGTAGGAGCCGATGTTGGTGCCCATTTTGATCCTCTGTTATATTGCCATCTTTCCTTTTTGTTCTACGTGCTCTAAGGAATTTTTCTTCAAATTTGGTGATCTACAAACTTTGTTCTCCAGATTGAATGCTTTCAAAAGCTCAAAAACTTATTATTTTTCCCCATTTTGAAAGAAAAATACATGCATGCCTGTTTTGTGCCCTAAATTTCCAAATCCACGGGCCTCTGTCATTTTTTCCATTTTCCCAGCCTATGGAGCTCGTGGTTGCTCATTTTTGCTTATTTTCCCTCAAAAATCTATCCCCATGGTCAAAAATTTCTTTAAAACACCTTCTCATATGTTTTTGACCAAAAATCCTTCACCCACGAAGAAAAAATTGATTTTGGAGGTCGCGGGAAAATTCTATGTTTTTTTACGGTCGTACAAGTGTCATTTGCCCATCAAAATTAAGCTCAAGGCCTCCCCTCATACGTGGCCACTTCTGGTTGGAAAAGGATTAGCGGGTTTTCTATAAAAACATAAAAAAATTGGCTTTTCAAAAATTTCACAAATGTTTCCCGTAGCCCATGGAGTCTAAGAGGAGGGACACGTGTCATGCTCTAATGCAAAGGAGGAATGGAAGGCAAGCGGGGAACTTAGGAATTTTTTTCCTTTTTGGTGAAAAGGGAGAAAGGTTGAAGAAGGGGCCGCAGGGCCTGAATGGAGCAAGGGGTGGACATGTGGTAGGCGTAGAGGAGATTACGGGTCGAGTGGACCAAAGGGGCAAAAGTGAAATGGTTCCCTTTTCTACAAAAAATAATTAGAGAAAAAAATTAAGCTGCGGGTCCGAATGAAGTAGAGGGAGACATGTGGCATGCGTAGAAGGAAGTGCGGGCCATCAAAGGAAATAGGGAAATTTTTCCCTTTTGGTAAAAAGGACTTAGTGTGGAAATTTAAGGCATGGCTCCACGATGAACCAACAACCGACACATGGCAAGAAAGAAATCGGAGGTGCGGGCCCACGAGGGAAAAATGAGAAAAATTTCCCTTGGTGAAAAAGGGGGTAAAACATGAAATAAACCCATGGATTCTTAGCGATAGAGAGGTAGACGTGTGTCGAGGACAAAATTGGAGGTGCAGGCCCGTGGGAAAAAAGTGAAATTTTTCAAAAATTCCAAAAAGGGTGGAAATGTGTAGAATTGAGTCGTGACTTCAATGGGGCCAACCATAAGCCACGTGTCAACACCAAAATTCAAATGCGGAGGGACAGAGAAAAAAATTCAATTGTTTCCATTTTGCATTTTGACACACGGAGGGTCCATATTGAAGGAAAAAAGGGCAAATCAATGATAGCTATACATTTTCATTTTGGTTGCCATTTTTGCTCTAGGAAGCTTGTAGATGCGAATTTTGTATCATTTTTCATCAATTTTTAGCAAATTCATGTCGTTTTTGCCTTCAAGGATCAATGGGATCAATTTGAAATTTTAATTTGTAGATCCAGGGCATTTTTCAAATGAATTTTTACTCAGGCTCGAGCAAACACATGAAATATCAAATCCAAAGTTACAGAGTAAAAATTTGAAAGGGATAAGGATGAAATAATGAAATGAAAGGGTGCATGCTTGGAGAATGAAAAATGTGCCTCCACAATGGATAATGATGAAGGATTTGTAATGATTCATCTCTTTTGAGATAACTGGCAACTTTTTGGACGTGTTCTATTAAACGTCCCTATCTGCGAATCATGAGAAATTTTGTAACAAACTTGATGCTGGGCATATTATTTTCTTGGGAAAGAAGGATCAAATGCAATTGAAAGTTATATAATGCATGTTTTGGAGAGATGCAAAGGTCGAGAGAATTTAGAAATTCACGGAAAATGCAGGAAGAAGCCCATTCTCTGAGAAACTACCTAAGAACCATTTATAATTCCTTTTTTCATCATATTTGTATCATGTTGAGTTAGTTTCAGTTCTAAAGCCATCAACAAGCTCTAATATTGTTCTTATAACATTCCTCTGCTCATATATTTGATCGAGTTCTAGATTATTTTGTGTTGTCTCTTAGAAAATTTTGCATGCACTTATGTTTGAGAATGTTTTCAATTCGTGTTTCTTGCTCTGTTACGGTCTTGTGTTTGAAAACTCTTTTGATAATACATGGTCTCATTTCTTGTTGATAGTTTAGTGGCATCTGAAATCTCACATTCAGAAGAGATTCATCTGATAAAGACAGAAATAGATTTAAAATCACTTTACCTTCCTTGAATTTAGAGATTGTTGTAAACCTTTGGGTGCACCTTAGGTCATGATAAAATAGATATTTCTAGATGATTTTTTGGTTCATCTGCTTCAAGATTTTGTGGTAGGTTATCAAAGATTGTGTGGAAGAGTGCAGATTTAGGCCACCATTTGGTGCACATATCCTGGTTCAAGGAGTACCTTACCCCTTTTGAAACATTCTATTGTGTGGGTCTTACAAATTTATTGCAAAGGTCCTCAAAGAATTTGGCAGATTTTGGTTAGTCTTGTCTAAAATCTCCCACCAAAAATTCATTCAGAATAACTAATCCTACCCCATACTACCCCTGTATTGCATTGTGTGTCAACAAAAGAATCTAATCCATCTACAAAAATGCGCAAAGAAAATCAGGATTATACAATGTCTTGATAACCCTTGCCTTACATTGAAAATATCTCCATAATTTGGGAGTGACAACTTATGTAAGTCAAATTTGGAGTATTGATCATATTTTCCCAAGGCCTTTTCATACTATTTACACAAATTGAGGGATATCTTCATCTCCTTCACCATTTGAGGTTTACAAATTAGGTTCTCTTTCCTTGTTTGAAAGGCACAACCTAAAATAGTCAGGACAAGATCAAGTCCTATTTGAGTGTTATCCATCTCTCCACAAACCTGAGTGCTAGTTAAAACACATCCCCGACTACAAAACAACATACATCATGATCTATCTATCTTCAAGCTTCATGTCATATCTCTTATTCTACTCAAACTGAAAAGGAGAACAAATTTAGGTACCAACATGTTGTATTATAATTTTCTATATCTTTGAGATGTTGTATGGGATTATTTGTTCACCCAATGTATGCCACCTTTGTTTGGGGTGCATGCGATGTCAATAGGAGTGTGTAGCCCAAAGAGAGGACCTAATGCTGATTTGAACTATATCCTTACAAGGGGAATGTTCCTAGTTTAAACTAAGACACATAAAAACAAAGTAGCTAGATACTGTGTTAGTAGAAAAATCTATCAAACATATCATAAAAACAAAATGTGACAAGCAAATGTGCATACACGATAGACCGCAAAAATCAAGTTTGAAATATGGAAATTTCTCACAATCTCACAAGACAATCAAGGTCAAAGTGGATAAAAGCATACAAATAGAGATCAGACAAGACATAGGGCATAGCCCATAACAAATGGCATACAATAGAAAACAATGTCAAAAAAGATGTAATAGAAAACCATGGTGGCATATAGTCCTATAAGGAAAATACTACACATGAAGCACCCATTAACATGTTAGAAAGATAAAAATTATGTCAAAGCATTTATGTACCAATATAAATTAGTGTGCTAGGAAGTAAAATTAGTAAATAATGAAATAATAGCACATGTAATGTGTGAGAAAGTAGATGCCCCTAGGATCCTTAGTGGGAATGGTAAGAGGTACAATGCCAAACATATTTGAAGTTGGTAAAGACACTGTAAGAGATCTGAATTCACTCTAAAATAACAAGTGAACACACATATGTATATAGAAAAATATTGACATAATAATTATCCATATATCATGTAAAAAAATGTGTACATGTAATTATAATAAGATATCGAGTAATGTGCAACCAAGATATGCAATATGCGAGTCTGAGTGAGATGGAATGGTATACAATGTGAATGTGATGCGATCAACGTGCCCTCCATTAGATGTGTATGATTATGAGATGAGGTTCATTTATAAAATACCCCTCAACAATAAAGAATGAACCATAGAACAAGAGTATGCCATCGGAAATGGTTTGAAAATGTGCACTAGAAAGATAGATCATGAAACATAGAGTGTAAATAGTGAATGTGGTGAGGTTCATTTCAGATTTAGACCCTCAACATTTGAGTATGAACTGTGGAACTAGAGTGCATCATAGGGTAATGGTGATACAAGTTGTGTATCAATGAGTATAAGAGTAAATCGATGCAAAACACATAGCATAATGTGTATGTGTAGAGACTAGAAAGAATTGGAAATTATTAAAGAGGGGTAAGAAAACATGATGCCCCTAAGTGCGATGAGGATAAAAGGATATCCAACGATAGTGAAGGGAAATGGCTCTCCACCTGATGTCCAAGGAGATAAAGGTATGTGACAATAATCTAAGATCAATGGAGTATGAGAGTAATGATGTACATGTGAAGGATACTTATATGGTGAAAGAGGTGGTGAACACCTATGTGAAATAGACCTATGAGGTGAAGGATGTGGTGAATTCCTATGTGAAGGGATTTCCCGAGTAGGTGACTTATCTTTGATGAGATGGACTAGTAGACCTATGATGATGACAATGTCGTGGAGTAGAATGTGTGAAAGTAGGAGAACTAGGTATAAAATATGACTTAGATGTCGGAGGTATAATAGACCTAGACAATGAAGCTAGTGGAAGAATGTTGTTAAGAGGAGGTAGAGGAAATGGTGTGCATGGTGGAATGCCTTTAATAATGACAACTTGTTTATTGTGAATGAACTTAAGACACATATGATTCATGGAGGGAATAAATTGAGTGACGCGGAGCTAAGGGATACCTAAGAACATGTCACATCCTTTGATTGAAGATGCCAAATCAAATGACATAAGTATAATAAGAGGCCAAACTATAATGGGCATCCTAATGTGGCCAAAAGAATTAGGGATTAGATATGAAATTAAAAAAATGAACATTTGAAATCCATAAGAAGTGCAATAGAGCATACATTGATAGGAGCCAATGGATAGATCATAGTGTTATTGATAGTATATGAACCAATAGAAGTATTGATGTGTAATGAATCAAAAGAAAATGTTGCATGATAATCATGATCAGAAAATGTAATGACTGGTGGTGATGCATTAGTAGAAATGACAATAAAATGAAGGGGTCCCAATGAAGGAGGGGAACAAATTGATAAATTTGATTAGCATAAGATTCGAAAGCTTATGTGTCATGCTTAGGTAAAGGGTCATTAAATATTTTTAGCTTTTTTTAATCATTCAATGATTTAGCAACAGATGGCCTAAGGAGCTCAAGTGAATTATTGTCAATAAGATATTGGATTAGAATCTCAAGTTTGAAACAACGGTTGGTATTGTGCCTAATGCATAGACGGTAGTCACATTTAGAATTTCCTTCATAATTGTGGCCACAAGGAGAGATGGATCAAGATTGAGTAGAATTGGAAGAGTATTGAGATTGATTTTGAGAAGTTGAGGCAATAGAAACTAGGTGCATATGGTAATTTTGTGAAATTTTCTTTATAGTTTGGTATTGAAGCTTTTCAGGGAGGATAGATGACATTAACATTTTCCTTTGCATCAATAGGCCTAGAAGATGGTTTGAATGTTGATTCAGATTGAAACCTATTAAAAAATAATGAAGAAGTATCTTGATATTTGATTACACCCATAGATAAAAGTTTGACTTTGCGCATTTTAAGTGTATGCCACAGTTGATTAAAGGAAGGAGAGGTCTCATAGATAACACTCTCTTATAATGGTGGTAAGAGGCTTTACACAAAAAGATCTTATAGTTCCAAATCAACAAACACAATGGTCATCTTAAGTAGATTATTATTATAACATAGTACATAGTTCACTACATGTTGATTAGACCGTTATTTAATTTGAGCCAATTTTCATAAGATATCTTATTTTTATATTGAATGAAAAGTGAGTAGTAAAATCATCGACTAAATACATGAAATAAGTTACCCAATGAACAGGTAGATCATAAAACTAATGCATGGCACAATCTCGAAGACTCTAGTGAATAACTTAGCAAACAATATATGATCATCTGCATAATCTACACATGCCACATGAAAATCTTAGAGATTCTCTTGAGGGTCATTGTGGTCATTGAAAATGGGTAGCTTAGGGGTGAAAATTTTTAGAGGAAGTGGATATGCAGAAATGGCGGGTGAAGAAAGAGTGTGAAGGAGTAAAGAGGAGTCAATAGATGGAAAGGTATGCGAAGTATCTAACTGAAATTGATGGATATGAACTTGTAGATCCTAATATAATAAATATAAGTCATGAGTGATGAAAGAGGAACCAGGTTGTGCATTATTAAAATTAGGGTGTAGGAGGGGAGTGCTAGAAATAGGGGTGGAATTAGGAATGTTTAGAGGTTGGGTGGAGGCCATGACAATTGAAGAAGAACCTACAAGAGGTATAGAATCTACATCTTGTGTAACATCCCCATTTTAAGATACTAGAACCAGGGGAAAAAAAAAATTGATAACGTTCTCTGTTATGAATTATAAAATTCAAACACACATTCCAGTTTTAATAATTATTCTCTGCCCAAACAACACAGTTTGGAACACACAATTTCCTTTTAAAACTAATGTTCCCTGTTCGCATATTTACAATATGGAACACACATTCAATGTCATTCAATCCTATAACAGATTCTATATGCTGTTGTAAATGACTCGAGGAACTGCCGATCTTCCATTTTCATGGCTCGGAGTTTCAACGATCCTTCATTTCATGACTCGGCAACAACCGATCCTTCATGTTCGTTTATGCATAGTATATTATATATACCAGTTCTCTTAACCGTTTCCGGTTATCGAAGTGATCCATTTAAGAAGCCTATCTGAATATCTGTTACTGATATTCATCTGACATCCTGCATCTTAAATTAAGTGATAAGGACAACGCAACCAACACTTGCGATACTTTGGCCAAAGATTTTCACATGCTTTGCATGATCATATTCCTGGATGTGATACACATCAATGGAATACGTCCTTCACTTCACTTCACCTGTTATCTAGAATGGTCTTTCCTGGTTCCTACCAGTCCTCTCGATTTAAGATCAGTTTTAAACTTTCAATTTCTAACTAGCAATATGAACAAATATAGGAAGGCACTCCTGGTAACTAAAGATACGCAGACATGCGGTGTCGTTCCCCACGACTCCGTGTGTCTAGTTATCTTTAGTATCCCGAGTCACTCCGTATACCTGATCATACTCCTATCCCCTGCCAAGAACTTCACATTCAGCCTATGTATTCTTGATGTTTTAATTCGGGAGGGCATTGTAATATGTCAGCTATAACATTGTGTCGTCATGAAGACCCCGTCTTCATGAAGACACCTTGCTGTAGCTGGCGTATGTCAATGTCCTACGGAATCCTTCCATCGAGAGTACACATCCTGCTCAAGTGATTTGGATATGATCTTAGTATTTAAAAATCAACTCTCAGCAACCATGTTGATCCCTTTATCCTCGTTCCCGTTACAGTTGTATATAGCTAAGAGAGACTAAATCCATCTTCTAGCTTGCTATGCATCTTCTTCGTACCGAAGGGTTGCATTTTCTCTACTTGGTTCTCTTCTTAATCATTGGATTAAGCAGCCTGTTACCGACGGATGTGATAAGTTTAACCTATTAAACTTAACCAAGATTTTCCCAACTGTAACTAAATTCAGAATTCTAGCTTATTAGACGTCATTTAAACGAGGTCTAATTCCCAATAAATGTATTCATTTATTCTCCTTAACATTACATAGTTAAGGTCCATTAGTTAGGGATATACTTATCCCCTACCCTTTATTCTGAAATTAACATACGAGGTCATTAATGGAGTTCGAAAGCGAAGTTCAATTACTCCGAAGTTAATTGATATTCCTTAGCTTCCAAGCTAATCCTGAATACCTATCAGTTATGGAATCATATTCTTCCTAATCCTTTTTAATGTCAATTAAGAATTCATCTTTACCCAAGTATGATCTAATTGCACATTTCAACTTAAAGTTGTAATAAGGTAAGAATAGATATCAATTCCCATTTAGCATCCATCCACGGACAATTAAATAAATCCAAATCAGGAATAACATTATGTTTCCAATTTAATCATCAATATCAACTGATATAGTCATTAAAATATCACACTTGTATTTGTATTCATCAATTCATGTCATAATCCATACATTTTCCAATCCCACTGAATGGGCATTGTTTACATAAAACATCATTACAACTCATAGATGGAAGAATATACTTTCTTCTTTTCTTAATTCCTCGAAGAGGAATAAAAGTAAACAAATACAATTCATCTTCAACCAATCAAGAAGCATCAAAAAACAGCCATGTCTTCATTCTAATCAAATTCCATCTGCAAAATTATTTGCATGGGTCAGTTCAATGAACTGAGAATATCAAGCACTTGTCATTAAAATGAAGTGCTTCAATTAACTGTCTCAATAAAAGAACCCTGCTTTTATGAAACGACAGTAAGACATCAATCAAGAAATAGGCACCAAAGAATGATCAGCATAACAACTGAACCATCAAAATACCATCACAATCAGCCAAAGAACTGCTGTCCCATTTTCCACATAACCGTTACAAGTTCCAAATTACAATATTTGTAAGGTTAGGAATACAAGTAACATCTTGCTGATATAAATTACTTGTTATCCTTTCCACACCTTTCATTAATAATAAATGCAAAGGTTAAAACTAATTGAAACGTAAACCCATTACTTTCATTACCTCCTACTTTGTCTCAAATGCATGATGTTTAATTGAATTTGAAATTCAAGGAACTGATAATTCTACCAAATTTAGACAATTATTAGTCTATTGTACAGTTGTCTTAAAACGTTGTTTTTAAGAGTGAATCTGTTTTTGGTATGAACTTATGAATGAAAGGACAATAACTGAACTTTGTCCTAGGAACTCCTTGATTTGTTTAATCTGATCATCGGGACGATGATTCTTTAAGGAGGGAAGAATGTAACACTCTGATTTTGTAAGTTATCTTGGTGAATATTTTTCATACTATTATAACTGCTGAAATGAAGGCAAACATGTTAAGATATATTCTGATCTTAAGAGAATGTGTTGCTAACTTGGATTCTTGCATGCTGTAATTTATTGCATAGGATAGCAGTTATTGTGCTTGTGTGTTTGCTGATGTGACGACAAATTGTCGTATACTTGCTAAAATATCTTTGCTTTGATTGACAACACACCTTGAATCAATTTCATTGATCCAAAGTATGTTGTGGTCTTCTTGTGATTTCTGTGTCGATTTACTCTTTAACCGAACCTGAGGATGATATAAATGTGCAGCGCCTGATTGCAGGTATGAGTAGCTGGCACATAAATGCCAACGACAAAGGTTTGATTCTTGAACCTTGTACTGTCAAACTTAAGACCTCGTGAGACAGGAAGCGTCTGGACATGGGTGGCTTTGGCATGTGAAACAAAGGATGAAACGTCCTGCACAGCATTGACGTGAGTGTCAGTTGGAAGACTGGGTGAAGGTTGGTTAGTGTTAGTGGTTAGAAGGAATTAAATCCTAAGTTCTAATATACATCCTAAGCTAATCCTAACCTAAAGGGTGCGCGCAGACCCTTAGAGGGAGAGGATAAGGATGAAGGGGTATTCAATGGCATTAAATGAGAGTCCATACATGGACAGCGCCAGTTTGGCGGGGCGGGTAAGTGGCGGAGGTATTTAGTTGGACATGGAGCTAAATTTGGTTTTGCATGTGAAATTCAAAATTTGGAATTCGCCAACTCAAGTTGGCAGTGGCATGGAAATTTGGAAAAGGCAGAGCCTTTAATGCATTAAATTTTCTTGGTCCTCGCGACCAGCTCACCTTGGAAGGCATAGGAGGGAAATGTTGATTGTTATTGTGTCAATTTGGATTTGGTGAAGTTGCTCTGCATTTGGTTTTTTTGTTTGGTTCAATTGAACCAGTTTCGTTGGATTTATCACTGTTCTTGGGAGATTTGGAGGCTGTTGCTGAGCCTGAAGAGGAAAGGAATTGTTGGAAAGCTCGTGCTGTTGCCGAGGAAGGAAATATCTTCGATAACGTAGTTTTCTTCGAGTTTTGGAAAAGAAATTGCAGGCATGTTAAGCCCTTCTCTTTAAAAATACTTGCTTTGTTTAAACGTCTCATTAAAACAACCCTGCTCTTGGGTTTTGGGCTTATGTGATTGTTGTTGTGTTGATACGATTTGGATCTCATTGATTCTTGCTGTCATTTTTGGAAATGATAGGTAAAATCATCTCTGGTTGCTGTGTTTAACTGTCTTTGCATTTCTTTGAATGGAATACCTCCATGTTGTGCTGGTTGTTGACGTTAAATGGAAATTCGAAATGGGTTTTTCTCTGTAAAATGTTAAATGGGAACTGTGCAGGCAGTGTGGGTTGTTTTATTGTTGTGCGATTGTTCTTTTGTCATATGAACTTTTGTGATAAGATTGTATAGGTTGTGCGAGCGGCTTGATGTCGTTTCTATACTGAAGTTTTCTTAAAAGAAATAAGACCTTTCTTTTTTTCTTTCTGTTGTTTCGGGATTAAAAGGGAATAGCATTTCTTTTTGAACTTTAAGGGATGGGTTTTAGAGTTTTATCTGAGCAATGCGAGCTCGGTTAGAAGGATATGCCAGTAATACAATTGTTGTTGTGCTTCTTCTTTTATGTAAATGGACGAATATGATTTTGAGTATTCGTGAAAGCTAGAAAAGAAATTGTTTTCTCTTCTGAACATATGAATGATTACAGTCCTTCTTGCTATGATGAAAGGTTGGTTGTGTTGTGTTGTATGGAAATGACTTGATCATACGGCTCGACTGTAGTCATGAAAATGAGCTTGACTTGTATTCTGTGCTTTAAATAAATCATGTTGAATCTTCTGAAGGGATTAGATGATTTGTTGTGTTTCATTAATGTTGTTCGACCTTTTAGTTCTGACTGTCTTTGTGAAAACACATTTTACTTGGATTGCTGTACAAAGAAGGAAATGCTTGGGAAGTTGTCTTGCTGTTGGACCTGTTTTGATTATACTTTGTTGTGCATCTGATATTCTATGCGGGTTTTTAATAATAAGGGTATTATTGGATGAAAAATCGCATTTTTGAGTTCTGTACATCATTGTGAATAGAAAAATGGATTCGGGTAGAATCATTTATTGGTAAGGAATTCTTCTTCTGTCTACTGTTTTGATTTGGTAAAATCAGTAGTCAGGTGGTTATTGAACTTTACCAGTTCAGTCGGTAGAGAGGACAGTGGCATTTAAATTGTTTAGAGTCTTTGGTTTTACGTACAAATGAAATAATTGAATGTTTCTTGTGGTCTCTGATTTTGCACAGTTATTTAGAAGAAATGAAACCGGCATGAATAATTCTTAGTGAGTTGAAGAAAATGGTTGTTTTCTTATTTGAATAGTTAAAGAACGAATTCTTCTCTTTAGCTGTCTGAGTTCTGGAAATAGCATTGAAGTTTTACTGTGCATTATGATTGGACTTGTTGTAGGTAACAACAATGAATAAATTTTATTTTGAACGGAATGCATTCATAGAATTAGAAAATCACGTGAATAATTGATTGCATGATTGTATAACTGTTTATCTGGTTTACCATACAGTGAAAGAATTATGGTTTCTTCTAGTACGGTAAATATATAGTATGCATCCTTGTACTATTTGATCTATGATAAATACGATGATGTACTAACCTGTTTTGGATATGCATATGAGCCTGATTTAAATGAAGTATTGATAAGGACGATAAATTCTTCCTTGTTTTCATTTAAAGCTGATTATGAATGAAATTACTCTTGCTGCCGGAAAGTGAATTCCGAATGGATTTTGTAAGTTTCACTCTGAACTGTTATCTTGATTGTGTCTCGTTTGGATTCAATTTTGGGACAGTCATGAGGAAAGAAATAGGGATATGGATGAATGACTTGGAAAAATGATCTTTTCTTCTTTCATTCAGTTGGAAATTTGTAATTCGTTAATAATGAATCTTGTAGTGCTTAGATATGAGCAACTATCTGCATTGTTGTTCGCTTTCTCGTCTGTGCTTGATTGCTTGGAATCTAATATGATGCATGAACTGAAAGGAAAGTAATGGGTTTACGTTTCAGTTAGTTTTAACCTTTGCATTTATTATTAATGAAAGGTGTGGAAAGGATAACAGTAATTTATATCAGCAGTATGCTACTTGTATTCCTAACCTTACAAATATTGTAATTTGGAACTTGTAACGGTTATGTGGAAAATGGGACAGCAGTTCTTTGGCTGATTGTGATGGTATTTTGATGGTTCAGTTGTTATGCTGATCATTCTTTGGTGCCTATTTCTTGATTGATGTCTTACTGTCATTTCATAAAAGCAGGGTTCTTTTATTGAGACAATTAATTGAAGCACCTCATTTTAATGACAAGTGCTTAATATGCTCAGTTCATTGAACTGACCCGTGCAAATAATTTTGCAGATGGAATTTGATTAGAATGAAGACATGGTTGTTTTCTGATGCTTCTTGATTGGTTGAAGATGAATTGTATTTGTTTACTTTTATTCCTCTTCGAGGAATTGTAAAAAGAAGAAAGTATATTCTTCTATCTATGAGTTGTAATGATGTTTTATGTAAACAATGCCCATTCAGTTGGATTGGCAAATGTATGGATTATGACATGAATTGATGAATACAAATACAAGTGTGATATTTTAATGACTATATCAGTTGATATTGATGATTAAATTGGAAACATAATGTTATTCCTGATTTGGATTTATTTAATTGTCCGTGGATGGATGCTAAATGGGAATTGATATCTATTCTTACCTTATTACAACTTTAAGTTGAAATGTGCAATTAGATCATACTTGGGTAAAGATGAATTCTTAATTGACATTAAAAAGGGTTAGGAAGAATATGATTCCATAACTGATAGGTATTCAGGATTAGCTTGGAAGCTAAGGAATATCAATTAACTTCGGAGTAATCGAACTTCACTTTCGAACTCCATTAATGACCTCGTATGTTAATTTCAGAATAAAGGGTAGGGGATAAGTATATCCCTAACTAATGGACCTTAACTATGTAATGTTAAGGAGAATAAATGAATACATTTATTGGGAATTAGACCTCGTTTAAATGACGTCTAATAAGCTAGAATTCTGAATTTAGTTACAGTTGGGAAAATCTTGGTTAAGTTTAATAGGTTAAACTTATCACATCCGTCGGTAACGGGCTGCTTAATCCAATGATTAAGAAGAGAACCAAGTAGAGAAAATGCAACCCTTCTACATTTAAAGAATATGCATAGCAAGCTAAAGGACGGATTTAGTCTCTCTTAGCTATATACAACTGTAACGGGAACGAGGATAAAGGGATCAGCATGGTTGCTGAAAGTTGATTTTAAAATATTAAGATCATATCCAAATCACTTGAGCAGGATGTGTACTCTCGATGGGAGGATTCCGTAGGACATTGACATACGCCCGGCTACTGACAAAGAAGGTGTCTTCATGAAGACGGGGTATTCATGACGACACAATGTTATAGCCGACATATTACAATGCCCTCCCGAATTAAAACATTAAGAATACATAGGCTGAATGTGAAGTTCTTGGCGAGGGATAGGAGTATGATCAAGTATATGGAGTGACTACAGGATACTAAAGATGACTAGACACATAGAGTCGTGGGGAATGACACCGCATGTCTACGTATCTTTAGTTACCAGGAGTGCCTTCCTATATTTGTTCATATTGCTAGTCGAAATTGAAAGTTTATAATTGATCTTAAAGCGAGAGGACTAGTAGGAACCAGGAAAGACCATTCTAGATAACAGGTGAAGTGAAGTGAAGGACATATTCCATTTATGTGTATCACATCCAGGAATATGATCATGCAAAGCATGTGAAAATATTTGGCCAAAGTATTGCAAGTGCTAGTTGCGTTGTCCTTATCACTCAATTTAAGATGCGGGATGTCGAGATGAATATCGATATGAGATATTCGAGATAGGCTTCTTAAATGGATCATTTTGATAACCGGAAATGGTTAAGAGAACTGGTATATATAATATACTATGCATAAATGAACATGAAGGATCGATTGTTGCGAATCATGAAATGAAGGATCGTTGAAACTCCGAGCCATGAAAATGGAAGATTGGCGCCCTCGACTCATTTACAGAGCATATAGAATCATTATAGGATTGAATGGCATTGAATGTGTTTTCCATATTGTAAATATGTGAACAGGGAACATTAGTTTTAAAAGGAAATTGTGTGTTCCAAATCTGTGTTGTTTGGGCAGAGAATAATTATTAAAATTGGAACGTGTGTTTGAATTTTTTAATTCATAACAGAGAACATTATCAAAAAAAAAAAAATTCCCTTGTTCTCATATCTTAAAATGGGGATGTTATGAATTTACGTATCCCGAACTTCTCATCGGCTTGCATGGCTATGCGGCACATACTTAAGGAGTTTAGTAAACCCTTCCCAAAGATTCCGTCACCGAACACCTTCCTTGCGACCGATTACTGAAATTCAGTCATTTTCCTATCAAAATAGAGTTGAGGCAGCCATCGTTGCCTAAAATAACCCTTAAATTGATCCCAAGTTATGTCTGATTCGACAATATTCAGTTCAACCTTACGGTTGTCCCACCATGATGATGCTTCATGAGAAAGCTGATATGCTCCCCATATCACTTTAGTCTCTTCGAAGAAGTTTCTTATTGCAAAGTATTTCTCCATTTCACTGAGCCAGTTCTCAGCTCCGTCCCCAAGGGTTGTTCCATCAAACTTTGGAGGACTTATTCTCTTTATATCATTTGTAAGTTCAGCTACTAATCTTGCCCTTTTATTTTCAGGGGGATTAGGAGCAATTACATTATTGTCATCAACACCCGGATTCCCTCCGTTGATGTTGTCCACAAGAGGCAGCTGATCATTTATTTCAGCTTCATCCTCCTCCTCTTCATTTCCCATGGACTGCTGTTCCAGAACAGTCAAACGATCCCTCGTATCAAGTAGGGCAGCAAGGATTTCATCCAGCTTTTGAGCAATTCTTTGCTTCTCCACCCTGTAACGGGTTATTCGCAGCATTCCCTCTTGTTCTGACCATTTTCTATTCAATAAGAAAATGTAAACCTTATTAATATCGTGGACTCATTAGGTCCAAGAGTTGCAACCTTCAGCTTTGATACCAAGATGTAACATCCCCATTTTAAGATACTAGAACAAGGGAAAATAAAATAAAATTTGATAACGTTCTCTGTTATGAATTATAAAATTCAAACACACGTTCAAGTTTTAATAATTGTTCTCTGCCCAAACAACACAGTTTGGAACACACAATTTCCTTTTAAAACTAATTTTCCCTGTTCACATATTTACAATATGGAACACACATTCAATGCCATTCAATCCTATAACAGATTCTATATGCTGCTATAAATGACTCGAGGAACTGCCGATCTTCCATTTTCATGGCTCGGAGTTTCAACGATCCTTCATTTCATGACTCGGCAACAACCGATCCTTCATGTTCGTTTATGCATAGTATATTATATATACCAGTTCTCTTAACCGTTTCTGGTTATCGAAGTGATCCATTTAAGAAGCCTATCTGAATATCTGTTACTGATATTCATCTGACATCCTGCATCTTAAATTAAGTGATAAGGACAATGCAACCAGCACTTGCGATACTTTGGCCAAAGATTTTCACATGCTTTGCATGATCATATTCCTGGATGTGATACACATCAATGGAATACGTCCTTCACTTCACTTCACCTGTTATCTAGAATGGTCTTTCTTAGTTCCTACTAGTCCTCTCAGTTTAAGATCAATCTTAAACTTTCAATTTCTAACTAGCAATATGAACAAATATAGGAAGGCACTCCTCAGGTAACTAAAGATACGTAGACATGCGGTGTCATTCCCCATGACTCCGTGTGTCTAGTTATCTTTAGTATCCCGAGTCACTCCGTATACCTAATCATACTCCTATCCCCTGCCAAGAACTTCACATTCATCCTATGTATTCTTAATGTTTTAATTCGGGAGGGCATTGTAATATGTCGGTTATAACATTGTGTCATCATGAAGACACCTTTGTCTTCATGAAGACACTTCATGAAGACACCTATGTCAATGTCCTACGGAATCCTTCCATCGAGTACACATCCTGCTCAAGTGATTTGGATATGATCTTAGTATTTAAAAATCAACTTTCAGCAACCATGCTGATCCCTTTATCCTCGTTCCCGTTACAGTTGTATATAGCTAAGAGAGACTAAATCCGTCTTCTAGCTTGCTATGCATCTTCTTCGTACCGAAGGGTTGCATTTTCTCTACTTGGTTCTCTTCTTAATCATTGGATTAAGCAGCCCATTACCGACGGATGTGATAAGTTTAACCTATTAAACTTAACCAAGATTTTCCCAACTATAACTAAATTCAGAATTCTAGCTTATTAGACGTCATTTAAATGAGGTCTAATTCCCAATAAATGTATTCATTTATTCTCCTTAACATTACATAGTTAAGGTCCATTAGTTAGGGATATACTTATCCCCTACCCTTTATTCTAAAATTAGAAATACGAGGTCATTAATGGAGTTCGAAAGCGAAGTTTGATTACTCCAAGTTAATTGATATTCCTTAGCTTCCAAGCTAATCCTAAATACCTATCATTATGGAATCATATTCTTCCTAACCCTTTTTAATGTCAATTAAGAATTCATCTTTACCCAAGTATGTTCTAATTGCACATTTCAACTTAAAGTTGTAATAAGGTAAGAATAGATATCAATTCCCATTTAGCATCCATCCACGGACAATTAAATAAATCCAAATCGGGAATAACATTATGTTTCCAATTTAATAATCAATATCAACTAATATAGTCATTAAAATATCACACTTGTATTTGTATTCATCAATTCATGTCATAATCCATACATTTGCCAATCCCACTGAATGGGCATTGTTTACATAAAACATCATTACAACTCATAGATGGAAGAATATACTTTCTTCTTTTCTTAATTCCTCGAAGAGGAATAAAAGTAAACAAATACAATTCATCTTCAACCAATCAAGAAGCATCAGAAAACAACCATGTCTTCATTCTAATCAAATTCCATCTGTAAAATTATTTGCACGGGTCAGTTCAATGAACTGAGCATATTAAGCACTTGTCATTAAAATGAGGTGCTTCAATTAACTGTCTCAATAAAAGAACCCTGCTTTTATGAAACGACAGTAAGACATCAATCAAGAAATAGGCACCAAAGAATGATCAGCATAACAACTGAACCATCAAAATACCATCACAATCAGCCAAAGAACTGTTGTCCCATTTTCCACATAACCGTTACAAGTTCCAAATTACAATATTTGTAAGGTTAGGAATACAAGTAGCATACTGCTGATATAAAATATTGTTATCCTTTCCACACCTTTCATTAATAATAAATGCAAAGGTTAAAACTAACTGAAACGTAAACCCATTACTTTCCTTTCAGTTCATGCATCATATTAGATTCCAAGCAATCAAGCACAGATGAGAAAGCGAACAGCAATGCAGATAGTTGCTCATATCTAAGCACTACAAGATTCATTATTAACGAATTACAGATTTCCAACTGAATGAAAGAAGAAAAGATCATTTTTCCAAGTCATTCATCCATATCCCTATTTCTTTCCTCATGATTGTCCCAAAATTGAATCCAAACGAGACACAATCAAGATAACAGTTCAGAGTGAAACTTACAAAATCCATTCAGAATTCACTTTCCGGCAGCAAGAGTAATTTCATTCATAATCAGCTTTAAATGAAAACAAGGAAGAATTTATCGTCCTTATCAATACTTCATTTAAATCAGGCTCATATGCATATCCAAAACAGGTTAGTACATCATCGTATTTATCATAGATCAAATAGTACAAGGATGCATACTATATATTTACCGTACTAGAAGAAACCATAATTCTTTCACTGTATGGTAAACCAGATAAACAGTTATACAATCATGCAATCAATTATTCACGTGATTTTCTAATTCTATGAACGCATTCCGTTCAAAATAAAATTTATTCATTGTTGTTACCTACAGCAAGTCCAATCATAATGCACAGTAAAACTTCAATGCTATTTCCAGAACTCAGACAACTAAAGAGAAGAATTCGTTCTTTAACTATTCAAATAAGAAAACAACCATTTTCTTCAACTCACTAAGAATTATTCATGCCGGTTTCATTTCTTCTAAATAACTGTGCAAAATCAGAGACCACAAGAAACATTCAATTATTTCATTTGTACAGAAAACTCAGCACTCAGAAACAATTTAAATGCCACTGTCCTCTCTACCGACTGAACTGGTAAAGTTCAATAACCACCTGACTACTGATTTTACCAAATCAAAACAACAGACAGAAGAAGAATTCCTTACCAATAAATGATTCTACCCGAATCCATTTTTCTATTCACAATGATGTACAGAACTCAAAAATGTGATTTTTCATCCAATAATACCCTTATTATTAAAAACCCGCATAGAATATCAGATGCACAACAAAGTATAATCAAAACAGGTCCAACAGCAAGACAACTTCCCAAGCATTTCCTTCTTTGTACAGCAATCCAAGTAAAATGTGTTTTGGGTCGAACAACATTAATGAAACACAACAAATCATCTAATCCCTTCAACGAAGATTCAACATGATTTATTTAAAGCAAAAATACAAGTCAAGCTCGTTTTCACGACTACAGTCCGAGCCGTATGATCAAGTCGTTTCCATACAACACAACACAACCAACCTTTCATCACAGCAAGAAGGACTGTAATCATTCATATGTTCAGAAGAGAAAACAATTTCTTTTCCAGCTTTCACGAATACTCAAAATCATATTCGTCCATTTACATAAAAGAAGAAGTACAACAACAATTGTATTACTAGGCATATCCTTCTAACCGAGCTCGCATTGCTCAGATAAAACTCTAAAACCCATCCCTTAAAGTTCAAAAAGAAATGCTATTCCCTTTTAATCCTGAAACAGCAGAAAGAAAAAGAAAGGTCTTATTTCTTTTAAGAAAACTTCAGTATAGAAACGACATCAAGCCGCTCGCACAACCTATACAATCTTATCACAAAAGTTCATATGACAAAAGAACAATCACACAGCAATAAAACAACCCACACTGCCTGCACAGTTCCCATTTAACATTTTACAGAGAAAAACCCATTTCGAATTTCCATTTAACGTCAACAACCAGCACAACATGGAGGTATTCCATTCAAAGAAATGCAAAGACAGTTAAACACAGCAACCAGAGACGATTTTACCTATCATTTCCAAAATGACAGCCCGATAATAATCGACGCGATCCAAATAAATATCAACACAAAACAATCACATAAACCCAAAACCCAAGAGCAGGGTTGTTTTAATGAGACGTTTAAACAAAGCAAGTATTTTTAAAGAGAAGGGCTTAACATGCCTGCAATTTCTTTTCCAAAACTCGAAGAAAACTACGTTTGCCGAAGATATTTCCTTCCTCGCGACAGCACGAGCTTTCCAACAATTCCTTTCCTCTTCAGGCTCAGCAACAGCCTCCAAATCTCCCAAGAACAGTGATAAATCCAAAGAAACTGGTTCGACTGAACCAAACAAAAAAACCAAATGCAGAGCAACTTCACCAAATCCAAATCGACACAATAACAATCAACATTTCCCTCCTACGCCTTCCAAGGCGAGCTGGTCGCGAGGACCAAGAACATTTAATGCATTAAAGGCTCTGCCTTTTTCCAAATTTCCACGCCACTGCCAACTTGAGTTGGCGAATTCCAAATTTTGAATTTCACATGCAAAACCAAATTTAGCTCCATGTCCAACTAAATACCTCCGCCACTTACCTGCCCCCGCCAAACTGGCGCTGTCCACGTATGGACTCTCATTTAATGCCATTGAATACCCCTTCATCCTTATCCTCTCCCTCCAAGGGTCTGCGTGCCCCCTTTAGGTTAGGATTAGTTTAGGATGTATATTAGAACTTAGGATTTAATTCCTTCTAACCACTAACACTAACCAACCTTCACCCAGTCTTCCAACTGACACTCACGTCAATGTTGTGCAGGACGTTTCGTCCTTTGTTTCACATGCCAAAGCCACCCATGTCCAGACGCTTCCTGTCTCACGAGGTCTTAAGTTCGACAGTACAGGGTTCAAGAATCGAACCTTTGTCATTGGCATTTACGTGCCAGCTACTCATACCTGCAATCAGGCGCTGCACATTTATATCATCCTCAGGTTCGGTTAAAGAGTAAATCGACACAGAAATCACAAGAAGACCACAGCATACTTTGGATCAATGAAATTGATTCAAGGTGTGTTGTCAATCAGCAAAGAGAGTTTAGCAAGTATACGACAATTTGTCGTCACATCAGCAAACACACAAGCACAATAACTGCTTTGTCCTATGCAATAAATTACAGCATGCAAGAATCCAAGTTAGCAACACATTCTCTTAAGATCAGAATATATCTTAACATGTTTGCCTTCATTTCAGCAGTTATAATAGTATGAAAAATATTCACCAAGATAACTTACAAAATCAGAGTGTTACATCTTGAGAGTGTTGAAAAATAAGTAAAGAATTAAGAATATGTGGAATATGCAAAGGATTGGTATAAAAACTTGATGAAAAGTAGTTATCTTGTCTAATTGTTCTTGATCAACATTTTTATCCTCATCATAAGATTGTTCATTATGAAATGTTTCAATGTCCTTAAGAGGAACATTATCAATAAATTGTTTTAAAATGTGTGCTAGAAAGATATATCATGAAACATTGAGAGTAAAAGCTTAATATGGTGAGGTTATTTTCAAATTTATACCCACAAAATTTGAGTATGAACCATGGAACTAGAGTGCATCGTAGGGTAATGGTGATACAAATTGTGTATCACTGAGTATAAGAGTGACTAGATGCAATAAAAAAGTGTAATGTGTATGTGTAGATACTAGAAATAATTAGAAATGATTAAGGGGGTAGGAAAGCATGATGATCCCAAGTGTGATGAGGATAGAAGGCTATTAAATGATAGTGAAGTGCAACGGCCCTCCACTAAATGTTTGAGGAGATAAAGGCGTGTGACAATGCTCTAAGATCGGTGGTGTATGAGAATAATGATGTACATGTGAAGGAAACTTATATGGTGAAAGAGGTGGTGAAAACCTATGTGAAATAGACCTATGAGGTGAAGGAGGTGGTGAATACCTATGTGAAGGGGTTTCTGAGTAGGACATGTGCAAATAGGAGAACTAGGTGCAAAATATGCCTTAGATATGAGAGGTCAAATAGATATAGAATCTGAAGTGAGTGGAAGAATTTCATAAAGAGGAGATAGAGAAATGGTTTTCATGGTGGAAATTTTGGAAGCACAAGGGGCTGAGAGGGTGGGTGAATCAGTTCTACAATTAATTTTCCTTCATTTACAAAACCATACATTCATCAATTCGATTGTTCATACAAAATTCATAACCATGTGTGCATATTAAGATATTCAACATCAACCACAAGAGAAAAACAAAGTAATCAACACAAGAACAACATATCTAAGTGGGAAACCCTCATATGGAAGAAAAAAACTAAGACTTTGCTTATATTACACAACTAAAAGTGATTTAGTGAAGCACCAAATTCACAAGGAGCACCAACCCTTAATTTAGTGAAACGCCAACTCCACAAGGAGGATACAACTCCACAAGGAGGATACAACTCCATAGGATGAAAAAGAACTAACTCAACCACCTAAATATGTTATATATCTGATAATTATGTTTCCATAATTGATGGATATCACTAATTAGGTTCACAAACCCTAGCTCAAACACTAGGGCATCATACTCTCATAATCTTGCTCTTTCTTCACTTGTCCTTGCTCTAACCTCTTACTATCATGTTTTCAATAATTCCTCAACATATAATTCTATTCCTTAGTCTTCAAATCATCCACACATGCCTTAAAATCACTCTCCTCTAGGTTGCACACCTTTGCACACAAAAACTTTCTTGCGAAGCACCCAAAACAATGCTTTTATAAGATCCTTATGATTTGAAATTAAAAAAAAACTCTTTCCATCCTTTGGATAGAACCATACATAAAGGAAACATCCCAAATTTTATTTTCAACAGTCACAAGTGACCCAAGTAGGCCACTACTAGCTAAAAACCTCATTAAATGTGTCACAAATGGCTCAAAACCGCATGGGCACAATCTTAAAATTACCACTACATCAAAACCATACATAGTAATGACCCATAAAAATTTAAAATCATTAAAGTATCATTTAACATTCATAAATTATTGAAATTTATCTCAACCAATCAAATTATTTCATTTAATGGGCCCAGTGCACTTTGCAAATCTCAAAATTGTTGTTTCCTACACCCTTCAACACCCTGAAATCTTCATTATACAACCAAATCACTTATAATCAATGAAACCATGTCATGTGACATATTTTTGGAATTCAAAAACCTATATAAACTTCTAATAAATTTATAAGCCTTGAATCAATCACCCGCACAAACCAAAGTCACTTTTGTCTTCACCTAATCAACTTTGCCCAAAATTATGTTTTCAAAGGTTAGCTCATAAAAAAATTTATACAAACATTAAATACCTCCAAATATATTATTTGAATGAAAACATAATATTTATTCACATAACATGTGATATAAAGCATCACCCAATCCATCTCATGCTTCAAACAACTCCAAACTTACACCAAAACACATCTTATCCTACACAGGTAAAAATATTCCTATGCCAATAATGAACTAGAAACCATATCAAATGACCTCATCATGAAGAAAAAATTACATAAGTGGAAATTTATCTGAATCTTATTTCCAATGCAACTTGAATCATCTTAAAATTTCACATGTAGCTCATGTTATGGTCATTTTATTGATTCTTTGCTTTTGAGGCCTCAAAACTACCCTTTGACCAGTCAACCTGAATGGACCTCAATTGACCATGTACCTGCATGAACATGTCCTAAAACCTCCATGTAAATCAATATAATCTCACATACATTCCATAACATCAATTTAGCTCATACCTATTTTGGACAACCTTGTCCCAAAACCTTCTTCTTCGAAACGGCTTGTTTAAGTGGGGCCCACTCATCACCATGACCACAACCATAAATTTATGGAAATATAAGAGAGTCATATACAACATAAAATCATAAATTTTTATGAATAAATCAAAATTGGGTCACTATACCTCTCTTTCTACAAATTGCTCCTAGTTAGGGTTTAACTAGGGTTTTAGACCACTTTATCTTATTAACATTCATTCATAAAAAATGACGATGAACTGAACTCATTATTTTTGTTAAACCTTATATAATCATTATATAAACATCCCTAAAATCCAAATTTTACCATAAAAATTACACAATTCATAGTGAGCATCTGAAGTTGCAATTCAAGCTAGAATTACACTGGATTTTGACCTTGTCTCACTAAAACTGACATAACTTGTAAAATTATCATCATGATAACCTAAAATGTTTCCTAAAGCACCATGAAACATCCTAAAAACATCTCAAATCATTATAATGTCATAAAAATACTTCAAACTCTCCATCCTATCTCATTTTCATAGTAACTCCTTGAGATTTCTCACTATAGAAGCTAGGGTCAACTTTGAAATAATGTCATACCTTGATATTTCTAAGTGTAAGCATCCATGAGATTATATAGCTCCAAGAATAATTCTCATAATGCCAAACAAACATGTTTGTTCCAAATGAGCATCTGTAACATATCCAATCACCTGTATCTACACCATGCCAATACTATGAGTGTTTAAACACTCTTTAAACCTCTTACCCATCATTTCAACATGATTCTCAAGCATCTAAGAAGCTCCTACCATCATGTAATATCACCTAGCCACCTAAATAGGCTTGCAAGAGCAAGCAATCCTCATTGAATCTCACAACATCACCATAAACACATTTAAAATAGTGTGTCAACATCACATATATCATCATATGACCCTAATACATCATCCAATTTATCATTAATGTGGTTTTTCATCAATGAAAACACCTAATAGGACCACATGCCAACAATCTCCCCCTTTTTCATTGATGGAAAACTACCTAAACTTCTCCCCCTTTTTACATTAATGACAAAGGCATACCTATAGAAGCATATTCTTCACCTACCTCAACTTTATAACATCAATTTTGGTTAGAAACATCAACCAAAGATCTCAAATTAGCTCAAAATCTTGAAAATTACCTCAAGAACTGATTTTTTCTTCATTTCAAGCATGCAAACACCATGTTTCTCTTGATCCAAACATCTACAACATCTAAAGATCATCAATTAATAATAAATAATCATAATTATACCTTGTTGGGAGTAAAAACACCATTATACTCCTAAGCATGCAAAAACAAGCATTTCCTCCTTATCCCTTCTTTTAGCCTTCATGGAAACAGTGTAGCTAGGAAAATTTTGAAGCATAAACATCATGAACATGCCAACAATGTCAAAATGGGTATAACATATCATCACATCACCTTCCTTGACCATTAACCACCTTTTATAGGATTAGACTTGTCAGGATGAGGGGTGAAAAGGTATATTTACCAACTAAATTAAATGTTAGGTTAACATACATTAATAAGTGGAAATATAAATGTGCACACCATAATAAAAGTAAATAACAACATAAAAAAATTACACAATGACACCATATGTAACGTGGAAAACCCATAAATGGGTAAAAAACCATGGAAGAATAATCCACTATAGAGAAACATTTTACAACAACTCCTCCCTCACTTCTACTCCATGTATTTACCTGTAATCCAAATTATTCACGTGATCTAATGAATATGACCTACAATCATATTTAAATAACCTGAAGGGTTATGTCCATATTAAGTGATGGGGCACACCCCGATTTAATAAATAGTTAATTAATAACTAACAAACCTAATCTAAAGTTTATATTTAAATAATAAGAATATAAATTATTCTATATTATTTAACTATAAAGTAAACATTATGATGCACTTAATATTATAGTTATAACACTCCCCTTTAATATTAAGTGGGGATCCATATACCAACATTACCTATTTCTACAACAAGATTTACAAATCCATAAACCCTAAAGGTTTAGGCTAGCACATGTAATTTTGAAGGAATTATAACACCTTCATCATGCTCAACTTACCTTTTGGTATAAAAGGATTTTGAATCCATAAATCAGACATATGATTTAGGCTAAGCATGATTTGTGAGACTACATCTCACCATTTCTCGTGGAAATATTCTTATATCACATCTCTAGGAGCCTTTTATAACACAAGGACCTCCTTTACAAATAGATGCACACTTTGGACTATATTTTTCCCATAAACTCTATTAGTTTACATGTAAACTCTATCAGTTTACTTTAGATCATACAAGATCTTTTACAATGCTTTTAAACCAGAGTAGAAGTATAGAGGAGAAGGAGTCAACAACCAGCCGACCATTAGGAGGTGACATTGCATGCACACTCCCCCTCAATGGAAACTCTAAAAGGCCAAGCATTGCACACACTTGCAGTATTTTACAACACACAATGGCTCGTAAACATAACTGTAATCTTAATCTTCAGTCTAGTAGAACTAGAGATCTCTATCACCGTAGAGAACCTTCTCTCGGATAACACATATATGAACTTCAATATGCTTCATTCTCTGATGTTGAACTGGATTCTTTATCAAGAGTAATACCACTCTAACTACTACATAGAATAGGAATACTTCCTTCAACTTCCATGTGTATCTCTTCCAACAACCGCTTCAGCCACATGGCTTCTTCACTGCTTCCATTGTACTTATCTACCTTAGTAGAAGAAATGGAGACTATTGGTTGCTTTTAGCTATTCCAAGTAATGGTTTCGCAAAAAAATTAAACACATATCTAATATATTTTATATCTAACACAACATCAGCATGGTTAGAGTTATAATATCCATATAGACATCATAATAAGCATAATATAAATCATTATTGATTTCACTTTTAACCAACTGTAAAATTTAAATACAAGTTGTAAAATAACTAACATAATAATATGCTTAACAACTAACCATGTTAGAATGTGTTGAAAAAATTTCAACATACTATCGTTGTAAAATATATATTAGATGCAATCAGTATTGGATGTCTTGAATAAAAATGCAAGGGCATCCCCAAGTGTCATTTGATATGGATATAATAATATTTTATTTTACATACTAAGAAATGTTAGAGAAATTGTATAGTGTGAACATTAGATATGATGAATATAATATTATCATGGATAATATTATTATAATGTGAATGTAATATTACATATAGTAAATAGTATTTACTATATGGTAATTAGTTATTAAGTAATTTAGTAAGTTAGATAATAAAACAATATGGAATTGTTTTATTATTAGTATTGTTAATTAGTTGAAACCATTTGGGAGAATTGGTTTCATATGCAACCAAAGAAATTGTTGAGAGGTTGCATATAAGACAGATATTGTTATGTGAGTTGTTAGTGTGCAGCTCCTATATAATGGAGTGCATAGCTATGGGCAAAGATATAGAATGTAAGAGAGTAAATTGGATTGTAATAGAAGTCTGTAGTAAACAATATGTATGCAGTATGAATGTATTGATTACTATAAGTTAATATAATCATAAGTGTGTTGATTATATCTGTGTTCAATATGTGTATGTGTGCAATCAATGGTGTGTGTGATATATCAGTAGGAAGATAGAAGAAGAAATCAAAGCTAATCCATGCTCCAAACCTGGAATTTGACAACATTTGGTATCAGAGCAGGTGAAGGTTTCCAGGAGAAGGTTTCAAATAAGAGAAATATGGGCACTACTTTTTGAAGAAGGATCTCCAAATTCATGGTGTCTCTGGTAATGTAAGATTAATGTTTATATTGCAAATTTATCTTAACATTATTTATATCAGTTTAAGAAATCCATCAGGAAAAAGCTTCCAAGTAGTGTTCAGTAAAATGGACATAACTTTCACATAAAATGTCGGATGGAGGTGTTTTTTTTTTTGGAAAGGTATTGAAAAGACGCACAACTTTGTAGTTTTCATTTGTATCGATTTTATGCAAAAGAATGCCAAAATAATGTTTTAAGTCACGTGAACAGTTTTGTAAAAAAATAGTACAGATAAATACTTATATCATTGATAGTGTATTTGTTGTACTATTATTGAAAAGAAATATTTATTACAAGAATATTTTAGTATTTTGGTTAATAGTACTTGAAGAATATGGAAAGGACTAATCTAACCAGATAGATAAATTTTAAGGCCAATATTTTCACACCTGACAACTACAAATGCAGTTGCATCTCATAGAGAAGGATCTATGGGATGTGGTGAAACCAAATTCAACTCCACCCACTGGAGGAAATGAATTGGAAAAGTGGAACATGAAGGATCAGAGAGCCATGGGGACCATTGGATTAGGATTGTCAAAATCCTATTTACACCATGTGGATTTATCCAAATCTACAAAGGATATTTGAGATTCCCTCAACAATATTTTCATATCTGAAGTAGAAACTGATTGGGAAACCTACTCAACTGATGAAGAACTTTCTGTCCTAGTGACGAGGAATTCTTATGGTAGACTCTTCTCTTGTTGGAGGAAGGAGGCAATGGAGGAAGGAGGACAATCAACGTCCTCTTGTCATTCACCAATGACGGGGTCGCAGATAGATGTGGTGATGTTCTATTTCAGTTGTGTGGTGTGTTTATAAACAAGGGGGTGAAACTATTTTCATGTTTTGAATTTAATGTGTTCACTTAGACTAACAACAGTTCCTGAGTGTCTATTTGGTGTGGAAGAAGCAAATTGCTTGACTCAGCTTACGGGGTCAAAGCATCTATGTACAGGTCCTTTGACTGTCATTCTTGATGGAAGGTACTTCATTATAAGGTGATCATTCGATGAAGATTTTCATACGACAAGACAAGTATGATCATTAGCGATAAGATCCAGGACATCAAGATCTAGTAAAGCAATCTGCTACTCGACAAGTTCGATGTTTCAGGGAGCTCTTTCCCCATATTCACTCTAAGGGAGTGTGTTAGAGATATTGTATAGTGTGAACATTAGATATGATGAATATAATATTATCATGGATAATATTATTATAATGTGAATGTAATATTACATATAGTAAATAGTATTTACTATATGGTAATTAGTTATTAAGTAAGTTAGTAAGTTAGATAATAAAACAATATGGAATTGTTTTATTATTAGTATTGTTAATTAGTTGAAACCATTCAGGAGAATTGGTTTCATATGCAACCAAAGAAATTATTGAGAGGTTGCATATAAGACAGAGATTGTTATGTGAGTTGTTAGTGTGCAACTCCTATATAATGGAGTGCATAGCTATGGGCAAAGATATAAAATGAAAGATATTAAATTAGATTGTAATAGAAGTCTATAGTAAATAATATGTATGCAATATGAATGTATTAATTAGTATAAGTTAATATAATTAGAAGTGTGTTGATTATATTTGTGTTCAATATGTGTATGTGTGCAATCAATGGTGTGTGTGATATATGAGTAGGAAGATAGAAGAAGAAATCAAAGTTAATCCATGCTCCAAACATGGAATTTTACAACAAGAAATGTTTTATAAAAAACACATATATCTTTATTATCTTATTGTAAGCCTTTACAAATGAGATAAGACTTGATAACATATCAGATAATCAAGTTATACAAGAATAATCATAGTATTCACTGAAAACATAATCCACTGACTATGGACACTTCTTATGGAGTTTGCTTCAAAAAATGACATGTAAGCACCCTTCAATACATTTCATAGGAAAAATTAAGTTTAGACATGCCATATATGATCAATTTTTTATGCCACAAAATGAACAACAGTTCCATTTTTGAATAAACTATCAAAAAACGAAGCAAAAATTTAAAGCATATATAAGTCATTTTGTGTATGTTTTTCAGTTGTAGTTACTTCTAGTTTATTTTTCACAAACCCATCTGAGTTAAACAAAGAAAAAAAAACATCTCTTTTTTCAACAATATATTTCAAATAGAAGGTATACTTTTCATTTAGAAGTAATTTATAAAGCTATTATATTAGCACTATGATTATTATCATCATCATTATCTTGATTTTGATATGATTTATTCCATTTCTGATTTTTGAAATTTGACTTATTTTTAAATTTACAATCCTCTTTCTTATGTCCAAATTTCCCACAATTATGACATTTACCATCAAAACTAACTTTTAAGTTTCTGGTTTCTTGTTTTTATTAGGAGTTTTAAAAGTTGATTTTTGATTCTTGTTAATCCTAGAAGGTTTACCTTTTTCTTTCTGAGCAAGAAGTGCCTATGTGGCATTTTCTTTTGAATCAAAATTAGTCATAACCTGCTCTTCCTGAACAAGGAGATTACTAAGGGTTTGAAAATTTGGAATGTCTTGTTCAGATTGATACTTTGAATTCAAAATTGAAATGAAATTCCTAAATTTTTCATGAATATTTAATTGGATGATAAAATAAAACAATTTATTATGAATCAAATTACTTGAATAAAAAATGAATTCCTATCACCTATGTTGTTATCATAGTTAGGATGGAGCACGAGGAAGATTTTTTGAAATTGTTTGGGAGGGAAAGTGATGGAAGGGAAATCCCGCCCAGACCAAAGGAACAGGATGTAATGCGAGAGGAAGGAGAAATATAAGTTTTAGTTATCAGTGAAAGGAATATAATTTCAAAACCCAAAGAAACTTGGTCTAATGCTATCAAAAATGATGATTCATCCTTGAAAAATAAAAGATTTTTCTTCAAGCATCCAAAGATAGCTCTGGTTACATTCTTGAAATTCCTGACCAGCTTTTACATTCCACATCAAAAAACTTGAATAAGGCTTTAGTGGGAAAGTTGATGGGAGGGAGGCCTAATATTGATGTAGTCAGAAGATGGACCAAACTGAAGTGATCCCCTAAAAGGCATCTAGAGGTATGTGCTCTTTCAAATGGTTTTTTCCTTTTTCGTTTTAATCTTCAAGAAGATATGCAAAAGGCTTTGGAAGAAGGGCCTTGGTTTTGGGGAAAGTCAGGCTGGTATTTATGGAAATGGGAACACTCTTTCAATCCCGAAAAATAAAATCTAAACCAATTCCTGGTTTGGATCCACCTTCCAAACCTTTCTCTGGAATTCTGGCATGAGGATATTGTGAAAGGTATAGCTAATACGCTAGGTACCTTTTTTAGTATTGATAATGCCACCAGAAAAATGGTCCGCCTTATTTGCACCCATTTTTGCATCTACACTATTGTGGATAGAGAAATATTGAGTAGTATTAAACTCAAATCAAAACTTGGGATATGGGATCAAAGGATTGAAATGGAAAGCTCTCCATCTAAATTCTCTAAATGCAATGGATTGGGTCACTCCTCTCAGAGCTGTAAGTTTAAAGTTTCTAAAGTGTTTATCCCGATCATAGCTAAGGAGGTTAATGAGGAAAAGGGGAAAGGCATTATGCAAAGCGTGGAGGATCACAGGAAAGCTTTTTCAATTCCATGCCAGAAGTTTTCTCTCCTCTTCGCATAAAGTAAAAGACGGTGGAAGAAAGCCCTAGTTCAAAAGGAGCAAAGGAAAAGGATGAGGATGGTTTCACTCTGGTAACCAACAAAAGGAAATCTAATTTTTTTTCAAAGTCAGAATCGAAGGTAAAAGAAAAAGAGGAGGAAAATTTGATGGATCTTATGAAAGGTAGGAAGATTGACATTGGTAATTTTAACTTGAAGGAAGGGATTTGTAATGAACCTGTCAAGAATGACCTAATCCCAAAGGCAGTAAAGGAAAAGGAGGTTTATAAGAGCATGGAAATGGAAGAGGACAAAACGAGAAATAGATGCTTCCAGGACCGAGAATATGGAAATGAATTTCTCCAAAGGGATGGAGGTTTTCCCTTTATTGAGGATCTCTTTACCCCAATCAAGGAGCCTGAGGAGAAGAAAGAAGGCCCTAGTTCTAGGATTAAAAAACCCCTCCGGGTAAAATTAATATCCGGAAAAAAATAAAACTAAACCAAAAGGAAAAAAGGGGGATTCTTCATGTTCAACACCTCTCATGGAGGAAGAGAACCCTATTAATGTGGAAGCTATAAATAACAAACAGGGTAAACCGAATAAATTGGAATCAAGGAAAAAACAACCCAAAAGGAGATAGATTCAAGGAAACATATGTGTTTGGACCAGAAGGTCTTTAGGAAAAATAAACCCAACCTAAGAAAATGAACTACATATCTTGGAATGGGAGAGGACTGAATAGTCCTATGAAGTGGAGAATCCTGAAGGATATGATTGAAAGACAGAAAACTGATTTTATTGTTATGTAGGAAACTAAAATGAAAGAATAATCCTTCCTATCCTCTTGTAAATCATGTTGGAAGAATTCTAAAGCCTTTATTGTGAGCTCTAAAGGAGCTTCTAGAGGTTTAGCTGTGGTTTGGAACCTGAATAAGTTTGAGGGTACTCTATTGGTTAAAAGAGATAATCATATGGCTGTGACGATGAAAGATCTAGAAAATAGAAGTATATGGGTTATTTCAAATATTTATGCTCCTACCCATCACAAAGAAAGGAAACAACTTTGGCACCATCTCCTTTCTTTCAATTACTCTATCAAAGGCTCTGGCTGGATTGTAATGGGGGACTTCAATACCCCAAGGACTCCGGGGAAAAAAAGGAGGTTCTAAGGAGTTCTCTATTGGCATGGAGGATTTTAACATGTTTATTTATTCTTCCCAACTCCATGACATAGATCTAAAAGGTAGCAGCTTTACTTGGTCAAATAGAAGATCTATCTCTCAACACATTCAAGTTAGATTGGACAGGGCTATGGTTTTAGAGGAATGGTTAAACCAAGACTTATCCCTTTTTTCACTTCCTCGGATTGGATCCGACCATAACCCCATTTTCCTTCAAATCAAGAATCCTTCTTGAAGAAGAACCCCCTTCCGTTTTGAGAAGATGTGGCTCCAAAATGAGGAGTTGAATGATCTCATCAAAGAATGGTGGAAACTAAAGGTTAAAGGAAAAACGATGTTTAGAATTTCCAAAAACTTGAAATGTAAAATTTCACCTTAAAGAATGGAATAAAAAATGCTTTGGGAATATTTTCCAAAAGAAGGCGGAAATCAGAGAGGAACTTCATCTTATCCAAAGAAGTACTGAAAGTTAGGTCATTGAGGGTGATCATGCTGACCAGGTAAAGGAAAGATCTCTCTTGGAGGACTACCATAATATCCTGGGTAAAGAGGAAATCTTCTGGAGGAAAAAATCCAGAATCACTTGGTTAAAGGAAGGAGACAAAAACACTAGATTCTTCCACATATCTACCTTAAAGCGAAGAAGCTCTAACAAATCAAAAAAATTAGAAAGGAGGGAGGTGTCATGATTGAAGAAAAAGAATAAATCGACAAAATGACTATCTCTTTCTTCCAAAATTTACTCTCAAACAATCAGGATCATAATCTCTTGAAAGAACAGGCATTCCTTAATTGTATCCCTAAGTTAGTATCTGCAAGAGATAACACCATGATTTTAGATATTCCTTTAATGGAAGAAGTGGAATTTGCTGTCAAACTCCTTAGCCTAGACAAGGCTCTTGGACCAGATGGTTTTCTTGCCTTTTTCTTTCAAATTTTCTGGGACATTATCAAAAAGAGGTTTTGATGCAGTAAGGGAATTTTTCAAGATGAAGGTCATGTTAAAGGATATGAATTGCACCTTCTTGACTCTAGTTCTGAAGTGTAGTAATGCTATAGAACTAAAAGACTTCAGACCTATAAGTCTTTGTAACACCTCCTATAAAATTTGTACAAAGATTACGCACTCGGGCTTGAGATGATCCCTTTAACATCATTTTAGAACAGCAAGGGGGATTTTTATAGGTTGAAAAATACAGGATGGGATAATCACTATCAAAGAGACTATTCATACAGCAAAAATTAGTAAGAAGTCTACTTTATTCTTAAAACTGGATATGGTAAAATCTTATGACCGGGTTTCATGGAGTTTTCTAGACAAAATCCTTGAAAGGTTTGGCTTTAATAGTGATTTGAGACAAATGGTTCAAGCTTGCATTTCCAATGTTTGGTTTTCTATTCTCATGAATGGCAGTCCTATTGGGTTCTTTCCTAGCACACAAGGTTTAAGGCAAGGGGATCCCATCTCCCCTTTCCTCTTTATTTTAATGGCAGAAGCTCTCAGTAGAAGACTCAATGTTGAAATAGAAAAGGGTGCTATCAAAGGGATTTCTCCGGCACTTGAGATGGATAAATTTTCTCATCAACACTTTGTTGATGACACTTTTGTGGTGGGGGAAGCTATTATTACTGGAAGCTAGAAAAATCAAATGCATTCTTGATGAATATATGGAGGTCTCGAGTCGAGTTGATTAATTTCAATAAAAGTTCCCTTTTTTTCCTAAACACTATGGACAAATCACTACAAGAAGATAGCGAAAAAAATTAATGTACCTGACAAACCCTTTCCCACCTTATATTTAGGCATTCCTCTTGGAGATAAGAGACCCTCTTGTTCTGAGTGGAACTTTCTAATTGAAAGGTTTGAAAAGAAATTAGCAGGTTGGAAAGTTAATCTTTTATCCCAAGCTAGAAAAATTACTCTTCTGATTAGCTCACTCCAGAGCCTCCCTGTGTATGCCATGTCAATATACCAACTTCCTATCACAATTGGGGAAAGATTGGAAAAGATCCAAAAGAGGTTTTTATGGAGTGGTACAGAAAGTAAGGATAGAATTCCTTTAGTTGCATGGAGCAGAGTGTGCAGACCCAAGAAGCTTGGGGGACTTGGTCTCAGAGATTGGTCCAAAATGAATAAAGCTTTACTTGCCAAGATTGGGTGGAGACTTACTAAGGAAAATGGAGTTTGGGCTAGAATCCTTAAGAGAAAATATTGGTAGGATAATAATGACAAAAGATGGATGTTTAAACAAGCGACTTTCAATGGCTCATGCATATGGAAAGCCATTAACTGGGCCAAAGAAATTCTGAACAAGGGCAGCAGATGGAAAATAGGAAGAGGCAATGAGATAGATTTTTGGAAAGACAAATGGGCGGGGATTTTACCCTCCAAGATAAATTTCCACAAATCTCTGCATTAATGGAAGCTAAATATGGAGTAAAGGTGAACAACTACATGGATAAGGAAGAGAGTTTTCAGACATGGAAAACTTTGGAAATGGATAGTCAGGATCTAAATGATCAAATGAAAGGGATCAATGAGTTCTTACAAAATTATGTATCATATAACAACAAAGACCAAGATAGAATCATCTGGGATAAGGAACCTTGTGGAAATTTTACTATCAAATCAGCCTATGGCCTCTTCTTTGAGGGTCAAACTGGAGAAGAAGATTTAAAGGCAGGGAAGATTTGGAACAAGAATATTACTCCTAAGGTAAATGTGTTTAGTGACTCACTTTTGGAAACAAAATTCTCACGGTTGATAATCTGGAAAAAAGAGGCTTCCAATGGGTTAATAGATGTGTGCTATGCAAAAGAAAAATGGAATCTATAAATCATATGTTCTGGAATGCACATATGCACATCAAATGTTCTCCTCAATTTTGAATGGCTTCTCGATTAATTGGGTTATCCCCAAAGATATAAAGGAAGCTTGGAACCAATGGGTATGCCCTTTTCATAGTCAAGGGCTTAAAAATCTGTGGATCATAAGCTTAAGCCATCTCTGGTGGGAAATCTGGAAGGAGAGAAACATAAGGATTTTCAAGGACAAGAGTATCCCTATCAAACTGTCAATAAAAAATATTTTTCAGGCAGTTAGAAACAATTTCTCAATCCTCCGGAAAAAGAATTGGAAATTTTGGATTATGAACAACATTTCTTAGAGAATTGGCATGTCTCTGGGATTCCTCAATCTAATAGTCCTAATCCTAGAGTGGGGATTAAGTGGAATCCTCCTTGTGAAGGCTTTCTAAAACTTAACTTTGATGGGGCAGAAAAAGGGAACCCAGGGAAAGCGGGGAGGAGTCATAAGAGACTCTTTAGGTCGTTTTATTCTTGCTTACTTCTTTGACCTTGGAAAACAATCTAACAATGTGGCAGAGGTAGCTGCCCTATTCTAGGGGTGAAGATAGCAAAAGAAAAAGGTTTCAATCTCTTGGAAGTGGAAGGAGACTCGATGTACATCATTTCTTGTATGAGGGGTTCTTCCAATCCTTCCATATCTGTTGAAGACTTTATCTATAAAACTAAATATTTTTAAATTCTTTTGTGAATATTTCTTTTAACCATGTGTATAGGGAAGGCAATAATGGTGCTGATTTTGTTGCTAATCTCGGGGTTATATCTAAGGGTCTCCATATAGTTGAGCAACTTGTTGGAATGAATGCTAAATTCATTGAAATCATGAAAAGGGAGGGAGCCTTTAATAATGTTGCTAACTCTCCCGCTCGTGCTAGCAACCTCTCATGATTTAATCTTACTTGTGGAAGCTGGATTCTTTTGTGTACACGAGCAATTAGGCCTTTTGGTTCGGAGAAGCTAAAAATTGAAACCACTTGATTTTAAGGTAGTTTTGATTTGCTAGAGATTTTTGCACACAAAAAGGATGGGAGGAGACTTGGTATGCACAAAACCTTCTAGGTGTCAGAGAGATTTCCAAGGAGGCCAAAGTTCTCCTCAAGGCGGGTTTTTGTATTTTTCAAAACTTTCGACGATTATGATGAAAACTTGAGCGAAGCGATTCTAAAACGTGGAATGAGGGCAAAATATAGGTGGGCAACTTTTCCCTTACTATTTCTCCCAAGTTGATTGCTAAGGTGACTAGTCTAGCACTTGAAGGTAGAAGCATTTTTAAACCCAAATCTGATTACGATCTTGAGATTGACTATTTTTTCCAAGGAAAAGGGGAACCTATTTCTCTTCATAATGGCTATGCTTAGGTGTAAGTTACCCTCTCCATATGATGAAATTGCCAAACTGCTCATGTCTTATATTACTTTGGAAGGTAGATATAAAGTCATTTATGGTTACCATTTTCCATGCTAAACCATATCCGTAATGCAAAATCCGTATAACTTCCCCTTCTACTTATTCTCTTCTTTGGAAAAATCTATAACTCGGTGAAGAAAGACACTTTCATTATCCCCTTACACCAGTGGTCGATAAAATCCATCATTCGGTGAGAACTCCCCTGTTGGGAAAAAATGATAAATTTGGGGCCTTGCCTTCAAACAGTGCATTGGGTAAAAGGTCTAGGAGTATGGAACCAAAGGAGGATGACAGTGATGAAACTGGTCGGGGAACCCAGTGGAAAAACGCACTAGATCTAGCACGGGAAAAGGGGAGGCGGAGTCTTAGTTCAAGACAGTTCGGTTTATGGGTTAGGTGAGGAGGATAATATCACTTTTGTTTCTGATGAAGACCTTGGTGAAACCCCATCATAGAAGGAATCCTCTCAAGAGAAAGCGGAAGGGGAAGATGCGAGAAGTGAGGATGTTGAGAGCTTAAAAGAACATGATTCTTCCAAGAATAGTGAGGAAGCTATCCACTGTCTTCATAATCCAAAACACCCAGATGTAGCTTTTCTCGGTGTAGGAAATTGCTATCAAAACTCATGCCTTCATGAGAGATTTTGAGAACTACAAATTGAACAATGACATCAACATGCACAAAATCAGTTTGCTCACCATGGATATTAAGGAGCTGCAAGAAAAAGTTGATAAAATGTCTAACATCATCATCAGTGAAAATTTCAAAAATGCAAATGCCAATAGAATGGAAATGGAGAAAGAGATGCTGAAAATGAAAGGAATCATCATGAAAATTAGAGATTCCCATGTTCTTAATGTAAAGAGTACTATCTTCCATCTCAAACTGTTGGCAGAGATGATACAGTCAATGGAATTGGCTAAAGAAAAAGAGTTGGATGGCACATGCCCGAAGGTGGTGATCAAAGAACCCAACTACAAATACTGGAAGGAGACCATTGTAACCCTAGTCAAAGAATGGAATGGATGCATGGAGATGGTGGACGAGCTGGTTAAAGAGAAATTATATGTTTTGGTTTAGAATTTGTTCTTTGGTTAACTTATAATGTATATCATATATAATGGTTATCTTATTTTGGTTTTTTGTTTTTGATATTGTGGATCACGACTGGCCTTTGAAGATAAATACTTTGGCCAATATGTAAGTAAACGATAACTCTTTGTAATGGGGTAGGGTCCCCTCAACCCTAACTTTTACCTATTATGAAAAAAAAAATTACTGCTGATCCATCTAATTGTGACTTAATATTTTTTATTTTTGCTAAATAATTAATCACTTTTTCATCGCCCTTCATGGGAGTTGTCATAAGCTCTAAAACTAATTTAATATTTTTTATAAACGCGTACCTTTATGCATCAACTCCAATTATGTCCAAGCTTCACTAGGACTCTCTAGATTTCCGATATGAAGGAAAATCATCATGTATGCTTCACAAGATAATGGACATCGCCTCTTGTACTTTCTGTTGATATATGGTAACGTTATCAACAGTTGTATGTCTTCCTGGTTAGAGCTCTCTCTGTTCCATTTACAATTGCCCACAGCTTGCGAGCCATGAATTTTGGTTTCAATCAAATCTTGCAAATGTTGTAGTTGTCTCCATTCAACATCTGAGATTTATCAATTGAAAATTGATTAGACCCCATTTGTGCGTAAAATATAGATAAAAACAATTAATAAACAAGGATTCTAATAAGAGTTTTTTTTATAGAAATTCCCCCTGTCGTATTTTAATCCTCGTAATCGATCATGATCAATTTTATGCGATAAAAGGAAGTCCTGTCAATTAGATAGTCTATAAACGAATGCATTAGTATGATATCAAAAATAAATCAAAATGTAAGATTTGTTTTTAGAATTCTAACAAAAAGACATAATCTAGTCATCGTGTCATACAAAATATATCATTTTAAACAAAAATGATTATAGTATTTTTACAATTTTTCTCAAAAGAAATAATTTTCACGATTAATATTTTCAAAAAAACAAAACCGTAATTTTTATATTTTTCAAACAAAATAAAACAATGATGATAAAAAAATCGGGGAATACTTGTTCCTATATTGGTTTGAATTTAGCTAGTGGAGCTATATTGAACAACTCACAAGTTTTCACTTTCCATACATTATGTCATGCATTAAATAATGCAAATAGATACTTTATTCACCGATTCGACTGTGCCACATAACAACTTTTAGTTTTGCGAAAAGTCATTGTAATTGTTAAACGGTGGAGTAAATCCTTAGAGACATTCCCACATCCCAAATATGGGTCTTCATTAATTAAATAAATTTCCAAGTCAATAGTCTATGCCACGTTCAGTTTTTAGCGGTATAACCTATCTCCACAGGGAAAGCATTAATAAGTGCACCTTATACATATATTGGATATGATGAATGTTTTACACTATGCTCTATCCAAGCGCTTTCGGAGGGAGATAAATAAGTTTCAGTAGGTTTATTTAAAATGTGCGGTCAAACAAATTTAACTAACCCCTCATTCATATATTTTTAATAATCTATAAGTTTTTAAATAGAATATTAAAAATTTAGCTAACCTTCATAAATTTAAATATAAGAACTAAACATTTATAATTGATCCATCTAAAGTGGCCATAAAAACAAATTACATGTTAAAGTGGAAAGGGGAATTTTAATAAATAATTTTAGTTTATTAAAATCATGTTATATGATTTAAAAATATGTGAATAGTTTGAACTTTTATGAAAATTCATAGACATGGGGATTTATTTTAATAAGAGGGATCTTTTATAAAAAAAACAAGGTAAATAAATATTTTAAAGTTATGTTTGTTTATATAGTTTAAATAATAATATATAAATGGGGCCGCCCCATAGGATTGGGTTTGAATTTTTCTAAAAAATCATAGACAAGGACATCGGGTTTTAGGATATAGTTTGAAATCTATAAGAAATACCTATAGGTAATATATTATATTTTTATATTATAGTTTTTACAATCAAAATGCAACCTATTTATTTAAATGGGTACAAGGGAATATGATTTCACATGAGAATATAAGTAACATGGAAATATGAGATTTCACGCGGGTAAATATTATTCTAGATCCTCTTTCACCCTTGCACACATTAATTCATATAGAGAGGGGGGGGTGGGTTAAATAGGTTCTCAACCAACTAACCAAATAACTTCCAAATAGATATGAATTTAGGTTAAATAAATTATTTAACCAAAACTTTATCCCACTCACGTACCATATCGGGACAAGGGTGAAAATGTATATTTACCAACTAAATTAAATGTCACTTAAATTAAATTAATAAGTGGAAATATAAATGTGCACACTATAATAAAAGAAAATAACAACATAAAACAAATTACAAAGGTGACACCGTATGTAATGTGAAAACCCATCACGTGATCTAATGAATATGACCTACAGGTCATATTTAAATAACGGGCACACCCCGATTTAATAAATAGTTAGTTAATTAATAACTAACAAACCTAATCTAAAGTTTATATTTAAATAATAAGAATATAAATTATTTTATAGTATTTATCTATAAACTAAACATTGTGATGCACTTAATATTATAGTTCTAACAAGCCTTAGCTTTACTAAGCAAATTCTTACTCACCATACAATACTTGAGACATACAATCCTAAACAAATCTTTTAGTGCTTTTAGGACCGACTTTGGAAAGCTCTAAGACCTCATACACACCTTATCTCGGGAACCATTACTCCCCTAGACTTATAACAAATATCTCAAGTAAACAAGCTTGGTTTTAATCATCTTACCTTGGATTCATGGCATGAAAACACCTTAAGCAACTTTTGCAAGGTCCTAAACATCTTTTTAGTCTTTGAAAATCATAATCGATGAGATAGGAGAAATTTTAGCCTTGAAATTTTCAAGATTGCAAGAGTCATGCCCCATATGCCTTGAAAACCTTCATATCACCTTCAGGGGAGATACTCACAAGCTCCCCTATCATTTAGAGCTCATACACACTTTGAACAACATTTATATACTTGTAGGAATATTGTTTCATGCTTGAAAACATTTCAATTTTCAATTCACCACTGAGCCAAGGCATTAACTTGTCAAGGTGATGGCTTCTTAGCATAATATGTCACTTGTATCAACCTTAGAGAGTGGTCCCATGCAATCGCCCTAACAAATTATGGAAAAATAATTATTTCACCTCATTGAGCATATTTTGGATCCATGTATCATTGAATCTCTAGACCAAGAAACCACTTCATAATCCAAATCAACTATGCACTTATTCTTACCAAAACCACAAAAGAAATTCAAAGATCATTTTACCAGTTCATCCATAGACTCATCATCCAAATATAAACAAGAATATTTCCACACTCTACCCTTTACATCTACAATACTCGAGAAGAAGCATGCTCTGCCTCTTGTATATGCTCTGCACCTATATAAATTCACTTCCTTATGCATAAGAGACACTCAATAAAGCTTAGCATCCCTGAGACCATCTTCAACCCAGTTATAATGTTCAATGACACCATCACCATAGAATAATCATGCTCATAAGGATGAGATACATAAAAATAGCAATATTATACTCTCCAAACTTGTAGAAGTGCAAAAATTTACCTTTGAGTCATGACACCTTTTCATAGGCATACACCATCTCCTTTAAGCTCTATATAAAGAAAATCATTCATGTAGAAGTATAAAACTTTTCTCTATACTCAACCTTTTCACCTATGAATCCTCATCTTTTATTTTTCACATCAGATCCTTTAGCAACTATTGCCACTTTTGAACAAGTTCATGCACAAGATCAGTAACAAACTATTTTTCACTTTCTCTTCCTTGATATAGATCCAACTAGTCTTCTTGTTATCCATTTAATCTTGATGCCATATACATTTTTCACCGAGATCTTTGGATAACTTTGATGACTTTAAGTTTCTCATCATGCTAATCTCGATTGGACATAGCTATATCATCCTTAAATGCAATCACAGATAACTATAACTGAGAGACTTAGTCTATCTCCATTTCTAAATTTCCATTCACATAATAGGAGTATGCCCTCACAACATCTTACAGATCCAGACTCAGACTACTCAAGCAAAAATAAGGTCCTAAATGCATTTTATTGCTCAAATATACTTCCATACACCTATAGGAAGATTTGTAGATCATAATAATCACATATAGTCATGAGACAAAGGAACACCTTCATGAAAGACTCAGACATTTATCCTTGAGGTCATATCACCGTTGTTCTTTATATTATTATCCATTTAGCCCTTATTAAAAGACATTCTTCATACTTAAACCTTGTCATCACTCTTAAATCCATGTAGCTTACGGTTGTACACCACAGATCACACTGTAATTTGAGAATTTTATGAATCAAGTAACCCCGTGACTAGCACTTATCTCGACTCTTCGACCTAAAGGTATTTATTTCACATACTCAATACTTGCTTCATTGATTTAACATGAGGAAAAAATATTTAAGGCTTCAACTTGGATTATACATACACGTGACTGACATAAGACCTCGCAATAGACCTATAAGAACTTTTTCTAGTATTTTATGTCTCTGAGATCTTTGTCTGTGATTTATTTAGGATAACCTTGAGATTATTTGCATACACCTATATCTTGAATTCCACTAGTTATAACTTGACTTTGAAATTTCAAGTTCCTTGAATAAGTACAGATTGCATTTAGGCCTTTGAGCACCTTGTACATTGACCATTTTGAGTAAACTTAGACCCCCTTCAATACTAAAAACTTATACACTCTTGACAACAATCAAAAGGTATCTTAAAATTTGACATTATGTTATAGATTTCTTTTAGTCTTTAGAATTTGTAAATGTTCATCACAAACCACTAATCCATGTGCTTATGTCTTAACACAATGCATACAATCTTGTAGACACCTTCATAACCCTAGTTTACTTATCAAGATATCTAAGAATGACCTTCAAGAACACAAAAACTCTATTCCTTAGTACAAAACCTTAACTCAAACTTAAACACAGATCTTACAGAGCATAGACATCTTGATGTGACATCCATAAAGCATGATCATAAATAACACCTTCTTCAAGATTAAAACACCCTTGTTTGTACTTCACCAACTTGAGATCACAAACACAACTGTAGAACCTTTAAGGACTATTGACTTGTTCACATGAATCTTGAGGAGTTTGAATACATATTACCATTTGAAATGACTATCATGATAGTGTACACGAAAATTTTGACACCTAGTCCAATGCTGAGGTTATTATTGACAATTTCATAGATCCATGCCCTTTGAGACACATGATTTTTGACACACCATCACATTTTATGCATAACACACTTCTTTATTGATGTGATACTAATAAAAACTCACTCACAACCCATGCAGTGATCCAAATGATGCATAGAAATTTAAGAACAACTCTTCTTTATGTAAGCACTTTTAGTACAATGAATAATACCTAATGCTTAGTACAGAGATGATCTTTTGAACAAGATTAATATTCACATTTTTGGAAAGATAAAAATATACCAATTTAATTTAAACTTTACAAAATCATAGACAAAAATGCTAACTTCTAAGACCAAGATCACCAAGGACTACACTATTGACAACCGAGACAAATAAGACTCAAACCTAAAACACTAGATTCGTTTGTTATGTTTCACAAGAACACATCTACAAGCTTCAACCGTTCATAATTATGATATTTACACCAATTGACACTTGTAATAAATAACATATACATCTCACAAGAAAAGGACAAACTTTAAACCCTTTTACATCTTCACATCACCCAACATTATGTTGTACAAAATTATGATGACCTTTAGGGTCATTGTCACAACTCAAAGAGGGAGAGAAAAAGTTATCAATAATTCAATACTACTTAGACTCAAGGATTGGAATCCTAGAAACAATATAGAATAATGCATGACATGACAATACATGAATCAGAAAATAGACCTTTTCTTGCATGATACACATAGACCTAACACTTAGACTCGAGAGATACATCAATATAATGATTATACTCACTCATGGGCTGATGAGAATGGAGAATTTGACAAAGTACCACTAAGAACACACACAAAATTAGAAAAATAACAAGTGTAAGAACTCAAGATGCATGAGAGGTGTCATTTTCCATACCTCATCACTCTAGAAGTATCCTAGAGACCTAATTTATTCAACTTTCCTTGCATAGGAGCTTGAAAAGAATTCAAACACATGTACTCTTATTCAACAAGTGCAAACATAATCCCTTGTCTTGACTTGGGCTTATTGACCATGTTTCCAACCTTGATCTCACTAGGATCCTTCTTGGAAACCTTCATATGCTGCATGGTGGGAAGAGAATTATTCATCTTGACCTCATTGACTTGATCTACCTCCTTTTTGTTCTTTGCATTATACATTGCAATAAACCTCTTTTTGTTTCCAATTGTTTTTTCTATATGACCTGATTGGTGACAATTGAAGTAATCCACACTTATCCTCCTTCTTGTATTAAACACACCGATTTTACAACCACATTCCTTGGCCCTATGACCATACTCACAATATGAAAAACATTCAGCTTTAAAGAGAGCATCACCATTCCTAGGAAACCAACTTTTGTAATCTCTAGCTCTATGACCAAAATCATGACAAACAAAGCAATATCCATGAAATGATGAGCCATACCTCATAGCATTAGGTTGTCTAATGGGGATAGAAATCCTAAAACCAGTCCTCTTAGTCACCTTCTCATCTGATTTTGAACTTGGACCAGATCCATCATCATCCTTCTTTTTCTCTCCTTCAAACCCTAGGCCTGTTTTATCATTTGTGCATCTTTGACTCTCTAACATGTCATTTGGATCTTCTGAAATTTTCTCTAGCTTTTCATAGGTCTTCAAATTACTATGTGCCTACTCTAAATCTGATTTTAAGGATCTCAACTCAGCTTCATACTTACTGTAATATTCTTCTTTGACCTTTAGGGTTTTAGTCAAACTTTCCACTTGAGATTTCAAATCCATGATGGCTTGATTATGCTTTGTCTCCATATCCTTGACCTAAATTTGATAGGCCTCAATACATGACTGATATATTTCATTCCTTCTTCTCAATATAGCCTCAATATCTGAAGACTTACCCATTTCTTATGCTTCAAAGGATCTCCTTCAAGTTGTTAAACTTGCTTCACAAGGACCTGCTTTGATACCAATTGTTAAAAGCACAAGGGAATAATAGGGGAAGGTTAATCAGTCCTAAAATTTATTTTATTTCATTTACCAAACCATATATTCATCAATTAGATTGTTCATACAACATTCATAACCATGTGTGCTTATTAAGATATGCAACATCAACCACAAGAGCAAGAAACAAAGTACTCAACACAAAAACACCATATGTAAGTGGGAAACCCTCATGGGGAAGAAAAACCACTAAAAATATTCTTATATTACAAAAATCAAAATGATTTAGTGAATCACCAAATTCACAAGGAGCACCAACCCCTAGTTTAGTAGAGTACCAACCCTATAAAGAGCACCAACCCCTAATTTAGTGAATCACCAACTAAAAAGGAGGATCAACCCCAGGATGACCAAACGCCAAATCAACCACCTAAAGATGTTTGATCTCTGATAATGTTTCTTCCAAAACTGATGGAGATCATTAATTCATCTCATAAACCCTAGCTCAAACACTAGGGCATCATACTCTTATAATCTTTCTCTTTCTTCACTTTTCCTTTCTCTAACCTTTTTCTCTCATGTTTGCACTCAGTCCTCAACCTTTCATCCTCTTCCTAAGCCTTTAAATCATCCACACATAACTGAAAATAACTCTCCTCTAGGTTGTATACCTTTTCACACACACAACTTTCTTGCAAAAGCACCCAAAACAATGCTTTTATAATATCCTTATGGTTTATAATTAAAAAAAAAAATATGTATCTCTTTTGGATTAACCCATTAATCAAGGAAACATCTAAAATTTGAATTATAATAGTCATAAGTGACCCAAGTAGGACGACCTAGAGAAAATATCATTACATGTGCTAAAAATGGCTCAAAACCCCATGAACACAATCTTAAAATTGACCTTACATAAAAACCAAAGATATTCATGACCAATAAATCATTAAAAATCATTATAGTATCATTTAAAATTCATAAATGCTAGCAATTTATCTCAACCAATAAAATTATTTCATTTAATGGGACCAATGCACTTTACAAATCTCGAAACCGTTGTTCCCTACACCCTTCAACACCACAAAACTTCATTATGCCTTAAAATCAATTCTACTCAACCAAACCATGCCATGTGATTTTTTTGGAATTTATAGAACCTTTAGAACACTTCTAGGAAGTTATAAGACTTGAATAAACCACCAAAGCGCATAAACCACAGTCACTTTTGTCTTCACCAAATCAACCTGCCAAAAATATGTTTTCAAAGGTTAGCTCATAATTTTTTTATACAAAAATTAAATACCTCCGAATAGATTAATTTAATAAAAATTCATCCCTCTTCACAATCCGTAATATTAAGCATCATCAAACCAATATCATTCTTCAAATAACTCCAAACTTGAACCAAAACACATCCTATCTTACAATAACAAAAATATTCCTATCCAAAGCATGACGTAGAGACCATATAAAGTTATATTATAATAAATAAAAAAATTATATCATAGGAAATGTATCTGAATCATATTTCCAAAACAACTTGAATCATCTTTGAATTCAATCAGAGCTCTGTTATGGATATTTTACCGAGTACTAATTTTTGAGGCCACAAAACTACCCTTTAACCAATCAACCTGAATGGAACTCAATTGACCATGTAACCATATTAAAATGTCCAAAACCTCCATGTAAATGAATATAATCTCACATACATTCCATAACATCAATTTAGCTCATCTTGCTTTTGGACAACCTTGTCCTAAATCCTTCTTCATCGGAAATTGACTTGTTTGAGTGGGGCCTACTCATGACCATGACAAAAACATACATTTATGGAAATATATTATATTCCTATACAAAATAAAATCATCAATTTTTATGAATCAATAGAAACTAGGTCAATATACCTCTCTTTTTGCAAACTGCTCCTTGTTAGGGTTTAACTAAGGTTCTAGACCACTTTATCTTCTTAACGTTCATTCATAAAAACTTGATGATGAAATGACATCATTATTTTTGTGAAAACTTATAGAATCACCATAGAAACATACCTAAAATCCAAAATGTCCCATATAAAACACACAATTAATAGTGAGCATCCTGAAGTTGCAATTTGAGTTGGAATTACATTATATTTTGACCTTGTCTCACTAAAATTGACATAAATTACAAAATTATCATCATGACAGCCTAAAATTTTTCCCAAAGCACTAAGAAATGTCCTGAAAACATATCCAATAATAATAATTTCATCACCATACCTTAAACTCTCTAACCTATCTCATTTGCATAACAACTCCTTGAGATTTTTCATTGTAGAAAGTAAGGTCAACTGAAAGAATGTCATACCTCATCATAAAACCACTAAAAATTACCCAAACATACTTGATACACATTAATATACCTGAGTGTAAGCATACATGATCTTATATATCTCTAAGATTCATTCTCATACCTCCAAACAACCACACTTGCTCTAAATGAGCACTTGTAAATATACCCATAACCTATATCTGCACCGTGCCTTTGCTATGAGTTCCTAAAACATATTGAAACTTGATATCCATCATTTCAACATACTTATCAGGTATCCAAGAAGATCATACCATCATGTAGTATCGACTTAGCCACTTGAATACGCTTGCAAGAGTAAGAAATCCTCACCGAATCTCACCGCATCACCATAAATACATATGAAATAGTGTGTCAACATCACATACATAATAATATGACCCTAATAAATAATCAAAATTTTCATTTGTGTGGTTTTTTAATAAATGAAAACACCTAATAGGACCACATGCCAACATGAACATCTTTAATAGTGACAACTTGTTTATTGTAAATGAACTTAAGACACATATGATTCATGGAGGGAATAGCTTGAGTGACACGAGCCAAGGGAGACCTAAGAACATGTCACAACCTTTGATTGAAGATGCCACAAGTATAGTAAGAGGCCAAAATGTAATGGTAAACCTAATATCGCCAAAATAATTCAGAATTGGATATGAAATAACATAAATTAGACATTTGATAACCATAAGAATTGTAATAGATCATACTTTGAAAGGAGCCATTTGATAGATGATAGTGTTATTGAAAATATATGAACCAATAGAGGTAGTGATATATAATGAATCAAAAGAAAATTTTGCTTGATAATCGTGACCGGAAAATGTAATGGACGATGGCGATGCATTAGACAAAGTGATAAGAAAATGAATGGACCCCGATGAAGAAGGGGCATAGCTCAATAAGTTTGATTAGTAGAAGAGTCGAGAAGCTTGCGTGTCATGCTTAAGAAAGGGTCATTAAATATTTTTATCTTTTTGTTATCATTGACCGATTTAAAATTAGATGGCTTAGGGATCTCAAGTGAATTATTGTCAATAAGATCTTGGATTATATTCTGAGTTTCAAACAATAGTTGGTAGAGTTCCCAATGCATTGATGATAGTCAAATTTAGCATTTTCATCATAATTATGGCCATGAGGGTGAGATGGATCAAGATTGAGTGGTGGTGGAAGAGTAATTAGATTGCTTTTGAGAAGTTGAGGTAATACAATCCGAGGTGCATAAAGTAATTTTGTGAAAGTATGCTTTAGAGGTTGACATTGAAGATTTTTAGGAGGAGAGACACCATTGAAAAATTACTTTTCTTCAGTAGGCCTAAGATATGGTTTGAATGTTGATTTAGATTGAAACCTATTAGAATATGATGAAGAAGTATCTTGATATTTGAGTTTTCCAATATATAGAAGCTTGAATTCGCACATTTTAAGCATATGACATAGTTGATAAAATGATGGAGAGGTATTAAAGATAACACTATCTTGTAGTGGTGGTAATACACTTTGCACAAAATGATCTTGTATTTTAGAATCGGAAAGAAAAGTGGTCATCTTAACTAGATTGTTCTTATAATGTAATAGATAGTCTACTAGATGTTCATTAGATTGTTTTTTAATTTGACCTAGTTGTGCATAAAAGATATTAGTGCCAATATTTATTGAAAAGTGAGAAATAAAATCATCAGATAAATGCATGAAAGAAGTTACCAAATGAACAGATAGATCATAAAACCAACACATGATGTAATCCTGCAGACTCCTAGGGAATAACTTAACAAATAATGTATGATCATCCACATAATCTACACATGCCACATGAAAATCTAAGAGATTCTCTTGAGGGTTTTGGTACCCAAATTTGTTCTCCTTTTCAGTCTGAGTAGCATCAGAGATATGGCATGAAGCTTGAAGATAGATAGATCATGATGTATGTCATTTTGTACCCAGGGATGTGATCTAATTGGCACTCATATTTGTGGAGAGATGGATAGAACTCAAATAGGACTTGATCTTGTCCTAACTGTTTTAGGTTGTGCCTTTCAACCAAGGTAAGAGAACCTATTTTGTAACCCTCAAGTGGTGAAGGAGATGAAGATATCCCTCAATTTGTGCAAATAGTATGAAAAGGCCTTGGAAAAATATGATCTCTAACATTCCCATTTTAAGACTTTAGAAACAAGAGAATTTTTTTTATAGTGTTCATTGTTCTAAATAAAGCATTATTTAGAACAAAAATTCCATGCCAATCAAATTTAATGGATAAACATATACAGCTTTGTAATGACTTAGTGATTCACCGATCTATTCATTCCATAACTCGGTAAGCTACCGATCTATTTATGTTATCTTATGTATTGAATACATATTGTATACTTTGTATACTTTTTCATCCTACCCTACACCGGGTACTAAGTGATCTGTTTAAAGAACATATCTAAATATTTGCTACCAATATTCATCTGATATCACGTTGTTTTAAACTTGGTGACATAGGACAATGCAACCAATAGTTTGTGATACTTTGGCCAAAGATTTATAACATACTATGTATGTCACTATTCCTAGACAACATACTCATCATATTGGAATATGTCCTTCACCTCACTCCTTAATGATTGGTCTTTATTGACTACCGTCAGTCCACTTGTTCTAGGTTTAACCCTATCCCTAGATAGGAACATAACCTATTATAGGAAGATGCTCACAATGGCTTAGGATAGATGGGCATACTTAGTTGACCTAAGTCGACCGGATGTGCCAACATACCCTGAGCCTTTGGAAGCTAATTCATATCCTAAATATGCTCCTATCCAGACCTAGAGGGAAACTAAGTTCAAGTCCAAGTTCCTATCGGGTGTAGATCTAGATGATCAATGCGGAAGGGTGATGCCACATGTCAACTACAATGTTGTATTCTTGAGAAGACCCAAGCCTTCTTGAAAGTACAACCTTGCAGTTGGTGTGTGCCAACATCCTACAGAAACTACCTCATCGAGATGTACATACCCCCAAGGGGATTGTTAATACATTGTTAGTTTGAATTAATTCTTGATTACAACAACCTTGCCAAACCCTAATCCAACACTCAATAAGTTCTTTCCTAAATTTTCTTCATTTATTCCATTAAGAACATTATATTCATGGTCACTTTTAATGTTTGATCACATAGTTAAACTACCAATTAACCGTAATTGTACAATGTTATAATATGTCTTATTTAAAAAGTACAATAACTTTTTAGAAAAGTTCAATGCCAGAATATATCCAATAAAAAGTAAACTTCATACAAAATTAAGTCTAATCAATTGTATTCATATTTTCAAACCTTTTTTGGTTTATATTCAATTAAGAAAGAGAAAGAGTTTGTCTCTACATGTTAAGTGTTAGGGTATATCCTACCCAATATCCATATTTCTTAATGTATGTTCATCACACATTTCATTATTATGTTTAATAGTTTAGTTAAAGAACATTATATTTTGCAAATTAACAAGCTTCATCTTAATTAGAGAAATGAACTAAATCCCTTTATACTACCTATTAAATGATAACCAATTAAGCATGAAAATAATATGAATAATATAAAAAGATAGAAATCCATCTTTTTCATATGAATACCGATAATTTACACATCCAATACAAGTAAATTCTCATCTTTTAATTAATCTTTATAACTTATACATTTACAAGCCTTATGCACTTTAGGCGTCTTGCATAAAAAACGCCTTCATCCTAAAAGAATACTACTTTTCTTTTTCAATACAATCTCAAGAATGAATCAAAATTCTTCACAAGGAATCAGATTTAAATCAGCCAATGCATCTCATAAGTTTAGCCTTCTTTTATCACTTACGAAGTTCATCTGCAAAAATTGTTAGCATGGGTTAGTTTAATGAACTGAGCATGATAAGCACTAAACCTTAAAATGAATTGCATTCCACTAATTGTTCCATTAAAACAACTCTACTTTAATGAAACAATTAATATATCATACTAATAAGCATAAGTAATAACAATTAGGAAAGAAGTACATTAATAAATTTGAATTCACTTCTAAGAGAAGAACAAAATATAATACAAAACATCTGCCTTACAAATTAAATTTTAATTGATCCCATCAATTAACTTTAAACAAAAAAGCAGATCATATCATCACATTGTTCCCAATTCTATCATAATAGAATAAAACATTTATCTTTACTATAAGACAAAAGAAGTGTTTACAAACATGGTTCCCATTAGGATGATTCATGTAACTCTTAAGAAAAAGAATAAGAAGAACCATTACAAACTACGTCCAAACACAAAACATCGAAAAATAGAAACAGGTTCATAACATGAATTTAATTGTTTCATTTAAAGGACAACTACCTTAACACTCAACATTTAAGATATTCATCAAAACAGAATCCCATGTCCATCCCTGAAGGAATATAAAATCAAACAATCTGTCAACAAGTTTATATTTTTTTCAACAAGACCAAAACATCTAATCTCTTTTTACATCATTTCAGTCAAATGATATGTACAAGAAGACTAATCAACATAATAAATCTCCATTCCCTAAGAGAATCAATAACAGAAGGTTTTAATCAAATGAACTTAACCCAACAACAGAGAAAAGGAATCTTATCATAATGTGATTCCATCCTTAAATCATTTCACTACACTTAACAACAAATTCCCTTTCTAATCCAAACAATAAGCTCATACACTAGTTCCCAGAAGAGAGAACAAAACCAACTCAAGGTAAGAAGAAAACATACTACAAGTCTCCCTTACAATTTTTACCTTCAATAAAGCATGAGTTCCCATTTCAATTCGAACAAATACACAAAAAAATTTCAAAAACAACACACTATCCCTAAGGATTCACAATTTCCTTAACCTTTTAAAAGACTCGGTATTCACTTAATGGACCCAACAAGAGGTGTAAAAACTTGAATAGAAAACTAACTCTGAATTACCCACGAGCTCAGCCAAGACAAAAACTATATTACAATAAATTTCAACATCTTATTATAAGAGAAAATAGATCGGGGTTCCAAGAAGAACAATAAACCAACAAGATATTTTAGTCAAGATCTCAAAGATATTACCCAACAACCCAATTAAACCACTCTTCCAGTTTTTCTTTGAGAAAGTAGTTTGATTCAAAAGAGTTATGAGCTTAAACCTTAAAAGAAAGTAAAAACCCAATTCAATACCAAAACCAAATCGAACATGTCTATAATACGACCAGTTTCAGAACTTGAAAATACAAAATCCGAGCACAATGTTGAACACAAAATTCTCACAAAGGTTCAGAACCATTCAAGAGAATATTTATAGGTTCAAGGCAACAATATGTTCCCATTCCAGTTTATATCTTAAACAAAGAAAAGCCAAAAATGATAACAGAACATAACCGATACCTCATTGTAGTTACGAACTCCACACACTAAGTAACAAATTAAATTTATAGTGTTGAATCACAAAATATCCAACATGAGTTCAGATATACACCGTATCTTAATACGAGACAGACAAGATATAATACAATTACGTATTAATAGTTTAGAATAGTAGAGGATTCCATTATTTGTTTACATCTTATCAAAATTCCTATTTCCAACTCCAACGAAACACAAGTTTCTCACCAAAGTTCGAAACCATACAAGTAATAAAATATGAGTGTTGTATACGTTATGAAATCCCATTAACATCCCCAAAAATACATGAATAAACACGAGTATAGAGCTACATATGAACTTCAAACAACAATCCAGGATTAACCAAGCTTCCAAACATGGTTCGAGTAACATGAACCTCCAACACAAACTCATATCAAATACAACACCGAATCAAGCTCAATTAAACAAGAACTCAAAGATAGGCTTAAACAAACACGAGCTCAAACACAAGTTTAAGTACGAGCTAAAATATAAGATCAAGCTCAAAAACATGAGATCCTAAAGAAAGATTAGATGGGACTCATGGTTCCTAAAAAAACATCGAACCATGTAACCGAGGAGCGAAGGTCACCATAATCTCAACCTTTCCAATCTTGGTTCAAGAAATGACATGTAGAGCCATATAAACAAGTTTCCCATGAATGATTCAAAATTTAACCCACACAAGAAAGTTTCCAAACTTAATATTATTTTGCTAAGGATTTCATATCCAAATTTCCAAAGATTTATAAAACCCATCAAGCAAATAACCGGATAAAACATGCAAGCCAAGAATCTCAAAAGAGTAGAGTCATTTTACCGAAATGTTTAGAAGAAAACAAGATATCTTAATCATTAGAGCCTATCATGCCCGATAGTGCTTTTGCAAAATTGAAGGAGACTTCCAGCCGAGATTTCAACTCCTTTTCTTCTCTATGAAAGATCAACAAACAAACAAATTTCTTCATAATGACTCATATACCTTCCCATGATAAAAAAAGACCAGGTGAGCTAAAAATAAGAATGTAGTGAAATTCAAATTGCTGGTTCAAAGAACTAGTTCACTCCATGCGAGAGAAAAATATGGAAAGCATGCAAAAACCAACAACCTCCCATAAACTAGCCTTCCAAGTTTCCTATATGGTTTGTGAACAAAACCCGATGCCAATAAATTCCATTAATTCCAATTTTCCCGCTTATCTTTCCTTGCCACTACCTCCCAAATCTTATGAATGCCAATTCACATTTAACATGCAATTCCATCTTTAGTGAAACTTCCACATAAGCCTTCACCAATTCAACTATCCCCTGCCAAAAATGGTAGTACTTTATGCCTTAAAACCTTATCAACAAGTTAAATGCCATTGGGCTGTCACCTTTGATGCATGCGACCCCCTTTAGGTTTCCTTTTAAATAGCTTAGGATATATCCCTTTGAAATTAGGTTAGTTTAGAATTAATCACCTTAGGCCTTACAATTTACCTTAGGTAGTTTCCTCATAGGTTAGATTAAATCACAAAATAATAGTTTTAAGCATTAGGTTAGATCATCACATAATCTTATAGCATTAGGTTTTAAGTTAAATTAAATAGCCTAGTAATCTCTCCATAATCCTTTAGCACAAATCTTAGGTTAGGATAAAAATTCAATTAAGTAACATAGCTAGGTAGTAAATATTCTTACCTACCTTAGGATTCCGTAGGATAATCCTTTAGTTTTAGGATTTCAAATCCTTCCTATGCCATGAACAGGCTATATTTCATTTAAGTCAACAATGTCCTGCCATGATCGATCTCCAAAGACCCAAGCACAACATACAACTGAATGGAAACATGTTCACACAAAATCTAAGAACTTGTAACAACAAAGTTCAGTCTGATATGTCCCTCAATTTTATCAATGTCAATTTACCCTTCATTAAACTGAGTAGATTTAAAACCTTCCTAAGTTAGATTAAAAAATTAGTTTCCAACTCTTAAACCAGATTGTAACTCATCTAAAAGAAGTGAAAAATGGATTCAAGGAAGCCATTCCATTCTAGTCTAATGATCTTAAGAATAGAAAAGATTTATCCATATCAAGCATGATCTCCAAAAACCAAAAGAACACATCTTTAGAAGAAGATCACATGTCAACACTTGAAATGAAAAAGAGGAATATAAAAATTTTCAAGGGTGTTACACGATAAACACTCAAAATCGACTTTCACAAGTTGTCACTTTTAGATTATGGAGATATTTTCAATGCAAGGCAAGGGTTATCAAGACATTGTATGATCCCGATTTTCTTTATGCATTTTTTTAGATGAATTGGATTCCTTTGTTGACACACAATGCAATGAAGGGGTAGTATGGGGTAGGATCAGTTTGTTTGAATGAATTTTGGTGGGATATTTTAGACAAGACTAACCAAAATATGATAAATTATTTGAGGACCTTTGCAAGAAATTTGTAACACCTAAACAACATAATGCTTCAAAAGGATTAAGGTACTCCTTCAACTAGGATATGTGCACCAAATGGAGGCCCAGATATGCACTCTTCCACACAATATTTGACAACCTGCCACAAAATCTTGATGCAGATGAACCAACAAAGCATCCAGAAATCTCTATTTTATCATGACCTACGGTGCACCCAAAGGTTTATAAACAATCTCTAAATTCAAGGAAGGTAAAGTGATTTTAAATCTGTTTATCTCTTTATCAGATGAAATCTCTTCTGAATGTGAGGTTGCAGATGCCACTAAACTATCAACAAGAAATGAGACCATGTATGATCAAGAGAGATTTTAAACACAAGACTACAATAGGAGCAAGAAACAAAAATTGAAAACATTCTGAAACATAAGTATATGCAAATTTTGTCAAGAGACAACACAAAATAATCCAGAATGACCAAATTTATCAAAGAAGGGAATGTTATAAAAAATAATCTCAGAGCTTGTTGATGGCTTTACAACTGAAACCAACTCAACATGATACAAATCTGATGCAAAAAGGAATTAGAAATGGTTCTCAGGTGGTTTCACAAAGAATGGGCTTCTTCCCAGATTTTCTTGTGAATTTCTATGTTTCTTTGACCTTTTGCATGTCTCAAAACATGCATTATATAACACTCTATATGCAAATTGATCCTTACATGTGAAAATTGATCCTTAAAACCACTTGCATTGATCCTTGCAGGCACAAACGACACGAATTTGCCAAAAATTTGATCAAAATTGATGCAAAATTCACATTTCCACACTTCTTGGAGCAAAAATGGTGGCCAAAATGGAAAATGTACAGCTACCATTGATTTTCCCTTTTTCTTCAATCTGGCCCCTCCACATGTCAAAATACAATTGGGAATGGATTTGGGATCACTTTTTGACTTTTTAACATTTTTGGAAAAATGTAAAATTTTGACTTTTTCTTCGCCCCTCCACCCTTGAAATTTGGTGTTGACACATGGCATATGGTGGGTCCCATTGAAGTCGTGATCAATTATGCACATTTCCACCCTTTTTGGAATTTTGGAAATTTTTCACTTTTTTCCCTACGGGCCCGCACCTCTGCCTCTGTCCTTGACATGTGTCCACCTCTCTATCGCTAAGAATCTACGGGCTTATTTTATGTTTTAACCCCTTTTTCGTAAAGGGAAAATTTCCAACTTTGCCTCTGTGGGCCCGCTCTCCGATTCCTTCCTTGCCACATGTCGGTTGTTGGTTCATTGTGGAGCCACACCTCAAATTTCCACATTAAGTCTTTTTATCAAAAGGGAGAAAATTCCCTTTTTCCTCCAGCGGCCCACCGACCCACTCTGCTCGCCACATGTCTACCCCTCGCTCCATTGTGGACCCGCGGTCCTTTCCACACCTTTTCCCCTTGTTGCCAAAAAGGCAAAAATCCTCTAACTCTTATGTCGGTCCGCACTCCATTTTGACCCCACCCTACCACATGTCCACCCATGATTGGCTTAGTGGACACGCGGGTCTTTCCTTACCTTTTTCCCCTCTTTTCCCAAAAGGAAAAAATCACCTAAGTCCTCACGCCACCTCCCATTCCACCTTTGCATGAGAATGTGACATGTGTGCTCTCGCGAGTTGGGGAAATTTCGAATTTTTGCCAAAACACCAAAAATCTTAAGTTTTCAAAGAAACCCACCGATCCTTGACCAAAAAAAAATGACCATGTATGAGGGGATGTTTTAGCTTAATTTTGACGTGCAATTGACACCCGTATGACCATCAAAAATCACAGAATTTACTAGAGATGCCCAAATTTGATTTTTTCTTCGTGGGTGAAGGATTTTATGGTCAAAAATCAAAGGGAAAGTGATTTTATGCAATTTACAACCATGGGGATAGATTTTCGAGGGAAAACAAGCATAAAATGAGCAAACACGAGCTCCAAAGGCTGGGAAAAGTAGAAAAATGACAGATGCCCATGGATTTGGAAATTTAGGGAAAAAATAAGGGTAGACATGTATTTTTCTTTTAAAATGGGGAAAAATAATAAGTTGTGAGCACTTCAAGCCATCCATCTAGAGAACAAAGTTTGCAGACCACCAACTTTGAAGAAAAATGTTTTTAGAGCTCATAGAACAAAGGGGAAAGATGGGAAAATAACAGAGGATCAAAATGGGAACCAACATCAGCCTTTACTTGGGGATGGGCAGTCCCAGTGAGTTCCATAAGAACAAAAGTAGACCAAGTGCCAAAATAATCCATTGGGAAAAGGAGTCATGAGCCAAAACCATCAAAAACCAAATGAGAAACCGACAAAAATGGTGCCACACACCAAGGAAAACCGTAAACTGAAAAAACACCAAAAATAGAGCAAAAACCAAACACTATACACTATACAAGTGGTACATACCTCAAATTTGGGGATTAATCCAAGAAATGCTTCGATGCCTACCATTAACAGTAGTTCAAGCAATTCCCCATCTAAATCCTTGAGAAAAAGGTATTCGACAAATTATGATATCAATAGAGTAAGGGCCCATCCATAATGCATCAAATTTTCCATGTTTTCCTTATCTTCATTTTTGCTATCCCATAACAAAACCATATCTCCAATATTGAAAGCCCTAGGAGTGACCTTCTTATCAAACAATATTTTCAACTTCTCTCTAAATCGACATGCCTGCTGTGGGATTCTCTTCTCTCTTCATCTAGAAACATAATCTGATTAATCCTTGCTTCATATGGACTGACCTCTTGATCCTCAAGTTGTTGAAAAAAATAAAATGAAGATAATTGTAGATGTAAGGGCAGCAAAGCTTATTTCCATACACCAACTAAAATGGGCTCTTACCGGTAGCTCTCTTGGCGGTGATTCTATCACCCAAACCGCAAATTTCAGTTGTTCACCCATTTTCTCTTGTTCAACTCCAACATCCTCCTAATGATCTTCAATAAGTTCTTATTACTTGGACTCAACTTGTTCATTCCTTGGGGGTTATAGTTTGAAGAATACGTCGATTGGTTCCATACTCCTTGCACATTGCCATCAAAGGTTTAGCTCAAACACATGGCATTATCAGCCATAATCTTGACTGGCACACCAAATCTGCATATGATATCATTCAACAAGAAGTCCATAACAACTAGGTGTGTTTATTTTTGGTGGGGATTTCCTCTACCCACTTGGTGAAGTAATCTGTGGCTATAAGGATCCATTTATGTCCAGCACTAGAAGGGTCAGAAATCTCACCAATGAAGTCCATCCCGCAATTTTTGAAAGGAGCTTCAATTGATATAGGCTGCAAAGGAAGGGAGCCTAAAGCTTTCATTCTGCCGGAGAAATGCTTTGGAAGCTTTCACATTTTCTAATCAAAGATGGTTGCATCTTTGAAGGGAGTAGGCCACCAATAATCACCTCTCAAAACTTTGTGTGTTGAACCCTTCCAAAAAAATTTCCTCCATAAACTCCCCATGGAAATCAACAACTAATTTCGAGCTTCATCTTGATTACACACTTCAAGAGGACACCTTCAGGGTTCTTCCAAGCCATCCCAAAGTTAGTGATGATGTATTTTTGAGAAGCCAGCTTGAGGGATCTTTTCTAATTTTTATTTAAATGATCAGGACAACATAGGTGTCTGAGGTAAAATATTATATCCTTGTACCACTTAGAACTTACCAATTTCTTAAGAACATCTGCCCTTTCTTCCTCTACTTCATTAACTTCCATAGTCTACAAGTTGCTCTCAGTCATGAGCTTAGCAAGACCCAAACCTCTTATTAGCTTTATGGTTTAGATGTCCATATCATACTCCTACAGTTTGTTCACCCATCTACATCTTTTGCTTGAGATCTCCATCTCTGATAAGATGTCTTTTACCATGGTGTGGGGAACATCAGCAACAATTTTTGAACTTAAGATATAAGGCCCGAAAACCTTTGTTGCTTTCACCAAGGAAAATGCTTTTTTTTCCATTATTGTATATTTCAACTCAGCAGCTTGTAAATCCTTGCTAAAGAAGGCAATAGGCCTCTCATCCCCATCTTCATCCTTTTGGAGAAAAATAGATACAATAGTATTTTCAGAAGTAAAGGAGAAGATTTGGAAAGGCTTCTTGTAATTGAAGCTGCCAAGACAGGTGCATGTTTGAGTGCCTCTTTGATTCCTTCAAAATCCTGAATAGCAGCCTCCTCCCATTTGATAACTTGATATTTCTTTAACGTGAATGTTATAGGAAGAGTCAACTCAACAAAATTAGACACAAACATTCTAATGAAATTGATCTTCCCAAAGAAATATTGGATGCCCTTCTTTGTTCTTAGAATCGGCACCTTGCTGATTGCTTCTAATCTCTCGGGTCAATCATGACACCACCTTTGAAACAATATGACCAAGTAGCTTAGCCTTTTGCACCCCAAAGTGACACTTCTTTTTATTGAAAGAGATTCCAAATTCTCTACATCTAATCAACATTATTTCCAAGTGTTGTAAGTGATCTTTTCTGCTCCTTGAAAACATAGTCACATCATCATGATAAACTACAATGAATTCATTTATATAACTAGCAAAAGTAACATCCATTGCTCTTTTGGAAGTAGCCCCAACATTCATGAAACAAAAAGACATTCTCACATAAACATATGTTCCCCAAGGAGTGGTAAAGGCAATTTTAAATCTTTATGACTCCTTGACAACAACCCGATTGTAGTCGAGAGAAACCATCTAAGGTGGACAATAATTCAGATCCAGTCACTAATTGCAACATGTTATCCATGTTTGGAAAAGGATAATTGTCTTTCAATGAAGCTCTATTCAGATTTCGACGTCTACACAAAGTCTGATATCTCCATTCTTTTTCTCTGATCGGACAAGGTTAGCAACCCAAGATGAATACCTTGTGGGCTGAATGATCCCTCCCTCCTTCGATTTTCTTCAATTCATCTTGTATTTTCATGGAGAGGAGTGGATTAATTAGCCTTTGCTTCTATCTAAATGGTTTGGAATTTTTCTCAAGAGGGATCTCATGTTGGAATAAGTCTTCTCTATATGCCTTCATCTCTGAATATGACCAGGCAAGGCAATATTGATATTGTTTCAACAATTGGAGGTAGGATTGTTTTTCTTCCTTACTTAAACTACTAACCTACCAAACATTTCTTGGTTTATCACTAGTTCTGAAGTTATGCTCTTTGACATCCCATGAGGTAGACATGTTTTTATTGATGATGCAATTAGCCTTATCAAAATTTGACTCAAGTGCAACAAGAAATTTAGGAATGGTGTTAGTTTCAATAGGATAATATCCTTTCCAAACAAAGTCTCTCTTCCTTCAGTCATACATACCATTGGCTCCCAATAAATATTATGATCTACAAACTCACCTTGATTTTGTAAGAACCTTTGCACTTGATCATCATCATTAAACACTTGCCAATGCTTGATTTTATCAGGGACACTTGACCTAGTTAACACTTCCACATTGTACTCACAAAAAGGTGAAACAATGCAATCTCCAAATCTAGACCCCAACACTACCAACTTATCAGCAACAACATTCAAACTTCTATCATAATGCACAATGTTGAAGGAATCAAACATCTCAATTAGATCCCAAACTACATGCTTATATTATTTCATCCACTGATTTTTTGTAGCATACAATTTTCTTATTTATTTGACAACCAACTCTGAATATCCCTTTGCAATGATGTCCTTGACACCATACTTCCATGTAATTATCAGACCCAACAACAAGGCTTCATACTCAACAATGTTGTTAGTACATTCAAAATTAAGATTGAAGCAAAAACAAACTCTTCCAAGCTAGGAGAAATCAGAATTATACCAACACCATTTCAAAATTTGGAGCAAGCTCCATCAAATATCAAGGTCCAAGGAGAACATACCTATTCAAGGCACTTTGATTGACCCATCTTGTGTTCTTTTTCATCAGCAAACCCAATAAAATTATCAACATCAACATCAGAAAATAATACTTCATAAGAAGCATTGTTTGGGTCCTCAATTAGATGCAACATTTTATTTTCTCCATGGAGCTTGACAAGGCTGCCTTGAATGGGAATGGTGGAAAAATGCATGTCCATTTGGAAACTCCTCCAACACTTGTAGCCCACTTTCTTGACAATAACATACCCCATTTGGTAGGGAAATCAACAATCACAACATCCAATTTTAAATTCCTCCAAGGATAAGATGCAAGCTGCACCACCAAACCCTTCACACATCTAACTACTGGAAATTCCCTTGAGTCCATGGCATTACACTTTCCATAGGCTGCTGTCACTTTTATATCCAACTCATTCATGACTTCTAGAGGCATGAAATTACATGATGCCCTAGGATCAAACATACAATTGTGAAGTAGTCAATCGTTTATGATCAAATTTGTGAAGAACGGACCAACATTAAATTGGGAATCAACCAAGGATGTCCCCAAGTATACCTCAGGTGTCTCTCCAAGATCTTCTACTGCTGGTCGTGTTTCAAGGTCAGTAATGATCTGAGGAGGATTTTCAACAACATTTATATTTCTGCCTGGAGTAGTCTTTTCCTCCTTCAATCCCAAGTACTCAAATTCTCTCTTCTTATGCTCAGGAATCCTAAGCAACTCAATGATTGGAACACTCACTTTTATTTGGCTCAATACTTGGGCTATGTCATAGGGAACACTCTTTGGCAAAGCAGCATTGGAAAGGAGACAAAAAGATTCATTAGATGGCAAGGGATTCTTGGTAGCTTGGGCATGAGGAGGACTGTAATTTTTTTGGGACAACAGAGCTTTTGGTAGGTGTTTCTCTTCTAGAAGCTTCTTTGGGAATGCTTGTGAGAAAGGGTGTTTTAGGTTTGGATTGAGGCCTAACTCCCTTAGCAACCTTTCTTTTAGTGTTAGTCTTTCTCTTGAGTTACAACACCATTCATCAACAATTGTCTATCTTCCTCGAAGGGATACCACCATCATACTTATTAATCATCAAAGCTCTTAAGAATTTAAAGTCATTGTTAGGAATTTAAAAAGCTTGCACTACATCAACTTCAAGAGTATGATGGGAAGAAATACTTGTACCCATTTGATGCAATACCAAAAGGTTGTAGTTGTCCTTTCACTTATCACTTCAATAGATGTTACTCCTCCTTGTGATCTTGAAGAACATCCCATCATGTAGAAATCATCATCAGTACCATCATAAGTATTAGATTCACCATCTTGCTGGTCCACTTCACATGGAGGATGGGGCGAAAACACCTATCACACTAATCAATATCAACAACTTCTTCAACAAAGCAAGCAACCCTAACAACTAGAGGATCAGAAACACTCTTCCTTCACGTGATTGAGAATGTCTATTTGCAGACCCCATGGGTCCTTTCCCTCTATCATCGATCTCCGATCACCTCTAGGATGATTGGAAAATATGTTATGGTTTTGTGCTCTTGGGTGACCTTGTGAAGTTTTCCCAAATCCTTTCTCAGCTCTAGCCAACTTGTATGAGATTTCTTTGACAACCCCTACCAAAGTTTTCACAACCTCCTCCAAATCAGAACCCTTGCTAGCTTGAGGTTTTTCAAGGTTTATCAAATTTACACCATCTCTCTTGATAGGTTTCCCAATTGCTTTGGTATTGTTTTCAATTTGAAGTGCCATGGTGAAAGCTTGTCTTAGATTAGTAGGGTTCTTGTCTCCTTCTTGTCAATTGCATCTACATATTTCATTAGAAGAGATTCATCACAAGGCCTTAGACTAACAGGAAGCCTTCTCAAATTTTTGTTAAACCTTGTGTTGAAGTCATGGACTGATTCATTGAGATTCTTCTTGGTATTTTCAAATTCAGACAAGAGAAATCTAGGATTAGTCTTGTCACCATATTGTAACATAAATGCATTCTTCATTTCAGTCCATGAATCAATAGAATTATTAGAAAAATCCTTGTACCAATCCCTAGCATCCTCTTCTAGTGTATGAATGAACAATTTAGTATACACATCTTCAAACTCTATCTCAAAATCTTCCATCATGTTAACAAAAAGCTTGATATGTTGATCACCACTTATAACATTGTTACCTTGGAACTTTGGCAACCTATTTATAACATCTTGTGGCACAAAATTTGGGTAACCATCCATTCCTCTAAAATCTATAGGACCAAAGGTGTTAACAACAAATGGAGGTCTAGGCTGAGCCATATTGTTTGGTGGAGGTGATTTTGGGGGTGACATAAGCTGATGAGGAGTGCAAGGTCTTTGGGGCTCAAGAATGTGGTTCACAAGATTGGTATCCTTTAAGTGCTGATTTTCTTGGAAAGTTTTATTTGAATTGAAACACAGAGGTGCAGATTGGAGAATGAACTTTCTGGTACAACATAAAGACCTTCACTAGCCGAGGCAAACAAGTTTATGAGAGGATTACTTGAATCGAAATCACTTGAAGAAGAGTGATAATCCTCTACCAAAGGCTGATCTCTGTCACCAATGGATATATCTTTTCCTAATGTCGACCTTTAACAGCCTTCCAAAATCTTCTCCCTTCCAACTTTGAATTCCTTGAATCAAAACAACTTCTTAACAGAGTCTCTAATGAAGAGAGATCTTCTTCCTTCCATTTTTGTAGAGATTAGCGATACAAAAATAAATGATAGAAAGGTAAGACACTGGTATTTATCAAGATCAGAACAACATGGAGTCACCACTAAGGACTTTCACCCTAGTTGTGCAAATATACTAAAATACTCTGTCAAATACCTATCAGTAGTTAAAATCTTTCCAAAATTTATAGAGCAGACCTTCCTTTTCTTGAATTTATCAATCAAAAATGCAAATGAAGTGCAAAAACTATTGGGAAATGATAAAATTGTAGGTATAACTTATATCTTCACTTAACCCTTAAAAATTTGATTATAAAATGAAGCTTCAACAACGTATTTGCATGCGGAGAATTTACAAAGGACATTGCCGGGTTTGATATGAATTCAAATATCTCAAATATCCATACACATGGATCAGATTGAACTAAGAAAATATCAAACTCGAACTCTACTCTTCATTACAAACCTTATAAATCTAATCGAAAAATGATACTCGATTTTTGATTGCACATAAATCACATAAGAGGTATTACTGGGGATCCGAAATACTAAAATCTTGAATAATGTCCCTCGCAAAGAATGCCACTAAGTGTTGGTACCAAAATTTGTTCTCCTTTTCAGTTTGAGTAGCATCAAAGATATGGCATGAAGCTTGAAGACAGATAAATCATGATGTATGTCATTTTGTAGCCGGGGATGTGATCTAACTAGCACTTAGATTTGTGGAGAGATGGATAGCACTCAAATAGGACTTGATCTTGTCCTAATTGTTTTAGGTTGTGCCTTTCAACCAAGGTAAGAGAACCTATTTTGTAACCCTCAAATGGTGAAGGAGATGAATATATCCCTCAATTTGTGCAAATAGTATGAAAAGGCCTTGAGAAAATATGATCAACACTTCGAATCGACTTTCACAAGTTATCACTTCCGATTATGGAGATATTTTCAATGCAAGGAAAGGGTTATTGAAGACATTGTATGATCCTAATTTGCTTTATGCATTTTTGTAGATGAATTGGATTCCTTTGTTGACACAAAATGTAATACAGGGGTAGTATGGGGTAGGATTAGTTTTTTTGAATGATTTTTGGTGGGAGATTTTAGACAAGACTAACCATAATCTGCCAAATTCGTTGAGGACCTTTGCAAGAAATTTTTAACACCTAAACAACATAATGCTTCAAAAGGATTAAGTTACTCCTTCAACCAGGATATGTGCACCAAATGGAGGCCTCAATCTGCACTCTTCCACACAATCTTTGATAACTTGCCACAAAATCTTGACACGAGATGAATGAAAAAAGCATCTAGAAATCTCTATTTTATCATGACCTAAGGTGCACTCAAAGGTTTACAAACAATCTCTAAATTCAAGGAAGGTAAAGTGATTTTAAATCTATTTATCTCTTTATATGATGAAAGCTATTCTAAATGTGAGGTTCCGGATGCCACTAAACTATCAACAAGAAATGAGACCATGTATGATCAAGAGAGATTTTAAACACAAGACTACAATATAGGAGTAAGAAACAAAAATTGAAAACATTCGAAACATAAGTATATGCAAATTTTACCAAGCGACAACAAAAAAATCTAGAATAACCAAATTTATCGGTTGGGAATGTTATAAAAAAATCTTAGAGATTTTTGATGGCTTTACAACTAAAACCAACACAACATGATACAAATCTGATGCAAAAAGGAATTAGAAATGGTTCTCGGTGGTTTCACAAAGAATGGGATTCTTCCTGATTTTCCCGTGAATTTCTAAGTTTCTCCGACCTTTTGCATGTCTCAAAACATGCATTATATAACACTCTATTACATTTGATCCTTATTTCCCAAGAAAAGAATATGCCCATCATCAACTTTATTACAAAATTCCAACATGATACGTAGATAGGGACGTTTAACAAATTTGTAACAAAAGTTTCCAAGTGTTTCAAAAATGGCAAATCATTACAAATCCTTCATCATTATCCATTATGGAGGCACGTTTTTCATTCTCCAAGCATGCAGATCCCTTTCATTTCATTATTTCATCCTTATCATTTCAAAAATTGATTCTACAACTTCTTGATTTGATATTTCATGTTTTACACAGGTTGGGGAAAAAATTAGTTAAAAAACACCTCAAATATGTAGATTGATCCTTAAAACCACTTGCATTGGTCCTTGTAGGTACAAATGACACAAATTTGCTAAAAAATTGATCAAATTTGATGCAAAATTCACATTTCCACACTTCTTGAGCAAAAATAGTGGCAAAAATGGAAAATGTACAGCTATAATTGATTTTCCCTTTTTCTTCAATCATGCCCTCCACGTGTCAAAATACGATTGGGAATAGATTTGGGATCATTTTTGACTTTTTAACATTTTAAAAAATTTAAAATTTTGAATTTTTTCTCCGCCCCTCCGCCCTTGAAATTTGGTACTGACACGTGGCATATGGTGGGTCCCATTGAAGTTGCGACTCAATTCTACACATTTCTACCCTTTTTACAATTTTGGAAATTTTTCACTTTTTCCCCATGGGCCCGCACCTCCACCTTTGTCCTTGACACGTGTCCACCTCTCTATCACTAAGAATCCACAGGCTTATTTCATGTTCTAACCCATTTTTTTGTTAAGGGAAAATTTCCAACTTTACCTCCACGGGCCCGCACCTCCGATTCCTTCCTTGCCACATGTCGGTCGTTGGTTTATCGTAGAGCCACGCCTTAAATTTCCACATTAAGTCCTTTTTATCAAAAGGGAAAATTCCCTTTCTCCTCCAATAGCCCGCCGACCCGCTCTACCCCAGCATGTGTCTACCCCTCACTCCATTACACCGCGGTCCTTTCCACACCTTTTTCCCTTGTCGCTAAAAAGGAAAAAAATCTTCTAAATCTTCTCGTCCAGGTCTGCACTCCCTTCTGACCCTACCCTGCCACGTGTCCACCCTTGATTGGCTTGGTGGACGCACATGCCTTTCCTTACCTTTTTCCCCTTTTTACCCAAAAGGAAAAAATCACCTAAGTCCTCCACCAACCTCCCATTCCACCTTTGCATGAGAATGTGACACGTGTCCTCCTGTGGAGTTGCGGGGGAAATTTCAAATTTTTTTCAAAACACCAAAAACATTAAGTTTTCAAAGAAACCTGCTGATCCTTGACCAAAGACAAATGACCATGTATGAGGGGATGTTTTAGCTTAATTTTGATGGGTGAATGACACCCGTATGACCGTAAAAAAACACAAAATTTACTAGAGATGCCCGAATTTGATTTTTTCTTCATGGGTGAAGTATGTTTTGGTCAAAAAACAAAGGGAAAGTAATTTTATGCAATTTATGACCATGGGGATAGATTTTCGAGGGTAAAAAATCATAAATGAGAAACCACAAGATCCAAAGGTTGGGAAAAGTAGAAAAAATGATAGAGGGCCGTGGATTTGGAAATTTAGGGCACAAATCAGGGTAGACATGTATTTTTCTTTCAAAATGGGGCAAAATAATAAGTTGTGATCACTTCAAGGCATCCAATCTGGAGAACAAAGTTTTCAGACCACCAACTTCAAAGAAAAATAGTTTTAGAGCACATAGAACAAAGGGGAAAGATGGGAAAATAACAGAGGATCAAAATGGGCACCAATAGAGGGTAACCATGGCTATTGAAAATGAGTAGTTTAGAAGTTTTTTTTTTTTTTGAGAAAGTGGATATGCGAGAAATGAAAGGTGTGAAAGAAGTGTGAAGGAATAAAGAGGAGTCAAGAGATGGAGAGGTACACAAAGTACCTAACTAAATTTAACATATTAGAACTTGGAGATCCTAATATAAGGAAGCCAAGTCATGATTGGTGGAAGAGGAACCATTTTATTAATTAGATGCATTAAGATGGAGGAGGGGAGTGGTAGAATTAGGTGTGGAAGTATGAATGTTGAGAGGTTGGGTGGATGCCATGGTAGTTGAAGAAGAACCTATAAGAGGTATAAAATCTACATCTCGAGAGCACTTTGAGTAGAAATTAATCCATTTAAAATATGTGGAATATGTAAAGGATTGACACACAAATCTTGGCGAAAACTTGTGAGCATGTCCAATTGTTCTTGATCAACATTGGTATCCTCATCATAAGATTGTTCACTATCATATGTTTCAATGTCTTTAAGAGGAACATTATTTGAATTTTCAAAGGGGCTATCAAATTCAGCCATTGACCTAAAAGGGTGAAAAATAGATGGAGGAATCTAAATGTACTCAAAATAACCAAAACAAAAACCAAGTGATGGGCATAAATAGAAAACTATAAAGAAGGTGGGATACGAGCGACGGGTTCACCAAATGATTTAACAAAAATAGATATTTATTAAACCATAATTGGAGAGTAACCGGTGTAAACTATGCTATCGGTTAGGGTAACTGGCATCGGTTACCTATGCGTGATTAATTTTATTTAAGTCATGGTAATTATATTTAACCTTTGATATAAAGGTGATCTAATGGTTGTAATTGCATAGATAAAGTTTCATTAGTTTGTATATGCTTATATAAGCTAGAAAGCTAGGGTTAGAAGTTAGAATTAGAAGAATTGTAAGAAGGAATTCTTGGAGAGAGAAAAAGATAAGCTTGTGAGGAAGAAAGTATTTTACATTTGGGAGAGGTGTGGAAGATTTCAGATCTTCATTGTATATCCCTTCGATGAAGCTTTGAACAATATATTGGTTGTTTCTTAGTGGATGTATCCCCACTGGGTGAACCACATTATATCTTATGTATTTTTTCTTTTGGTTTATTTCCATATTTATTTCTTGTATGCTTAGATATAATATATATTTGTATAATTAGTGTGATTAACCCCAATAAATGGTATCAAATATTTTTTGTTTGAGGGTTTTGTGTGTTGAAAAATTTACTCACAGAGGGATTTCTGATTGAGTGGGAGCTACAGCAATGACAGAAGATGGAAAATACAAAGTTGAAAAATTTGACGGCCGTAATTATCAATTATGGAAGATGTAAGTGGAAGATTATCTGTATCAGAAAGATCTATACTTACCATTGGATGAGAAGGAAAGACCTACAAAGATGACTAATGAAGAATGGAAAATTATTGACATAAAGGCTCTGGGATCTATAAGATTGATCTTGACAACATCTGTGGCTTTGAATATTACCGAAGCAATAACCACGGTAGAGTTGATGAAATATTTAGCTAATTTATATGAAAAACCTAGTGCTTCAAATAAATTTTATTTGATGAAGAAATTATTTAATTCAAAGATGCAAGAAGGTGAATTTGCATCAAGTCATTTGAATGATTTTTGTTCTATTGTAAATCAATTAAAATCGGTTAATATTCCATTTGATGATGAAGTGAAAGAACTTTTATTCTTATGCTCTTTTCTAGATAGTTGGGATAACTTGGTAATGGCTGTTAGTAATACAACATCTACTACTAATATTTTAAAGTTTGATGATGTGGTTAGTATAATTCTAAATGAAGAAATATGTAGGAAAAGTATAGGAGAATTATCATCATGTAATGCTTTGAATGTAGAAAGAAGGGGAAGGCAGAAGGAGAGATCCAAGAGCAATAATAATGGGAAATCAAAGTCTAAGAATGATAGATCTAAATCTAGAGGTAAAGGAATAACCTACCGAGTTGTGGAAATAAAGAACATATAAATGATTGTTGGTTCAAGGAAAACAAAGAGAATGTACCAAAGAAAGGTAAAGAGGAAAATGTTACATATTTTGAGGTAATGCAAGATTCCCTTATTCTCTCCTTGGATAATAAAATTTAATCTTGGGTTTTAGATTCAAGAGCTTCTTTCCATGCTACCCCTAATAAGGGTTATTTCAGAAATTATGTCTAGAGTAATTTTTGGCATGTTTATTTAGGATATGATGAACCATGAAATATTATTGGTAAAGGATAAGTTTATCTAAAATTACAAATGGAAATAAATGGATATTGAAATATGTGAGGCATGTACTAAGACTCAGGAGAAATATAATTTTTGTAGGACAACTAGGTGAATCTGGATGCATGGTTACATTCACAACCAACTCTTGGAAGGTTACCAAGGTATCTCTTGTTGTAGCAAGATGTAAGAAGGTAGGAAAAATGTATTTGTCTACCTGTATTACTTATTCCTTTTCTTTTCTATCTACTTCAGATTTATATGTAAGCATGTGGCATAATCAGCTAGGCCATATGAGAAAATGGAATGCAAATCTTAAAGGCTAAGGGTAAGTTACCAAATTTTAAAGATGTAGATCTTGATTTATGTGAGCATTGTATATTTGGAAAGAAAAAGAGAGTGATATTTGTCAAAGTTGGGGCAATAAAGATGGAGGAAAAATTAGAGATTGTGTACTCAGATGTGTGGGGACCAACCCAGGTAGCTTCTCATGGAGGATCCCAATATTATGTGACTTTCATTAATGATGCCACAAGAAAGGTATGGGTTTATTGTATTAAATGTAAATATGATGTTTTTGATACTTTTAAAAGATGGAAAGGCCTTATGGAAAATGAATCAAATTAAAAGTTAAAATGCCTTAGATTTGAGAATGGTGGTGAGTACTATAACAAGGATTTCAATGATTATTGTTCAGTGAATGGAATACATAGAGAAAGAATGGTTCCTAGAACACCACAAGAGAATGGTGTTGCTGAAAGAATGAACAAGACAATCATGGAACATAAAAGAAGCATGAGGATACATGCTGGATTACCGTTACATTTTTGGGAATAAGTAGTAGACATGATAGTTTATTTAATTAACTGTGGGCCTTTAAGTGCATTGGATGGTGGAATACAAAAAGAAGCTTAGAATAGAAAAGAGGTAGATCTTTATTTTATTAGAGTATTTGGTTCGAATATTTTGGGCATGTTGATAAATAAAATAGAAAGAAGTTAGATGCTAAATCAAATAGATGTACTTTTATTGGTTATGACTTTGGTGATTTTAGATTCCATTTTGGGATTTAGAATATTATAAGATTGTTAGGAGTCGTGACATTGAATGGAATGAAAAGAGAATGTATAGGGATAAATTTTTGGTACCCAAAGACAAAGTGGTTGGAAATTTTGTTGAAGAAAACTCATTCTTGCATTTAGAAAAGAAATCTACAGTACTAGTGTCAGTCAGCCTAAACCGGTATCAGTTGAACAGAACCAACGTCGTTTTCCAGAACTGATGTTGGATACAAAATAACATGATCAATGTTAGTTAGCTGAACCGACATCATCACTTTGTCATAGGTGGATACTAATGTACAAGACATATAGATTAAGCCCTGTTATCAAAAATTCACCCCCAGGGTAAATTTTGATAACATGCATCAAATTACTTAGTCCCAGGCAAATAAATTGATTCAGGGCCAAAAAATCATGTTTCTAGGGTCCCCTCAGAATTTTTATAACTCTCCTGTCCAGGTTGAAAAGAGCAAGTTCTGAGAAAAGGTGAAAAGGCTGCAAAAACAAGCTTGGGCTAGGAAAAATCATGAAAAATGGCTAAGTCCTAGTCCTCGCAACAGTCGGGATGTGAGGGACATCTGGGCGCGAATCGGCTGAAAGGCCGCTAGGTAGTCTGCAAGGAAAAGGAACATCTGGGCCGTCGGGATGCGCGGGGCGAGGAAATCCGATCCACCAAAGAAAGAAGCAAAATTGACTAATCTACCGAGCAAAACAGATCTTTGGGACATTCGGGTGTGAGGACGTGAACCGCCTTGATCGGCCAAAAAGGAGAACTTTAGCACCCGGGACAGTCGGGCCAAAAGTCACGCTGGCCGACGCGGAAAGCCGGTTTAGTTTAAGGAGAATAAAATTGACTAACTGCTTTGGGACATGTGGGACAAAGGAAACAAACCGGCCGAACCAGGCGAATCGGAAGAATTTGTCCCAGATAGTCCGGGACATGTGGGACAAAGGGACGCGTGGGACGTGGATAGCCGAAGGAGCCGAAAGCCAATCAAGCAATGCCACGTGTCATCGGCCGAATGAGGGACGAGGAAGCCCATTTCGGGCGGATCGGAAGTTTTGTCCCCGATGATGCAGGACATCCGGGACAAATTGACGCTACTGGACGTGAAAGAGCCGGTAGACCCACGGACCAACCAAATCACGACACGTGTCACAAGGAGAAAAGTCCAAAAAGTTCAAAGGGCGAGGTTTCAAGCACTAATCTGAGCCAATAAAAGGAGGACACATGTCCAATGAGGAGGGGAAGCTCGAGCTCGGGAGGGAGTTAGAGAGTTTAGCAAGAGTTTTGGCCGAAAAGCTAAAAGCAAAGGTTTGCCACGCGCCCCTGTCAACCAATCAATGCATGCCACGTGTCCCAAGTGGCGGGGGCGCGAAAGGAAAGTGGAAAATGTTCCAAAATCACAAAAGGCAAAACTTTCAAGGAAAAACCCACAAGACAATGAGAGGAGAGAGAATTACGCATCCAATCAGCACTTGACACATGTCATCCAAGTGGTAGAGTGCGGGAAAGATTTTCAAAACGCAGTTTCACCTGTTTTGTGCCCTAAATCTTTAGATCAACATATCTTTCAATACAGCTCGGATTTGCACGTTCTTTATATCAACGGAAAGCTTATGAAATTATCTACATGATTCCGGGTTAATCTCAAATTTTGGTGTAGTCTGGAGAGAGAAAGTTGAGAAACAGATCTGACACGTGTTCATGGCCAGAAGTGACATTTTAGCGACCAAATTAATGCAGAATGGGTCGCATTCTCCTCCAAATCGGTCAAAGATGGTAGGGTATGGGTTTGTAAGGTTCCCCATGCTGTTTTAATGCATCTGCAGTCAATGAGGAATGGGCTTGCATGTTTTCCCATGTTTCTCTCTCCTGGGCTCGACCCATGCAATGTAAAAGCCAGATTTGGCTCATTTTAAAAATAATAATTACAAGTTGTTCATCTGTTCGGCTCTGCCCTCCCTTCTTTTCCTTCTCCAGGGTTAAAAATGGAGTTTGAACCTCCTCCCTGCTCTGTAATGGTGTTTTTTGCCTTTTACTAATGAAATGATGTTCTGTGCAAACTTCTGAAGCAACAAAAAAATGTGTTTTGTGATGCATCTGTCCATCCTTGCTCGTTTTTCACTTGTTTTCCTCTTGCCTCTCTTCATTGCAGGTATTTGTGCATGTTTGAATGTTCATTACAGGTTTGGAGCTGTGTTCATGGAGTTTTGGGACATTTTCTGTGTGAAATCTATCCTTGGGCCTGTGATGCATCTGTCCATCCTTCCCATTGCTCACCTCTCTTTGTTACATGGTAGTTTTGATAGATGTCCAACATTCTCCTTCTCTGGTGTATCACCGTTTTAGTGTAGGCTTTTGTTCTTTTCCTTTCTCTCTCTCTCCCTGTCTCTTTGGAATGGTTAGATTAGGATTAGATTATCTTTCCTGCACTGGAATAGCTCGTGGAAGGTAGTTTAGGAGCAGGAACCAACCTTCTCTGGAGATTCCTCTCTCGATTTCACAAGTCCCACACTTGGAGAGAGGTTTCCATGTTGTGCAATCACACTGGATGCCTAAAGATCAACTTAGAAACCTGATCAACATCCGTGGTGCTTTGTGATTTTGCAACAACAAGCCCCCGACACCCCGGATCTTAGTTAGAAGGTCATAAATGGTATTATAACTCCATAAATATTTACACCTTGATTTTATTTATTATTGATGATAGTGGTGAACCAAAATGTTTTGAAGAAGTAATGTAAGATGAAACCCACAAGAAGTGGGAGCATGGCATGGATGAGGATATGGACTCCTTGAAACAAAACCAGACATGGGATTTGGTTAAGTTACCAATAGGTAAAAGAACATTGCAAAACAAATGGGTTTATAGGATCAAGGAAGAAGAGGGTGGACAGAAAATATACAAGGAAAGGCTTGTGGTAAAAGGATTTGCATAGAAATTAGGTATTGACTTTGGTGAGATATTTTCTCCTATAGTAAAAATGACTTCTATTTGTACTGTATTAAGTTTAGTTATAGTATAATATTTTCATTTAGAGAAACTTGATGTCAAGATGAATTTCATTCATAGTGATTTGGAGGAAGAGATTTATATGCAACAACCTGCTTGGTTATGAATTCAAGGGTAAGGAGAAACTTGTGTGCAGGTTGAAAAAGATCTTTTATGGGCTTAAAACAAGCCCCAAGTTAGTGGTATATGAGGTTTGATAGTTTCATGCATGAGCATGGTTATATGAGATGTGAATATGACCATTGGGTTTATTTCATGAAGCTTGAAAATGGAAGATATATTATTTTGTTATGGTATGTAGATGATATTCTTATTGCAATATCTAGTATGCAAGACATTTTGAGCTTAAATAAAAGTTAGCTCATACATTTGCGATGAAGGATTTAGGAGCTGTAAAGAAAATCCTTGGCATGCAAATTCTTAGAGATAGGAAGAATAGGAAATTGTATTTGTCTCAGGAACATTATATCAATAAGATGTTGGAAAGGTTTAATATGAAAAATTCAAAACTTGTAAATACACCTATGGCTGGACACTTTAAATTGAGAAAATATTAGTGTCCTACATCACATGAGGAGGTCAAGTACATGGCATGAGTTCTATATGCTTCAGCAGTTGGAAGTCTTATGTATGTTATGGTTTGTACCAGACTAGACATTGCGTATAGCAATGGGATTTTTGAGTAGATGTATGGCCAATCCAGGTAAAGAGCATTGGAAATTATTCCAATGGATTCTTAGTTATTTGAAAGGTATATCCAATATACAGTTATGCTATGGAGGGTCAGACACTTCTTTATGTGGCTATGTTGATTCAAATATGGCTAGTGATTGAAACACCACTAGATATGTTTTCACGTAGGTGGCACTACAATTAGCTTGATTTCTAGTTTGCATAAGGTTATGGATTTATCTACTAGAGAAGATGAGTATGTTACAATACGAGAGGCTAGGAAAGATATGACATGGATGAGTAGGTTTAAGGAAGAGTTGGGAAAGGAGCAAGAGGATTGTAAATTATATAGTGATAGTCAAAGTACAATTCATCTAGAAAATAACTTAGCATTTCATTCAAGAAAAAAACATATTTAGTTGAGATATCACTTCATATGGCAGGTTTTGGAGGATGGGTAACTGAAACTAGAGAAAAATTATACAAATAAGAACCCTATGGATATGCTAAAAAAAGTTGTTGGAAAAGGGAAGTTTGAGCTACACTCCAATTTTTTTGGTCTTTGATTTTGAGACTAGAAGAGGAAGAAACATGCCAAGGAAAGGATCTAAGAATGGAGGGTGAAAAATAGATGGAGGAATCTTAATGTACTCAAAATAACCAAAACAACCACTACAACTGATGGGCATAAAAAGAAAACTGTAGAGAGAAGGTGGGACATGAGCGATGGGTTCACAAAATGATTTAACAAAAATAGATATTTTTAAACCCTAATTGGATATTAACTGATGTAAATTATGATATACAACTGCTAAGTATAATACAATGCAATAAAATAAGAAAGTAAGTATGAATCCCTAAGAAATAGATATAGGAAGAATAACTTAGCTGATTTACACTTGATCTCGAAGTGCTCTGGACTAGAAAAACTTCTAAACAAGAGGTGAACAATGTCATAAATACTCAAGATAAATTCTGGAGCACACAAGTGATGATGGACATGGGTGCCCATGGAAGGATAGGGTGCATGGGTGCTGGAGATTGCTACGTGCACACATGACTATGAAAATAGTTAGAATCTGATTTTTACTATATCACAAAAGTAATCTTGGATAGGATGACCTTCTTGCAATTCCCTAATGTAAACCCCAACCCTAAGGCCTCCTAATACTTTCTGTATAACTTTTAATTTCCCATGCTATATGTCTTCATTCCCCTTCTTCTACTCCGAGCATCTCTTCTTACAGGTCCAATACCCATCTCCATGCCTTCCTTCAGGAGTAGATCGCATGCCAAGTGTCCATGTGGTCCTTCATTGGTGAATGCTTATCTAGTTCCAAGCTCTTCCACTTTCTGTAATGATGTCTTCTAAGAATATTCCATGTGTGGAATATTATTTTCTTGACCTCTAAGGTTCTAGGCTAGCACCTTATCCACTCAACATGCTGATTTGGATCACGTTTTCCTCAAGTTCCTTGAACGCTGAATATGGCTAAGTCCTTATATTTTGTGTATTGTCTCCTGTGCGCACCCTAGTCACTCCTAAACCCTTCTTAAACCTATTTTTTCTTCACACTTCTCCCCATGCACCCTTATTATTATTTCTCCTACGCGCACACACCTTTTGGCACTTAGCCAATAATTCAAGGCCCAATGATTCCCATAGGATCAATGAGGGATAATTTGGTGAAAGATAAGTATAGTCGTGGATTAAAAAGTCACCATGTATTGGATAATACATAGCATAACTAACTAAGAGTTAATTTTAGATGTGAATGTCTATATATGTTCATAAGTTTTTATAAGAACGTAGAGTACGTCAATTTGCTAAAGAAAAATATCACAACTCATAGGTATATCAACCTTTTTCTTATACTAGAGAAGCCTTTGTGGGATATAAGCATGGATTTTTTTTTTTTTACCCGAGACATAGAAAGGAAATAAATCCATCTATATTTTTGTTGAAATGTTTTGAAGACGGAACATTATATTTCTTGTGGGAGGATTAGTGATGAAAATCACATAAAAATGTTTTCTTTAAGGATATTGTGAGGCTACATGGATTTCCCCCACTATTGTGCCGAGATAGGGATATAATGTTTATTAGTCATTTTTAGTATTCATTGTAGAAGAAGTTGAATATGAAGCTACAATTTTTTCTGGCATATCATCCACAAATTGATGGACGAATAGAAGTTGTAAATAGGAGTGTTGGAGACTTACTTAGATGTTTGGAAGGGGATGATATATGAACATGAAATTTGACATTGGAATAATTGAAATTCATATATAATAACTTATTTAAACACATAATCAGAGTACTGAGGAAGAAATTTCTAGTCTTAAGGATCTGAAGGTTGCTTAAAAATATATTTTTGCAGCGTAAGACTCAGTGGTCAAGACTAGTGCTTTCATGAAGGAATTCAAAAACTACGCACTAGATACTGATATAAATAGGTACAAGAGTAGTATGGTCACTATTAAACTTAGGGAGGTACAAGATAAGATTGGAAAAATCACCTCAATCATGGTCAATGACAAACTTCAAAATGCAAATGAAAGATGTCAAGCTATGGAGAAGGATATGCTGAAAATGAAGGAGACTATGTTGTACATAAAGTAACTACATATTATGAACATGAAAAACATGATTCAACACTTGAAAATGATGGTAGAACTGTTATATGTAATGGAGAAGGCCAAAAATTTGGAAAAATGAGTCATCCCAAAAAAAGAGATGATCGAACTGGACTGCAAAAATGGAGGGTCACTATTGCAAAATTGGTCAAAGAATGGAATGATTGTATGCAGTCTATGAGTAAAATTGTCAAGGAATAAAACTATGTTGTTTATTTTTGGAATTTACTTAGGTTGTATGCCTTTTTATGTTTTTAGTTATTTTTTCCTTTTGTACTGTGATATCTTGTTAGTTTGGTAAAATATGTTGTTATTTGGTTTCTTGGTGTGTTTTTACTAGCTTGATGGGTATACCCTTGACAATGATATTTTGTTTGAATTTTTTTTATCGTATGGGGTAGGCCCCCTTAACCCTTCTTTACCACTAATAAAAAATTATAGCACAAATATAACAATATTAACCTATGGGGAGTTATGAAATTGTGATACTTACCGCATAAAGAATAAATGAGTGAAGAAGTAAGGGATCTTTGGAAATACATAGAAAAAGTACACCAAAATTTTTACAAACATTTAGAGAGGATGAATTTGAAATAAAATTAGTTTGAAGATTAAAAGAGAATGGAATTTGAATTTCAAGATAGAGATTTGGTCTTAGACCATTTGTAGAAGGAAGGTTTCCTAAGGGTACCTATAGTAAACTTACGTGAAAGAGAATAGGGGCATGATGTTTTTGAAGAAATTTACAAAGAACACTTACAAGGTTGAATTAATTGTAGGTATTGATATCTCAAACATAATCAATGTGAAATTTTTTATCCATACTATGTAAGTCAAGAAGATGTTGAGGATTCACATGTAGAAGATGACTTGGTGGACTAGATACAACAAATTTCAGAAATGGTGCATGAATAAGACAAAAGAGTGATTAACACCATAATAGAGAAGACACACTATAAGGATTATTTGGCCAAATATAAATGAATAAATGTTGAGGATGAAATTTGGTTAAGTTCCACATATGTCATAAAGCATATACTTTTGATCAATTGAGCATGAGCTCAAATTTTCAAAATTACATAAGGTGTATGAAGGAAGAGCATGAAATTTCACATCCTATCTTGTATCAAAAAATAATAACTAGTGTAGTTTGTGATGAATTTTGTGTTGAGGTTGGTTCATGGAAGCCAAAAACGTCTACTATGCACACTAATACATAATACGTGCAAGCCTACACAAGTCTTGTACAAGCCTAAGGAAAGCCATGGGATTTAACAAACACATTTTGAATTTGTGAATAACCATAAAGTTGAGTCAATGTCTCAAATATCTTGGATAAGTTTATTTATATGATTTAAGTCATCTAATGGGTATTTTGGGCCTTGTATACCCATGTAAACAAAAGCTAATTGACTTGGGAATTAGTTCACTAGAGATTATAAGATCTTTGAATAGAGAAGAGAGTGATGAGAGCTTAAATCATAGAGAAGCATGCCAGAAATATTTATACCCACATTAAATGATTTAAATGCATCATTGGTGATTAGTATATGTGCATGTTATTCCTTTGATTATAATATTGATCAAACAAGGTGAGGATTTACAATTTTATTGATATTGAAAAATATGAAGATTATAAAAAATAGGAAAGAGATACAATGTATATAGGCATTGTACAACTTTTGTCCATCCATGAAAATTTGAATAAGATCACGTAAACTAAGAAATATGAAGAAATAACATATTTCCCTTGCAAAGAATGCTAAAGGAAATTAAAATATCAAACAAACCCAACATTATTCTTATTCAGAAAAACTAAAATGAAAAGTAAGGCGGTTGAAGACTTTAAAAGATAATTCAGGAGAACGCGCCTTTCTTTGCTGTTGATTCTCAAGGGGCTTCTGGAGGCTTAGCAATCTTTTGGGATACCAAGATTGTTAACGGTAAGGTACTCTCCTCCACCCAGAACCATTTAGCTATTATTTTTAAAAGTCTTGAAAATAATCATAGCTGGATTCTATCTAATATTTACGCGCCCAATACTACTACTGGTAAAAGAAATCTATGGAAAGAGTTAACCTTGTTCCGAAGCAATGTTGAAAACATGAACTGGTTGGTTATGGGAGACTTCAATACTCCTTTGAATCCGGGAGAAAAATTTGGGGGAAGCTTTGAATTCTCCCTTGGTATGGAAGAATTTGCTGGCTTCATTTCGACTCTTAATCTTATGGACATAGAGCTTCATGGCAACCAATTTACTTGGTCCAACAAAAGGTTAGGGGAGAACTTAATCCAGGTTAAAATTGACAGGGCTCTTATTTCTGCAAATTGGATTCTGGACCAGAATTTTCATCTTTCTTCTCTCCCTAGAACGGGATCTCGATCATAATCCAATTGTCCTAAATTTCTTCAATTGGACAAAACCTTTTCATGGTAATTTCAAATTTGAGAAAATGTGGTTCGAGCATGAAGATATTCTAGACAGAATTAAAGAGTGGTGGTTTTGGGAAGGCACAGGGATGGCCCAATTCAGGCTTCTACAGAAGTTGAAGAATGTTAAACAAAAGATTAGAATTTGGAATAAAGAGGTTTTTGGAAACATTTTTGAAAAGAAGAAAGAACTTAAGCAACAGCTAGAAGAGCTTGAGCTAAATGTTTCCATGAAAGGTATGTCTCTAGAGGATCATCAGTGGGAAAAAAACTCCTCTCGGATCTACATAATATAAACAACCATGAAGAATCCTTTTGGAGAATGAAGTCTAGAGCCCTTTGGCTTAAAGCAGGAGACAAAAATATAATTTTTTTTTCATTTGACATCCCTCAAACATAGAGCTTGTAACAGAATATCTGAGGTTGCTAAAGGAAATGGAAAAATTACTAAGGATCCAAAGGACATCAAAACAGAGGTGCATAATTTCTACAAGAACCTCCTCACTGAGAATAACTCCTACAATGAACAAGCGGCCTCTTTCCTCTTAGACTCCATTCCTAATAATCTGATACCTGCTGAGATATTTAAAAGTCTTTCAAAAACTATCACCATTGAGGAATTAAAAAAGGCTGTTTTTGCTTTAGAAGGGGATAAGGCTCCAGTCTAGATAGATTTTCAGCTAAATTTACCAAAAATGTTGGGAAATATGCTCTGAAGATCTCTTGAAAGCTGTTAATGAGTTTTACAGAACGGGAAATCTCATTAAAGAACTAAATAATACACACATTGTGCTTGCCCCGAAAAAGTTGGATGCAAAGGACTTCAAAGATTTTAGGCCTATCAGTTTGGTTAATGTTATATATAGGATTTTCACAAAGATTCTCACCACTAGAATGCAACCTATTCTTATGGAGATCATTTCACAACAGCAGAGCGGATTCATCCAGGGAAGAATTATTCAAGATGGAATTATCATGGTTCATGAAACTATACATTCTATGGATAAAAGTAAAAAGGTGGGGATGGCCATCAAACTGGACATGCATAAAGCTTTCGACAGAGTCTCCTAGAGATTCATGGATGAGGTCTTATCCAAGTTTGGTTTTCAAATCAAATTCTAAAAATAATTCACTCCTCGTATCTCTACCTCTAGATTCTCTGTGGTTGTTAATGGGGAACTGTGGGTTTTTTTGCCAAAGAATAGAGGTATCTCGCAAGGAAACCCAATTTCCCCTCTATTATTCATTATTATGGTCTTGACAGCTTTAAGCAAATCTATTTCCAAAGCTATTGGCATTGGCATGATAAAAGGATTCCCTCCAACTACTGGTAATCAGATCTCCTCACACCAGCAATTTTCTGATGACACTCTGCTTCTCCTGATGGCCTCTATCATTGAGGAAAAGGCTATCAAAACTGTCCTTAGATTTTATGAGGAAGCCTCGGGACAAAAATTTAATTTTGACAAAAGCTCTATTTATTTCTTCAATACTCCTTTGGAAAGGCAAAGAAAGATTGCTAATATTCTAGGATGCACTATTAATTCTCTACCAGCTACTTACTTAGGTTTACCTTTAAGTACTGGCAAGATTTCTGTGGAGGTATGGAATGATCTTATTAAGAGATTTCAAAGAAAGTTGGCTGGCTGGAAAGGAGCTGTTCTTTCAAGTGCAGGCAAGTGCCTTTTGGTTAAAAGCACGCTCCAAAACTTGCCTATTTACATCATGTCAATGTTCAACATGCCTAGAGTAGTGATGAACAGTATTGAGAAGATTCAAAAGCACTTTTTATGGCACGGTACTGAGGATAGATTCAGATATCATCTTGTGGCTTGGGAGCAGGTATGTAAACCTAAGAGACTTGGGGGGTTAGACATCAAAGATATCAAACATATGAGTACTGCCCTTATTGCAAAATTAGGATGGAGGCTTATAAAAGAGCACAGACCTTGGACAAAGTTGGTTAAGATCAAATATATTTCAAACCAAAACAAGATTTCCTTCATATATGATCAGTCTCTTCCGAGTGGTTCTATTTTCTGGAACAACCTTCTTCGCAGCAGACACATTCTCTCTCAGGGGTGTAGCTGGAAGCTTGGAGATGGACAAAACATAAACTTCTGGACTGATAAGTGGACTGATTCTAACTGGATTTCTACTTATGATCACATTAAAGATAGCTTAATTACAAAGTATGGGCACAAAATCTAGGGGTACATTGAGAGGGATGGAAACAAAAGAAAATGGAAACAACTAAAAGTGGAGAATGATAGTATACAGGCTGATATTTCATCTTTACAGAATCAACTTTCTCTAATCCATATAAGTAATCAAAATCTTAAGGATGAACTCATCTAGAAAGATTCTTTTGATGGGGAATACTCTGTTAAATCAGGATATAATTCTTTCTTTGTATCCATGGAAAGTGAAATTAAGTGGCACAAGTGGATGCTGGAGTTAACCCCTAGAGTGAACTTCTTTTGGTGGCTGATTATTAATGGCAAGATCCTAACTAATGATAACCTCATCAAGAAGGGATTCATCATGCCGAATAGATTTTGCATGTGTCGAAAGAGGCGCGAAGATATAAAGCATTTATTCCTACATTGTGAGATTGTTTCCAAAATTTGGCAGCTTGCTTTTGCAAAATTTAATTTGAGATGGATTTTTCCCCTTACCTATCTTTAGGCCTGGGAACAATGGGACTCTCCGTTTAAGCATTGCGTGGTGAAAATATTGTGGCAACTTGTTCTACCCCACACTATGTGGAGAGTTTGGAAGGCTCGTAATGATAACATCTTCAAAAATAATAGACAGGCTTGTAACAAAGTCTACAAGGAAATTATCATTGTTGTGCAAGATAATATTGCTAGATTTAAACCCCCTAAAAATAGGCTTTACTCGGAGAATGAAGAATACATCCTGACTGATTGGAATATTGACACTGTCAATAAGAATAACAATGGTATTGATAGAAATAAAGTCCAATGGATTAAGCCTCCCACTGATTGGCACAAGTTAAATTTTGATGGGGCCTCAAAAGGCAATCCGGGGGACTCTGGAGGAGGGGGAGTCATCAGAGATCAAAGAGGTTGTTTTTTTGCTTATTTTTCTGGGAGAATGGGCAGGCAAGCTAATCATTATTCCGAAGCCCTGGTGGCTCTTTGGGGTATAAGAATTACCAGAGATTGTAATATTCCGAATATTATAATTGAAGGTGATTCTCTGAATATCATCAATCTTTTAAATAAAAAGCAACACCCTAGCTGGTCTATCAAGGATTTTATTGGGGAAGCTATTGATATATGCAAGAGCTTTGAAAATGTTCAAATCACCCACACCTATCGGGAAGGAAATAGGGTCGCTGATAGTTTGGCTAACTTCGGTGTTAATAATTCCTTTCAAACTTGGCTTAGGGGGGACGTTCTGCCCGCTCAAATCAATAAAGCCATAATCATTGATCTACATGGCAGTGAAAATCAACACTAACGGCTATAATTTGGATGCTAATGTGTAGATCCTCAAGTACATTATGATGACATCACATAAGATATGGATGATTGATGCGATCTGTGTGGGATGGACTATCATCATTTCTTGGCATAGGAGGAAAGACGCGAGCGGGGCAATAATGACAAGTATGGCATAATAATTAAACTTGCTTTCACGGAAAGGAAAGATTCAAATACCAACATCAAAGCTCTGCTTGTCCCGCATAGTGGTAGCTTTTTTACCGTTGAGAACAGGAAAAGGAGTAGAGGAAACATGGGGGGTCCACCTTGCAAAACTGAACCAACCCACAATCTTGCGTGGAAATCGGGGGTCTGTCTAATTTAATTGAAAGGATTCAAGGCTTCAACCAAGACATTTCTATCAGATTCACCTAGGGATGGAAGAATAGGATTGTCAAATACAGTAACATGGAGATTGAAATCACGGAAGAGCTCATCACCCAAATCACGGGCCTCAGCCTGGAGGGCACCAAATTCTTCAATAAGAAGGTGGACAGGGAGGTGGAGACCAAGGAATTCCTGGACAAGGGGGATAATATTGAATTCGTGACTGCTGGAATCAAGGTGGCGTCGATTCCTGAGCCTTTTTCTGAGCTTGCCAGGATGGTGGTTAGGTATGTAACTCTTGAAGGAAGATTTGTGACTATACCTCAAAAACATTTGATATTTCTAAATCACTTTCGTAGAAATATCATCATTAGCTTTCCTCACTATTTGATAAACTCGCTGGAGAAATCAATTAGGGAAGTTCAGAGCCACTCTAGGGCTATCCCTTTACACCAAGGACTTATCCTCCTGATCCATCGCCACTATTCTAGCTGCCCCCAGTGAATCCTACCCCACCTCCTTCCTCCATACCTCCACCTACTCGCACCGCTTCCACTCCCCCTGCTGAAAAGAAAGATTGAAGCTGTTGCTTCTAGTAAGAAAAGCAAGAGCATCAAAGCTAAAATCCCTGCTTCCCAACGGGTCCTAAGGAGCCATTAAGACCTGGAACTTGCTGAAAACCTCCTGCATATTAGTAAACCGGTGGAGGAGCCCAAGGAGGAGGAATTGATGGACAGAGTGGAAAGATTAGAAAAGGAGATACAAGAGCTCAAAGGGACTATAAAAATATGGAAAGAGCTAAGGAAAAGTGATTCTTCAAAGTGATGAAGAAGAGGGGTTATTGCTGAAGTCTTCAAGAAGTTACATCCTTAGATGGCGAGAATGGGGAATGCTAAAAGTTGCAATGACTTGCACATTGTCTGTCTACCCTCAAAAGCATTTATAATTTCATTAAACAACATGTTCATAGTGTCTACAGTTTAAGTGGGGTTAATGAGGACATTTGGGGCCCTAAAGAGAAAAGGGATATTGCAATTGCTTAGGTGGATATGAAAGACTCCTCTCAGGCCACTGCCATTTCCTTCTTCATGTCGCTGTAGGCTATCAAGACCAAGATTGACAGGGCTATCAAGTAACGGGTTGCTGTGATGCTATTTTTTGGCTGCGAAGTTGCTGTTATCTAGTGGTTCTGGCGCTATTTTTTGGCAGAGTTCTATATATTGTTTCTCTTTTGGTTACTTTTTGATCTTTTCTGCTTCTTTTTGGATCATTGTATGTTTGGATCCTTTCTGCACTTATATTGTCATATTTGGCTGTTGAGCCCTCTTTGGTTGGCAGTTTTTCCCTTCTCTGGGCTGTTTCTCTCACCTTTACTATCTAGCTTTTGAGCCCTTTTGTATACAGGGTATAGTCCCTTCAAAACTATTTTCCGTTAATAAAAAAACATATTTCCCTTTATTTTTGCTAGTAACTACTATTGGGAGATATCCAGATACACACATAAAAAATCTTCCCAAAAATAGAGGAATGAAACCCTATTAAATATTTAACTAACCACTAATGACAATTAAAACCTATGGACTTAAGTTAATGTAAAAATTAAATACTTTAACTTATTACATTTATTCAAATATCTACTAATGGTGAATTATGCTAAGTTTTATTTCTAAAATTCCCCCTTAATTCAACATGGTATCAGTGAACATGAGATAAATTCTTGAAAGCCCTCAAATTTTTCTCTAGAAAGTGATTTTATGAATACATTTGTACACTTTGCATATATGTTGGGTAATTTGGAGTTGGATGTTATTTTTATGAATATGTTCATAAATGAAATGTACCTACACCTCAATATGTTTGAAGCTCTCACAAAAACTAAATTCTATACAAATTTTACTACTCATTTTTTATAAACATGTAGAGACAGTTGGATCTTTTTGTGGTATTCTAATCCTTCAAGTATATGTCTCGAGCCATATTTTTCACAGATAGGTCTATTTGTTGTGTGATATTTTGATTTTATGGAGGATCTTGAAACAAAATTACACTTCTTATTCCCCATAATATTATTCTAGATCCCAAAAAGAATACAAATCTGAAGTGGATTTTTGTCATCTATGTTTCATGCATGATCTGAATCTAAATTGCACAAGAAGAAGTTATTGTTCCTATTGTATTCTAGGCCATAGTACATAGTTCCTCTCCGATGTATATTAGTATCCAATTTTTTGATTTCTAGTGAGAAACCCTTGGTTCTTGTATGAATCATGAAATATATTTGATTGCATAGCCGTTATCGACCTAATTTAAGTCAAGTAGATGAGACTCTTGATCAACTACCGATAGAGAGTTGCATATACTTGTGGTGATGGATCTGTTTGAGTTAGCTAAAGTATTGTCTACATAGGTGTGGAAATTACCTTACAATACATCATATTTAACTTCTTGAGTTCTATCTTGGCATACTTCAAATATGATACAAAAATATAATTTAATATTTTCCAAAATTGAATCCTAAGACAATAATGGAGAATCCCAAGATTGCTCATGTCGAATGATCATGTTACATATTTATTTGTTGAATCAATCATCCTCACTAAACCTCCAGGTGATGTCTAGATCATCCAAATATACTATATTGATCACTATCTTCCCCATGATTATTGAGATACTGATTAGGATTGTAGGAATCCTATTGAATCCATGTTGATTAAGACGCTCGTCAATTTTTTTGTATGATGCCTGTGAGATTGCTTTAGACCATATAGTGATTTTTTGAGTTTACATGCATTTAATTCTTTACCTATATGAAAAAACCTTTTGGTTGAGTCATGTAAAATTCTTCATTTAAATAAACAATAATACAGAAATTTTTACATCCATTTGGTGTATTTTCCAACCAAATTGTGCATCTAGAGAAAAGATTGACTGAAATGTTTTATCTTAGTTGTGGGAGAAGAATTCTCCTCATAGTCAATGCCTTATTTTTGAGAATATCCCTTAGAAAATAGTCTATCCTTGTGTTTATTATTCCTACCATTTTCTTTGTACTTCATTTTGAAGATACATCGCATCTAATTGGATTTTCCTTGGTGGAAGATTTGAAAGTTTCCATGTATTATTTTTCATTAGTGACTTATATTTTGCATCCATAACATCTTTCCAAGGTTTAGACTGTAGAGCTTCTAAAACTATGGATGGCTCGATGGTTTCCACAACTTTACTAATTAACACCAAATTGACCTCATTTTGAGCCATACTACAAGTCCTCATTACAGTGGTGGATGTGTTTGGGACACTATCCAATTTTCCATCTCTAATCATGTTTGTATACCATTTAGGAATATATTTAGTGGTTCCTATGGGTGGTTGAATTTCACCATCTTCCCCATCATCATCACTATCATCATCAAGGTGATTACCATCCTCTGTTTTTACTATAGGGATGATTTTTTCATCTTGTGAGTGTATGAAAGGATCATCCGATTCTTTCTTCGCAAAGAACTTAACATCCTAAATAGTGTACACCCTTCTAATTTCAGGATCCATAAGTCTATAGCCAAGCTGCTTTAATCAATGTATCCCAAGAAGATAAGTTTTGTTGATTTCATATTAAGCTTAGTTATTTGTTTCTTAGGAATGTGCATACTATCTTTACATCAAAAAAATATAAGGTGTGAAATATATGGCTTATGCCATGACCATTCTTCTATGGTGTTAATCCATCAAGAAGCTAGATGGGAGCTTTATTTAGTGGATATATTACCAATAATATGCTTTGTCCAAAAATATTTTTGATAAAACTACATCTTCAATCATACATCACACCATATACATAATATTATGATTTCACCTTTCAAAAACACCATTAAGGTGTGTGAGGAGGATCCATTTGATGAAAAATGCCATGTGTTTCCAAAAATTTTTGAACTCATTCTTGGTGCATTCTCCCCCTCAATCTAAGTGGAGTGTTTTGGTGTTCCTAACAGACTCTATTTAAACAATGGCATTGAAATTATTGAAAATTTCAAAAGCTTGGTATTTTGTAAGAAGAAAATATATCCACATTTTCCTTGAAAAATCATCAAAAATGAGCATAAATTATTGAAACCTAGTATGGATAAGTCTCATTGGTTTGCACAAATCGGTATGCACCAAGTCAAGTTTTTCCTTAGCCCAAAATCTACTATTTTTGAAAGGAGATCTATGTTGTTTTCATGCCAAAAAATTTCACCATTTATTTTCACTCTTTTTTAGAGGTTGCAAACCCCTAACCATGTCATATCAATGAAGTGTGTCAAGAAATCAAAAATCACATCTCCAAGTTTTCAATGCCATAGCTGAGTTGATGTTATATCCTTTGCTACAAGTGCTTGATCATTACATTGAACAAAATCCAATTGAAAAATTCTTACCACATTTGAATCTTTTACAACAATTTTTGAGCTTTGTGACTAATCTCAAATTAGACACATATTTTTACTTCATTTATAATCAAAGTCAAATTTAAGATTATGATCTAATAATTGAATCAAAAATAATTTTTTTTGGTTAAACTAGGGAGATAAATAACATTTGTAATTTTTACATTTATAGATCCTTGGATTCTTTTTATTATTTTATCCATTGTTCTTTTAATTTCTTAATATTTATTTCCTTTGGCCACCGCTAGAGAGGAGACGCATTTGGCTTTTTTAGAGGCCTGTCATTTGTTTTCACTTCCATATTGTATTTTCTTGCAGGTTGACTACTATACACATCCACGGGCTTATAGAGAGGGGTCAAAATAGAGAAGGGTTCAAGGTGATTTGAGCTCTAATGGGAGGATATAAATAGTTGATATGGCCTACTAAAAATCACCCGGTTTGTCGATCCCAATACAACACGAGATCTCTTAGTGTAAGGCCAAGTCTAGGTTTCTAATGATCAACCCAATGAAAATCTCTAGCTTGATGTGTATCTCATTTACGAGCTTAGTTTGGCTCATCTTGCTCCTTGATGGCTCAACTTTCCCTAGATTAGTTAAACTCAATCACCATGCAATGAAATATGATCTATTTTTAGCACAGAGTATCATAAAAGATTTTTGTGGGGAGCTTGAAAAACTTGGGGTCCCCAATTTTTTACATTTATTTTAAATCTTTCCAATTTTTAATGAAGAGAAAATCGAACAATACAGATCCTCTAAATTAAGAGGAAAAATACATTTAATTATTACTAACTAGACCTCTAAATATAGAGGTAAAACTAGTATTTTTGAATTAATTATTTCTAAACAAAGAACAATGTCACCTTAAAATTTTAATGGAGTTACATCTAGGTTATAAATGGCATGTGATTGCACTCTTTAACTAATTTTTTTAACTTACTACCGTGCATTTTGAAATCTACGAATCAACCTTGATTCGGGTTGTGGATTCGGGAAAGGGATGTGAAATGGATTGGGGATACTATGGCTCTTTCTAGCTCTATTTTTTCTCTAGATCTCCCTAAAATTCCCTAAAACTTCATATACTCTCCAAGGATAGGAATTCAAATCTGATACCAAATATTATTGATCAAATAGGTCGGAGCCTAAAATTTTTATTAATATGAAAAATATAAAGATTACAAAACACAGGAAAGAGTTATAATGTATATAGGCATTGTACAACTTCTATCCAGTACATGAAAAATGGTTTGGATCACCTAAACTAAGTGATATGAAGAAATAACGTATTACCCATGATTTCTTCTAGTAATTACTAAAGAGAATATCTGGATACACACATCACATCCCAAACACATAGGAATGAATTCCTATCACATAGTTAATTGAAAACTAATGACAACTAATACATATTTAATTAAATTAAAAAATTAAATACTTTAACTTTTACATTTATTCAAATATATACTAATGATGAATTATGCTAAGTTTTATTTCTAATAGGTTAATTGAATAAATATTTTTTTGTCTTAATGTTAATTTCAAATATGTGGTCATTCATATTTATTTTTTATCTTTCCTATGCATGATTATAATGGATGCAAGGTCTAAGGAGACTCTTCATTGGGGATCCTACCTACTAGTGCTCATTTTGAGCCATGCCTAGTTGAGTGTTCCAAAATAATACCATATACCATCTAAGGACCCAAAATTACATATATGGGCCTTTCAAGAAAGCTTTCGATTCCCCATAATCATACCTTCCCATAAAAATCACCAACTTAAAGGATGGACATGGCTATCAAATTCTAAGATTTCTCCAAACAAATGGATGGATGAAGATCATGATTAGGGTGGTATTCTAGAATAAATGGAAACTATCCAAATTTACTTGATCTAATAATATGAAGTAAGAAAATATGTCGCAGAGATGATTAGTTGCAAGAGATAAGGAAATGTGATTGTATGAAAAAATACACGGTACATTGGTTTATATGTTCGTATGTGCGGTTTTATAAAAGAATTCAACACTCCATAGATTCTAAAAAATCCATGAGACACTCAAAAAGTCTTCCAAAGGGTTTTAGAACCTCAAAAGATAACTAAAAGACTCTGTGGATAGAAATAAAGTGCAAGTAAAATCCACAACACGATTTATCACGAGGACCACACTCTACATATCCGGATAACCGTGGGAGAATCTGAAGAATAAAATATTATATCATTACCCTTTTCGTGAGTGTCCTAATGATACAACATGAATTTAAAGACAATTTTTGTACTATTCAAAAGTAAATCCAGCTATAAGAATTAAGTATTGAGTTAACAGATGAAGTAAAAAGAAGCATATGTATATAGTGAGAATAAAATAGGGATTCTATAGGGAACCCATCTCTTGAAATTCATATATCTTATAGTATGCATGTACAAAATAATTTTTTGAAAAAATAAATACAATATCAATTAAGGGTTACACATTCCTCTAAAAAAGGAGGGATTTGATTCAACATATTCTTCATCTTGAACTCAAATTATTTTTGGTCTTGAGCCCCGTGAACATACTAGATGTCCCTTGTAATGTCACACAAACCGTGTAGCTCCATGAGCTTTGAGATATTAATTTTGGGATCTTCCAATATTTTTATTAATATTTCCTCCCGTAGGAGGGATACCATTCAAGTAGGTTAGAAGCGCATTTTAGATAGGCCTCGCTACCCCACAAAATAGTAGATTTTGAAGATGAAGAAGACATAGGAGTATCAGATTGTGCCGTGGGGGTGGATTTAGGTTCATCTACATAAATGGGATGACTTGCATAAGATGGATTATGTGCACCTCATTTGCATCTCCTCGGGGGAAGTGAAAAAGTTCAGGAGATTTCCCAGAGGAATTTTTTGTGGGTGTTTTCTTAATGCAAGAAACTATTTGCTCCATTGTGGTGATTTTTTATTAAATTGACGATATATATTCCGTGGGATCATCAACAGAAATTTCATAGGTGACAACAGGAATTTATTTCTCTGCTAATTATTTATTGAAGAATAAAGGAGATATATCGATGATATTTTCTTATAGCAGAAAAATTACATGGGTTTGACATAATAGTCAAAAATTCTTTAACAATTCAGGAGATTTTGGTCCTCCACAATAAGAGAATAAATGATAATACAAAAACCTAAAAGATGGAAAATAATTGGGTCATCTTCTTGAGCCTCAATTAGTTCTACTCAAACAATGTGAGATGTTAATGGCCCATTAGTCTCCATATGGTCTTGAATCTCAAACAACATTCTTACAAATTCCACATCGGGACCAAAAAGGTCAAAAATTAAGTGTAAAGTCTCCAAGAAAGCTCACAAACTAATTCCTAACACCTTATCCACCATTTATTGAGAAGGACACACTAATTATGATTTCACTTGAAGGCTTGAAGGAAGATGCAATTTTATGAAAAAACAATGTGAATTTATAAGAGAATGAGCTTTAGGAGTAATTATGTGAGATATCATTTCAGAATTAAATGTAAGAATCAATTTGAAAAATTGCATGGGTTTGGAGTGTTAGAACTATAATATTAAGTGATCATAATATTTAGTTTATAGTTAAATAATATATAATATAAGTTATTCTTTATTATTTAATATAAACTTTATATTAGGTTGTTAGTTATTTATTAACTAATATTAAATTGGGGTGTGCCCCATCACTTAAGAAGGTCATAACCCTTTGGGTTATTTAAATATGACTATAGGTCATATTCAGATTATTATGTAATTCGGGTTAAAAACATGGAGTAGAAGTGAGGAGGGAGTTACTAGACTGGGTGAAAAGTTTCTCGGTTAATGGAAAATATTCTTCCATGGTTTTTTACCCCATTGGGGTTTTCCACGTTAAATATTGTGTTAATGTGTTATTGTGTTATTTACTTTACTTTGTATTCATTTATTTATATGTGCATATTAATGTTTATTAAATAAGTTTAATATGACTTTAATCCCCTCATCCTGACATGGTACCAGAGTGGGATAAAATATTAGTTAATAATTTAAAATAATCCTAAAGTCATATCGGTTAGGAACCTATTTAACCCCACTTCCCTCTCCGGATGAATTATTTTTTTGGTGGATATTTGTGTGTGCATAGGTGGAAAGGTCTTTGAAATCTTTTAACCCTCACGTGAAAACTCAAACTTGGAAGAATTACCAGGACCTAGAAAATAGAGGTAAGGGTTAAACATCTATGTGAAATATTTCATTATATTTCTATAGTTTTGAAAGTGTGCAGGCTAATTTAAATGCAAGATGTTAAAAAGAAAGGGTAAAATTCAAAGTGAAACCCATATTTACAGAGGAGACAAGTTCCATCAGAATAGGGATTTCAATTTTTTTATTGGCTGGATCAAAACTCTTGTCCCCTGGTGATGTAAAATATTTTTATTATTTTCATGTTGATATTCGAAAACTTATTTTATTTCCTTATGGACCCCCATCAATAGTAAGGATTACTTTAAATCTTAAAACTCTAATATTTTAACATATGATTTATATTAAAAAGATTATCTATAGTTTTTGAAAACTATATAATGAATATTCTATTCTATAAACCGAAGGTTTTTGTTTATAAATTATTAAACCCTAATCTAAAAATAAAGATACAAATCTATAAACTATATGTTAATATACGGTTTTTAACTATAGTAAAAAAATATAAAATAAAATACATACAATATAGTTTATATAAAACTATAATTATAGTTTATATTATAAATTATATAAACTATGCCTCAAACCTTTTTCTAAGGTTCATGGGGGTTTGTACTTTATATGATGGGTGGGTGGACCCCTACCTACCCTCATCCTAGCACAGCCTGCCACCACGTGGCCCTCTATGCATGATTTTACCCCTCCAATACTCAATCCCCAAGTGGCCCTACCTTTCCTACTATTGACCACCTCCTTCCTTGCATCATGGTGCGAAAACCCGTGTTTTTTTATTTTTCCATGGGACAGTGCTTAGTCCCACATGGGGACGATGTGAGAAGGTAGAAGGACATATAATCCCCGTGTCGAATATGGGACACATATCAATTGGTTTTTTCCCTCCTATGAGAATGTGTGTAGAAGGACATATAATCCACATGTTGTTCGGTGTTATATGAATTAAATGTGAATATGGTAAATGTGGATAAGGACACATATCAATTGTATTTTTATATATAAAATCCTCTATAAAAGGCCTCATCCCTTATTATGTGCTGTGCCCAAGTGAGCAAAATATCAAAAGGAAAAATTAAGGGGTGAGCTATGTGAGTTATGTGGTTGGTTTTTGTGTGGTGTCTAGAAAAGTTGTAATCCACATCGACCTCTCACATTAACAAATAGGGTTATCTTGAAGGGTTAAGTTAATTGTTTCACTTCCGTGTTATATGAATTAAATGTGTGTGTGTGTGTGTGTGTGTGTGTGTGTGTGTGTGTGTGTGTGTGTGTGTGTGTGTGTGTGTGTGTGTGTGTGTGTGTTTGCTTCGAGTTTAAATTGGCTTGGAAGTTGACCTTCCAAAAATGAAATATGATTAATATGATAAATTGGAAAAAAGTTTGTATAATTGGCCCACCTCCATGAAATATATATAAAATCATCGAGTTGATAGAAATTTCAAAAAAAAAAGGAGCAAGAGCTCCCCAATTTTTTAATATATATAAAATATTATTGTTTTGTTTCTTTTTTCAAAAATATAAATTAATTGTAAAGTTATTTCTTTTTGAAAAATATTTAAATAATGTAATTAAGTTCTTTTGAAATGATATTTTTTTACGACACAACGAATGTATTGTCATCGTCATTTTTGATGTAAAACAAAAAACAAATTCTCTTACATTTCGATTTATTTTTGATATCATAGTAATACATTCGTGTATAGACTATCTAATTGACAAGACCTCCTTTTTTGGAGTAAATTGATCATTTTCTTTGATTTTGAAGATTAAAATGATGACGGGGAATTTCTATTAAAACTATTGAATTTTTAATCCTCGTTAATTATTTAATTTTATTTACGTAAAAATAGGGTCTAATCAATTTTTAATTGATAAATATCAAATGTTGAATGTGAATAATTACAACATTTGGAATAATTGATTGAAGGAATAATTCATGGCTCATAAATTATGGGAAGTTGTGAATGGAAATGAGAAGGCTCTGATCAGAAGACAAGAAACTATGGACAACGTCGCTTACTTCATATCAACGAAAGTACAAAATGCGATGTCCATTATTTTACGAAGTGTATAGGATTATTTTTGCTTCATATAGGGAATCAAAAATTCCAAGTGAGGCTTGGAATCAATTGGTATCAATGCATGAAGGTGTGCATTTATTAAAAATCATTAAACCAAATTTAGATCTTATGATAACTCCCATGAAGGGAGATGAAAAAGTGATAAATTATTTAGCAAAAAGAAAAATATTAGGTCTCGGTTAGATGGGAGTAATTGAACTTAATTCAAGATAAGTTACTTTATTTCATTATTCATTGAATATTCATGAGAAATTTATAAATTTCATTTTAATTTTAAATTTTAAATATCAAGTAGAACAAGACATTCCAGTTTGTAAACCCTTACTTCTCTCCTCATTTAGGAAGAGCAAGTAATGACAAAACTTGATTCTAAGGAGAATGCCACACGGGCACTTCTCACTCATAAATCAAAAAGTAAAAAATCTAGAATAAACACAAACCAAAAGTCAACTTTTAAACATCTTAGTAAAGATAATAAATCAAGAAATTTAAGAGTTAGATTTAATGGTAAATGTCATTACTGTGGTAAATTTGGCCATAAGAAAGAGGATTGTAAATTTGAAAATAATAATTCAAATTTCAAAACTCAAAAGGGTAACAAATCTGGTCAAAATCTAAATGACAATCAAAACAAGAGTAAGAAAAATAGTAAAAATTGAAATGTAATTACTTTGTATGCTGCCTTTGTCACTGTAAAATAAAATGAGTGGATATTTGATAGTAGTTCCTCTAGGCACATGTCCTTTAGATTTGATATCCTATATGAACTAAGAGAATGTAATAATCGGATCTACTTGGGTGATCATTCCATTCTTGAAGTTCAGGGACAAGGTAAAGAAAATTTTTCCAATGTTTTTATTAACAATGTTTTTTTAGTTCCTAAACTCAAAATGAATTTGATTTCTTGTTCTCAATTGAATCAAAATAACTATAGTATAAACTATTAAAACCTAAATGATTTATTAAAAATGAACGTGATGTTACTATAGTTGAAGGCATTAAAAGAGATGGTTTGTATGCGTTTAATGGATTTCCTTGTGCTTCTTTTTAACATGTCAAAGAAGTGACATGCAATTGTGGCATGAGAGACTAGATCATGTCAACTTCATGAGCATGTACAACATGTCTCGACTAAACCTAGTAACTGGTCTGCCACCTATTTCCCAAAATCATGAAATGTGTGAAGGATTATTTCATGGTAAGTAATCTGCTAACCTCTTCTACAGTCATCATGATGCTAATTCTTTTGAACCTTTGGAACTTGTTGACAGATGATGTTTGAGGATATCTAGAAGTTCCATCTCTTAATGGTTATTTGTATGATGTCACATTCATTGATGATTTCTCTCATATGATTTGGTCTTATTTTATTAAAAATAAATATGATGTCTTATCAAAATTTAAGGAATTTAAAGCTTTAGTTGAAAACTCTTCTAGTTATAAAATTAAGAGGCTTAGGACTGATAATGGGGAGAATATGTTAGTAAGGAATTTGACTCATTTTGTGTCAAATTTTGTATTCAAAGGAACTAAATACTCCCTATTCCCCTTAGTAGAATGGGATTGTGGAAAGGAAAAATAATACCATTATAGAAATGGCTAGAACCATGATACATTCACCTTAGGTTCTTGAATTCCTATGGGTTGAATAAATGAACACTATTGATCATATCTTGAACAAATTTCCCACTAAATCCTTAGTAAATTCCACTCCTCTGGAAAAGTGGTCAAATAAAAAACCAAGTGTGTCTCATTTGAGAATCTTTGGTAGCCTAGCTTCCCTCTTCATTCCAAAATCAAAATGGAAAAATATTGAAGAAACCTCTTTTCCTTTTATCTTTGTAGGATACAGTGTCAAAACTAAAGATATTAAGGTATTTGATTTGTCAAAATGAGAAGTTATAGAAAATAGAAATATTAAAATTTTAGAAAAATATTGTTTTCTTCTTCTTCATCTTCTGTTTCTATTATTCATGATGATTCTATTGAACATGAAATGGAAATTGAAAATTGTGAAAATGATGAAGAAACTAGTATTGAACCTATAGTAAAAAATAAGATAGTACATGTTTCCTCTATAGCTAAAATACCTAGATGGGATGAGTCTATTATTCAAGACTCGATCCTAAAAACCTTGAAAATGACTAGAAGTAAACATACATATCATTCCTTGATGACATTGTATGAACACGAACCCCAATATTTTGAAGAATATTCTTTTGATGGAAATGTTAGGTAAAATTTAGTTTACCTTGGTTAATTATGCATTTACCGTAGTTAATTATTAATTAATGGTAAGTTGTTATTAATCATTTATTATTTATAATTGGGATTATTATTCCCGTAAATGTATTTATCTTTATTATATTTGTTATATGGTTATACTTGTTTCAAAACCATATATTTGTAATTTATATGTGCACGAGATTATTTATTGTTGCAGCTTTATTCTGACATCCCATTTGTCTGTACATGGTTATACAATTCCTATAATAATTGTAGCATTCAATTTTAATGGTTAAATGATTTAATATTAATAAAATCTATTATGCTTCGGCTCCTTTTCTCGATTACATTTGGTACCAGAGCAGGAATCTAGACCTGTGAAGCAACAAAGAGTTGGAGAGAGGTTGCAGTAGGAAGAGAAGAGTCTTGGAGCAAAATTTTATTTCTAAGAGAGCCTTTATTTCCTCTAGAAACTTATCAAACTTCCCTGCATCCCCACAACCCCCTCTTCCGTTCTAGGTGTTTGGAACACAAATTATTTTTGCAGAGTGCATCCCTGCACAAGGAAAATTTTTCTGCGAGAATAGGAATTTAAAAAAAAACTATTGGTATTTCCCCATTAGGGGTTTTCCTATACATTTAGAGGTATATCTGGTTACTTTTAGTTTTGGAGGTTGAGTCAACGAGTTGGATATTCATTGGTTTATATCGAGCCAACATTGGGTGAGTTACTTTGTTGGTGAACCGAGTTGCATCTATTAAGGAATGAGCTAAGGTTTGCACCGACCGAGGTTACAAAGGTCATATCACATCTGTTGGACCAATCAAGCCCACAAACCTGCATTGGTGACTTATTTTATGGCCAAGCCATCCATAAGAACCTACAACATAAAAAACACAGAGGCAAGATCTGTTAGGAATAATCTTTGGATTAGTGCTCACATCATTGTATGTAATAGTTAAATGTAATATTCATATATTACATTAGTAAGTTAGTGTGTTGGTAAGATATTAATATTATATTAATATCATATTTGTGTGAGAAAAATAAAAGATTGTAATATTATTAATATGAGTCATAAAACAACTCATTATTAATAATATAGGATATTGTATTAGTTGTGAGTTTTTTGAATAAACAACTCACATAGATTATTGTGTGTGGAGATATTGGTGGGATATATGAGAGAATAGTGGTGAGTGATCATAGGAGAGATTAGTGGGATAATATTGGTAAGCCTCATCTCCTTGTTTATAGGAAATGAAAAGGCTATATATTGTAAGCTCTCTCACCATGTAATGAGCTCCAAATTATTCAATCAATAATATAGTGTGTTTATTATATTTGTGCTCTTATTTTGTGTTTATGTTATTATCTTCATTCTACAACATTGTCTCTTATTGATTTGTACAATTATATAATGTAATTTTTTCTTATTTATATTAAATAAGCTATCAATTTCACATCAAGATCCATCCACATGCCAACGTTTTGCGACCTCCATACTCCTCATGAGATCCCATGTGTCATACACAAACGGTGGATAAATTTTCAAAAGGAAGTGGATAAATTAAAAATGCAGAGCAAAGACCAATAGAACAATGGAAAATATATAGACAACATCGTGAGAGATTATTTGGCATTCGAGCTAAGTTTAAGGGAGAATTTTAACCGAGTAAGCCATCTCCATCAACAATCCATCCCCAACACAAGACCTACACATATAATACAAGGTGGCCAACATTACATATGTAGGAAAAGAAATCAAAACGACGTGAATAAAAATAAAAGTGGAAACAAAACAAATACAAAGCATTTTTTCCATAAAACATGCAGATCCTGCAAAGAAGGAAACCCTAAACTCATCTTCCACGTAGGCTACAATTGGACTCCATTCAACTCAACCAAGTTGATTGCCGGGTTGTTGTTTTGAAGAGGTGAGTCAATTTTCATATTTATTAAATATCATTTGCTTCATTTTATATGCAAAGAACTTGAATCGCCTAAGTGGCTAGTGTGACCAACTTGGGGAAGGGAGGTTTGTCGTTTGACCCCACCGCCAACTTTTCTTTTAAAACAATTTTAAAATTTAGTGGCTCTCCCCCAAATTTGGTGGCAAAAATAGCCAAAAACCACCGCTAAAAGCCTTAGTAATGACTAAATAGGATTCTAAAAATTTTAGCAAGGAAAACCTAATATAGGGAAATTTGTTTCTCCTATTAGTCCTATTTTTTCATTCTTAGCAATATTTGTTGAAGGGGGTACACCAAAAAATTGCATTTTTAACTATTTTTTTACATTTTTTGGCATAGAGGGTTGTTTTTGGCTTGAAGGCCACTTTAGGACTTGAAAAACAAAAATTATTTTCTTGCCATTCAATTTTTCAAATGTTTTTGAATGTAATTGTATGCTTTAGTATATTGTACTAATTTGCAGGTTGTCATAGTCAATTGAAAACTTTGTAATCGCTTAGAAAATGGAAGAATTTCATACTAAAAATAATAAAATTTGGTTCTAAAACACTCACGAGATCCTAGATCTCATTCACAGCTGTTCCGTGTATATACAATGCTTGTGGTAAGCTCTTACGGGTAAATCCATCGTGACTACTACTACACTTAATGCCTAATATAGCTGCAACAATATCATCTAGGCATCGACCCTTTAAATTTACGGGGATTAATAAGGACACAAGTGCACATAATGTGAGCCTTCCCATCCATTTGTGTGAATGATTGCACGACATAAACCCAAAATGAGAAATTATTATAGTATATAGCAAAGTTACGCATGTGTATGAGGATATTTATTTGAGTCGGTGTTAATAATCACACAAACCCCTTTTAATATTGTCTTGGTACCACATATTGAATTCTTTCATGTACGTTAATGCCTCTTTCACATACCACTAGGTATATAGAAAGGGTGAGCTTCTTCCACATACCGCCGGGTATATCGGAAGGGTGCATATATAGAAAGGTTTGGTATATCAGACTGAAAATATATAGATTGGGAGACCTTATACCTAGAGTGATAAGAGCCTAACCCTGTTAGTGATTTCTACAAAATGGGAACCAATGCCCCAAATTTTTCTTCCAGATTCACAACTACTCAAAGGAAAGAACTATGCTTCCTAGAAGACAAAAATCAAGACACAACTTGAGTTTGAAGAGATCTGGTCTATTTTGAATGGTACTCGACCAGTTAACTACTAATACAAAACAACAACAATTTGATAAAATAGATCAGAAGGCCAAAACCATCATCTTGTTTAGAGTGTCTGATAATGTGCAACCCCACATCAAGATGCCAAAACAAACAAAGAATCATGGGATAAGATGAGCATGGTATACGAGGCCAAAAACAAGAATGTCATACTAAATTTATAGAGTCAGTTACACACACTAAAGTTCAAACAAAATGAAAAAAGAAGCTTTCTTGAGAAGAGTTACAAAGTTGAGGGATTCACTTCTAGCCCTGGGAGAAGTGGTCACAGATGAAGCTCTCATTCCCATTGTTCTGAGAGCTCTCCCTTCTTCTTACCAAATTTTTGTAACAACACTAAACTTTTCAAATACAAAAGTTAGTTTTGACAAGTTGGTAAACCTACTGTAACAAGAGGAAGCCATCAAAAATGGAAAGGAAAAGGTAAAGGAAAACCTAATTCCTATCAAAAGTCCCAAAATCAGTATCAGCATCAAGGGGACAATCAACAAAAGAAGAAATGTCCAATTTGTAAAAGAGGACATGAATTAAAAGATATTGTTGGTATAATACTTACAAGAAAGGTTCATCAAGCAACTCTAGACCTCCACAACAACAATCTCACAAGGGACATTCTAACTACAATCAAGGGCAGAAAAAGGGTAACTAGAAAAGAAAACCCTATCGAAAGGAAATATTGTTGAGCAACAAGAAAAATCCAGATAATGAATATTACTTGTACACTTCTTGATCAAGTGAACCTTCCACATCATCTAGTGATGTATGGTATGTTGATTTGGGATCCACTCAACACATGACCAACCATAGAGACTGGTTTACTTCAATGAGAGACACGCCTTCAAAAAACCATGTTTCGTTGGGTGATGATTATTAATTTACTGATTCGGGGATTGGGAACATTTCTCTACCCCTTGGTTCACACAACTGTAGACTATCAGATGTCTTATATGTCCCTAGGTTGACTAAAAATATGTTGTCAATCAGTCAACTCCTAGATCACAACTTAAAAATTGACTTTGATAGTCATTCGGAAAGAAAACATGTTTAATTTGAGACAAATCACGAGGCTCGAAAATAGTTGCAAAAGCCTCCAATGTGGGATGCATGTTCCAACTTGATTTTTTCCATATAGATGGTTAGGAACTTGTGGCTAAGAACTCTACCTTTGCATAGTTGTGGCATTAGAGAATTAGTCATGTTATTTTCAAGTATCTCGAGACACTTCACTGGCGTAATATGGTACATGGGTTACCATCTCTTTAGAAGGATACATATAAATGTCCTCATTTCCTAGTAGAAAAACAACACAGAGATTCATTCCATAAGAGTAATTTTTGAGCTCATGGTAAGCTTGACTTGGTTCATACTAATATTTGTGGTCTGATGCAACCAAGTCATTCTGGGTTCCAATACTTCATTCTTTGTGTTGATGATTATTTGAGAAAAATGTGGATTTTTTTGTCTTTGCAAGAAAAGTGAATCTTTTGAGACCTTCAAAAAGTTTAGAGTATCTATTGAGAATGAAACTAGCCGTCACATCATAAATCTCGGCTCAAATCAAGGGGGGAATTCACCCGTAATGATTTCAAAGACTACCTACAAGCTCACGGGATTTTTCACCAAATGCCTCCTCCCCACAGACATCAGAAGATTGGTGTTATTGAGAGAAGAAACCATACTATCATGGAAATGGTGTGATGCATGATTTATGATTCTAGACTTGGAAAGACATTCAGGTAGAAGCAACAAAGACAATGTGTATTTTTTTATCATAGTTCCCACAGTTGCTCTTGATGGAGTAATGCCACATGAAGCATGGTCAAAGTGGAAACCATTTGTTGCACACCTCAGATTATTCGGGTGCAAATAAAGTATGACCATACCCAAGAAGAATATAAATAAATTGGATATGAAGTCAAAAAAACTCATTTTCATTTTCTATAGTGAAGAAACTCTTGGGTACAATTTGATGGATCCTAAGACCAAGAAATTCTACACCAGCACATATGTTGAGTTCTTTGAGAAGAAGGAATTAGTGTCTCCTCCTTCAGACTCACCTGATGTAGATTCTTCACCAATTGTAAAACCTGAAGTTGATGTTTCCACGAGATGATGAAAGTGGTGATGGGGATGATGGTGATTATTAGATAGAACCATAACCCATGTGAATAGTTCATCGTATACCCAAATGGTATACTAGCACTTTATAAGATGCAAGAATGGATGCTCAGTAGGATACATCCACCTCTGGACCATAGAATTATAGTAAAGAAAGAGAAGAATTTTTTTATGAGTAGAGTTATTGAATGTGATGAGCCCTCTACAGTCCAAGAATACCTATAGTTAAAATGTTGGAAAGATGCCATGGATTTTGAATATCAGTTAGTAATGAAAAAAACACTTGGCATATTTTTGATCTTCCACCAGGGAAGAAACCCATTGGATGCAGATGGATATTAAAAATGAAGTACAAAGTAGATGGGATAGTGGAAAAGTATAAAATGAGACTAGTAGAAAAGGGATATGCACAAAAAGAAGGCATTGACTATGATGAGACATTTTCTCCCGCAGCTAAGATCAAAATGATCAGGATGATATTTTCTCTAGCTACATAGTTTGGTTGGAAATTGCATCAGATGGACGTAAAAATTTCCTTCCTAAAAAATATTTACAAGAAGAATTCTATATGACTCAACCTGAGGGTTATGTTGTACCTGGTCAAGAAGTAGAGGTATGCAGACTCATGAAATCTATGTATGGCCTCAAACATGTACCCTAATAATGGTACATCAAAATTGATGAGCATCTTATACAACATGGATTTGTTAGAAATCCATACGATCCCAATCTTTACCTCAAAAACAAGGGGGGAGATTGTGATTTTGTTTTCTATGTCAATGATCTAGTCATCACTGGCAGTTCAGTGAGGATGATCGATATAATGAAGAAAGATATTAATCGATTGTTTGACATGACAGATCTCGGGATAATGCACTATTGTCTTGGATTGGAAGTATGGTAGAAAGAGAATCACATATTTGTTTCTCAGATGAAATATACCAAGACAATGCTTGAGAAATTTAGGATGATGGATTTCACACCGATTGCTACACCTATGGAGAACATATTGCAGTTATCTCGTTCAGATCCATCTCTTGAGGTAAATTCCACTCTCTATCGAGAGGTTGATTGGGAGTCTCATTTACCTGACCTACACTAGACCAAATATCAGCTTTCCAGTGAGCTATCTATCCAAGTTCATGTGGGAACCTAAATTTTGTCATTGGAAAGTAGTAAGGTGCATCTTGAGATATATTAAAGGATCAGTGGATCTTGGTCTAGAATAAAAGAAGAATGACAACTTCTTCATGTCGGGATATTTATATTCAGATCATGCAGGAAATATTGATGACAAAAATCCACTTCAGATTTGTATTACGTATGGGATCTGGACCAATATCATGGGAAAACAAGAAACAACACTTTATTTCTCATTCTTCCACAGTTTGAGTATTGTTCTTAAGGAGAATCTTCCTATGAAGTGATTTGGCTATGTCACATACTCGAAGGACTTGGAATACCACAGGAAAAATTGAACACCATGTATATTGACAATGAAGGTGTTCTCAAACTTGTTCACAATCCAATTTTTCATGAAATAATAAAACACATTGAGGTACAAGTACATTTTCATACACAAGCATGTATTGAAGCACAATATAAAGCTTCAGGTTTTTGCAATAGCTGAAAAATGAGTAGATATCTTCACAAAGTCACTTGCACATGACAAGTTTGAGTTTTTTAGAGATTTCCTCTCCTCATCCCTTAAGGCAATGCAAAATTAAGGGGGAATGTTAGGTAAAATTTAGTTTACCTTGGTTAATTATGCATTTACCTTAGTTAATTATTAATTAATGGTAAGTTGTTATTAATCATTTATTATTTGTAATTGGGAATAGTATTCCCATACATGTCTTTTGTCTTTATTATATTTGTTATATGGTTATACTTGTTCAAAACCATATATTTGCAATTTATATGTGCACAGGATTATTTATTGTTGCCTGTTGCAACATCCCATTTGTCTGTACAGTTGTATACAATTCCTATAAGAATTACAACACTCCATTGTAATGGTTGAATGATTTGATATTAATAAAATCTATCGGGATTTTTCCCAGATTGCTCGGTTACGGAAAATGGATAGATGCAATGAAAGTTGAATATTCTTCCTTGATTAAAAATAAAACTTGGGATTTAGTCCCTCCTAAAAAATGAAGTATAGTCAGATCTAGATGACTATACAAGATTAAATATAAAGCGAGATAGTAGTGTAGATAAATTCAAAGCCAAATTTGTAGCTCGAGGGTTTACTAAAAAAATTATATCAACTACGTTGAAAATTTTGCACCAGTTGAAAAAATGAGCACAATAAGGATCTTGATTGTCGTAGCTGCTCACTATGGTAGGGAAATCCATCAGATGGATGTTAAAAATTCCTTTCTAAATGGTTATTTAGAAGATGAAATATATATGAACCAACTTAAAGGATTTGAATAACTAGGTAAAGAAATGCATGTTTGTAAATTAAAAAATATATTTATATGGTTTAAAACAAGCTCCTAGAGCTTGGTATGCAAAGATTAATAGTTTTTGATGAAGTTGGTTTTTCTAACTGTTCATCTGACAATGATTTATTTGTTAAAATTAAAGAAAATGCTATCATTCTCATTGTATTGTATCTCAAATCACAATATGCAAAAAATTTACTTAAAATGTTTAATGTGATTGATTGTAAACTTGTTGCTATTCCTATAGAAGTTGGATGTAAACTTCATCCTAAACCTACATGTGAAAAGCTAATCCTACTTTGTGCGGGAAACTTGTAAGTAGTTTGATTTATCTAACTATTACTAGACTTGAGATTTCTTATGCGGTAGGGATTGCTTCAAGGTTTATGCGAAGTCTTAGCGAATCAATGAAAGTTAGCCAAAATAATTCTATGATATATTAAGGACAAAATTAATTTTGGCTTACATTATACCTCCTCTAAAAATGCATATTTATATGGATATTTTGATTCTTGTGTCATGTATTTTGGAGATTAATCGAAACTTTGCATATATTGGGTATTAATGGATGTAAAAATTTCTTTATAGAAATTATTGCTTCTCGATTCATTTTTACGTGCTCTCTAAGATTGTAGGATGCTTTAAGTGTTAAAATCCTTACCACAATGAATTTCTTTGCCTATAATTCCCCTTGAAAAGTTATAACTGCCATAATTAACCCCATCCCCCATTATTAAAATGTAATTTTGTTATATTTCACTATCGAGTTCTATAAAAACATCACTAAAGGTTTTTAGCCATGATTTCATCATCTAAAAAATGTTAGATAAACTATACTTAATCGTATTTAGTGACCTATGTTTGGAAAAGTAAACATAGACAACATACTTTGTGAAAACTTGTGAGATTTATTGTTGTGTCAATTGGCCATTTTTATCCCAAATTGACTTACCATTTGAGAAGCAATTAAGATAAAAAATACTCCATCTCCCCCTCTGCATTTCAGGTTACACTTGTGAGTTCTCTAACTCTGGTTCAAGGAAGGACCAAAAGTAGTAGGAAAAGGCCATATATTTTTGTATGTTCCCCTCAATAATCTAAAATATTGATCCCAAGGAAATTTTTATACCCATCCCCGGCTATAAAATGACACAACAACCTAATATACAACCATTCCAAGCCCTCTTCCCCTTACATTTGAGGAGATATTGTTGTCAGTACAACAGAGGGTACATATTTGAGGACCAACATGCCTCTAGCATCGTTACTGGGGAAATTCTTTGAATTCTCATGTTTATGGATTGTCATGCTTGTTTAATTGACTAGTAAATGTTTCTAGGGAATCCAACGAGCAATTTTTGTTCTTTTACTAGATTCGAAGACTTGTTTTTATTAGTATTTGCTTAAATTATTTGAATATAGACTATTATACTCAAACATTATAAAAACATAGTCTCATTATGAGAAGGTTTTCCATTAAACCTACACTTGGTTGATTATACTCCAGTATTGTCTCGAGATTCATAAATATATGCAAAGCTTAAACTCCATGTCTATAGAATTATCTTTTCAAATAGCTATTAGAGTTTATTTACACTTATAAGGTGTAAGACCTTAATGGCGACTTTGTCTTCCAAAAGAAAAATTTGGCATGAACCGGTGCAAGTTATTTGCTCATTGTTGATCAAATTTTCAATATTGTAAAGCTAGAAGGAAGGAGATCCTTATTCAAATATGATCCTACTATAAAATTACTTCTAGAACTAGAAAATACAAATCCAAAAAGGAAGCGAGATCTGGAAATCGGTGGATGGCCCGAACTAGAGGAAAAATGTTCTAAGTACTAAATTTAATCAACCTTTAGTGGAAGACTATTCTAGAACATCTGACATCTCTAAATCATGTATCCCTCAAGCTGATTTCCATGTGTTGTTTCAAAATATTCCAGCATCTATAAGTAACAAAGGTATTCCTCACCTTCCTCCTTTATTGACTCCTGAGAATAGGGTATTTTGTGAAATTGAGTCTTTGAAGGATTTATATTTTTGGATCATACCCCTTTACCTCAAAGACCCCTAGTTCCTCACCGTTTAAACCCTAAAGAATCTTCACCAGATAATATGGCACAACCTCCACCCAGGCCTATTTTTTTGGTTAATACCTATAGACCAATAAGGTTCCAGGGGATGGTGGGTTACCCAAATGAAGTACCCCATGAAATCAGAAATAGATTGTCTAGATTTCAAGGGAACAATACCACAAGTGGAGATCAACGTCTCATATTTTTTTAGAATGTTATGTATGATTTTGAATTAGAACATGAAGATGTGTATGTCAAGTTATTCATACATACTTTAGAGGAAGATGCTAGAGAGTGGTATAATTTGTTGTCTAAAAATTCAATTGATTTTTGGGTAGAAATGAAAAATGCTTTCAAGTTGTAATATGGTGATAAGACTAATCATAGGTTTCTCTTGACTAAGTTTGAGAATATAAAAAAAAAATCTGAATGAATGTGTGCAAGATTTTAAAACTTAGTTTAATAAATCCTTAACCAGATTACCTATCAATCTAAGGCCTAGTGATGACTCTTGCTTGATCAAATACTCGATGCCTTTGACAAAAATGTGACTTATTGTTTAATGGATAAGAACTCTAGAACCTTGAGGCAGTAAATTCTCTATGACTGTCCAAATTGATAACAATATTAAATCTATAGGGAAAAATCCAAGGAGGGAAGGTGTTAAACTAATTAATATAGAAAATTTGCATCCAAGTAAGGTAGTGGACTTAGAGGAAGTAGTTAAGAATTTGGCTAGAGTAGTCAAAGATATTTCCTACAAGATGGCTCGAGAAGAGAAAGGATTGATATAAAATTATCAAGTTCAACATAAAACCCAAGGAAATAATAGGTTTGGAAATCAACCTACGGATCACCGAGATTGATGACAGAGGAAAAGGACCCATGCCTTTAGGAAGTAAGTAATAGGCTTATAAAGAAATTAAAATAGTATCGACCCATTAACAATAATATTTGTATTGGTGGAAGAAGATCACATCATAGAATGGTATGATAAAAAAATTCCACATTCCCCTTATGAACCTATTGTTATAGATGATGATGTTTCTGATGAAGCTATTTTTGATGACATATGCATGATGGAAAGTCCAAAAGACTCAATACTAGGAGATTCTTCATCTGATATCCCGTATGTAAAAATGCGAGATGATTTTTTGGCTTGCATCAATCGGTATTTTCCTACATTCTATTCTCAATGCTGATATAGATATGGCTTAGTCATTTGAGCTCCCCAATCATGATTTTGAATATTTAAGAGCCTTAATGATAAAAAAATATATGATGGTGGAATCCCATATGAGGAATATATGAATCTATCAATAAATGTTTTTGTTGCTCAAGGAATAGAATACAACATTAGGAACAGAAAAGTCAAGGGACCTTCCCCTACTCCCAAACCAAAAATTATTATCTTAACCAACATCCCCAAATATGATCTTAAAAAGATCATGCCTGAGAAAGGTCATGCTCTCTTCTTAAGGCCACGTACTTTTCCTCCACCCAACCATTGAAAGACAACATTCCATCAAATAAAGTTGTTACCCTTTCCTCTTGTGGCCATCCCAAAGTATATTGTCTGTGATATGACTCAAATTCTAAGCTAGATAAAAAATCAAAGTCCCTATTATGGAACTGCTTATAATTCCATAACACAAGAAAAGAGCATTTGAATACTTAGGGTTGAAGGATGACATAATAGTCAAAGAAAGGGATACAAACAATATAGTGAATCTACATTCCATAGATGAGGTTGAAGTAAATAAAGAGCCAAAAAACATGAAGAAACCCTAGAAGTATATTTAGGAACATCCTTAGTTGAATATCAATTAGATGTGGATAATTTCTTTACTACTCTGATTGTTAATGGGTGGCATCTTCACAAATGCACGTTTGATTCAGGAGATTCATGTAATATCATGCCTTTAGAGGTCATGAATGAACAATACATCAAGATAATTTATTTTTTTGGAAAGATCTATATTGTGTATTCAAGAGAAGTACCTGTTGTTGGGTATGTTAGAGGTCTAGTGGTGCAGCTTTCTCCTTATCCAGGAAAATATTTAACCATGAATATGGTAATAGTGGACTGCTAACTAAATGGGGCATGTTATTATCAATAAAATGGGCTACAAGTGTGGGAGGAAGTGTTTAGATGGATATGTCTTATGCCTTCATACCACTAGAAGGGAAGTTAGTCAAATTACATAGAGAAGAGAAGATGTTACATCTTATTGAAGATCCCATGAATGCTTCCTATGAGGTGTTGTTCATTGATACAAAGTTAGGTAACTTCATAGGTTGTGCAGATACTGAAGATCATTGCATAGATGCTAATGCACATCTTGAGGACATAAATGTTCCCTAGACCATGATGTTTGATGGGGTTTGTTCTAAATTTGGAAATAAATCTAGAGTGGTTTTGACATCTTCAAATGGAGAGTCATTTAGTTTTTCCTTTAAGCTAAAATTTGAGTCCATAAATAATGTAGTAGAATATGAAGTACTCTTATTGAGACTGAGAATTACCTAGGAGCACATGATAAAATATCTCCTTGTGAAAGGAGATTCTGAACTGATAATTAATCAAGTGCGTAAGCAATATTTGACAAAATACCAAATATTAAAGTAGTATAGAAACACAATATGGGATCTCCTTGAGTTTTTTTATTCTTTTAACATTGAATATCATGGGAGAAGTCAAAACATGACAACTGATAGGTTGGAAGTTTTGGCTTCACAATATGACAAAGAGGATTCATATCTATACTATAAATTTAAAGTGGAAGTATTGAATAGACCTTTTGTACCTGATAATATTCAACACTGGAAAATATTTGATGATGATTCACACATTAAAATATTTCTCAATTGTCAAGGTGAGTTCACTAACCAGATTATTGATTTAGAACCTATGATAGAGGTATGTGAAGGAAAGGAAGTTCTATTTAGAAAGGAAGTAATTAAATTAAATACTAATGTAATCCCAAGAGGATTAGTTAGTATGGAATTTGGTTTCGATAGTAAGGACATAAAATTTTATAAATCTGCTAATATGCCAAGAGATGTTATGGAGTGTAATTTGGGATCCTACTAAAATCCCACAAATGTGTGGTTGGGAAGAAATATAAGTAAAAAAAAAAGAAGATTATGGCCATTTATTATGAAAATACAAGGATCTAATCATTTTTAATCCCTTCTCATAGAACAAGGAAATCCCATATGTGTTGGCCTATCACCCAGCGGGTGTTGGGTGTCACCCAAGGCACGTGTAGGCACCGAGTCCCTCCTATACGTGAGTTGTGTGATGATTCAATATTTACGATAGAACCTTAAGTGAATAGATTGGAAAGGAACCATACATTCATCTTAGAGCTCAAAATGACTTCTAGACCAATGTAGTCAATCATAGAAGGAATCATTATAGAAAAAGATATGAATCATAACGAAAAAAGAAATGCACAGGGGTTTACACCCACTTATATGAAATACACATATAACAATGTAGTAGAATTGGAACCACACATATATTCATATTAAGCATGTTAATAACTATATTACAACAAATCAGGTAATCACATATTCATATGGTAATGCGAGATCAATATCATGCATTAGAACTAGACTTGGGCCATTCATAGTACAAAGAACAATTTTCAAATCCATCCCCTTAGTACAATGTATTCCTATAGATCCTCTAAACCCAACTTATGGAGCTGTAGACACCTATAATTTAGCTTTGAACAATTGAAATACTTAAATTGTGTTAATCATCCCCTTTCCCGCAAATTGGTGACATATCATCAATAATGCTCATCTTATTTCCTATCACCATTAATTAATTACATTACATTAATAAATTAAGTCTTCTATTCAAAATATACCTAATTAACGACCTTACGTTAATTAATCCTTCCTTTTATCTAAACTAATTAATTATTATTAATTAATTAGCTTCCCCTTTCATTAAACCAATAAATAATTATTTAGTTGATTTAATCCCCTTCGATAGTCTAAATCATGCTAATATTCCTCTAAAAAGCTTTTATGATCTTGCACACCTATTAATTAATCACTTTGGTAACTTGGTTAATTAATAAACCCCCTTATCCACATGAGTCACTAAAGGAAAAATTAAACTCTCTTAAAGTTAACTCAACCCTTTCTAAACCCCCTTATCCAAAACTAACTCAACATCTCTATTATCCCACATATAAATGGATGTATAGATTCCTCTATCCATTGGGCTATATAAAGAGCCCCCTCCTACCTTTACACTTACACCTAATTCTTGAGAAACAAAAGTAAGCATATAGCAAATACACTATAAGCCTTTTGTCATTCTTGAGAAATTCACCATTAGAAGAGCTAAGCCTCATTTCTTGCATTGTATTCATCCAAGTTCTTAGGTCATTTAGGAATAATCGAAGTGATCTTGTAGCCATGCTTTGATGAGCTCCTATTCCTATTTTCTTGAAGATCAAAAAATCAACTATTGATTTCCATTGAATCTACATAGGTCCATTTGATTTTGTTGGTAATCTAAAGAGTAGAGGTTCTTGATAATTAGCATGTTAGTTTGATTTATGATTCAAAGTTATAATGCAATAATGTTGTTGTCTAACCTTTCTTAGCTTTGTTATCTTGATGGTGTTTTAGATTTTGATTTAGCTTTGTTATAGAACTATGTAGGTGTTAGTTCTCATTTTTATAACTTAGCTAAACAAAACCATGCACACATTTGGAACGCTCGGAGGGACCGGATCCTTAGTCCCTTAACACTTTAGCTTGAATTCTATTATTTTTGGCTAACCTTTGATATACACATATAGTAAATAATGTTCAATTTCTTAGGATTTTTGCTAGTATTATGTGTAGGTTCTCATTTATAGCTATCATTTTAATGGGTTGTTGCCATTTTCAAACTAACTTGCTAAAATTTGAAGTGTTATGAGTTTTTTTTTTGTTTTTTTCCTGTACTTTGGTTATAGGAGGGGCGCATGTGCACTAACCTTGGTGTAAGCACACCAACCCTGGCGTAGGCACCTCTTGGGTGGTGCAGGTGCACTATCTGATCTTGTATCTCTATTTGCCAACCCTGGCGCACATCCACTAACCATAACGCACATACCCTAAACGGGCGTAGGCACACCAAATTTGGTGCAAAAACTCTTTCGCATTTGTACCTTCATTACGGTGGAAAAACCTATCGGATGGCGCATACACACTAACCCTGGCACACACACATATCTTTGGTAGCACATGAATCTCTCGGGTGGTGCGGGTGTTCTAACAAAATTTGGTACTAATTTTTATCTCATAGTGCATACGCCCTAACCTTGACATAGGAACCTCTAGGTGGTGAAAGTGCTCTGTCAAAACTTGATACTAATTTTTATCTACTGTGGTGCACATGCCCTAACCCTGGTGTGGGTACCTCTCGGGTGGCGCAGTTCTCTGTCAAACTTGATATTGCTTTTTATCTAATGTGGTGCACATGCCATAACCATAGCACAGGGCACCTCTCGGGTGGCATAGGTGCTCTATCATAACTAGATAATAATTTTCATCTGTCATGGCATACATGCCCTAACCTTGGCATAGACACATCTTGGGTGGCGTAAGTGCTATGTCGGAACTTGAATCTTGATTGTTTATCTACTGCTCAGCGCACACACCTTTCGGTGGCGTAGGTGCACTTTGTGATTTTTAAAAACACGGAGGGGTGGATCCACCCTAACTTGTACGCACACACCTAAACCAGGCTTATGTGTCTTTTAGTTTTCTTAAAATTGAAGTATTAAAGTGATAACTTCTTTACGGGTTTTATCTAATTAATTCCTATTTTTGCGGGGTATGTTTACATGCTTTTACTAGAATAGATAGAATTTTCATGTTTTCTTATAATAATGAGGTCACGTATGCTCTTCCCTCACATCCTTTGAGGTGATCTTGGGAATCGAAAATGATTCTTAGGTCTTTTTATGCTTTGAAATTGTTAAGAATATTTGAATTGGAATGAACTAACTTTGTGTGTTTGAATTAAGTGTTTTTCCATTTGACATCTTCTTGGATTTTAGAAATGTCACGTATGCTCTTCTCTTGCATCCTTGCATGATCTTGAGAATCAGAAATGATGTTTACTTTTTTATGGAAAATTAGTAACTCATTGTGTAGGACCAAAACACACACTTGTCAAAGAAAGGTGGAATCGAAACAAAATCAAACTACTAATATAGTTTCTGTACAGGTTGCCAAAAGGTGTTCAAACAAATCACATCAAAATTAAACAAGATATAAAGAACATCATACTCAAAACATTCTATTACGAGGTTTTGGAAAAGGCTACGTCCCTATCCACTCAATTGGAACATAACCCCTTTGGCATAATGCCTTAAGCTAGAACAATGGGGGTGGTACTAGGAACCCCAAAGTAGTCTACACAAGATGGAACCTTTTGGACAAAATGGGAACTGCTCTGCCAACCTAATTGACTAGTCATTCCTTGTGAGTTAGCGTTCCTGGTTGTCTGTATGGCAACCTAGTGATGGTACACATAGACACACTTTTTTACTACTGTGCTTGAAGGGGGTAAAGTAAACCCAAGATACTCCCAAACTATTCATTGTGGCTTTTTGGGTAAATCAATCTCGCTTATGACAACTTTGTAACACCTAGTTGAGAGAGCCACCTTTGGAAGATATCTTTGGCCGGGAGCCCACTTTGACCATTTCAAATCCAATTTTGAGTTAAGAGCTATTTTTCATCATGAAAAATGTGAAGCGTTACTTTTTCTTAGTTTTTCACTTGCCCTAAGGTGGGGCAAAACTCTGCCGAAGTGAGGCCAGCATTTTTCAACCCCAAATGATCTACTTCCTTCACTTTATTTTGACACTTTGTTGATCAAAAGAAGAGTGAGTATATTTACGTTATCAATTGATTTTTTCACCAATTTTGTGTCTGTTTACACCCATCCATGTTTTCGGTTGGGTTGTTAAACGTATAAAGTGTGTGGATATGTTTTAATATCGTTGGTAGAATTTTTTATCTTGATACCCAATTCAATATCATCATCATAGTTAGGATTGATTCATCACATTGACTCTCCTTTTAATTTTTATCTTGTTTATATCGTGTCTCTACAATTTTAGTATTTATGGCTTGTTTCTCGTTAACTCGACCTAAATATCTATATTGTGATGTTACGCTATATACAATTTAACAATTCCTAGGTATACTCTAGCTTTAGTTTGATTTCAATTAATACCTCAATTTTGAAAAGTGTTTAGTGTTACCACTTGTGTGCTTTATATCAATATCATCTTGATATTAATACCTTAATTTTTCGTAAAGTCTGGTTAACATATCTTGGTGGTATTGTTGTGTCATGTGTCCTTCACAATCATAACTGCCACTTTTTGGGATATAGGTCTTGATTGAATTCAATCTCAATTTTAATATACTTTGTTTGGGAACCGAATTAACTTCTTGTTATTACTTATGCCTTGTTCATTTCTTTGAACTTGACATAAATGGTGACATTTTGTTAATCATCATGAAATGCCAACTATCATTTGGAAAAATACTTAGGAAGTAATTCGATGATTGATTGGTTTAAAAAAACAAACTTTGTGTGATTGTGTCTCATTTTTCACATCGACATATCCATTTCAGACAATCACTTTGATCCATTTATTCTTTATTGTTCATTATTATTTAGTCATTGATTTGGCTTTGTGTTTTGAACTTGCATGATTTCTCCTTGTGTTTATCCATGTTATAAGTTCATTTCTAGGATAATCTTTTGGGTCTTTGATCCTCTTGATCTTCTTGTTTTTGCCTAAGTTCATGATCATTTTTGAACACATCTTTCAAACCTTGGCAAAAACATTCAAGAAACTTTTGCATCAATCAAACATTGGAAATATTTCCTTTTTATCCTTTATGTTGCTAAAATTTTTGATCAATCCTTTGACATTTATGCCTTCATCCCTTGTTGGATTATCAGTCTTGATTCATCACGATGTATTTTTCCTTAGCTTACCTTTTGGAAAATCATACAATCATCCCCATATTTATGAAATGTCTAGTGGTTGTCATTATGTTTCCCAAATCAATATGAAACCTTCTTCACTTTGACATTTTTGATCATACAGTTTAGGTTTAGACCTTTAAACCCAACATGCAGCAACAATGATTGATTATCATAAGGTCCCTTATACATATGATAATAAGGAATCAAATTTTGGTGTTCACATCAAAATACGCCCATCATGACCAAACCTCGATTGATTCTTTGTGCTAGAGAACCCATTTGGGTAAATCGTTCCCCACTTTCATCTCATAGTCGGTGGTATGATTTGGATGCTTCTGATCCAAATTATTATTCGAGTTCCCCCCACTCTTCTTCTAATTCTAATCCAAACATTTCCTCTTCTTCTAAGGATTCCAATCCAAATATTTCCTCTGACTCTTCTGATGATTCGATCCAAACTACTATTCAGATCCAAACTACTATTCAGATCCAAACTACTATTTGGATTCATCTAATTTGACTCCTAAGTCATCTAATGCGACTCCTATGTCATGGTCCTCCCTATCTTTACAGGAACCTCTTCATCATACATTTAATATGAATCCTATGTTGCAGTCCTCCCTTTCTTCGCAAGACCCCTTTTATTAGTCACCTCAACAAAGTATTCTTCCTTTGAAGATACGTGTGACTCTAAATCCCTCCAATCAAACATTTAATACAATTCTTGAATCGCGGTCCTCTCTTTCTTTGCAAGACCCTTGTTATTATTCATCCAATGCGATTCTTGAATCATGATCCTCCCCTTCTTCACAGGACCTTCTTCATCAATCACCCCCAATAAGTATTCCTTCTTTGAAGATTCATGTGACTTAAAGTCCTTCAAGTCAAACATCTGAATCAACCCATGTGTCACAATCTACGAGACTTTGGAATTATCCTACTAGTTTACGAGATGATATACCATCATAGTGGTAGGTCCACACCACCTTCTTCTACTCTTGAGACATCTAGCTACACATTCTTCATCCCCACATCATCTTCTTCTATCAATCATTATCAAACATATTCTAAGTGTTCCACACCAAGTGAACCTCTTTCTTCCAATCAACCCTTGGTGGTCGATCAACAACTCATGTCGATTGATCTCTTTCATAATGAAGAAACAATCAGGGAATTTATGGGGGCATATGAAGATATTCCTTTAGCATATTACGAGCAAGGATTCTATTTAGACTTTGATGCATTTTCGTATTGTGAGGAAAAGGTTGATTCCTTTTATCAAGAAATGGAGGAAGATCCTCAGATTATGCAACTTGATCCTCCTCTTATTCTTCCATCTTCACATTCTTCATTAAGTTAGGAAAATCCTAGGTCTTACATTGATCCATGGCCTATCTTCTCATCGCCCAATTACTCTTTGTCTATCATAATTCCTCAATCGAAATATCTTATGGGGTCAACACTAAGTAGCACTTCATCTTCATCTAGGTGTGGGTCACCTTCTAGTATCCCTCCTCTGCTATTTGTGGGACTTTTTTGAGTAGTCCACTATCTTCTATTCTTAGGGCACATCCAACTAGCCCCTTATCTTCTATGTATGGATCACCCCTGGGTAGTCCATCATCTTCTATTTTTGGGCCACATTCTAGTAGTACATCATCTTACATCTATGGGTCATGTCCTAATAGCCCTTCTTCTATTCTTGGGCCACATCCTAGTAGCCCTTTGTCTTCTATCTATGGGTCACGTCCTAGTAGCCATTCTTCTTCTATTATTGGGCCACATCCTAGTAGCCCTTCATCTTCTATCTATGGCTCACCTACCAGTAGCTAATCTTCTTCAATCCTTGGACCATATCCTTTTCATCCATCACATTATTATTCTACCAAATATTGTGGAAATCCTACTACCATTCTTCTCATCAATTCTAAATGTCACCATTCTTCTCTCACTTCTTGAGATCATACAAGTCAAGCATTAGCTTATAAGAAAGCCAATATACAAAATCTAAAGAGATCCAAATATACCAACAACTCCAATGATCATAAAATCCAAAATCAAACGTGATTCCGAATACACACCAATGTACCCATCACATATGGCGCAAAGTGCAAAAACCTATGAATAGGGAACTCAAACTCCCACATATGAAACCCATGTTTCAAAAAAAATCACAGTCATTTGTTGAGTGTGAACTCACCATGATCATCGAGATCGGGATCATATCACTCTTGATAAAAAAATGCACTTAGTCTCCCTTATCAAGGAAGTCGCACACATCATTGTTGGATCCTATCACGCAAAGTGACATTATTGGTCCTAACTTCCAAAAAAATCTAAAAATCAAAAAATCATAAAACAGTTCAAAAATAAAAAAACATGAGAAAACATTAAAACATTACAAAAATAAAATCAAAGGTACAAAGGTCAAACATTGCAATTAGGTATTGCATACACATGGATGTTCTTTCTTCCCTTTCTTTCATATTCATCTGCAAGTCATCTACCATTTTCATCCCTTCGATGTTATCGTGGTTAGCCTATTCACATGCATTTTGTGACATTTATCTCTATGGTATCCGTTTGACCTTGGTCTTTCATAACCTTGGTAAATTAAAGAACGACTGGCCTCTTAGAGATTCCTATCACTATTCTCATCTAATAAACTTGTGGGGAAGAAATTTTGGACGTATTTATGGACACTAGCCAATGTTGTCATCACAATCACTTCCACATCCTTCCATGAAGCCATCAGTGGTTCTTAACCCCTTGTCAAACAAGAGAGCTGAAATAAGTTTTCAAAAATCAAAAGAATCAAAATCAATTAATCAAAAAGCAAAAGATAAAATAAAAATCACATTGATATATAACTCTCTCTTGGGGTATTTCTAATAATCTTTATTGGGGATATGGATGCATGAATGGCAGTAGAGAAATGTTGTGATTAGAATCAAATGCATCTCCATCGGGGCTATGGATGCCTAGGCTGGTAGTGGAGCAATGTACGACTCTCCTTCTATAATCCATTCAAAAATCACCTTTCAAACTAAATCATTCCTACACATTAACTAGTGTATTCACTTATTGTCTATCAACTCTTTCCTTCAAGAGGTAATTCATTTCCACATGCACACATGGGATCTTGATGAGTAAAATAGGATTAGTATGTTATCAAGTGTTAATTTTTAACCTTATTGAAACTCTTACTTTAACACATGTCTTGTCTCATGATTTTTTCCTTGGGCTAATCAATTTTTCATCAAACGCCTTCTAAATATTTTCATAGCATCCTATGTTCTTTGAAAAAAATTTAAAACATCCACGTGTATAGGATTCCCTTTTTTCTATGTTTTTCGACACCTTTTTCCCCCTTTAATAAATCAATCACCCACTTCCTTTCTATCATGCATTTCTTGGACAGCTTACGCTAGGCATCCTTTCTCCCTCATGATTGAACCTATTTTATATATTGTCCTTGATCCCCCTTATATCTATGAATATTTTGTCTCTGAATACTCCCACCTAATCATTGGGAAATATCACATCTTCACTTTCTTGTATGCATGGCATTCTACCCTTTTACATCCATATATCATTGGGGGCATCTATGCTTCTTTTTCTTCCTATACATAGCTTCAAAAACTTATATAAAATCACAAAAACATTCAAATATGTTTCGGGAAAAATAAAACAAATGTGACTTGTGGATCATCTTGATCTATCTCAATCAACAAAGCTGGTTTGCTTACTTCTGTGTCTATACTGCTGGGTACAATGAGTTGCTTGGTACTGTTTTATAGTGCACAATTGTTTTTCATAGGACACAAGTGTCCTCCGTTATTTCCCTTGCATGTATCCTTGCTTGGGGCACCATCTTTTAACCCTTTTCATTAATTCACACAGTTAGAATCAAATATTGATAACAAAAACATTATATTATGTTTCTCTGTTAGGTTATCTTGTTTACTTTCTTGTATTGCATTGCATTATGTATGTTGCAAGGAGTTAGGAATCATTTACTTTCTCATATTGCATTGCATTTTGTATGTTGCATGGATTTTGTGTTTTCAACAATGGACAAATGTTTGTAGTATGGCTTTTCATGTCATTCTAATTTTCTCACATACTTATATTTTTAATAAGGACCGATAATGTAGATCTTTAGCAATATGATGAAAGCACAGTTGTTTCAATACATCAAATGAAATATTTATCTTTTCTTTCCATCTTCATTCCTCCTCTACATCATTCTCCTATCAACACTATTCTTCTTATTCACCTAGGGCATCTTGCTCCTACTCATTCTTCTATCCATTCTCTCACCTTTTCGACCATCGATTTACTTCTTTCATCACCCCATCAACACTTGAGGGGCATCTACCACTTCTACTAATTTTTATTCTACTCCCTTCAATAATTTACCCATCTACTATCTTTGAAGTGGCGTCACTTACGCCACCCCAAAAGAGAGGGGAAAACGTAGACACCTATAATTTAGCCTGAACAATTTAAATACTTAAATTGTGCTAATTATCCCCTTTTTCACAAATTGGTGACATATCATCAATAATGCTCATCTTCTCTCCTATCACCCTTAATTAATTACATTATGTTAATTAATTAAGTCTTATATTCAACAAATACCCTAATTAATGACCTTATGTTAATTAATCCTTCCTTCTATCTAAACTAATTAATTATTATTAATTAATTACCTTCCCCTTTCATTAAACCAATAAATCATTATTTAGTTGATTTAATCCCTTCTATAGTCTAAATCATGCTAATATTCCTCTAAAAATATTTTATAAGCTTGCACACCTATTAATTAATCACTCGGTTAATTAATAAACCCCCTTATCCATAAGAGTCACTAAAGGAAAAATTAAACTCTCCTAAAGTTAACTAAACCCTTTCTAAACCACCTTATCCACAACTAAATCAACATCTCTATTATCCCACGTGCAAAGGGATGTAGATATTCCTCTATCCACTGGGCTATATAAAGATACGCCCTCCTACCTTTACACTTACACCTGATTCTTGAGAAACAAAAGTAATCATATAACAAATACACTATATATCTTTTTCATTCTTGAGTAATTCACCATTGGAAGAGCTAAGCCTCATTTCTTGCATTGCATTCATCCAAGTTCTTAGGTCATATGGGAATAATCAAAGTGGTTTTGTAGCCATGCTTTGATGAGCTCCCATTCCTATTTCCTTGAAGATCAAATAATAAACTATTGATTACCATTGAATCTACATAGGTCCATTTGATTTTATTGGTAATCTAAAGAGTAGAGGTTCTTGATAATTAACATGTTAGTTTGATTTATGCTTCAAAGTTCTAATGCAATAATGTTGTTGTCTAACCTTGCTTAGCTCTTATCTTGATGGTGTTTTAGATTTAGATTTAGCTTTGTTATAGAACTATTTAGGTGTTAGTTCTCATTTTTCTAAATTAGCTAAGAAAAACCATGAACGCAGGAGCTCTCATAATATTCTTGCATGGCTTCACATCTTCCTCTCTCTCTATATTTTCCTCTTGTGAGTGCTTGTATTTATAGCCTTTTCCAACATCTTCAAGCCTTCATAGGAGTTGTAGATCTATTTCCAAGTGTCCAAGGTGGTCCTCCATGGGAACATTCTTCTTCAGGCTCAAGCTCTCCACCCTTTGCAATGATGGCCTTATAGAATATTCCATCACAAGGTATATTCCTTCAGGGCACCAAGCTGCCAGATGGCACCTTATCCATTCCGCATGCACGGTCGGGTCGGGGTTTATTGTGTTCTGTCATTCGATATGCCAAATATGGCTAAGTCCCAAAACCTTTGCTTTGTCTTGCACACTTTCTCCTTGCGCACCCATCTTCAAATAGGCCTTGCACGCCCACGTTCCTTCTTGTACTTGGCCAATATTTTAGGGGCCCAAAAATGATTTCCTTTCTTAGTCTTACTCTAAATTAAAATCCTATAGAGGATCTATTTCAGCATGAGATACCATTGACACCTAGCTCAAAGCCTTTCGGATAGATACAAAGATTAATAAATCCCCTCCTTGCAACTAAAATGCAAGAGGAATTGACAAAACTAAGAGATGGCAAGATAATACAATCCATTAAGTATTAATCTTGGGTAATTAACCTAATGCTAGTTATAAAAAATAATGATGATATAAGACTCTATGTCGATTTATAAAATCTAAACAAGGCTTCACCTAAACATAATTATACTTTTCCTAATATGGATAATTTACTATAGAAAGTGACTGGTTCATAAATGTTGTCTACCTTGGATGGCTTCTCAGGTTACAATTAGGTTGTGGTAAGAGAGTTAGAGTAATATAAAACTACATTCACCACTCCTTGGTAGCGGTACTTCTCTTAACATTAGAATGTTATTTGTATTTATGAATGTTGGGGCTACTTTTCAAAGAGTAACAAATGTCAATTTTGTAGGTCTTATGAACCATTTCATTGTTATACAATGGGATGAAATCACTTTGTGTTCTCCAAGAGAAGAGAAGATCACCTAATAAACTTAGAAAAGATCATGATCAGGTGCAAGAATTATGGTATTTCAATGAACCTCAAGAAATGTCATTTTTGTGTACATAAGGCCAAGTTACTAGGACAAATTATTTCTCATCAAGGAGTCATGATTGATCCAGAATGAGTGGAAGATATTGATCGGTTCTTATCCCTTGTCAAATAAAGGTATTCAATATTTCTTTGAGTAGATTAATTTTGTAAGAAGATTCATATCTAATTTTTCTGAAATTACTTTTCATATCACCAATATAGTGAAGAAGAATCAAGTGATCAAATGGGAACAAGGGGTTATTAAAACATTTAAAGGAATAAAAGAAGAACTCAATAGTTCCCCTGTATTGGCCAATCCCGACTATAAAATAAATATTCAAATGTTTTCATTTTATTCGAGTTTACTATTTCCTCTGTGCTACTAAAAAATAATGAAGAAGGGCATGAAAATCCTATTGCATTTTTTAGTAACAAGTGTCTGAAAAATTAAACATACAAAACATCATTCATGAAAACTCATGAGAGTCATTAGTGTTTTGTCCATTCGCCATGTTTATCCTATATTGATTCACCATTTGAGAATAAATTAAGGGAACAAAGACTCCATCTCCCGTCTATATTTCATGTTACACCGCGGGTCCTCTCACCCTGGTTCAAGGTAGGACCAAAAGTAGTAGGAAAATTCCATCTCCTTTGTACTTTCCCCTCAATAATCCCAAGGATTTATCCCAAGGAAAGTGTTAGACCCATCCCCGACTACAAAACAACACACCAACCTAGTCTACTACCATTCCAAGCCCTCTCCCCCTTACCTTTGAGGATATATTGTTGTCACTCAAACATGGGCTACAAATTTGAGGACCAACACTACCCATGTATACATCAAAGCTAAAAGTTTGAATTCCTTCTATTATATTACCCTAGATCACCATCATGCATTATAATTGAATTCAATGATTATTACCAAGTGTTTGAGGTCTTATTAGGGTCTTTCAAAAAACCATTGTTTATGCACACTCACAAAGATATATTGGGAGTGATAACTACATAATCCAGAGGTCATTTTGAGGTATCACTATATATGAAACACTCAACAATTTGGGGACTATTAAAGTTAGTATGGTCAAATTGTTCTAACCCCTTTTCAGATCATAAGGTAAGGAGAAAAATATTCTATAAAGGTAAATAGTTTTATAGGTATACATGTGTGATTTATAATTTTTTTATAACAAATTATAATTTAATGGATAGATGTTCACTAGGTTCTAGTAAACCCAATTCTATAATTTCATATCTCAGTCACACTTCCAAACTTTACAAAATGACATGTTCACTTTATTTAACTTTCAAGAGTAGTGATTAATCATATCTTATCATCACATGGTTTATATTTTGTAATTTTACCATATTTATTTTATTTATAATTCTAAATCATTATTTTACACTTTAGTAATTATATTCATTATATAAACCCTAAATTTGAATTACATTATGGAAAATCCACTTATTTTTGTATACATGCAACATATAGTTTCAATTATTTTCCTTAGAGTTTCAAATCTTAGTCCATCCTTGATAATTTTAGGCCTAATATTCCTCCTCATAGGGTTTTTCCAAAAACATTCCACACTTTAGAGCATATTCAAATGATATCATCTTATTCTAACTAATAAATCTAAACCTATAACACTAACACATTGTAGTACATAGGTAAGTAGAACTCACATAAATGACATCAAAATATCCTTAGTTTCTAATAATACTAAGAAGATGACCCCTTTCATTGAAGATCCTATGTACTCTCATGTTGAAGTTAATTGTAACAAAACAGAGGGTGGCATTGCTTGTGTTCATGGAAATCCTACACATAATGCATAGAAAATAATTATTATTAAGACAATGTGTAACCATAAATGTGATCAATACAAAACTAAAAATTATTAAGAGCCTATTATCCAACATAAACCACCTATGATCCCAATTTATATTTTGAATGTTTCAAATGTTCATGCCATTACATAAGGTATATTATGTATTGGATCAATTACATATCCAATATCATGCAATGGTTATATTGCAAAACTTTAGTGTGTAATGCAAGAGTTGTTTATAATCACTTATTTTATTTTTAAGCATGCCCACAATTGTGTAGATGATTGAGAACTATGGAATATGATTTTTTTCTCAAAAATCATGGTAAAAACTATGTAGGAATGTGTATAGGACCATTACATAGTGGGATATTCTTTATAGTATTCATAATTATGCAACATTATATAATGATGGGTGTAGATAGTGATGGCTATGGATATCACTTGTTATGTATTTTCAATATTTTATCAAAGAACTAAATATGCTGAGCAACGTGTGTATGCATGCTAATAAAATAGACCAAATTAAGCTAATGGAATAACACTAATTAAATCCTAATCTATTTCAATAAGTAAATACATCAAGATAAAACATATTAAAGGATTATAAATAACTTACACAAATATTAAAAACATGAATGCAAACCTCCCTTCATTGTGTGGATGTGTTTTGATATTTGGACATTCCTTACAAGACAAGAGAAATCCACAAATGTTATTAGAACAAGGAGTTTGGTAAAGGAAGAGATCTCCTTAAAATGACACAAAAGTCATGTTTGATTATTCTCTTAGTTCTTCAAAAAGTAGAGAGTTTCTCACTTTTAGTAAGCCTTATAACAATAGAAAAGCTCTTATAAGAAATGAGTGTGTATGTATCACAAGCACATGGTGTGTTTTGGTAAGGAGGTACTAGGTTGCTTTTAGACCTTTCCTTTTTAGGAGAAATGTAAACTCTAGTGAATGTGGGATAATAGAGATGTATAATTTGGAGTGGATAAACATGACTGAGATGATTAATTAGGATTAATGACCCATGGAAGTTATTGGAGGTTTAATTACCACTTGGGATTAATTAAAAGGCCAATATTATCTTGTAGAGTATATTTAGAGGAAATGTATGGGAAATTCATGGAATTAGAGGTGTTTGAAACATGGATTAATTAGTAAAAGGGTCTATTAATTAAACACATGATTACAAAAGGGTAATTAACTAATAATGGGTAGTTAATTAATTAAAAAGGGGTAACTAACAAAGTGATGTTGATTGACATCCATGATGGGGAGATTAGCTAATTAATGGAAGGTTTCTAATTTTATTATGATGATGGAAAGAAAGGAAATTAGTGAAATTTTAGTATTAAAATTACGCACTCAAAATTAGGTGTCTACATTTTCCTTTCTTTGATGTGATGTAGATAATTTTATTTTGAATGGGTAGAATAAAAACTAGTAGGATGGATGATGCCCTAGAGCTTCAATGGGGTTATAGAAGGAGCTGGTAACTTGGAAAGAAGAGAAAATGATTGGGCGCAGAAGAAAATCCCATTACGGCCAAAAAGCCATTGTGGCGAGTCAGGACCACCATAAAGAGGAATGTATAGAGGGATGGAGGGGTAAAAATAATTCATTTTCACTGTCACATTTGGTAGAAAAGAGCTCTGGGTGATTGCGGTGAGTAGAGATGAATCCTCTAGAGTTCATACACTAAGCATAGTTAGTCCGGGAGAAGTGAAAAACTCACGAGACACGGGGATCGATTAGGTGATGTCATTTGAATTAATGTTTGTTTTGGAAAGTTTTCATTTTAATAATATTAAATGCTATAAAATCAACATTGCACAAGGCCATTAAAAGTGACATTTGTTAATTTTAGCGGTGTAACTACAAGGTGTAGTAGTTTTATAGTGTTTTTAATGGTTTACCGTTAGTATTAGTGAATTCACTATAAGTAGTGGAGACATTTATAGGAATGTAAACTTTGTGGTAGGTAAGAGTGGTTTCTCTAAAAATAGTGGTTTTACAATAAGTAGTAGCAACCTTTCTAATTTTGGAATTTTTACGCAACATAATAGAGGTTTTTCTAGAAATAGTGATTTTTCTCAAAATAGTAGCATATTTTCCACTTACAACAGCTTCATCATAACTTGTAGCAGATCTCGAAAAGATAGATTTATTTAGTAAAATTAAGAATGTTGTAGACACATAAATCTAGCTACACGGTTTTAATAGTAAAATTACACCGATTATCCTCGTTCTGTCCTTTCCATTATAATTAGTGATTTCCCGCTAATTAGCTAACATTCCCCTTCATTTTGGTCAATTAACGACATTTTATTAAATAATTAACTTTTCCCCCATTTTGGATGCAAATTAACGACACCTTGTTAGTTATAATCCTCTTCTAATTAATTAACTACTTAATTAAGCCTCTTTAATCATGTATTTAATCAATAAACCTTCTTATTGGTTAAATCCCTCTTCAAATCCTCTAAATCCTATCAATTCCCTTCTAAATCACCTCTAAATAGATTTCTAATTTTATCTTGGGCTATTAATTAATCCTAATTGATTAATTAAATCGTATCCAACTCCCATGAGTTGTTAATCACTAAATAATTCCCTATAAGCATGCTTATCCCTTTCTAATTCTACTTTATCTTTGTTCCACATTCACTAGGTTTCTAGCTTCTCCCAAATTGGAAAGCTATATAAAGATCCTAGTACCTTCCTTCACACTTGACACCACACTTTTTCTCATGATATTACATGCACATGATAAGAGCATTTATACTATTGGAATAGATAATTCATTCTTGCATCCATTCTTCTCATAAGAGAGTAGTAAAGGAAGATCTAGACATGGCCATTAAGCCATCTTGTTGAGATTCTTTCCTCTTTCTGGAGATAACATTCATTTGATTTCTCATGACCAAGATAAGTTCATATTAGAGAGCAATCACACATATAAAGCACATCCAAATTATAAAGGGATTGCTTACCATTTAATGTTTTCATGTTGGATGCATTTAGAATAGCTTTCTCTTTCAAGATTTATCATGATGTTGTTGTTAAATTAGCTTAGTTATAGGGATTACTTGGTGTTAATTCCTAGTTATTAACTTATCCAACTTTCACATGCCTACATATGGTACACCCAGTGGGACATTCCTCTGTCTCATGCACATTTTTCTCAAGTTTTTGTAGTTAAATTTCATTTTTTCATTCTAAAATCTATTTACACATATTAATAAATCTTGTATTTCTAAACTCCTTTTGTTGAGTTTACATGTGTTTAGTCTTCCTTGCAGTTGTGAAGGAGGTAAAGTGCTGTCAAATTTGAAGGTTATCAAAAATATTTGATCTTTTTACATTGTTTTTCTAATTCTGTATTATTGAAGTACACAGGCCCCATGCACTAGCGTTAATATCCCTAATACATTTGCATTAGTCCTCATGTACTAGCGTTAAAACTGCTGTGTTTATGTTGTTTCCTATGTTCTAGTGTTAATCCTCATGCATTAGCATTATTATGTATTTTTCTTCCCTTTTTGCATAGAAAAAACCATGCATTAGTGTTGACCCCTATGCGTTAGTGTTTATCCTTATGAACTAGCATTGTATGTATTTTCTTCTCTATTTTCATAGAGAATCCCTTTACGTCTACATTCAAACCTATGTGCCAACATTGATACATGTATTCTACCATTAAAACCTTTATGCTAGTATTGATACATTTGCGCTACCCTTAAAACATGTGCACTACCATTGATACCTCTATGCTAGCATTGTTTCCTATGTGCTACCATTGATCCTCATGCGCTAGTGTTCTATGTAATTTTTGACTTGGATTTCAAGATTTCTAGAATCTAATTTTTGGTGTTTTTTGTTGATTTACATGTTTTCTAACTTTGTTTTCCAAGTTTTTTCATTACAATTCAACTTTCTAACATTTTTACATGCTTTAATGAATGTTTTATTTCCATGATTTTCTTGATTTATTCTAAATTTTGTATATGCTCTTCTCTTGCACCTTTTGGTGATCTTAAGAATCAAAAGAAACTTTAGTATTCTTTTCTAACATTTGGATTAACTTAGAAATTTCATCATTTTTTTAAAAAGGAATGAATCTTTCACAAATCATTTTAATGGTAATTTGATTTAAAATTTTCATTTCTATCTATTTGGATCAATTGTTGTGTATTCTCTTCTCTTGCATATTTTGACAATCTTGAGAATCAAAAGCAACCTTAGTCCATTTTTTGGGAAATTATTAAATATTTTTTGTGCAAGACCTAACACTTGTCAAAGAATCAAGATCTAAACAAATATAAAATAAAGTGTGTTGTAGGTTGCCAATGGTTTTCTAAACCACATTTTAAATCAAAGATAAAAAACACACCATTCTATTCAAAACACTATATTTGTAGGTTTGGATAAGGGCTTAAACATACCTACTTTGAACTGTGGGAAATATCTTGGCATAAGACATACAAATCATTATGAGGATTACCACAGAACCCCAAAGTAGTCCACACCTTGAGGGAACTGGTGGATGAAACGGGAAGTGCCCCACTACCCACTTGACTATAAATACTAGTGAGGAATGCTTCAAGTTTCTTGTATGAGCCCCATTCATTAATTTTATTGTGGATTAATGGTCCTTCATCTAGGAGTTATATAGTAAAGTGTATCTCTCTTAGGAAAGTATTGATGAGTGTTGAGAACAAGATCCTAGGTAGCTATTTGGCATTGGGGCCATCTTGACTTTATCCAATTGTGTTCTAAAGAGCCTTCAAAAAGTAAAAACTTTTTTGGAGTCAAAACCTTGTTATTCAAACAAGGGAGAGTAAATTGAAATTTGCACCGCATGTCATTCATCACGAAAATTACAATGCAAAATGTTTTCCCAGTTTCTACCTTATTATAAAACAAGGTGAAACTTACCAAATTTACATTTTCATCATAACTTGTACTATCTTTTTTATTCTCTTATTGATATTTTTGGTCAAAAGAAAAAATGTTATATAGTGCTACACAAAATAATCATGTCCACAACTATTGTATTCAATTATATATCCATGTTGTGGCAGGGATGATAAGTGTTGAAAGTTTGTTGGTATGTTCTCATGTTTTGGTAGCCTTGTCTTGATACCCACTTTGAGATGTCTCATTGTAGTTAGGTTATCTTATCATTGATTTCAACTTAAGTTGTTACACTGATCGTATTATAACAATATTTTTTTTATACTTAAATCTTGTTTTTGTAAAACTTAGTATAAGTTTCCAAATTATATTATTACGCTACTCGCATAATATCATCACCTTGTTATACTTAGAACTTGTTTTTGTTCAAACATTGCCTTGAGTTTTGGAAGGTGTTGTAGTTATGCTTCTCACATTGTGTCAATACCATTTTTATACTGATATCTTTATTTTATTATAATCTTGATAAAAGTATGCAAGTTGTATTGTTGTGTTGCTCTCATTTGTAGCCTCCATTTTCAAAACTTGGATTTTTTTGTATTAAACTCGTTTAATTATACCTCGAATAAAAATAACTTCAGGCCCGTTTTAATACTTAAGTATTGTTTATTCTAAAATCTATTTAAGTATTGAAATTTTGTTGTCATGTTGAACAAAAAAATATTTGAGACAATTAAGACATAGGGAGTAGGTTATTTTTATGATTTGTTCCTTGTTCAAAACTTGTTTGATTTTCCTTGGTACTTCTCATTGTATAATCTCATCTCCTTGGAAAATATTTTATTCTTTGATTATTTGATTCCTGGTTCTTTGGGATTCTTAGTAATTCTTTGTGACATTCTTTGTAGTTTTCACACTACTTGATTTTTCCTAAGTTCATTTTGGTACTTATACACATTTGTTAAACCTTAGCAAAACATTTCATATCATTTCATGCCTCCTATTACTAGAATGGGACATAGAATATTAGGGTCAAATCCTTTCATCAATTCAAATTTAGAACCCTTATGTGAAGAAGAAACCATGGTTGACCATAGTGGTGATGAGGGGAACTCTCCTCGAGATAACTTTAAATTTGACCCTACCCACATGGATAACTTTCTCTTCCATAATAGAGACCAAGTCTTGGTATGATTTGTATAATTAGGGGATAAAATTCCACCTAAATTTGACCATACTATTCTAAGAAACATGGTTCATAGAGAAGAAGTGGTAGGATGTCCTCTTTGATTTATGGATGACATACTAAATCCAGGACATGCTTCTACTTCCGGTCAAAGGAATGAAGAATATGCACCTTCGAAAACATCAGTGGTTATCACATATCCCTTGTTCAAATTAACCGTGATGGTGGAGTAGAGAATGATGATCATGAAAAACCACCCCAATGTGAAACTCACGAAGAAACCCACAATGATGAGGTCATAATTCAATAACAATTGAAATCCCTTAGTCTTCAATTAGCGATATTGGCTTCTCATGTCCATAAATACCTAGGAAGAACTACGAGTAATGAAAAACCTAAGGTTATGTATAATGATCTTTACAAAAAAACCATGGTGGTGAGACATCAAAGTCAAACCACATGTATATTCATGCCACTCCTTCACGTGGACAAATTTTTGACCAAGAGTGGTAGTCTATGAAAGATTCTCCAACCAATTTATAATAAAATAAAATTGGACACATTAAGAAATACCAATTTGAAGAAATGTGCCCATATGATTTTGATTAGGTGATGTTACAGATAACCTTTCCTCCTCACTTTGAATACCCTAAATTTGAAAAATATAGGGGTAAAGGTGATCAACACAATCATATCAAAAAATTATTCATGGATTTCGAAGAAGTTACCTATAGTGAAAATTACCTTATTTTCCTATTCCCACGAGTCTTGGGGGCCAAGCACTTGAATGGTTCCTCCATATACCTAAAGGGTCTATCTTCATGTTTGTTGAATTAGAAAAAAAAAAAAATTGTTCAACTTTTGATTCAATATGGAAATTGACATTATCATGTTATATTGTGTAATACCAAACATAAAAACAACGAAAAACTTTGTTGGTTTTTGAAAAATATGGCGAGGATAGCTAGTTGCTTCCCTTGCTCCATTTCGTAGAAATACCTTATTAGTATTTTCAAGCAAAAATTACATCCCAAAATTTATTTTCAATTACAAATGCATTGTGTGAGTAATTTCGAAGAATTCATAGAGAAAGGAAGCCAAATTGAGAAGGATCTATTAGCTAAATGGACTTAAAATCCCTTTCAAAGAGATAATAAAGAGTCTAAACCTACATACCAACCTAAATTATTTAACAAGAATAAAAATGTTCGTGGTGATGGCATAACCAATTCAAAACATGTGCAAGCCATCCAAAATAACACTCCTTTGAAACTTTCCAAAGGACAAGCCACATCTGAAGTTAAACATTGAGTGTTTAATCCTCTTATGGACTCTCTTTTTCTTCAATATTGAAATAATTAGATGTATTGAACATGGTTAAGTTCCCAACCACTACACCTTTTACTAACAATGCACAAAAACCTTCACTGTATAAAGACCACGAGTATTGCGACAATAACCGTGTTAAGGGCCTTACCAAAAACAAATGTTTAAAGTTGAAATAATTCATTCAAGACCTCATAGACAGTGGTGATGTCAAAATGGATTCACCTAGACCCAATAAAACTTCTAATAGATAGTTGGGAGTATACAAAGAGCCATTTCTAAAGCATAAATAGGAAAAAAAGTTGGATCAAGGTCATTCATCCTTGAATAAAATTTCCAATCATGTTGTTACTGATCTGTTTGATTTCCTCATTAGATGTGTTTATCCTTATGTTGATCATATAAATACAATTAAGATTAAGGCATGAGATCATTCCATAACAATAGGATGTGCTCATCTTGTTTTTTCAGAACCTCCTCTTCCTACCCCTCAAGATAGTCAATATAATATTCTAGAACAACTTGAGAAGACCACTACTAATATTTCCATCTTAGATATTCTTAACATATCCAATGTTCATAAGGACATCCTTTACAAAAAAATTAGGGGTCAAGAGTTTCAAATGATATTGATCCTTTGCTCTTCCAAGACTTGGTTGTGAAGATTTCTCCTTTTGAACACATCACTTTTATCCATCGTGAGATTCTAATTTGATGATCATATGAATAATCTAAACTTGTAAATTGAAGTTATTATCACTTGTAAAAATATAAAAAGGGTGCTTGTGGACAATGGATTTGGCCTAAATATATGTACCTTGAAACTAATTAGACAGGTTGGGACACACTGACACTGAATTGGAGCCTAATTTCATCACTATCAAGGCTTATGATAATGCAAAGTGAAAATCAATCGGTACAATAACTTTTCCTATGCAAGTTGGGCCTACTATTCATGATACACGGTTCCATGTCTTTGACTTGAAACTACCCTACACTAATTTTCTCGATCGCCCATGGATTAAGGACATGCAGAGTCATGCCTTCAAATTTCCATTAATGAATCAAATTGTACCATGAAGGAAAAACTATTACCATTCTCGAGAGATTCCCAAACATTTTCCCATTACAGATCATTTTTGGGTTATTTCCCCACTACATATAACTTTCCTTCAACTAAAATATAGGTTCAGTTCAATTAAAGCTCTCACCTCCCACATTGATCTTGATACATTGTGCTCACATAAAAATGGTTCTTCTACATTTGTATCTCCATTTTCTTCATGGGAGATGAATGTCTTTACAACTAGCTATGCAGAGAATACAAACTCCAACATGCACTTTTAGTTTCCAATATCCCCTTATCATCCAAGACATGTGGTAGGCTAAGTTATAAATATCAATAGTCTTGAGAACACCGTAACATTGACACTTTTCTTCCTGTTGGAATTTTGGAAGATTAGAAACTTCTTGGCACCTCTATATCCCGGTATCCGATGGTGAGATGGATTCATGCTATCAAGCTCCTAAATATTCCATCCCTAACAAGATGATGTATGTCATGGTTTACCAAGGATATGGATGTGGCATACATGAGAAGGGTGTGTGGGAACCACTTTCGAAACCTCATACCAAGGTAGAAAAATATGGTATTGGTATTTTTTCTTATGGGTCCCATCCTTCGAGGTCAAAGCCACCTCTTCTAAACATGATGATAGTTCTTCTAGTTATGATAGTGAAACAGAGTCCCAATGTAGTCTCTATGAAGACCTTTCCTCCACAAACCTATTTCCCGACATGGCTATTTTAATCGTATCCCCTTCCACTCCCAAATTGAATCTTATTCACCCATCCCTTGTAAATTGGGACCAACAACAACACGTACCAATTGATTTATTTGAGAATGATGAAGAAATTGGTGAATTTATGGGTCTCTGTGATGAATTCATGTCGGCGACCAAAAAAAGGGATTCTCCATCAACCTTGACACATACACATTTTGGGGAGGAGGTTGAGTTATGTGGTCAGAAAAATAAGAAAGAAAATGAGGGCAAGATATCTTCCAAAAATCCTCGACAAAATAAAAATTCCAAGTCCCATAGTGAAAACCTCTTTGAGGAACTAGCAGGACAAACAAATTGAAAAATAAATGGACATAAAAAAGTGACCACTCTAAGGGTGAAAATATCATTGAGACACCCTTAGAGGAAGATCTCAATCTCCCCCTTGATCCTACGCATATGGAAGATGAATCCAAATTTCTAGTGGAGGAGACTATTGATGTTAATATTGGAACAAAAGAGGAGCCTAGAATGGTTAAGTTGGGAGCTTCCTGTTAGCAAAAGAGAAGAAAGTTTTTTTCATGCTTCTTCAAGAATTATCATATATGTTTTCTTAGAATTATATGGAAATTAAAGATTTATATCCTTCTTTGGAAGTGCATAACTTACTTGTGCATGAATCAGTAAAGACGATTAAGAAAAAACATTGTAAGATGCATCCTCATGTAGCTTTGTTGGTCAAAGAATCAATCTTGAAAAATTATTGGTATTAGGATTAATTAGGCCTATTGACTACCCGAAGGGATTTCCAACATATTACCTATGCTAAAGAAACCCACCGGTATCAAAATCTACATTGACTTTAGGGACATAAACAAGGCATGTCTAAAACATGAATTTCCTCTTCCAAATATCGACATGATTGTTGATTCAAATGCATGGTATGAAATGATATCCCTCATGGATTGATTTTTAGGATATAATTAGATTAAAATTTTAGAAGAGGACCAACATAAATCTACCTTTATTACCCCTTTGGGGAAATTATACTACCAAGTCATGCCTTTTATCCTCAATAATGTAGGCACAACTTATCAAAGAGCCATGAATTTCATCTTCCATGACATGGTGAATGATATTATGAAGGACTATGTTGATGAAATCTTGGGCAAGTCAATGACAAGAGTAGAAAATAATAAAATTCTATGGTGTATCTTCATACATATAAGAGATTATAAGGTTAGAATCAACCCAAAGAAGTGTGTCTTTGGTGTGCTCTCATAAAAATTACTAGGTTTCATTGTTTTTAGAAGAGGAATTGAGGTGGACCTATAAAGGGTCAAAACTATCACGTAAATGCCTCCTCCTAAGAACCTCTCATATCTACATAGTTTTCAATGTAAAATCCAAGCTATCCGTAGATTTATTTTCCAACTCGTAAATAATTTCCATTCATTCATGCATCTCGCTTAAGAAAGATGTTGAATTTCACTTTGGGTCATGAATTCCAACAAGATTTTTCTTTACTCAAAGATTATTTGGTTAAACCGTTTGTTCTTATGCTTCCTACCCCAGAAAACCCCTATTTACATATATCTCAACTACCCAATTTGTTTTAGGCGTGCTTCTAGCTGAATATAATCTGAATAAAAAAGAGAGAGTCATATATTACCTTAGCCATAAGGTTATCTCTTATGATCTTAATTATCTACAAATTGAGAAGGCTTTCTTGTCCGTTTATTTTTCTTTCCAAAAAATTCACCACTATCTTTTGAACAAAAAAACCAAGCTTATATCTAGAGTTGACCCACTTAAGTACCTATTATCTAAACCTGCACTTACTAGGAGAATGGCTGATTGGATCATCTAGCTTAGTGAATTTGATATTGATTACATTAGCAAAAATCAGTCAAATCGAAAGTACTTACAGATCAACTAGCTAAAGCCCCTTTTCAAGGAACTAAACCATTGAGTATGGATCTTCTAGATGCTTCTATGTTGTATATTGAAGAATCCATCACATGGAAAATATACTTTGATGGATCATTTACCTTTCATGTATTAGTAGAAGGAGTTGTGCTTATCAATTGTACAAGTGATTTGATTCCTCAAGATTTTTGACTTGGGTTCCCATACACCAAAACTATAGCTGAGTATGAATCCCTCATTGTAGGATTGAAAATTTCTATATGATGGGATATTAGACAAGTCAATGTTATAGGTGATTCTCAATTGATCATCAAACAATTGAATGATGAATATAAGTTCAAGGATGAGAAGCTCATCCCTTAAAAGAAAATAATTGATACTTTAAAGGAATTATTTGTGCATATCACCCTCCAAAATATACCAAGAGGAAATAATCACTCAAGAGATTTTATGGCTACAATTAGATCTTTTAACGCATTCCACCAAGTAAAAATGACATGCATTTATTTTGGAACAACTAATGTACCTATATAGAACATGCCAAAATATTACTTGGTATGTGAAGTTGTTAGTCCCTTATCCCCTTGGTATCTTGATATTTTTAATTACGTACATGGTGGAACCTTCCTCCCAATATTACCCATTTTGAAAAAATTAACATCATCCAATGCATAGCCCGTTATACTCTACTTGGGGGCACTCTCTATCGTCGAGGTTACATTGGGAATCTATTACATTGTCTTAACTTTGAATAGAATATCTTAGTATTCAAAGAGGTGCATGAAGGAATATGCAAGGCCCATATAAGTGGAATTATTCTTGCCAAGAAGTTATTGAGAGTAGGCTATTGCTAGCCTACTATGGAAACTGATTATTGTTAGTATGTGAAAAAATTCTTGCTATGTCAAAAATATGGCAACCTAATACATGCTCCAAAGACAATCTTTGCAACCCAAATGACACTAAGGCCATTCCCAAAGTGGGGACTTGATCTCATTAGGAATATTACACCCACTTCCTCTGATGGCCACAACCACATCATAACTACCATTGAGTATTTTACAAAATGAGCAAAGGGTGTTCCTCTTACTTATGTCACTAGTGCGTAAATTGCCAAGTTTATAATGAATCACATCATTTTCCGTTATGGAATTCACTTTGCCATTGTATCTGAAAATGGTAAATATTTCAAGAATAAACAAGTGAAGGCACTGTGCCAATACTTCCAAATCCACTAGAAATGGTCAAACCCCTATTACCCTCAAGGTAATGGATAGGAAAAATCCTTAAACAAGACTCTTGTTTGCATCATGGAGAATATGGTTGATAAAATTGGCCATAATTGGCACCTATAAATCCATCTTGCCCTTTGGGATTATAGAACATCCATCCACACCCCTACTGGTGTTACTCCATATTCCCTTGTTTTTGGCACAGAGGTCATATTTCCCCTTGAGATCGAGCTTCCTTCTTTGTGCATATCCTTGAGAGATTATCTGGACAAAGAGGAAGACTATAAGGTTGTCATCTTTGGTAGAGCTGGAGTTACTTGCATGAGAAATTCATCCACACATTGGATTACCTTAAAGTGTACCATAGACAAGTGCACCAATGCTATAGCAAATGTATCATACCTTGTACATTTGAGGTAGGATACATTGTCTTGAGATAAAATTAGTTCAACACTACAAAATAATGAGAGAAGAAAGGCAAGTGTGAACCTAACCGGTTGGGGTCATATGTCATGATCGTTAAATTTGGTTTAGGAACATATTAAATTTCCTATCCCAATGGTGATAAACTTTGGGAGCCCATGAATGCCATTCATCTCAAGTGTTTCATGGGCTCCCAAAGTTCCTATACATAGATGTGGAAATTTTTCTATAAAATACTAAAACATTTAAATAGGTATCACCAAATCAACTAAAAATAGTATAACACTGTCTCACAAAAATAAAAAATATTACAAAACATTTCAAAACTATTCTAGAAAAAATAGTGTTTTCTTACTTGGTTGTTTGTTTGTACATACTTTTGTGGGCTTGTTTGTACATATTGTGTGTTGTATTACATGTTTTTAGATTAGTATGTTATTTAATTAATTAGATTAATTATTTCTTTAGTATGTATTTTAATCCACTAGATTAATTCTTTCTTTGTGTTGTGTTGTCTAACATGTGTATATATTTGATTTGATTACAAGTTTCTTGTGCTTGTGTTTTTGCTTGTACATTGTATGTTATCATTTCATTATTCACGTCTATCATCACATATAACATCATCATATCATCAATAAAATGCTAAGATACATCATCTTAAAACTCAAATCAAACATGTATGCTAAGCTAACATCACATCATATCATCAATGGGGAAACAAGGATTATTTTTATTCCACCTCACCATAATAAAAATAAAAACATGGAATAATATGCTATCTCATAAATAAAAATTTGATATCATTAAATTTCCATCCTCATATCATGTAAAAAACATCAATGTCCATATATATAAAGTGTCTCTATATACATCGAGATATAAAATAATCCATCATGGGCATAGGTCAAAAATGTGTGCCTTCATCTTGAGGCATAACCAAAAAAATACATATACATTTGAGTCAAAATGCGCCTTCATATCAAGGAATATACAAAAATAAATGCATAGTGCATGATATAATAGTCAAATCAGACCGACTCTCTCGGTCACCTAGGTTAGTTGTCTTGTGACCACGTGGGGCATCTACACGGATCTTATTGATTGATATTTACTATGGGACCTTGTTGATGTATTGCATTTAATATGAATATAAGGAGGTGACCTCTATTCCTCCGGCACTTAAAAATGGTACAAATCCCTATAGTATCCTACCTCTTCTAAATTAACTACACAATCATAAACAAGATCCCTAGGTCTCGACCCTCCCTGTATGATGAAACACATCCCACTCTTCTATAATCCTACCTACATCCACCTACAACTAAGTCCTCTCAACCACCCATTGTACCCTCTATAGTAAGCTGATCTCATGTAATTATATCCCGATCTCTCTCTCGTGATGGTCTACTATAATTACTACCTAAGGGCATCCTTCTTGGTGGACCCATGCTCAACCTTTCTTGTAACATCCGACCCATGAGACCTACTTTTCTTCTACTATACCGGCTGCTATAAGCTTCTGCAGGATTGGTGATACACCGATGCATCATAGTCACATACCAAGCAACGTAATCTGCTATGGTCCTAGGGTCTAATATTTGCGCTTTTCCATCTCATACCCCATGGGAAGACTCCATGAAAAAATTGTAAAGACATATGTGGACTGATGTGGGGCCAAAAATTAAATGTCTCATGTACTACACATGCTTACCATCTCTCTACCCTTGGGATACCTTGGATAACACCAAGATGGTGATGTAATCTATGCATGCGGTACCACTCCAAGATATACTTGTAGCTTCCTATTAAAAAGTGATCAACCTCTACAATACTCAACTATGCATCATCTCCTCACCACTGATAAAAATGGTTTGGTCCAGGGATAATTTTAGCGGTGAATATTCGTAATATGGTGAAAATTTCATTTTAGGAAAATTTGAAAAGGTGAATTATTCGGAGTGGGTCGGTGTCCTATTCGCCTAAAATATATAGTATATTTTTTTTGGGGGGTCGGCTTCGCCTTCATTTGAAAACATCTCCTATAAAAACCTATGTGATTCACCGGGTAGTATACCTCAAGTAGCTTACCAAATTACCAATACTGTGAAATTTGAACTCGCATACCCTTGAGCACCAGAGATTCATATTACTGTTAGCCTGTGATTGTTGACGTGCGACAAATGTAGTGTTGACGCGTGACAAGGGCATTGTTGACGTGTGACAAGAGCAGTTTTGACGTGCGACAAGAGTTGTATCTGACACATGGAGAGGAAGTGTTGACGCTCGACTTGGGCTAAGAAGTGATGCGTGACAGAGGAAGGGTTGACGCCTTACGGCGAGAGGAAGTGTTGACGCATGACTTGGGCATTGTTGACACGTGACAGTATATTAAGACAGTGGACACGTGACCTCAGACAGTGCACGCGTGACAAGACCTTAGAGACTGGATAGAGTCGCTACTTGGTTCTTTTGCTGACGCAGGACTCTTTTCAGAATAATGGAAGGTGCCAGCTCAAAGAATACGAATAACTTAAAAGTAAGTAAGAAATATCAGAAATCACTCTTCAAGTATTTTGGAAACTCTGGATACAAATATTGTAAATACCAATCATATAGATGCCACCACAAAGAATCGAAATCTTGTTTGTGTGGAAGGTATTATTGAGGTGGACATGCATTCACTTGCACAAAGATCAAAGTCAAACAAATGAAACCTACGATAATATGCCAGATCTTGAAGATATTGTTCCTGTTGGGGTGCAACCAGAAGTGTAGCTAGATATCATAGATACAAACACTCAGCAAAATGGAAGACAAAAATCAAAATCAAACTCTGGTCCAAGAAAGAGGAAACCAGGTGATTGTGATATTGCTCAAAATTCTACTCAAAAAAGTAAAGCATTGAAAACGAACAAGAATATGTGGACCATTGGCAGGACATACAAGTTTGATTGGGCAGCTAAATTTCCATTTATTGAACCTATACAATCATCTAATTATGAAGAAATCCCATGTGAATGTACATGTACAATATGTACGTGGAAATTGGGAAAGCAACAAAAATGCAACTGAAGCTGGACACTATAGAAAAACATTGCGGAAAACAATATTTAATCAGAACGGGGCGGATGGCCGAAAATCAAAACACATAGGTGGAAAACTGAAAAGAGTGCATGCATGTTAGATATGCAAATGAATATGAGGCGAGCGAGAAAAACACAGGACATCCGTTGAAAAGGGAGGAACGATCACATCGCATATTGGTAAGATGAAAGAAACAAATCTACATGCAAAATTCATACAATTCTCTACTCTTTTTCAAATACTTAAAAAAGGAAGAGCGATGTCGGATTTCCTCGATTTCAAAGTTTTGTATCAATTTAACGGAATGCTGAATGTACCTCAGTCTCATTGGTCTAAGAGTAGTGGATGGGAAATGGAAAAATGCCTCTCGATGATAGAGAAGGAAGATTTGAAAGAGAATGTAAAAAAAGAAAACTTTATCTCTCTTTCAATTGATGAAGTGACAATAGTTGACAACACCGCATGGGTATGTATCCACATCTATACTTTAGAAAATCATATAAGGACACCTCATCTGTTGGGTGTTATGAAAATGGTTGAAAACTGCAATGCCGAAAACCTATATAAAATAGTTGTTTCTCATTTGAAAGATGTTGCTGGTATGACTGATTATGAAATTGCTACGAAGTTGGTATGCATTGGAGCAGATGGTGCATCTGTCATGCAAGGTCACCAAACAGGGCTCTGTGTTAGATTACAAACAACAGTGGCCCCATATATGCTACCAATTCACTGTATGGCTCACAGAATGAATTTAGCATATAAAATGGTAAGAAACCATGAAAATGTTGCTAAATTAGAAGACCTTATAAGAGAACTTCATGCCTATATGTCAAGCAGCCCAAAGCATTTTCTCGAGTTCCAAAAATTTTCAATTGGAATTACAGATGGCAAAAAACTTCTGAAGGATGTGGAGACTAGATGGATCTCTTTGTATGAACCTGCATGTAGAGTTCATGAGGAGTATCCTTCATTGGTTGGTTTCATGCACAAATACCGTCATGAAGTTGATAGGGCAAGGGACTTGTTGTTCCGTTTAACTGATTTGGAGACATTGCTTACATTGGTTGGTATTCTTCCAATGTTAAAGGAGATCAATACACTGATGAAGCATGCACAGGGCAGATTAATCTATATTGTAAATTTTATATGGATGAGGAAAATGGTATGTCAAAGTCTTAATATATTGTACTATTCCCAGGATAGTTTTGATGCACCTGTTTTTGAAAATTGGAAAGATTTATTAGATCTTAAAAATCCTAGCACCTTTTTGAGTTTTAATATCCACGATCACCTATGCATCACTATTAATGGGAGGGAAATACCAATGCACATTTTGCAAAAACGTCAAGATATTACAGGATCGGAACGAGAAGATGTTCCTGTGACATGTAATTTATTTGAGTCTGTTATAGTTGAAACAAGAATAAAGCTTAAAAATTTTCAAACCTTATCATCGAAAATTAGGGAACGTTTCAAAAGATAAAATTCTGGAAGCCATGGGTGTGATGAATCCTAATTTTTGGAATACTTTGAAGGTGGCTATGCGAGACTTTGTCAGTAAGCATTTCCATAAATCAATGGGTATAATAATGGAACAATTTACAAAGGCGTCAGAGCTCAAGGGTTCGGAAATCAAAGGTATATTGAATGCTGATTTATTAAAGTTTCAGTCAACAAATTTTACAACAACAATGAGGAACCAATATAATAATTTAGATCAACCTTCTAAAAGAGGTGCTATTACAAGGCTGTGGCAAGGAATCTATCAAAGTTCTATCTTACAAGAAGATATCAGTGAATATTTCAGACTATATGAGTTATGCCAGACAATGATTTTGGGGTCTGTGGAGGATGAAAGGGTTTTCAGTTCATTGTCATTTATAAAATAAAAACTGAGAAACAGGTTGGATAAAAATATGGAAAGTTGCATGAGGTGTCATGTTTCTCGATACTCCATCGAAACCTTTCCGTTTAACAGAGCAATTGCACCTGGAATTCCCTTTGCAAAAGAATAGGTGTGAATAATACAGCTACAAGTACAAATATTCCCAACCTTGAGAGTGTATTTGGCTCTTCGTCACATTCTACGTAAGACAACATCGACTTTGATGAAGGTATTGATAATGGATTGTTTCAACTTTAAATAGGTATCTTCTTTATCTATCTTTTATCTTTATCATTAAAGATGTTACAGGTCTATATACTAAAAATGTCAGGCAATTCACCCATCTATCTACTAATCCATTTCTCGTGTTGGGTTTTTTAAAACACGAGATCTAGCTCATTACTACTTAGTGGCGGTGATGATTTCAACTTTAAGCGGTATATTTTTCCCCTTAATCTTATTGTTTGTTACTATTCATTTTTTTCAGCTCTGGTTATAATTAAAGATGTTACAGGTGTATGTATTTACATTTAGTTAAATACAATCTTTTTATTTTTTGAAAACGTGGGTTGACATCCGTCCGAGGAAGTCTTCTTGGGATCCGATAATGTCGCAACTCACCCATCTATCTACTAATCAATTTTTTGTGTTGAATTTTTTAAGACAAAGATATAGCACATTACCGGTGATGATTTCAATTTTAAATAGGTATCTTCTTCAACATAATCTTATTGTTTGTTACTTTACATTTTTTCAGCTCTTGTTATCATTAAAGACGTTACAGGTCTAATTCTTTATATTTACATTTATTTAAAGATATTGTTGGTCTATATATTTAAAGATGTTGCTGGCACTTCTCAGGACTGACAATGTCAGGCAACTCACCCCTCCATCTACAATGTCATGTTACCCTTGATGATTGCACAGCAATCTAATACGCAAGAGGTAAGCTAAACCCTAGCATATTTGCAATTATGTTTAATTTCTTACCAGTGATGATTCTTTCTTGATTTCTTAGAATTATATTTAATTTATTTTTAAATACAAGTCCACATAAAATTCCTAATAAAATTCACATAAAATTCGGGATAAACAATACATTATACGATTTTAAATATAAGTCCACATAAAATTCCTCATCATCCATATATATCATATCATCACCATATCATTATCATATCTTGAGTCCTAACACTACAATTATTATTAACACAATTATTTATCTAATTTAAATTTATTAAAACAATTTCATTTTTAAAATAATTCATAATCATATCATTACAATTCTATTCATTCTAATGTCATCTATATCCATTCTAATCATTAATGTCATCTATATCCATTATAACACATTCCATTTATTTATCATCTATATCCATTCTAATGACATTATGATCATATCGTTACAAGTATAGAGAATAATTATCTTAAAACAAGTTCAAAAGTCTAGAGAAGAAGAATTACTGTGCTTGATGATAAATCTACGTCCACATTAAATTGATCATCGTCTTTCATCATCATCTATCATTAATTATCAATTATCATCATTCATCATCTACGTCCACATACAATTCATGACAATGCAAGTAAACAAGAAACATACATATAATTCATGATAATCAACATCTAATGCAATTAAAATTAAAGATTGTATGTAAATCCATATAATTAAATTCAAATACCATAGTACATACACAATAGACAATAGTAGAAGTTTTCAAATTCATTATTTAAAGTTTCCACAATAATAAAAGTTTCTAGTTTTCAAAACCCTCTTTTTCTTTATCCAATTCTACTCCTCTGCACTATTCCCCAACGGCTTCTTCCAGTGTGGCTGTACCTCTTTCCCAAACACCAGAAATCTCCATGCGACAGCAAATTTGGATCAGCTGCAGCGTATAAACTATCCCGTTGCCAATAATTTTCGTAACGACTAATAATCTCATTGATAAGAACCTTAGCCCTTCTGTCCCATTCTATAAGCTGATTGATATGAGGAAGCATCTCCATCTTTCTCATCAACCCACACAAAATCTTTTTGTGCTTGTCCAGATCTATGAAATACTCCTTGCCCTCTTTAGAAGTACTTGTGCCCAAACCGGGAACCCTGTATGGTCCAAGCAACAAGTGATACCTAATCAGCAAGTGAACAAAACCAGAACTTGAAAACATATAAAGAGAAAACAAACTAGCATTACTTTGTTGTACTATATGGTCCAGCCGATTATCGATCCACTCAATGATTCTCTCCAAGCTTCATACTCAGGAATTGTGTAGAAAGATAACACATTTCCATTTTTGTGAGTTGCCTACATCAACATGTGCCAAAATTAGACATGGAGATACATAACATCTGGAGGCTTAAAAACAAATATAAAGAGTCTCGAAACACAACCAAATATACAGGGGAACATTTACCCTGACAATAGGAGTGATAAATTCCACAACAAATGAAGGAATTTTAAGCAGTGATGGCCAGTTATGGTGTATGAAATTGATCAACAATCCTTTGATGTGGGAACCATCATGGTCCTTTAAGAGACAAAGGACAAGTCAAAAAGGATCTCACTAGAAAGGATGTGTCGAATTAAGCGAAAACTAAACAACGCCGGACAAAGATCATGTACACAGTCTCATTCATTATCATCGATAGCCATATCTTAAAGATTTAATGCTATCATATATTTTATCTTCCTGTAGACTAAGGATTTTTTTATATTTACTATCTCTTTGTTCTCCATTTTTTGGTGAGTGGTAGCTTCCACGACATTGAGCAACTTACCTCGAGAGGAAACATGCCATAATAATATTGACCAACAATAGATATTCTTGCCACACCGATAGGATAAAGATAACTAAAATAACAAAAATTAAATTAGAAAGTGATGTCGAAACATGTCACAATACTACGAAATTCAGTATTCACATTTCCCTATTTAAGGCACAAACACTTACAAAAAGAGCCTTGGTGAGTCACCCTCTGTTAATATTAAAGTACATTGATCAAAATTCTTGGTTCCATTAGTTTTCTTAAGATATTTTTTTTGTTTAAACTTTTCCACTGCACTCATCAGGTCAAACAAAGTTACAAAGCTCATCTTAGACCCTAGCATTGCAAAAATTACATGTACTCAAAAATGCTACATCTTAGACATCGAATAAAAAATAGAATAATAAATATGAATTGAAACGAATTATACTTACAATCAACATGGAAACCGAACGTTGATTCGAGAAAATTCTTTTCTTCCATGAGTGTTTCCTTGGTTGTAACAATTGGTAAATTTTTGAACAAAGCCGAACCGATGGATGTCGGTTGCTTCGATCTTTGAATTGGAAAATTCGACCATCGCTTAGTCACATAAAAATGCCATCCTCTCAATTGTAGGATGACACAAGGTAATTCAAAATATCCGGATCTGTTTCTAAATGGGGCATATTGATGAGCCCTCAGTAAATTCACACGCATCCATCAAATCTTTATATTCTGAAGACATCTTTAAAACAGATATGGATGTGAGGGCATAAGGGATTCTCTTGATTTTTGTTACTAAACTTGTAGTTGGGAAGCATTGAGACCTGCAAAAATTCAAGAGCAGGAAGGTGGAAACGAGAAAATGACCGGTTGAAGGGTATTTATAGGCTAAATCAAAGGCCAATGGCTTCGATAACGCGCGCGTCAATCGATACACCGACACGCATCAATAAGAGCAAGTGACGTGTGTCAATAAGATCAAGTGACGTGCAACAAAAGGAGTCGATGATGTGCATCAAGAAGAGCGCTGATGCGCATCAATAGAAAGAAGTGACACGCGTCAATGGGTGTCGGCGGCGTGCGTTAGTAGGAACCAGGTGCGCGCGTCAAAAGAGCAAGTGACGCGTGTCAACAGTGCCGTGGCGTGCATCAATAGACTCCATGACGCGCGACAAGAGGAGCATGTCACGCGTCATTAAGAGCCACGTGACACGCATCATTAGGTTCTAGTGACGTGCGTCATTAGGGGAACTCTTGACAAAATTTACACAATGTTTCCTTTTAAGATGATCCAACGCCGCACGAGAGAACTTTAGGTTGAGTCAGAAAATTTTTTTCAATATTTGAGACACTTCATTTTATCAAACATACACTTGAACATTGTAGATCTTCAAAGAAAGGAAAACAAAACAAGGTGGTAGCGGGAATTTTATACTTTGATACTCATTGCAAGGGTCAACCAAGTATTTCATCACTCAACAATGATAATTAGAAGAAAGTAAAAACAACTTTCCGTTACACAAAAATTTTGATCACTTTACCCTTATGATAATTAGAAGAAAGAAGGCACTTATTTTTTTAATATTAAGAAGATAGGTTATTTAGTTTGCATTTCTAAGTGATCCAGTTTTATAAAAACTTGAATAAGTTTAAATACTCATTTCAAAATTTGATTAAATTTGGCATGAAGCACTAAAAGACACTCCTATACACATTTCATGTTTTGGTTAACCATGGGTTTTCCTAAAGATGTTACAGGTCTATATACTAAAAATGTCAGGAAATTCACCCATCTATCTACTAATCCATTTCTTGTGTTGGGTTTTTTTAAAACACAGATCTAGCTCATTACCAGTGGCAGTGATGATTTCAACTTTAAGCAGGTATCTTTTTCCCCTTAATCTTATTGTTTATTACTATTCATTTTTTCATCTCTGGTTTTCATTAAAGATGTTACATGTCTATATACTAAAAATGTCAGGAAATTCACCCATCTATCTACTAATGCATTTCTCGTGTTGGGTATTTTTGAAACACAGATCTAGCTCATTACCAAAGGTGGCGGTGATGATTTCAACTTTAAGGAGGTATCTTTTTCCCCTTCATCTTATTGTTTATTACTATTCATTTTTTCAGCTCTGGTTAAATATAATCTTTTTTTTTTTTAAAAACATGGGTTGACATCCGTCTGAGGAAGTCATATTTCTGGACCGACAATGTCGAAACTCACCCATCTATCTACTAATCAATTTTTGTGTTGAATTTTTTTAAGACAAAGATCTAGCACATTACCGGGATGATTTCAATTTTAAATAGGCATATTCTTCAACATAATCTTATTGTTTGTTACTTTACATTTTTTCAGCTCGTTATCATTTATTTAAAGATATTGTTGGTCTATATATTTAAAGATGTTGCTGGCACTTCTCAGGACTGACAATATCGTGCAACTCACCCCTCTATCTACAATGTCGTAAAACAGATCTAGCATGTTACCCTTGATGATTTCACAAAGAATCTAATACGCAAGAGGTAAGCTAAACCCTATCATATTTGCAATTATGTTTAATTTCTTACTAGTGATAAACAATACATTATACTATTATAAATATAAGTCCCGACACTCTTCCTAAAATTCCCCGCTTTGTCATAGATCCATCACTTCTTCAAATTTCTCCATGAAGAAATACATCTGTTTTTAGACTTATAATGATCATCCTCTAACACGGTTATTTAAAATCAATTCTAATGCTATCTTCCATATCCTATAGTCTACCACCCAAATCTACACTAATCACAACTATTTAAATCAAAATGCTGAATTTGTTCACCGAGAAAGCATTAATTTGATACTACATATTGGGATTTTTAGAAATCATGAATGTAATAAACTAAACCAAAGAAAAAAATTAGATCCAAATGGAAGAATGAAATGCGCAAGGGAACTTGACAGAGTCTTTATCGAATAAAAATCCTTTCTAGTAATAAAACTGTCTAGAACATTGATAATTCTATTAACTTCAAACTATCCTGCAAATGTAGTGTGCCTTCTTCAAGGCTCTACATAAATACTTACACACATAGTTTACTATGATCTAGTTTACAACCTTCAATATTTTCTTATACACTCAAAATTATTCCAACTTATAGCCTCCCAGTTCTAATCCACAATTATTCTTCACCCTTATCAAATATAAAAAAATGATAGTTCTTCAACCTATGAACTTGATCTATACAGACTAATCTTCATGATAAAAACCTTGTACGTTTTACATTAAACTTCAAAGTTCTATATCGAGCTTGACCTATCTTTTAATCACATGGTTATTCCAACTTTGGTTAATCTAGCCTCCATAGCCTCCATAATCTACTCTACACAAAACAATATCCATGATAACAAAACCATATCTTTTAAACCATGGTCTTGATTATTTCCCAAGCTCTAATTCTTATGGCCTGGAATTTAACTATTTCATAATTGGCTAATCTAGCCTCCACATCAATGATTGTTTCCAGCAAAACGTTATTTTCTGACAAATGGTCTTGACTATTTTGGATGTCAAACAACCTCTCTAATGAGAGATTATGCACTTATATAGAGGTGAATCTCTTTAAAATAGAATTTTCCTACACCATAAGTCTATTAAGGAGAAATCCTAAAGATCTGTTTCAAATCTTAGTTGCTATTTTTTCCCAAAAACATAATTTTCAAGATAATTAAAGTCCCACAAGATATTTAGGCACTACATTTTACATTATACACATTAAATTGATCATCATCTTTCATCATCATCTATCATTAATTATCAATTATCATCATTCATCATCTACGTCCACATACAATTCATGACAATGCAAGTAAACAAGAAACATACATATAATTCATGATAATCACCATCTAATGCAATTAAAATTAAAGACTTTATATAAATCCATATAATTAAATTCAAATACCATAGTACTACTCAATAGTAGAAATTTTCAAATTCAATATTTAAAGTTTCCTCAATAATAAAAGTTTCTAATTTTCAAAACCCTCTTTTTCTTTATACAATTCTACTCTGCTCTCTTCCCCAACGGCTTCTTCCACTATGGCTGTACCTCTTTCCCCAACACCAGAAATAACCCCTGAACTTATAAGATCTTCTGCAGCACTGTCCAGATTTTTAAAAATTCTTTCTTCTTGATTTGTTGCATCTCCATGCGACAGCAAATTTGGATCAGCAGCTGCTTTGGCTTTGAATAATATGTCAGGGTCGAGACCATGCTCTTTAATTATCCGCTTTAGTGTATTGTTTTGTTTGTTAACCAAAACAATATTTTGCTTCAAATTTTTTGCTGTGGATAAGCTGTTCTTTGTTGTTTCCAAGTGAACTTGCAAAACCTTCACCTGAATCTTCAAATTTTCATATTTCAACTGCACAAAAAGAGTAATGTCAATAAAAAAATATATTACTAAAAATGAAAATTTAAAATTAACAAGAATGATTGTTTGAATGTAATAGTACTTACAACCACTTTATCTCTTTCGGCATTTGCAATTGCTACCAAATCCTTGTCCTTGGACCATTTGTTAAAATATGCTTGGGCCTCGGCACTAATATTTTCCAATTTGTTTAATGCCTTATCTAAAATGTCGTCTTTATAGTTGTTGTTAAATGTGACAGTCCCACTTCTTACTTGGGTAAGTAAGGAATCCATCTTCGCAGTTGATTCTCGGGATGCAAAGCATATAAACTGTCCGTTGCCAATAATTTTCATAACGACTAATAATCTCATTGATAAGAACTTTATCCCTTCTCTCCCATTCTATAAGAAGTTGGATATGAGGAAGAATAAACTCACTGACATGGGATTGACAATCATAACCAATTAAGTTCTCTAAAGGAAAACGTGGCAACTATTCACTATCTGAATCTGATGCAGATGATCTTGCTTTGGAGAAGTATGGGGATTTCACCAAGATCAACTGCTCCTTATTTCTGTCTTTGGGTGGGCTGATCCTGTTTTTGAAAAAATTATTCAAGATTTAGATAAATAAATTTAAATCAGAATGTAATTCAAAATTGTAAAGCATATTAAAATTGAAATTTGAAGTATACCTGCTAGCCTTGAATCATCTCACGGGTATCAAAAAAACCAGTTGGGTCATTGCTATCAATGCCCAAATAATCTTCATCTAAATTTATATTGTTCAAAATAGATATGCCCATTGCACTGGGCAAGCCACCAAGTGAGAGAGTTGGAATTCGAAACGAGGAGGCAAGGTTTAGTGTCCCACTAGGGGCCGGAGCAAAAGGCATGCGTTTACCAATGTTATTTTTCACTGTTCCTCTGGTTGGCATTTTAAAAATTAATGGTTGAGTGGGTGTCGGTGCCGTGGTTTGATCATGACTGACATGTGCTGAAAAGTACAAGAAAAAAATGAAAAATATTAAAACAATTCATAAAGTCAAAACTACGAAATTAAACGTACTATAGAAAAGTTGTACCTTGTTGTCGAGGGGTTGTTTTTCTCGGTGCTACGGGTGGCCTTGTAGGAGTTGTACTCAGTGGCTGTTCAGAAGATATGAATGCATGCGACTGTATGGAGTGAGTTGGGGAAGAAGGTTCCAAAGTCCCTGCAATTCATCAATATTAAATGTTGTCAATTCATTTGGTTAAAATTTAAATTGAAAAATAAATATGCAACTTTGGAATTTGTAAATAATATATGAGAATGTATTACTTCTCTGGCGTTTAACGAGTTCAAACTGTTGAGGGTTTGGAGAGGAGTGAGCTTCCATTTCAGATTGGGAGTCCCCCAAAGCCTCCGCGTGTTGTTGGCCTCTTCCTCTCGATAACACCTTTTTTGGGAAGGTCTTCAAGATATCTTCTCTGCAAAACATTAAAATTTAAGTTTTAATAACTGTGCACTGTAATGTCAAAAATTGAAATACAATTACAAACTAAATAGTTTATACCTGTTGTTCTTCAAATGGAATTGAGAATTTCATCAAAGCCTCATCAGAGCAAGTAGGAATTTGTTTATCTTTTAAATTTAAAATTGCCTCATAGTAGAAGCCGAGGAGATAGTTTGTTGAATAAATGAAAGGTTTATCTGAGAGTTTTGAATTTGTTATGTCAGTTCTTATTTTTTTGGATAGATATGTGCACCAATCGAATTTTCGTTTTGCGATAGTGGCACAAATGTATGCAATGGCCCAATTTGGTATATCTGTTTGGCGACCCTGCAAAACAATTCTGGATTGAAAAAATGAAATAAGTGCAGCAAGAAAGTGGTGTGCAATTGATTGTGTATCCACACCATGCCTGGATTTATTGACATGGGCTGCAAATGCGAAACAGTGAAAATTACTATAAATTTATAACAAAAAATTGTATCAGAATAAAAAATATGAATTAAAACGAATTATACTTACAATCAACATGGAAACCGAACGTTGATTCGAGAAATTTCTTGTCTTCTTCCACGAGTGTTGCCTTGGTTGTAACAATTGGAAAATTTCTGAACAGAAGGCCCGTAAACCGATGGATGTCATTTGTTTCGATCTCAATTGGAACATTTGGTCATCATTCAGAGTCACATAAAAAATACCGTCCTCTGAATTATAGGATGACAGAAGGTAATTCAAAATATCCGGATCTATTTCGAAATGGGGCATATTAACGAGCCCTGTAAATTCACACTCATCCATCAAAGCTTGATATTCTAAAGACATCTTTAAAGCCGTATGGATGTGAGGGCATAAGGGATTCCTATAGTTGATCTTGGAAATAGATTAAGTTGGATTCTCTTGATTTTCTTGCTGAACTTGCAATTGGGAAGCATGTGAAGTCGACATTATAGTTGTACTTGCATCTTTGACAACGATTTAGACCTACAAAAATTCAAGAACGGAAAATGAAAACAAGAAAATGAGTGGCGAATGGGTATTTATAAGATAAATAGGGTGTCATCGACCCTATCGACGCATGTCATTTGCTCCTTTTGATGCGCGTCATCGGCTCCTATTGACACGCGTCATCTAGAACTATTGTCATGTGTCGGCCTAAGACATTTGACGCGTGACACCTGCTCTCCTATCGATGCGCGCGACATCGTTGTCCCATCGACGCGCGCGTCACTTCCCCCTATCGACACGCTGTCTCGGCTCCCACTACACGGCGCGTCGGTGGATCTTAGTGACGCACGCCGGCTAGGACAATTGTCGCTCGTCAATCGGCTAAGACAAGCGACACACGCCGAGGGGGCATAGTGTCGCGCGTCAATAGGAGCCGCTGATGCGTGTCACTAGACTCCAGTGATGCTCGATAGTAGCAGACAATGTCGCGCATCATTAAGGATCCAGTGATGTGCCAGTGATGCACGTCATTACGAACCAGTGTCGCGCGCCGATGGCGCATGTCAGTCTAGACCATTACTATTCCATTGACGCGTGTTAGGAGTGGTTAATGACGCTTTTGTCGCCGCACGTCACTGATGGAGCCATGAAAAACCAGGTGAAAATTTTGTTTTGGAATACTGTCACAATTCACCTTTCACTTGGCTGGTTATGGGGATATTCGCCAGGTATTTTCCACCTATAATTTTATAGGGGTGTCTTAAAATGAACCCTGGTTTGGTCTCTAAGTCACCATCTATAACTGCAGGTCATCGATGAATCACCTGTAGTATGCAAAGATCTCCCAAGTGAGATTTGATATCGCACCCACTAGCTCCCAACCCATATAGGATGGCTCATCTAGAAATATAACTTGTAGAACACTAAGTGGGAATCCAATCGCAATATGATCCCATGCCCAAATCTATAATAGGGTTGCAAACACTTAGGCCAATATATAAATGGTCCAAGATGCACCGAACCCGGGTGAATAGCTATCCATCCATCAATCGGTGTATAAATCCTATCAAGCCAAGCTATAAATGTGTACTAGTATTATCGGGTAACAAAAACCATTGATAATATCCATGAGATATATCATAATCTATGTAAACCCCCTAGTCTTGAAACATCTATATAGGTGCACCTTTGCCATATCCTATCGGGTATATCATCTTGTAGGAACAAATCATAGATGTGTCCTAAAACATAGCCATGATTCCCATCATACAAAATGAAACTACTCTGGATCAACACTTGAAGAATATGATAAACATCCTCGAGAGTCACAGTCATCTCTCCAGTGGGAAGTCAGAAAGTCTAGCTCTCATTATGCCATCTCTCTGCTAAGGTAGTCAGTAGGTTATGATCTAGTATGATGTTGAGAAGATGTGTAATGTAAGATATTCCTATATCCTCAAGAAATACAATCAAACCCCACTTCTCATGTCGGTGAAGGTAATCTCATAATCTCACAGCGCCTATGATGTTCCCGCATGTCCAAAGTCCGTGGTCTCTCTAGTAGATCACCCAAAACACAAAAAATTAACATCATTTCTTCTAAATTCTTATAATCACTCATACATTTGTCTAAACACTTCTTAAAAATATTCAAAATTCTTATAAGTCCTTCTCAAAGGCCATAATCTACACTACTTGCACTTCTTTCTGCAGTAACGCCTCTCTTTTCATGTTAGCATAATTTTTCGTGCTAGCACATCTCTTTTCATGCCAAAGGCACTTCTTACTATGTGAGAATGTATAATTTCATGCTAGTGCACCTCATGCTATGTTAGATCATGTCTTTGCACACTAACAAATTTCACGCTAGCGCGCCCATTTTCACGCTAATCCTCTTACTTTCATGGTAGTGTGTGAGTTGACCTAATGTAAAAAAATAGTTTAACAACCCTTCAATTTCACACTAGCGTATCGAATTCACGATAGTGCATCTGATTTCATGATAGTTCCCCAAGATCATATGCTAACGTTAACCCACCAACTTCTAAAGCTAAAAATAAGCATTAAATGCACTCAAATTCAAAAATTTGTGTTACTTACTAGGGAACCATTTGTTGGAGGCCTCATGTACTCTCAAACTTGGTTAGAATGATGTGTGCATCATCTATTTGCACCATCTCTCTAAAAAATTAGAAAAAAACTCTCTCAAAAGGAAATAGAGTATACTAGCACAAATGGGTCGCGATGGATTTTACCCCTCCCACCCTGTTGTTTATACCCTCCTATCCCTAATTCTTCTTTTTTATTACCTCCCAGGGGCAATATTACTATATTGTTCCTCTAATTTTCTTTCTTCCATGTATTTGCATTCCATTGCGATGATATTTTAATTAAATGGTCATTTTTGCTAACATTTTTGCCTAGTTAGGGCATATTTTTGCTTCTCGGTGACCTTTTCTTCTCCCTAGGGCATATTTTTACTTCCCAACAATTTTTTTAGTGTGCCAAAATAATCATCATTATTTTATGTCACATTCTTCCCAAAGTTAAATAATAATATAAAAATCGTAAAAAAACCTTTAAAAATCCAAAAATTGGAAAAAAATTAAAAAATCTAAAAAATTGGTAAAATTAAAAAATTCCAAAAATTGGTAAATTTAAAAATTCCAAAATTTAGTAAAAATCATTTTAAAAATTGAATATTTATTTATTTCTCACATGTTATTTTATGTGACATGTGGATCATTTTGATCTACCTCCATAAACAAAGCTAGTTTTCTTGCTATGTCTATATTCCTTGCACGAGCGATTCTTTCAGGGCGGTTTCATAGTTCATGATTAATTTTTATGGGATTTATATGTCCTCTGTTTATTCACCTTACATGTATCCTTTCTTGGGGTTCCATTTTTAACCCTTGTCGTATAACTCAAACATTTTGGAATTGAATCTTGATAATAAAATCATTGGTACAAATGTCTTGAACGTTGATTGGTTGAGTACGTTTGTTTGTGTTTGTTTTCTAGGTCAATATTCTTGTTTACTTTCTTGTATTGCATTACGCTATGTATTTTACTTTGAGATATTCCTTGCATGCTCATATAAAAAAATTCCCTGGACTGATGACGTTGATCATGTAGATATATGATGATAAAAACTTGTTCCTAAGATAGCTAATATGCTTTTTATTTCCATGTGTGAGTTTCATTCTAAATTTCTACCAATCATTTTCTACATTTTATTGATTCTTATAATGCCCAACTAGGATCAGTTTGAATCCCTTTCATCACTATCCACATGTTATTCCACAACACATGGGTCAATAGGGATTATATTTATCCCCCTCCCCCTTTGTTTCTTCTATTTGTTGAAACATGGCCCTTTCTTTCCTAATCATTCCAATTGCCTACAAGCCTCCTAGGTTTGTTTCACATCTTATTTTTCCTTATACTTTTCTATTTTCAATCGAGCTATTCTATCACCCCATTAACACTCATAGGACATCCTTCATTATACTAATGTTTCTTCCATTCCTTCAAAATTTACTTGTCTGTAATTTTCTACTATCTTTGTAGTGGCCTCACTTGCATTACACCACACCAAAAAAGGGAAAACATAGACACCTAAATGTATATACGTAGTTTTAATATTGAAATTACACTAATTATCCTCTTTACTATCATTTATGTTATAATTAGTGATTTCCGCTAATTAGTTCAAATTCCCCTTCATTTTTGTCAATTAGCGACACTTCATTAATTAACTAGCTTTTCCCCATTCCGGATGCCAATTAAAAACACTTCATTAGTTATAATCCTCTTCTAATTAATTAACTAATTATTAGTTAATTAAGAATTTTTAATCTTGTATTTAATCAATAAACTTTCTTATTGGTTAAATTCCTCTTCAAAATCCTCCAAATCCTATCAATTCCCTTTTAAATCACCTCTAAATGGATTTCTAAGCTTATCTTGTCCTATTAATTATTCCTAGTTGATTCATTAAATTGTCTCCAACTCCCATGAGTTGTTAATCACTAATTAATTCCCTCTAATCATGTTGAACCCTTTCTAATTCTACTTTACCTTTGTCCCACATTCATTAGGTTTCTAGATTCTCCAAAATTTGAAACTTATATAAAGAATCTAGTACATTCCTTCACACCTAACACCACACTTTTTCTAGTGATATTACATGCACATGTTAATAGAATTTCTACGATTAGAATATCTCATTCATTCTTGCATCCATTATTTTTATAAGAGAGTAGTAAATGAATATCCAAACATGACCATTAATCCATTTTGGTGAGATTATTTCCTCTTTTAGAGATACCAGTCATTTAATTTCTTGTGATCAAGATAGGTTCATATTAGAGAGAAATCACATGTACAAAGAACGTTCAAATTCAAAGGGATTTCTTAGCATTTAATGTTTTCATGTTGGATGTATTTAGAATAACTTTCTCTTTCAATATTTATCATAATGTTTTTGTTAAATTATATTAGATATAGGGATTAATTGGTGTTAATTCATAGTTCTTAACTTAGCCTCCTTTCACATGCATAAAAATGTGATAAAATTTTACAAAATGGCTAAGTATAAATGTTGTTGTTGGTGATTACAGGTGTGATTGTAAGTGGTTTAATTTTGTGAGCATAGATTCCATGTGTTGTAGAGGCTGCAGACACTCCATCCTCGTGATTGGGCTATTATGAAGGACTTGGGCCTATTTTATGTATCACCGATATCGTATTACAAGAAGATATGCCTCTATTTACTGCCCCAACAGAGCTATGACACTCTAATACCAACAAATTCTAATTCTTGATAGAGGAGATAATCATTACCTAAAAAGATGTGCATAATATCATGTACTTAACTATTACAGGGATCCTATCTATTAGGATGCTATGGATATAGATGGAAAGATAATATGGGCTATATGATGGTCTAATATAACCAAGAGGTTGAGGACTAATATAGTATTTTTTGAGATACATGACCACAATATGGTGGAGGATTGTCCCATAACATTGATTTCTCTTGTTGATGGAATTCTATTATTTAACATGAGTAGTAAATATTTATCACCGGGTTTGTGGGAATGATTGCAGATATGGTGGAGTAACACCACAAATTTTCTTGGGGTACCATGTATTGGGTTAGTTATACAGAGACTTGCACTTAGTAGTATACAAGTGGGGACATAACATAGGGCATATGACCTTTATCCATATCTGGGCATGTGAGGGTATTGTAGTAGGGTGACCAGTAGGCCCTATTGATCTATTAGAGGATGATGATCCATGATCCTTTGGGTGGATCTGATATAGTAGGGTAAAGTAAGGAAAAAAGAGTTGTTGACATACATATGAGCCATTAATGAGATTTTTCATGTAGATATCAATTGGAGACCATACCTAGCTATGTGATCCTAGTTTGAGCCTTATATATATTAGGGATACATGTATAAACAATGCTACTTTTTTAGCCTAAGAGACATTATTATAGAGAGATACAAGATAGACATGGTCTTGTGACATTTTTGATATACGTGGGTTATTCCTACAACACCACATATTTTTTCCCATGTAACATAAGAGATACAACAGTGGGGAACTACAATAGATTCAACCACCACATTAGTATATTGGGAAACATTGGCCTTTATAGTATGGGATATGAAGAGAGGAATTATAGATCTTAGGACTACTACAAAGTATTAGTTCTTCTACAAGTAGTTTTGGTTGGTGAGACTCACTAACTCGAGGTAGAGACCCATTAGTGTGGCTTAGGAAACCTTTATAGTTTTTTGATGTCATCATCCATACATGGTACAACACACTATGTAGAGACAAACCATAATACGACGGTTAGAGTAGGAGGGTGGGGATCAAATGATGTTCAATAGTTTAGGGATGTTAAAAGAAGTATGGATTTTCTAGTAGTGGGCGTAATGAGTAGGTAAATTGCAACAAGTAGTTTCATAGTGACTATGAAATTCATGAGTGGGGGTATAATAACTATGAGAGTATCCCTAGTAGGTGGATGGGATGGTTAGGGAACAATCCCATGTGGAGATGGAGGTGATGGAGGAGGTGGATGGGGGACCCCGAGACTTACCATTTCATAGCTACCCTAGAGTACAGAAAAGGACCAACACACACAACATAAGTAACACAATGTGTCTCATAAGCAGTTCCCACATAGATATCATCCCACAAGGCTGAGATAATAGGACTACTGGGATAGGAACCCATTACAAATAGATATGTAGATATAAATTGACGGATGGCTAAGGTAACTCGACTCAATGCTACATTGAATCAATGTACTTTGGAGTGAGATACAACAATATATGAGTGGGATGCTACATACTAAAACATGGATAGCCAAAATATAGAGAGGGATCTACTACAAAAAGAGAGGGACAAACTTGTATTAGAATGAGTTACAACTTAGAGTGAGAGATATGCTACCCGAGTAGTAGAGAAGAGAATACACCGAGAGAAAGATGTAGCTCACGCATCCTCGGGATCCCAAGGGGTTATAGAAATTATTGATCACATTACATAGCTATAGGTGGAGGCTACCTACTATAGGATATTATACAATCTATTTGTGCTTTGAAAGATTGGAAAAACCCAGCTTATTCAAAATGGTCAAGGGTGAGTGAGTCATGGAAACCATCAACATAAGATAGGTCATGAGCTTAAGTGGGCATACCTTTAGTGATGGGGCCTCTGCACCATTAACTTAGGCACTAGTAGGAGGGGTGAGACCACACTCACCATCCTCGGGACCACCGTAGTCCAAAACTAGGAGAGATTCATGCTTTGAGATCCGAATTATCTAGATCTAGGATATTTGATTGTACTATGATGTGATGTATCATATGGTTATGAGATATTTTTTTGTAAACTTTAGTTTCTTTTGGCATACTCAAATATATAGATGATGATTTTGGAATGTGCATGTTATGAGCTTTATATGATGTTGGTAATTGATTATCTCATGATAGTTATATAACATTATATTATTATGTTGGATTAATGAGTACACATATATGTATGAGTAGATTAGATGCGATTATTATATGATGATGATATATGTTTCTTATTATCTCTTGAATGTGATCTAGCTGCATTGATGGGTTTTGATGCTCGATATAGAGTATCCATTTTTTTATTTTATCACCTATCTATTGTGTCTTGGTAGGGTAGAGGAAGGAATGAGGGTTAGTTACAAGAAGCATTAATTATAATGGGGAATTGGGTAGACATTTTTAGATGAGTAGGGGTGTATGGTAAACCATGTTATAGTTTGTGCATTGTTACAACTTGAGATACCTCTTAATTGATGTAAGCATACAACATTAAGGTAGAATGAAATAAGAATCCATAATACCAATATTTGTAAGATTCTACATGATTGAGTCAAAGTAAAATACAATACAATATTAGAAAGTAAATAAATAAACAACCAAATAAGAAAAAAAAACACTCAAATAAAATATATTTAATAAATGCACCAATGTTTTTTTATCCTACTACAATACCCAAATGGTGTATTTATATGACAAGGGTTAAGATGATGCATTAAGTGAATATACACGTAGGGGAATGGATGAAATACATAAATGTATAGATAGAATAACATGTGTAATATGATTATGCCTCAAGAAATGATATATGTTGGAAATACGAGACATAACAAGCACATAATATTGTTGATGGAAGAATATCATAAGATGATCCCTATGTCGTGTGTTAGAATGAGAAAGCACCAAAGTAGGACACTTTGCGAATAGATTTTAATTTATAGTGTTTTTACGTTAGAAACTATTTATGGGTTTTGTCTTATATTTTGTAGAGTTTTTGGATTTTCTAGGTTTTGTGAATATTTTGTATTTTCTAAGTTTTGTGAATGTTTTGAATTTTCTAGGTTTTACCAATGTTTTGAAATTTCTAGGTTTTTGTGAATGTTTTTGGATTTTTTAGGTTTTACTAAACTATGTATAGAAGAAAATGCACCAAGACACCCCTAGTGAGATGTGAGAAGAAATAATGGTAGATTCTCACATGAATATACATGAATAGGAAAAATGTATCAAGGACAAGGGGAACAAGTTCAACATGATTACATGATCAAGGCATGAAAAACCGGAGTGACCATGTCCCAAAGTGCAAGGTGCTTGTGAATAAAATAATCCTCACATGGCCTATTAGAAACTCATTTTCACCAAAGGACATGCCCAAGGTTCCACAATTACATGGTTTTCACCATTGGATGAATTTATTTGTCTTTACTATTTTTGTTTTTTTTATGTCGATTTTTTTATTTTTTGATGTTTTAATTTTTTTGCTTTTTTGATTTTATGATGCTTAGGTATAGAAGTGTTTGAGGTAAATTACATTCATGGAACCCCAAATATCTGTACCATTAGGGTGAGTGAGATTATAAGATCCTAAACTAAATTTAGCCACCATAATGCATGGACATAACTAGTCGTGCTCAAATTTACCCTTATTTTATCTTTCCTTTGTAGTGTTGAATTGATTTTATTTGAGGAAAAGATCTATAACCTCAAATTATTGAGATATTATGAAATTTTTGTAGCTATTAAAAATTTAATTCTAATATACTTTAAGGTGATACGAGGCATAGAGGAATTTTTCATCAAGTATCTCAATCTCTACAAGCCTAGTCACTCTATAATATTCTTCATTGTCTAGATAATCCTTTAGAGATATAAAAAAGGAGGGAAGATAGAATTCTAAGGGAATAATGGATTCAATGCTAAAGGTAATGGAGTATGGTGTGGCTCTTGTATGTGTTTAGATGGAGGTATGGTAATCCCATGAGGAAATATGAATCTAGAGGTGCCAATTGTGGCTTGTTTTACTAACTAGTTTCTCCATGATGTGAATAAGAATTTTATTTGTGGCCTCAACTTGCTCATTACCTTGAGTGTAATAGGGGTAGAACATTTCTGATTTATTTTGAAGTGTTAATGAGGGTCTTAATTATTTTGTTTTTGAAAGACTTATCATTGTCGAGATAACGAGAAAGAATATTGTAATGAAAAATGATATGGTTCATGATGATTTTTCATAACTGAGAATTGGCTACATAAGTGAGAGGCATGTTGGTTAAGGAAATTGAATAAGTATCCATGAGGCATAAAGGCTTATGTGAAATGACACATGCGTAGAGGATCAGGGTAGCATGCAAGGGGCACATGCGATAGTAGAACAAGTTAGCACGCGGGGCTACATGTATGCTTATAAAGGAACATGGAATTATCTAGTTTTCCAAAATCAGGGAAAAAATAGAAAAGTAGAGTTAGAGTATCAATCAAGAAAAGGTCTATAAATAAATAAAATCAGGATGAATTGACAACCAAGAAAAGGCTATTATTGGAAAATCACATGAAAAACAAATGATAAGGAGAGCAATGAGGATGTCTAATATTATGATTAAAGAACTTTGTGTAATTAGCTTAATATATTATTAGCATATAATGTAAAAAACATGCAAGATTTTGTACGCATGGATATTATTAGGAAAGAAATCATGTAAGTGGTGAAGGGAAAGTCCCCACCCTATAAATATTGATGATGTACCATTATTTTGGCTATTGCAGATAGATTCCTTAGTGAGTGCTAGGTTTTTATAGTTTAGATTTATGGATTCTAGAGTATGATCTCGTGTCTCGTATGGGTATGCGCACCGTCCAACGTATGGATTCATTGAAATATGGTGTAACTAACTACTTATTTGTGTATTAATTATGGTTTTTCACAATGGATAAGTTATTGTAATTTCTGATATGTATTCGGACTTCCTTGTTATGTAATGCAATTATGTTGTTGATAAATTTGTGGAAATATAAGTGTTATTGTTCATGAGTGTTTTGTTTCCTTATTATATTTATTTTCAAATTTTCATGTTTATGTGTGTGAATGGTTTATTTAACTCATGGTTAAGATGAATGTGCATTATAACTTTATGATAAATATAACATAGGAGGGACCTAGTGGTTGCATGCACTTCGGGTGAGCTTCTAGGTCTATTTGGATGGAGTGCCAACGTGCATAGATATTAAGTGGGTAAATAAAGACTATGTTTTGGTTCCATTACCAAGACCTATTTTCAATTTTTCTACCAGATGTTGCATGTAGATGGCATATCGATTGTCTTTGGAGAGTATTAAGAGCTAGATAGAAGATGACCAAGACACTTTTACATAGAGATATAACACTGGACCTGATTTGAATGCCTGAAAGTAGGTGGAAGTCAATTTATGTGACTTATTATATGAGACGTTATTCAAATGTTTCCAATAGAGGTGTACTATTGGTTGGAATCTTATGAGGAAAATAAAGGTCTCCATCTAGGGAAGATAATTTTTATGGAGGAATATTATCAAACTCCTTTTGATTCGATAAGATGTGGACTAGAGATGTAGATCATTGGTGGGAAGGTGTACTACGTAACTATACTTTGGAGTACATAATTTTTATGTATTATTTCCATAAGGGGGAATAATTATAGTTTTTACATGAGTGAATATGATCCTATTTTCATGCGATACCCTTAGCTATAAATATCTTGATGGTAGAACTGGGAATGGAGAAATTAGATATGGATAGCTAAATCCCCACCATGCACAAGGACAGGAGAAGGTTCGGAGAGGATGGAGGAGGCCCCGATAGAAGAGAGGAAGAGGGAATAAATATGACTCAATTATAATTAAGTGTGAAAATGGTAGTTGATACCATGTTACTATCAAGAAGAATGATGAATGGTGGAAGTGATGAGATCCCTGTAGAAGATGAGGAACCATAGTATCATGTCATCCAAAAATTGGGAAAGTGCATTAGAGAGACCCCATTAGCTTATGATGAGAGTGCATTAGAGGAGATAATGAGGACATCGTGCACACATCTAACCCAACTTGGATACCTAGCCCTTGCGTAAGGTGTTCCAGATATAGAGGTATTTTTGAAGAGCACCATTGTGAAGGTGAGTAAGAAGGATCTCCATGTTGGGAAGGAGATACAAGTAGACATATTTTAGTTTTAACTTATAAAGTGCAAAGTGGATTAGGGACGTGCATATGGAAACACAAAGAGGTATAAGTGTTTATAAGTAACTTTGGAGTTTTTTTATAGGCATGTCATCAAGGCAATGTGTTCATGTAAAGACCATTAGAAGCAATCGTATAGCTGCTCCTATATCATAGATAGTGGGTGTCCAGCCAACACAAAAACTAATACATAAGGGAGTTAATCTACTAAACACAAAAGTTATAGTAGGAGGCTCAGGATATTCATGTTAGCCACCGCATGGAGGAAATTGTGGTGGAGGTTCAAGATCTGGGTTTGGTCCTAACCTAGGATAGGCTACACCACAACAATAACCTTCCTAAAAACCACCACCAAATTATCCTCGGTAGACACCACCTCAAAAAACAAAAAAAATAGACACCTCAAGTATCATTTGAGTTTTCTCTTCACTTGCCAAAGTATAGGGGTGTGGAGGATGTGGTTGAGCATGTGCATAAGTGTGAACTACTATGGAGAGAAAAAGGGATTATAATGCTTGATAGAAAATAAAGTAAGTTTTCCACCAAAATTTAATGGTGTGTGCACAAAATTGGTATATAAAGTATGATCCACACGAATACATTGGATTAGGATGCATTGCACATTACATTTTGGCTAAATTCCACATTCCGAGTTTGAACAATAGAGTATTAATGCACTCAAGGACATCAAGAAGGGCTTATTTAAAAGTGTAATGGACTATGACGTGTGGTTTAAAACTCTCTGTCTAAACTATCTTATGAAATTAATCCAAGTAAACATGCATAGTGGTTTATTGGAGGCTTACTAAATCCATTTCAAAGGGCCTTATCACAAAATACGTAGTTAGATCCATGTGAAGATTTGGAAGTAGTTCTCGCATGTTGAAACATTTGGGAATACACACACTGGAGTGAGCCATTTTCTTGAGGAAAAAATAACAAATATGGCTAATATATTGGAGAATATTTATGCCAATTCAGTGCATGAGATGTGCAATGGGTTATGGTACACTAATTATGAAATTGAGGGACACACAAAGGATAGATTTCCACATAGGATAGTGTGCGACGATTACAATCTTGTGATATTTTCCACAAGAATCATGATGTCTATAATTTCCCTCTCTTGTAATGTGCAATGATGAAGAATGTATCTATGTACTATAAAATTTGTAATGTGCACACCTATGATACAAAATACTATTGGTTGATAGACCATATCCATGAGGCATGCAAGACTAGATTACGACAGGCACCATGGTGGTAAGTGGATCTTAAGTGTAGGAAGCCCAACCTACTAAAGGATGTAACAATGGATACGGTGGGTTCTAGGGTGGATATAGGAGTAGAGGTCATGGTGGTAGAGGAATATTTATGCATAGGAATTTCTACACTTGTGGGTCCCCAGATCATTACCGGGCGTGAGTGACCCTAGAATCAGGTATGCACATATTATGGAAAGAAATGAAAGGTTGAAGACTACCTTGATCTTTATGACCATGTGTGTAGGAATAAAAATAAGGATAAAGGTACAAGGATGATCAAGGTACAACGTGAAAAGAAAGAACAATAGGCACCCAATAAGACGCTTGATCTAGAATTATAACCTATGTTGGTTACTATGTGTGCAAAGCAACACGTGGGTGTGAGACTCTTAAAGAAAAACCACACATCAAGAGACAGAAATTATTCATGTCAAGTATCTAGATGATTCTCAGTAGGAGGTATATCAAGAGACCATGGGGGTGATTATATACTTACACGGTGAGATACAAGTGCTTGAAGTAGTAGGTGCGTGAAAGGGAATGTGCGAAGAACAACAAACTCCAAAAGAAGGATGTAGAGGATTTAAAGGAGATATGTAGGATGTTGAGGTAGGATAACATCATCCCACTAGTAAGAGAATGGATGTATGAGAAGGTACCGTGTGTGCAAGAGCTAAGCATGAGTGTCGTACTTCATGAAAATTTACCACCATAGAACCATGAGTATGAAAATTAGATCACATTATATGTAGTGATTAATGATTGGTTTGTGAGTAATATTTTGATATACATATGTGTCGAAGTGAATATCTTGAATTTGGATGCATGGAACTATATGGGAAGGCCAACATTACAGATATCTTCCAATGTGTTTTATATGGAAAATAATACAATTTCAATGCCTATTGGGGTATTAAAGGATGGTTCCATTACCTTTTAAGGAGCTAAGTCTACGGGGATTTTAAAGTGTTGGAGCTAGCTGAGGAATATAAATTTATAGCACTACTTGGACATCCTTGGTGTTATGTAAAAATTATGATATGCGCTTGAAAGAGGTATATTAGTCTTTAGAATAATGAGAAGTGTGTGGTCATACCCTAGATTATTTGAAGGTTGTGACATACATTGAAGCTGCGAGTGAAGAAGAGTTAAAATTATTTATGCACATAGAGTGTGCGACCACGAGAATGTGGAACCATCTAAGGAAGGCATACTTCAGTTGGAAGATGCACAATTTGTCAATGACACTACTAGTGTTTCCTATGAGAATTAGGCCCATGGAAAATATGAAATGTTCAGTGCAAGGTTAAAGGAAGTGTCACCCGTATGATCGTATCACACATGATTAGGTGCCCGGTAAAACACGCTTACCTAGGTATATTGGAGAAGAGAATCCTAAATATTTCTTATGCACCATGGAATAAAAATGGAAGAATGAATGTGATGGAAGGAATATGTTGGTCTATACCTTGCGTGAAATAGTTGTGCACTCATGGGAAACACATAGAGAAAAAAATATTGGGATAGAAAGAAATGAGAATCACCTTTTTGAAAAGGTTTACTTGAAGTAATGTAGACTTCCACACAGCCATTTGTCAAATCGAGAAGAATCCTAGATGAGTATGGTGGTAAGACTCCTTCTTTGATACATGTACATAATCATGTGATAGACAATGGGCACACATCCAAAAGGATTTACCACCATCTCTATGGGTACATAATCTCTACTTTACTTTACACAACTACACACGAGCATGGTATGTGCATTCCGAGCTCCAAAAAGAGACTACAAGTTGACAAGAGATGACTGAAGGTATTGTTCACAATTTTGATTATTTTTCTAATAATCCATTAATATATGATGCTTTATAGATTATGAAGTGAATCACATTGGGAGATAGTGAAAAAGTAGATGAGCTCATGCTTTAGTTACTTAGGGAGTCTTATTTTAAGGTGTCCAAGATACATTGAAACATAGGAGACACCATTGGGGTGCACATGGAAAGAAAAATTAAAATTAAAATGACGTACCTCATTGATGATGAAGAAATTGAGAATATAGATATTAGCCATATAGAAGGTGTGTGTGATGTAATTGAATCTATAGATGAAAATGCACATGTGTAACATGCTCCTATAAAGACCAATAAGGTTAATATTGGGGATGAGGGTGCACCAAGGAGGCCATAATTGGGGATTACTAGTCAGAATAAGAGGTAGCAAAGATCATTGAGCTCTTGTGTGACTTCCAAGACTTGTTTCCAAGGGGCTATCATGAGTTGAAATGTTTGCATCCCTCATTAGGAGAGATGAAGATTAAGCTAAATGAGGTGCACATCCAGTTCGGAAGAGGCATTATAGGATAAACCAAAACTTGCATGTGAAGGTGAAGGATGATATTGAAAAAATGATTAATTATTGAATCATTGAACCAATTGAGGAATCTAAGTGGGTTAGTCCCATGGTGATCAACATCAAGAAGGATGGGTGGATTAGGATCTATGTAGATTATAGGGAAATTAATACATCATGTGTCATATATACTTTCCTACACCATTCATAGAGGATATCTTTTATGGATTTGTAGGGTGTGGGATCTATTCCTTTATTATTGGGTTATTAGGCTATCACTAGGTGCACATTACGCATGAGGATCAGGAAAAGACTACTTTCCCCATAGAATGGGGAATATTTTTATATATTGTTATGCCCTTTGCATTGAATAATGTGCCAATGGTGTTCTCTCCCATCATTGTGCAAACATTTCATGATTTATTCATAATTTTTACAGTTTATATTGATGATTGGACAATACATTTGATTGTAAAAGGTCAATGTGGTAATTTGAGGCGCATGTTTGAAAGGTACAAGAAACTGAGAATATCCCTTAATATTAAGAAGTGTATCTTTACTACACCCTTTGGAACTTTACTTGGGCACATTATTTATAAGGATGGATTATTGGTGGATCCAAATAAGATTTCTGTAATTTTGGGATTAGGAGAGCTTACCAATCAAAGTGAAGTGTGTGGTTTCTTAGGGCATACATGTTATTATAGGAATTTTATCAAATCATATGCAAATATTGTTGTGACCCTAGAAGAAATTCTCAAAGACAAAGGAAAGTTTTATTGGGGTAACACGTAGCAGATGCATTTTAGACCTGAAGGATAGACTTACTACTACTCCTATCTTGCACTTTCCTTCCTGGAAAAAACCTTTCCATGTACATGTTGATGCCTCTAGCATGGATATTGGAATGGTATTCGCATAACCAAGAGTGTGTAATGTGGATCATCCCATATGCTTTGTAAGTAGGAAGTTGACACCACTTGTTGAGAGAAAAACTATATAACAATAGAACATGAAGCATTATATATGATCTACACACTTCAAATATTTCAATAATTATTATTGGCCACACTATTTATTTTCTATATAAATCATATGGCACTAATGTGTTTGGTCAAAAACCTATTTTTTAAGGGCGCATCTACTAGTGGATAATCCTCTTTTAGAAATTTGATTTTATAGTTGTAGTAAAGCCAGAAAGAGAAATTTGGGACCCGATCACTTATCAAGGATAAATTCTAGAGAGGAAACACATAGTATTAAAGATATAATTCTTGATGCATAATTTTTCAGATTGATCCATATAAAAACACATTTTGAGGACATAGCTATATTTATGTGAGTGGACTTATGCTAGAGTACATGGAGACATTAGAAAAGAAGCAACATTTTATTCAATATGTGTCATATCATCTCATTGGAGAAGACTTGTACAAGTTGGGTCATGTTGAGGTCTTGTGTAAATGTGTTCTAGAGAATGAGCACAAATCCATTATGGAGGAAACTCATGGTGGAATCACAGGAGGTTATTATGAAGGAGATACGATTGTGAAAAGATATTTTTAGATGGTTTATGGTGGGAAACATTGTATAATGATACTAATTCCTTTTTCAAAGCATTTGATCACTGTTATAGTATTGGAAAGACAATAAATAGAGATGAAATTCCTTTAAGGCCTATAACTAGCACGAATTTTTATGAGAAATGGGTTTTTTATTTTGTAGGACTTGTTACACCACTTGTGCTCAGGGCTAGAGTGTGCTACATCATCATGTGTAATGACTACTTGAAAAGGTGAGAAGAGGATACACCTACAAAATATTGCATGACAACCATGATAATAAGATTCATGTCAGATAATATTATCAGTAGGTATGGATGCCCTTTGAGATTGACCAGTGGTATATGAAATCATTTCTTGAATGAGATAGTTAGAATTATATCGGAAGCATTTGTGGTACACCATAATACTACTCCTTATCACCCTCAATAAAATGGCATTACTGAATCTTTCAACAAGATCTTGGGTCAAACACAAATGAATATATGTGATGTTGGAAGAAAGGGCCGGGATGACTAGGTATCAACTAGTCTTTGGGAATGCAAAACTACTTATAAATGGTTAAACAAGGCTACACCATTTCATTTGGTATTTGGTATGAAGGATGTAGTACATGTGGAATTCATGTTACCATCCCCTGTCTATCATGCATGCAAGAGGATTGTCTGATGAAAAGGATGTGAAGGAGCACATTGAAAAATTATACAATTAGATGAGTGGTGGGCTATTGCACGTTGTAGTAAGAAGATAAAAGTAATGATAGAAAGCTTAGCACAACAAGAACATCATGAACAAGTATTTTTACTTGGAAAGATGATTCTTTTGTATGACTCCAAGTGTACGTGCCACCTAGGGAAGTTGAAGGTTCACTAGTTGGGACCTTTTTTGGTGACATATATACTTCAATCAAGCACATGATAATTGTAAGCACTGGATGGAAAAATGTTATGTAGTTACTTCAATGGGAGTAGGTTAAAGCCCTACTATGAATAATACTCCTTTATGTTTGTAATAAGGTAGTATTGCCACTTGGAGTAAGTTTCTATTTCATGTTTTTTTCACTTTTCTTGTTTTGTTATAATAAGTGCATTCACACACATGAGATGATTACTATTTATTGAGTTGATGCATAGAGGACCATGCATACCTTTAGTGTGGGGTGGAAGAAGGTATGAATATTAAATAAGAAATATTGATATTGGTGCTTACCTTAGAGATGGTTCGAGGTGCATGAAATAATTTAAAAATTAGGGAATTCTATGGATACGAGTCGGGTGTGTGTTATGAAAGAAGTGAATTGTTACAGTGTTACATGTGTTTAGGATGATGGTGCTTAAAAGGAATTTTTTTGATTGGGAAGCCACATATGAAATAGGCCAAGCCATATAGAATGAGGAAGGAAGCACCATGACACCCTACTTAGTCTATGGCGTAGAGGAATATGGGTTGTGGCATAAAGTAGTGGACATAAGGATGACTGCAGAATGGGAAGTAGTGGTGAGCCAAAAGGTTATGACTTCGCACACAGAGGAAAGCAAGATAAAATATAGAAAAATTCAAAAGTGTACTTAAAGCAAAGAGTATGGGGGTAGGTGAGGAGTAATAAATGTGATAAAATTTTGGAAATCTATAAAAGGATCACCAGAGAGAGTTCATTCTTACCTTACATTGTGAATATTTCAAGCATTTAAAGAGTGATAGAGTATGAATTTATGTGAAATTGTGAAGAGAAACGGAGAATTGAATCAAACTAGACCGAGATAGTACATGGCCTAATTTAGGAGCTCCTTCAGGTGGAAGTTAGAGTGTGGGGACGGCATGGATATTCACATTCATCAACTAAGGGTTTACATCTATCAAGCTAGGGTTTAAAGAATTGGAATTAGAGCACATAGTTAAAACTAGGGCACATAATAATTAAGGAATATCAAGTATTAGAGCAAGGAAGGTGTACGGAGTGAACACTTAGTGAGGGATGTTGAGAAGAAGGTCATCTAACACCTAGGGAATGGAATTATTGAATCAAGAAGTGTGAATTTATGCATTTAGACAATGACACCAAAGAAAGTAACCATTGTATCACCAAAGGGCAAGGGAAAAGGAAAAGGAAAGAATAGGAAGCCTAAAGTGGAGGATGCATCGAGGAGTGGTTATCCAAAATGTAGTACCTATGTGAGGTCATTTTTGGAAAATTATTGGAGTTTCACTTAACCAAGTGGAAAAAAAGAGATTATAACAAGCTCTTAAGTAGCACAAAAGAAGACATTGAAAAATACACCATTATGAAGATAGACTGAGGGGACTACACATGGAAATTTGGTCTATGACGATACAATTAAAAAGGACTTGGAGAGAAAAGGAGTGCTATAGCTATAGGATTTTACTTTATTTATAAATCCCGAGAACTTGTGTATATGGTTGATGTCACGGGTACATGAGGAATACTTTTACTTTTTGGGAAAAATGATATGCATCACCGCGTAGAATGGAGTTATAGGATTTTACAGGTTTAGGCCTAGAGATAGAACCTAACTTGAGAATGAAAAAGTAGTAGAGGTTAGTGATATCTCTTTCAAATATCATATGTGAGGCCACGTGATTGATATTGTAAACATCGCTGATCCGAAACATGAGTTTCCACATGCCTTGTTATTTGTAATCTAGGTGCATCTGAAAAATGGACATAGGTGAACAAGAAGTGGATCCACATAGTGTAGAAAATGGCACAAAAGGATACATATAACATCACATAGCTCATTGATGAAGGAATCATTTAGGAAGAACAAGTGAAATTATTGAAGGGAGAAAAGATAACAGTGGTTCCATTCTTCTATTTTTTTTTTTTAGATAGGGGTACCCAATGGATTTGATGATAAAGTCTAGAAATACCCAATGGAGAATAGGTTTCGAACGTAGAGGTTTGTAGAGTTTACCTATGATGGTGGAATAAATAATTCCTATAATATCCCAGTAGATAGATGGTAGAGAAATATTCATGAAGAATTTGAGCACAAATGGCGCATGCCAAGGAAGCTACCTTTGTTCTTGGAGGGAAAGGTAGATTTTATAGTGTATCAACACTATTGCCTTGGGGAATTTTACATGAAGACTAGAGACAAGATCTCATGGTGCAAGCTACAATTCACATTCACTGCAAATTATTTCCAAGTATCAGTACATAGGATTTTTGATGTGCGGAAGTTGAAGTTTGATGCAAAAAAGGTATATGTTGACTGCCATACATTACACATTACATATGTATATCTTAGAAATTTAGCATATGTTGAGACAATGGAGTCATATAACATAGATATCACTTCTGAGATTTTGGTAGTGGGTAAGGAGGAAACAAAAGTATACATCTATTTAAGGCCTAGATTGAAGGAGGGAAGGTATATTGATGAGTAAACCCTTCCTCTTCCAAGACCACCAAAAGGAAAATAGATGGTGGGAACAAAATGAGTGTGTGAAGAGACCGATTCCCGTCAGGAAGATGAAGATGAATAGGATGACAATGAGGATGTGGAAGAGGAAGAGGAGCCTATCCTAGATAAAATTGCAAGGAAAAAGAAACAACAAGAGCACACAAAGGAAAGACAAGGCCTATCCTAGATCAAATAAGTGGAGATCTTACATTTATAGAAAAGTAAGAAGAGAAGGAAAGGAAAAATGAGAGGGAAATCAAATTTCAAATTTAATAATAACCAATAACAAGAAATAAATTTTCTAAGAAATTTGGGTGCCTCTAGTTATCCACTATCACACGCCATCTTCCTTGCTTGACACCCATACTCGCATTAAATGTCGGTAGTTGTGCTTCCTAGAAATACACCTTATGTGTTGGGGAATTATTCCACATTTCCACTTATCAATTCTTAGTAAAATTAAGAAAACTATTTTGTATTGCAAAGAGGATGTTGAGACATTTCCATCAATTTCAGGTTTGTAAAGACTAGATCATCCAATCAAAAGTTATAGCGCTTTTAGTCTCCTATGGAAAACTATCATTTTTAATCAATATGTGACTTCTCCTTTACATTTTTTCTGGTTTCATCATCCCTTCCACATTATCCCATGGCTTTCAATGTGGCGTAGATTTGTGTCAACCTCCACATAATTATTTTCCTTCACCTTGTGGCTTTTTTTGTTTCCCTTATCTACGGATTCTCAAGTGTCAATGGATTATCTTCATGATGTGTCCTTCTCAATATACGCATACCCTTTACTTAATCCGTGACTTTCCGACCTCCACGACATGATCCAATTCCTCCATGGTTATCTTATGACTTCAAAACTTAATCTCCTTATCTACGAATTTTTATTTTCATCCACAGAAAGCTGAAATACTTCCATAGCTAACATTCATTTACTCGCGGTTCTATTATACTTCGTGGTTTGCTCCAACTCTTCACAACCTTTACTAAGTCCATGGTAATCCAAGTTGCTCTATTTTTGCAAGGGGTGAAAAAATAGACAACATTTTGGTGAATCACAGGGTCATCTGCCTATTAGATGAATTGATTAGTGTCTTGAATCATCCATTGGGCATGAAGTCACTTAATAACTTGAAGTTTGATCTTGAAATTTAAAACCAAACCCCGAGTCCGCTTGAAGATTTGCTATAATTGAACTCTACAAATGATCTGTTAGGGCTTATTGAATACTTTGAAAGCTTCCCCAAAATATGATTTCACCATGAATCTGAAAAACTATATAAAAAGGAAAAGATCATACATGTCCCAAGAGGAACATGTAGAGTTTGCAAAAGTACTTCTTCTATAGAAAACAAACATTCTTTACCCTAATCTAACAAATACAAAGAGAAGATAAAAATCCTACAACAGTAGGGAGAAGTAACTTCATTCTATTACAAAGTGTGGCCATGAGATTAATTTGGAAATAAAATCACATGGTGGAAGTGAAAACATGATCCACACTTCCTCTTTCATCAATGTATCAACTACAAAAATAAAATATACCTCCTCAAGTTATTGTGTATTTGGATTTAGGAGGCATATCATCTTACCTTTGGTATGCTCAAGGTTATCCTCATATGCTGAAGTGAGCATGACTAGTGGCAGCTTTTATTTTTCCTCCAAGTTGGCCAAGTACATGATTGGGCAAGTAACCTTTGGAATCTGCAAACCGATCATACTAATATTCACATCTTGTTTAAGCTCATCCCTTGGATAAGGTCATCCTACATAATTTATATAAGAATAGAGTTATTTTCAAACATATTTGGATCTTGTTCTACTTCCAAAAATAACTCATGAAAGGGCTCTGTCACATCCATGATAACTGAGATGGCATCACCCTTCTCTTCCTCCTCCATGGATGACTGCTGAGAAATCATTGCAGCAAGAGGTTTGTTGTGCTAGAAGACAAATGGTGGGGCTGAAAAAGTGGTGATATCAATGGGTTCCTCTTAACAATTGTAATCTTCTAGGTCTGATAGAAAATAAGGCTTTTGTGATAAAAAACTACAAGACACTCCTCTCTTTGATCCGTAAATTTCTCCACTTCTGACTCTACAAGTTGGGATGAATCAAAAACCTCCATGAATACATTTCCATCATGCACATGATAGTCAAAATAGAGAGATTTCTTGTCATCCTCTTGTGCTTGTTGTGTAGTAGAATCATATTTACTCCATGACTTTATTAAACCCATGACTTCATCCAAAGGTTTTCTGATTTGATATAACATCCATAGATCCTTTTCTTCATTCTCGTATCTTAGTTAAAGTTTTAACCAGCAATGGAGTGTCATCAGAATCAAAACAAAGAGCCCAATATTTCAAAATTTTAATGAATACTTCCTTGCTGGGTTTTGTAACTAGTTTTTGTATTGTTTGTGGTGGAGGGGAAGGTGTAGGATCCTTTTGTGGAGGAGGAGTTTTGGGAGAGAAAAGGGCAGAGAAATAAAGGTGGGATGGGAGGGAAGAATATGGAGAAGGGGAATCCTCAATGGGGGCAGGTGGAAAAAAACTAGGAGCATGGGAAATAAGCTGAGATGGTATAGGTTGGGAAGGAGGAATGGGAGAGCTATAAGATGGTGTAGAGTTCCCCATTGCCAGAGTTTCCCAACACTGAATTGGTGAGCCTCCATTTTCTCAACCCAATCTACAATCCATGACATTTATTTCTGACAAACACCACAAACTTACTTGAGGGATAAACTAGTCTGGTACAAAGCCTTTCCATGGGTAGGGATTTCTGAAACCAATCATGACCACCTTCACTGTGTATTTAAGTATAGATTGAGCCATGCTCATCTCCATCTCTTTAATCTGCCTCTATAAATCAGCATCATCCATGGGAATGCCACCATCACCTGCATAACCTTGTTCTTGATAAACATTTTGGTTAGATGAATAACCATATGGGTTAGTGGAGGGTAGGTTATGCTCATGTTCTTCATGATAGGGCTCATAAAAATAATTTAGAGGAGGATTTTGGAAATGTGGGGATGGAGGGGAATGGTTTTGTTACTGCAAATGAGAATCCCAATAAGTGAATGAAACCATGATTACACAACTTCATGAATGAATGAAAATGGAAAGAATATGGAAATAAAATGGATGAAATGGAAGAAGTGAATGGAATGAAAGGGGAAGGTATGCAACTCAGAATAATGGGTTACCTAAATCAGTGGAGTCACTAGATATGCTTGAAACTGCCTCCAAAGGCTGAAATCTTCACCAAGTTCACATCAAATTTGATGAAGAGAAGTGGTAAGGTGGTTCAAACCTATCCCACCGAGCATGCCAAAAATGTTGGAGCTCAAAATTGCACCCTAGATATGATCAATGAGGATCATGAATTTTGAGGCAACATGGGACTGTCTCTCGGCTATGGGAACTACAAACCGATCTGAGACCTTTAAAGAAGGATGAATTCCTTTACGTATATCTAATGCTAACACTACTCCTAAAACTAAAAGAAAACCCTAACCTAAATGTGCTTAGGGACTAGGGATAGAAGGATATGCGAAAAAAATAATAATAAGCTAAAGAAGGTGATAGTACTAGAAAAGGGTAATTCAATCTCCACGAAGGCAATAGAAAGATGGAAAACACATGAGAAAGGGTGAAAAATCTCACCACATAAAAGAACCACGCAGATCTAGATTTATTCACATGAACAACAAATGAAATAGAGCCTGCAAGTAAGAGGGAACACACAACATGCCAAGAAATGTAAATAGAGAGGCAAGGAGAAATAAAACGTGAGACCAGGATGAAAGATAGCCACAAAATCTGATTTTATAGCTAAAGGATGCATATTCGATTACATTCATGGAAGAAGGTGAAAATAATTTGTAGAGACCAAACTCAAGGTTTGAAACCCATGGAAAGTCGGCCACCATTTTGACATGGTGTCGTTACAACAACATATCAATATATTTTAATGAGTTGAGATCTTACATTTATAGAAAAAAAAAAAAGAAGGAAAGGAAAAAGGAGAGGGAAATCAGATTTAAAATTTCCCAACCACCAACAGCAAGCAATAATTTTATGATAAAGTTGGGAACCTCTTGTTATTCACTATCACATGTCATATTCCTTGTTGGGTGCCCATACTACATTAAATGTTGGTAGTTATGTCACCTAAAACTACACCTTTTGCATATTAGGAATTATTCCACCTTTCTTCTTATCAATCCTTAGTAAAATTAAGAAATATATATTCCATTACAAAGAGGATGTTGAGAAATTTCCATTGATATAAATTTTGCAAAGATCATATCATCTAATCAAAAGTTATGGTACTTATAGTCTCCCATGGAAACTATCATTTTCTTCAATATGTGGCTTCTTCTTTTAGTGTTTTGTGGTTTCCTCCTCCCTCCACTTTATACTATGGCTCTCTATGTGGTGCAACTTTGTGTCAACCTCCATAGAATTTTTTTCCTTCACCTTATGGATTTTTCCTTTACCTTTATTTGTGGCTTCTCAAGTTTCCGTGGGTTATCTTCATGATGCAGCATTTTCAACATCCATGGACCATTTAATTAATCTCAGATTTCCCAACCTCCGTGACATGCTCCAATTCCTTCGCAATTATTTTATGACTTTGGCAGATGAATCTTCTTATCCGTAGATTTTGATTTTCATCCGCGGAAAGATGAAATACTTCTGCGGCTAACATTCCTTTACTCGTGGCTTTGTTATACTTATAAGGTTTGCTGCAACTCTTCACAACCATTACTCTAAGTTTGAGGAAAGCCAAGTTTCTCTATTTTTTCAAGGGGTGAAAAAATAGACAACATTGACAAGGAAATGAAATAATATCCCATAAGGCCCACCGATGCAATACAATGATGATCCTACAAAAGTACTTTGGGTGCTATATCAAAGCTCATTGGCCACATGAGATCTCATATGCTGGTCATTCTTTGATAATAATGAATCCCTCCCATACACTAGGAAGATGCTTTCTTGGGATTTCTAGTCACACATGGAAGATCCAACATTCAAAGTGAGCGCATAATTATTATCTCGGACTCGGATTAAATTTGTGCCAGGAGAATCCTTCCCGTAGTGAATCGACTCATAGATTCTCATTGATGAACAAACATGTAATGTGATCGAAAAATTAGTGACAAAGGTTGGGGTGAGGATTTTTGATAAGGATGACACCATAAAAATAATATGTGAGGAAGCTCGGGGAAGGATCAAAGATTGAGGATCCCAAACAAATTCTAAGAGAGGAGAAGGGCCGAACATGCATGACATATAAGAAAGTGGAGTGCATTGTGTATATTATCATTTCCATGTACACTAGCCTAGTTACACATGCCAAAATGGAATATGATACAATGTTACACTATTTGGAGGACTTGACATGGATTCTCTCACATGAGAAAAGGAAGGGTATAGGGCCAACAATTGAGGATATAACCATGAAAAAGGGTTAAAAGGAAAAATAGAGACACATCTTCCATAATATGAGGTTCTAGTTGTAGAGGCTAAGGAGTTTGTGTGGTGATAGATTTTTTTTTTAAAACTACCAATATTTTGAGTAGGTTTTGAATGCACATGCCACCAATGATGAGGTAGATTTGAAAGAGATTCAGACTAAAATGAAGAATAAAAGGGATGATCAGGAGAAGGAATTGGCTGAGTTGCAGCAGAAGAGAGATTTGATAATATCTCTAAAGGTCACGATTAGAGATATGTTGAAATAATTTTTTCCCTTGGTAATGTGTAGGATGGATGCACTAGATGATGCATCTTTACATCTTGAGAACATTATCATGGAGCTTAAAGGAAATATTGATGAGTTAACTCTCACCGAAGTACCCATATTCAACACTATGCCAATTGATGAGTGGTACAAATTTGTTTTATAGCAACTCATCTTTTATATTTTTGTAATACTATTGTATCCATCTCCATATATTTCCAAAGAACATCACTAAACATCACTATCACAACTATGAAATTTTTGCATAAGGATTAATTAATATAGTTATATCTAATTGTCTTTACTTTTTGATGTTATGTGTGCATTTATTATTATTATTTTAATAAATTGGTTGGATGTGTTGATACCACTCTTTATTGTAAGCAATTTTCCATATGCAATGAAGGAACCTATCTACAACACCTTGTTTGCATCCAAAGAACCTGTCTGTAGTAACTTGTCTACAACTAAAGGAAATCATTCATAGCAAAGAACATGCATTTATGAAGATCTTTTGAAACATGGAGTTATGGAACTCAAGGCTTTGAGTTCCATTCAAGAAGAAATTATAATAGAACATGGAAAAATGGGAACAAAATAATCTTTGATTTGGTCATTAATAAAGAACTCGTGAAGAACTGATTGTTAGATTAACACTTGTTGTGCATTTCAAACATGTGTTGAATCTCTCACTTGTTTTGTTGAATACTCCTTGTTTTCTTCTTCCTCCCATGTGTTATAAATGAATTGATATAAAGGAAAGGCGTAGTGCCTTGTAACAAGTTAGTTATCTAGTGAATAATTTGTTCCTAGATATAATGCTTTCTGAAAATCAATAAAGATTTGAGTTATTTCATTTAGTTATTAGATACAAAGTTAGGAAGGGATTAACACCAAAGTTAGGGCTCACTTGAATTCTTCTACATCCCCTCCCTTGTTCTAATTTACACATGTTTACTTAGGAACAATCTAATTTTTGAATCTGTAACTTTGTGTTAGAAATATCATTAAGTATTAGTTCATTTTCTAGTTTGATTTTTGTTCTACTTTCAGATTTTTTTGACAATTATTTCCTTTCCAACCTCTTAAATCACTATAAATATGCATACAACATTGGAAGTATTTCAATTCTACCCTCCTGGTTTGATAATTAAATGAATGTGATTCAATTTACAACATATTAATTTTTGCAAGTTAATTTGCACCACCATTTTTGGTGTTGTTTTCGGGATACTTCTAAGTTATAGGAGTTTGTAAGGTTTTGCATATCTAAATTTCTTGGGACATACTAGATTATATAACTTCCAAATTCAAACTCCCCACTAATGAATGTTGATTGAGTTGATTCAATACATGTATGCACCATTGTAGATATACTCATGGTAGATTCCAACTCAATCCTCAAATAGCTGAAATTACTTCTGATTCTAAAGAAGAAACATTCCCTTTTGTATAGGGTTTGCTAATAAAACACTCCTTGCAAATGATACTTTTTAGGTAGTTCCTGAATATCCAAACATGGTAGAGGAGGTGAATCAAAACATGGAAGAAGGAGAACCAAACACATTTGAGTTTCATATCTCTAGTAATATTCAATATGCTTAAATGAAAAACATATATCCATCACTCTTCCAAAATTTCAAGGATCTATGATTGAAGACTTAGACACTTTTTTGTTTGAGTTTGATTTCTTATGTAGGATTTATGAATACAAAACTGATGCACAAAATTTGAAGTTATTTCCTTCTACACTCAAGGATGCATCCTTGAGATGGTTTATGGGCCTAGGAAGAGATTGTGTTACTACCCGACAGCTAGATGAAAGATAAGTTTCTTCTCAAGTACCAAGTCTACTATAGGCCAAGTAGAAGAGAAGGATATGAAATATTCAAGATGGCACAGAAGGAAGATGATCCATTTGAGGATTACCTAGAGAGATTCTTATTTTGTGTTCAAAATTCAAGACACACAAGGTTACATCTTAAGTCTCTCAAGTTACTTTTCTTAAAAGGACTCAGCTGAGGAAGATATGGATGATTTGGACTTAATAGGAGCTAGAGATATATCAAAGGATACTTTTGAAGAAATTTTTGAAACCTACAGGAATTATTCTAGAGTAACAATGAAAAGAATAAGAAGTGTTAGATCAAATGGTGGAGTAACTACCAAAAAATCGGGTAAATATCTAAACTAGAGATTTTAAACATGTTTAAGAACATGAAACATGAAATATTTAATGAAAATACACCCATCTTAATCCTCTTCATGAAAATAATAATAGAGAGGATGCATAGGAAAAACTTATAGAGTTCTATCATTCTTTTAGAAGAAAGAAAGTTTATTGCACATGTAGGGATTGTCCAAAGATTACGAAGGAAATGTGGCTACACCAAAGTTCAGAATGACATAAATGGAGGATGGGAAATTTTTCTATGTTTCCTAAAGGAAAACATGGATTCCAAGATAAGGAGGTATGTAACAAGATCCTATGCCATATTTTAAAAATTGAGCTATTAACTCATATATGTAACACCCACCTTGGGCTAATACTCAACAAGGTTGGGATCCTTACCTAGCCAATATCAACCACCATGAAAACCTCGGTTCTCATGCCAACAATAAAAAAACTCCTTATTCATGGATATAACCTTGGAGAGGAGGGAAACAATGGAACAATCTACCTCCTAACTACCAAAAACCCCTACCCACAATAAATATCTTTAATGTTAGACCCTAATCTATCTCTCAAACAAAATCTACAAAATTTTCAGCTCAACTAACAACTAACCCCAAAGAATAAAGTTGCTCACCCAACCTATAATGTTGACTCAACACAATACTCTTCTTATTTAGATGTTGTCAACAATATCCATATCCGTTCAGAAGAGAAATTGTGCCACCAAGTAAACCTACAATCACAGAGATAGTAGATGAGCCATAATTGTTGCAAGTTGATCCACAAAATGTAGAAGATTGTACAAGATGATCCGAACAACGGAAAAAAATTCAAACATAAAAAATGTAAGTGGATAGACCCCATTTCCAAAAATATTGCAAGAGAGAAAGTCTAACCCTAAATCAAATTTTGATTCTGATTTTTCAATCAGTTGAAGGACATTTGTGTAAATATTCCACTCATTCAATCCATCAAGGATGTGCCTATTTACAACAATCTGAGAAAGGATCTATGTATAAATAAGCTAGGTAGAAAAAGAAAATATCCATCTACTGTACAAGTCATTGAAAAATTGGCTAACATCATTCTTGGAAAATTTGTGCTACCTAAGTACATAGATCTAGGAAGTCCTTTAGTGAATATCACTATCAATGGAACTACAATTAAAAACACCCTGATTGAATTAGGGGAAACAATCAACTTCATGACCAAGAAAGTCATGGATGACCTGAAGTTTTAAGGACTAAGGCCAATATCTATAGTATTATAACTAACAAATAGATCAATAGTAAAGCTTGAAGGAGTCCTTAAGGACATTGTTGTGGTGGTAGGTTCTTGGGAATACCCTACTAATTTCATTATCCTACAACCAAAGGAAATTCTAGGAGGTTACCTTCTTATACTAGGAAGGCCATGACTAGCCACTGTTGATGAATTTATAGGGTGCAAGTCTGGAAACATGATCATATCAAATGGAAATGGTACCAAGAAACTTATACTCTATCCTCCTACCTAACCATTAAATGATGAGGATAAAATGGTTTGGGTTGAAGAAATAGAAATTGATCAATGCTTTGTTCAACAGCTTTAAGATGTTGGAAAATTATTACAATATTGAAGATCGGGAGAAATATGTTGTTCTCTCTAACATTATACATAACATATGGAAGGAATGAATCAGTTGATAGATTGAGGTACTTGAGTTATCATTTGAATCAAGTTTTAACACAACAGAGCACCATGATTATTTTATGTAAGAATTGTATTTTTCACCAACTTCTTCCTCATGAATGCATATTAAATTACGTTGCTAGAAATATGTGTTCAATGATATACCTCTCTAAGAAAGTAGAAATAACACTAGGGAGGCCACTAAATGTGAGTAAGATTCTCGAGTGTACAATAAGAGAAATTTTTGATTTATCTTCTTCAATAATATAAAATAACATTTTCTTGGGATTATGTTGATATGCATGCAATTCATCCTAGGCTTAATACTCACAAAATTTATATCAAGGAATAATTTAAACAAATCATAAAACCACAAAGGTGGATGAACCCAATAATATGAGAAATTTTGAAGTGTGAATTACACAAGTTGATAGATGTTAGATTCATATACCCCATATCAGATAACCTATGGGTTTCACCTCTAGTAATTGTACTAAATAATAATGGGAAATGGAGAATCTCTATGGATTATAGAGAGCTAAATTTAGGTTCAAAGAAATACCACTTTCCATTTCCCTTCATTGATCAAGTGTTTGATACCCTAGTGGTAAAAATTACTTCACTTTTATTTATGGATAAAATGGTTATAATCAAATCCAAATTGCACTAGAGGATCAAGACAAGAATTCATTCACATGTCAATAGGAGAAATTTTACTATTCAATTTTCCCATTTGACTCATGTAATGCACTGCCACATTCCGGAGGGCGGAGACACAGAGTATCTTCTCGATTTGACAAATGACTGTGTGGAAGTCTACATGGATGAATTTACAATACATGGTAGTAATTTTGAAGAGGCTATAGAAAATATGGATAAGGTCTTAAGAATATTCAAGGATCATAGATCATAAATACTCGATGCATAAGTTCAAATGTGATAAAGACTATGAATGAGTTTAAGATGAATCAATTTCCTCTATCCACATGCAGTGAACATTCAACATAAGAAGAAATGAAATGCTTTATTTTAAATTTAGAATAGACATGAAAAAGTTATATCTATTTCCATAAGATAACATATTATCTTCAGAAACAAGATTACTTAGTTCACAAAAGTACATCATCTTCAAACAAGAATCACATATCAACGTTTGCAAATTAGAGTAAATAAGTCATCATAGACATCAACCATGCTAGAGGAATTACATACCTCCCCTCTAAAAATCATCATCATCTCGATGATTAACTTAGTCCATATTCTTAAACAAGAAAAATAATCATAATTATAGTTATTTTATCCACAAGTTCTCAAACAAAAACCAGATTTGAGGAATTCAAGTTTTCATAATTTATTACAACATTAAAATAGTTGTTTCAATACTAATAAAAATATAGTACCTTCCAAAAACTGGTAGAAATTAAAGATAGATTTAAACAAATTCTTTAATTGTTTCCAACATTAGAACTAATTTTGTTCAAATAAATGAGGAAAAGTAGTTTTCATGTCCTCAAGGTTTTCCCATGTTTCACTTTCTTCATTAAATTGGTCCCACTGAACCTTGTATTGACTAGTTTCATGATTTCATAAGTGCAATTGGTGAGTTTCTAGAACTCTTAAGGGTTCAACGATGATTATTCCCGGGTCTAGGACTGCACGGAAATCCCAATTTAACACATGTGATAAATTTGAAACATACTTCATAAGCAAAGAAATATGGAAAAATCATGCATTCATGACAAAGCGGGAGGTAATGATAAGTGATAAGTTATAGGGATAATCACTTCAACAATTTCGAAGGTCCCATAAAAAAGGTGATAATTTGGCTGCCATACCAATGGTTATATATCTCTTTTTAGGCTTAACATGTAAAAATACTTTTTCACCAAGTTCAAATTTCTTGTCGATCCTTTCCACATCGGCATAATTTTTATGCCTATCTATAGCTTCTTTTAATCCTTCATGAATCATTTTAACTTGTTGTTCCATTTCAGTAATAATTTCAGGTCCAATTACCTCTCTATCTTTAATGTTATCCCAACTAACTGGAGTTTTGCATTTCCTTCCGTACAATGCTTCAAAAGGTGTCATTTTCAAAGAGGTGTAATTTGTATTATTGTAAGAAAATTAAACTAAAGGAATGTATTCTTCTCATTTTTATTGTTGATCCATGTAGTACATTCGTAACATATATTCCAAAACCTGATTAACTCTCTTAGTTTGACCATCTATTTTCGAATGGTATGCGAACTAAAATTTATTTTTGTTCCTAAGGCTGCATTTAGCATTTTTCAAAAATGAGATGTCATTCTAGGGTCCTTATCAAATATAATCAATTCAAGTACTCCATGTAATCTAAAAATTTCATGCACAAATATTTTTGCTAAAACAGTGAATCATCCTTAAGATTACCAAAGAATAAAATGTGCTATTTTTTCAGTTTATAAACAACAACTAAAATAACATCATGTTTACATCTTTATATAGGCATCTAATGAAGAAAATCCATACTAATTTCTTGCCACTTATATTGCAGTATGATATGAGGATATAATAAACCGATTGGGTGCATATGGTCATCCTTAAAACACCGACATTCCAAGTAGTGTGAAATAAAATCAGTTATGTATTTCTTCATCCCTTTCCAAAAATATTGTTTTTTTACATGAGAAATCATTTTTAATACCGATATGTCCCAAGTAAGGTGAATTATGAAATTCCATAATTAAATTTTCCCTTAATTCATTTCTGAAGGTACGTATACTCACTTTTCATATCTTGAAATTCCTTCCTTATCTAAGTTAAAACCTTTGTATCTTGCATCAATCAGATCTACAACAAGTGTTTTTTACCTATTGGAAGTAAAAATCAGATTCCATGATACTTTTTACCTCATCCTAAAACCGAGTTCTCAAAGCTATAAGTGCATAAATATGTTTCCTAAAACTTAGTGCATCCGAAACTCTGTTTTCTTTACCTTTAAGGTAACTTATGTCAAAATCATATTGTGAGAAAAAAATATAACCATCTTCATTTTCTTGCATTCATATTTTGATGAGTGAAAATATACTTTAGCCCTATATGATTAGTCTTTAATTCAAAGAGTCTTCCTAAAATATAATATCTCTACACATTAAGTGCATGAACTATGGAAGCAAGCTCTAGGTCACGAGGATCATAATTCAACTCATGTAATTTGAGTTTTTCTGCCCTCATATGTTATAACATGATCATTTTGTAACATAATACCTCCAAGTCCTTCACTGGAAGCATCTGTAACTACCGTAAAGTTTCCATTTGGATATGGTACAACCAAAATAGGTGTAGATGTTAACTAATATTTAAGATTTTTAAATTTTTCTACACATTTATCACTCCATACGAACTTTTATCTTTCTTTTTAATGAAGTTATCGGGCAATGACTTTTTAAAAGTCATTAAAAATTTTCTATAAGAATGAACAAGCCTCATGAAGCTTCTAACTTCATGTACATTTTTAGGTGCATGCCACTTAGCTATGGAAACAACCTTTGATCGATCAATTGATATTCCATATTTTCTTATGACATGTCCCAAATAGTGGACTTTTGTTTCATAAAAAGAACATTTAGATAACTTACCATACAATATTCTCTTTCTTAAGATTTCAAGTACTATTTTTAAATGCTCATAATGCTCATTACTACTTTTAGAATAAATAAGAATATAATCCAAGAATATAAGTAAACACTTGTCTAGGTATTCTTGAAAGATATTATTCATTAAATTCATAAAATTTGCAGGCACATTTATCAAACCAAAAGGTAAAACCGCGAATTCATAATGTGGTTGTATTATGAATATATTTGTCTTTGATTCTTAATTGGTGATACCCAGAATGAAGATATATCTTAGAATATACTGATGCACCACACATCTGATCAAATAAATCATCAATTCTAGGAAGTGGATATCTATTTTTTATTTTTTCTTTGTTTAACATCCTATAATCAATACAAATTCTATGTGTTCCATCTTTCTTTTTCACAAAAATTACCGGTGCTCCCTAAGGTGAGACACTTAGTATTATCAAAACCTTAGACAACAACTATTGAAATTATGCCTTAAGCTCTACTAGTTCAATGGTTCTCATTCGATAAGGTGCCTTGGAAATAGGATCGGTTTCTGGTTTTATTTCTATTGTGAAGTCAAATTATCATTTGGGCAGAAGATCAGGTAGTACTTCCAAAAACACATCGCTGAAATTTCTTAAAAATGGAAAATTTTCCAACAAATCACTATCCTTTTAAATTGTTTCAGAAAAATTATTGCATGCAAAGTGTAACCTTTATTTCTCGCCTTTTTAAGTTGCACGATTGATAATTTTTCTAACCAAAATTTCTCATTTTACCCCTTGAATGTTTGTTGTTTTCTACAAATCATCAAGACAAATAATGTGTTTTTACAAGAATCAACTTTTTAGTTATGATCAACAAGCCATTAACACCTATTATGACATCATATGACCCCAAAGGAGCAATATAAAGATCTAATTTTGTGGAAAAATTTGGTAATTCTAGGACTACTCCAAAAAGACATTTACTAATAGTATGGACATCATTATTTCCATAATGTAAAGTCCTAGATTTTTTCATTATTCCAACTTTTATTTTTAGTTTTTCAGCTAATTTACTAGAAATAAGTCATTCAAGTAGCTCCAAAGTATCAAAAAGTATATTAATATGCATAACAAACAATTTACTCCGGCATTTCTATGGGCATAACTTATTTTTCAGCTATCGCAACATGTATCCTATGATGTTGATTACTATCATATTTATTTAGAGGGAAATTATTTGCATAGTGATCCTTACCATAGTTGAAACAACCCCCTACATGTCCTCTTTTTGGTTCAAATTTATTTCCATCCCTAAAATTATTGTTTTGTCCTCCATAGAATTATGCCCATTGTTATTGTTCTTCGTAAAGTTATTTCGAATGTTCACAACGGGTTTATTTGCTGATGTTTTCTTATTATTATCAGTTACAAACTTATTTTTGGCACCAAAATTTTTCCATGTAACCTCTTTGGCTGCAAGAGATGAAAAAGAATCAATAATTTTCTTATGATTCTCTTCCTTATGGGCAGAAATTGCTTTTAATTTTTGTTCTTGCCGAATGGATTTTTCTACAACCCCTTCCATGGTGGTTGGGTTGTGAACATATAATTCACCCCCTATGATAGGATTAAATCCCATAATGAACTTGTGTATGTTGAACTTCTTGTCAGTTTGATACTGAGGCACATTTTTAAAAAGTTTAGTAAACCTCTCTCGGACTCTGTACAATTAATTTTCCTTGAATTAAATTATGAAATTGTGTCATATTTTGATCATAATAGAGATGTGGCAGAACATTTCCTAAAGTAGCTCTTACACTGATCCCAAGTGATGCTTGATTCATCAATTTTTAATTCAGCTTTATGGATGTCCCATCAGGAGGATGCATAATGGGAAATATGATAAGCTCCCCATATTGCTTTTGTTTCCTCTGAGAAGTTCCTTATTGTAAATTATTTCTCCATTTCACTGAGCCAATTCTCAGATCCATCCACGAGTGTAGTGCCATTGAAATTTTGTGGACTTATCCTCTTTATGTCATTTGTGGGTTCAACTGCTAATCTCACCTTTTTATTTCCAGGTTGATTAGGTACATTTGCATTTGCATTCGCAACATTATTATTATCAATGCCCAAATTTCTAGCATTGGCGTTGTCCCTTAGAGGTGGATGATTGTTATTACTAGTTGTAGACACAAAATTTGGGTGACACTCCCTTGTTTCCCTTTCAATCAATTAACGTGACATGTTCACCTAATCATGACCCATTTACCCCAAATTCGTATTAATTTAATTACTTATAATTGAATTAATATTTATCCTCACATTATTAATTAATTTAATTTACACATCACCTAGACACCTCACCTTGGACCTATTCCATGGGCATTTAACTCACAATGACCAAGTCATCACTCTCAACACTGAGTCATCACTCCCAGTGTTGAGTCACCACTTGACCTAACTAACCGAGACTTATTCCTAAAACCTAATTGGACTTATTCTATGACCTTCCTACCTTATATCAAATGAACTCCACTTCCCTAAGAGGAATCAATCAGAATCACATCTAAAATAGTAAATATCTTCCTATTTTTAGTAAACCTAGACTTTCTCGCCCTAAACAATGCCGATTATCCCTCAACCGACGCCAGTCACCTTAACCATCATTGGTTACCTTATATACACTTTCACAACTCTTTACTCGGGTTGGTAAATTTTTAGTTGCAAGAGATCTAATGCATTCAAGCATGAATCAGAGACTTCTCAGTATCCAGACAACTAGATATACTCAACCACATGCCCAAGCAAGCACTTGATGCTCATCCCAAGGCATTAGAATATTCACAAGAACACTCTAGGAAGTATTTTCATGGAACTGACCACAAAATTTCTTCACGGATCAACTACTACCTTCCTTCACCTACCAAAACTGCAAATACAAGTAAGTATACTTGATTTTCATCATTATGTACTTTCTTAAAGTGTAGGTTCATTATATTTTGGTATACATCTTATTCCTAATTGCATTCCTCTATCTACACCTTCTTACCAATCTACCCATCCAACCACTTATGGATCTCCATACTAGACCTCTATGAATTCCCAAGTCTTCTTGGCATTATTACAAACTAAATCATTTTCCCTTCATTCTCTATGCAATCATAGAGAATTCCAAAAATACTTTTATTTCATTACCACCAAATTTCCCCTACTGAAATTAGTAACCTTAACCATCATCGGTCTTCCCTCTTTACCGACATCAATCACTAGACTGATATCGGTCACTATGTTTTCTACTAACCTTCACCAAACTACCTCTAACATCACATAAATTCCACCTAGACCTTACCAGATACCTTTGTGACCTTACCTAATACCCCTGTGACCTATCCCAATAAGAAACATACCTTTCTTGATGCTAGATTAGTTTACGTTTGAATACCTTTATTAATCTAGTTTGTTCGTAACATTTTGAGATAACTAAATCAAAGTGTTAGAAATATGACCTTTATTTCCCACATTTACTTTCATTAAGTTGACAAAAATAGGATTGACAACCATTCGAGGAAGCATCACGCTTCCCAGATCTAGCCTTGCTAGGAAGTCCTCTGACTCTTGCTATTTAATATCGTTTGGTGGTCTTGTTTTTATCTACAGGTAGTCATTCCCAGACAAAAAGGAGTTCTCTACAAGTAGCTTAGATAAAATTAGTAATGCATGCATTTAACCTACCAGCTACATAATCATAGTTATTACTCCTTGACCTTTTACCTTATCTATTTTATTAAAAATTATTTGGTGAAACATTTTGGCACACCGTATGGGACCCATCGTGATTATTTTTCATTGTTCATTCTTAGGTTAAAGATTATGTGTCTATTTCCTTTTGAAGGTAGTTCACATTAAATTTATTCCTCTAGAACATTCTATCTCTTTTACTTGTCTCATTGACACTTATATTTTGGACTAAAACTAACCCTTCTTTTCATTTTTGTATTGCATTAGTGAAATACATACTCTTACCTATTCATCATTGCTCTCATTGAATGTCATTGTGGATTTGGGTTTTAAATATTTGCATATCATTTTTGAGTGTCACATTTGTAGCTCATTTAAATTTTTAGAAACCTATATGCTTGAAGTCATGCCTAGTTTATGGTTGAGAAATTGAACCGCAGTGCACACTTTCTTCTCTACACCAAACCACTAAAATAAAGTACTCATTTTCTTAAACAACATCCTATCTCGAAAGAATTTTTCAGTGATCACACGATCAAAGGATTGATAGTGAGTGCAAAGATAGTTTCTCTTTCCAATCATTATCTCAAATAAAGGAGCTCCCTCACCAAAACTTACTGCAATTTTCTTAGTGCACCTTTTATCAAACCAAAAACTATACTCTATTCACAAGTCAGTCCTAAATGCAATAAGCCGGAACATAAAATCCACCACATAGGATTTTGTGTTTGCTAGTTTTTGCTTGATCTATGTTTTGAGGTTTGAGGTCGTATTCTCCATTTTTTTTTCCTTTCATGCTCCATAATCATAGTTGGTGTATTCCAACTCTTTCTAAGTGTGTTAGGGTCAATCATTTCCATACTCAGGTTTTTAGGTTGGTCTTTTATTTGATCTAAGTTACCAAATTCACTTTTTCCATCTTTTCACAAATTTCACGGTTGCTCGGCATTGGTCCAGCGACCTTCATCGGTTTACTCATCTAAATGTCATCAATTCGATCGATGTTAGTTTCCTACTTGTTTTGGTAATTTTAACCAAAGTAGCACTCATCACATTTATGTTCTTTCTGGGGTTCCTTAGATACTTCACCATATCTTTGGGTCTTTGAAGTCATTGTCAAAATCTATATTTACTTCATTTTCATCATTTATTTCCACATTTACAAATATTTTAATTTTTATAAGAATCGTATCGAGTCCTCGACCATCATCGATTAACCTTTGACCATCATCGGTTAACCTCATGTCATTGGTTAACCTCGACCATCATCGTTACTGTGTTTTAATTTTTGAATTAAAACATCAACTAGATTTCACCTTCCGAACTATTTTCTCCATTCATTTTGTTCTTTTGTTTGATCTACAAAGATCGATTACCAAGTCTACTATAACTCGATGGTTTTACCTTGTATAAAATCCAACGCCCTTATATTTCACACTATCCTTCAGCCACTCCCACCTAGCCCATCACCGCCTTCCATCCTATCACCTATGGATCCTAGTCAACCTATTATCATCGTACCGGTGACGAGGAGTTCGTAAGACTCCTTGATCAAAACCCCGTTTCTCTACAATATTATTTAGCCCATTCATCCACTTGGGATTCATCAGGGTAGCTTGTATACGACATGCATATGTCTATTCCTCCTACCCTCACACCCACTTCTGCATCAGCTACTACTAGCTCAACATTACCCTCTTCCACCTTACCACTTGTGGTGTCCCAACTTGACCCTACATCATTGATATTTGTTGCACCTACGGCATCTATCATGCCTTTGACGTCAGTTTCTCCTATGGTATCAACCATTCCTTTATCAACCACCTTGAGTGTAGGTCTATCTGCACCTACCACCTCTCATATACCTATTGCATCTCAGCCACCCATGGTGTTGGTAGCCCATACTCCCTTCCAAAACATTGTCCTCTCCATCCCACGTCTCTTCCTCCAATTACTATGAGATTCATTACATCCACTCCACCTACCTACACTTATCACCAACAACCCCCTATCTCATCTATCACTTATTTAGGATACTTTCCACCTACATCTATTCCTCCCTCACAATTTTTGTACTTGACACCACCATATACTATGGGATGCCGCCCACGTCATACCTTCATCATCTACCCCCTTACACTACAAACAAACGGTGCCTAGTCATCACAACCTACTAATAACCTTATCAAAATGATGATGGACAAGATGAAGACATTGGAAGAGTCGGGCTCTCGCTCATGTAATTCTCGACATACAACGAGATTTACAATGATCCCATTCACCCATCCATTCCAATTCGTCCATACCCTATGTATTGGGAAATGCCTAAATTCAACCGATTCAACAACAAAGAGGACCCACAACAACACTTATGGTCTTTTAAACATGGGTGTTATTTGATCACTCATGATGATGCTTTTCTCTTACAAACATTCCCAATGTCCTTAAAAAACATACGTTGGATTGGTATAGTGGTATACCTAGCCATTCCATTTACTCATTCAACTAATTAGCTCAAGATTTCCTATACCAAATTTATATCAATATCATCAATAAGGTCACCATGACCGACTTGTAATTGACATGACAATATGAAGATAAATCTATCACATATTTCTTTGCTCGTTATCGAGCCTAATCAACTAGCTCACATTTCAACTGATTTAATAGAGTTGTTCACCAGGGCTTGTGTAAGGCACATATCACCAACTCTCTAAGTTTAAACCTTATGCACGTTTGACGAGGCATTCATCATGGGCCAAAAACTTGAAATTCATGTCATTGAAGAGAAGAAGATATAATTACGTAATAAGAATGCTACGTTTAAGTTAAAAAAACTCTTCTTCTTCCAAATCAGAAAATAAGTACTTCAAAGAAAAAGGATATGCCCATGCGGTAGCTTTGAAAGCTAACTCATCTCACCCATCCAACCAATCAAATCCTTCTTCCAATATTTCTCCCGTTTAGGTTTTTTAGTTCAAGCAGGAGCAATGAAAATACACTCCCTTTGGAGAACCCTATTCTTCGGTTTTAGAAAAACTTATAAAATCTAGAGCCATCACTCTTCCACCCATAAAACTAGATATTATTTTTGACCACTCTCATCATATTTCGTGTGGTATAAATAAAATGATTAATACAACTATCATGGCGTTAAAGGTCATAAGCGGTAGTAATTGTATAACTTTGAAAAACATCATCTAAGAAATGATAAATAAAGGAGATCTCATATTAGATAAATTTAACGCACCAACTTATCATAACCTTCACATATTCAAGAAACCATTCCCAAATCACACCCCATCATCTAACCAAACTAGTGAACCTTATACCAATGATAGTAACATTCGTGAGGTTCATTTTTTTTTCAAAATCATATCGGCTCTTCCTCAATTTCCTCCTACTCCATCTATCAATGAGATTCTTGCACAAGATCTTTCATCCATGGAGGAACATATTTCATCTACCCCTTCATCCATAGAGGAGTGTCCCTTATATCCCCATTCAACCATGGAGGATTCCACTATACCAGCCGATGAAGTTTCCCCTTGCACCCCTCAAACTGAAAAACAACCCGCAATATTAACTCTCCTACCCATGGGAGAGTCATGCTTACCTTCTTCTTCACCAAAATATGAACCTACCTCATCCTACTTTTCATCTCCCCTACCCATAGGGGATCAATTAGCATTTCCCTTTCTATTGGTGAAAATTCTCCATTTGCTTTCAAATACCCTATTGATTTTCTCTCAGATATTTTACCCACAGATTTTGAAGTCAACCATTTCCCTATCTCACATAAATTATTTACAGGGATTACTACTAAATCAATATCATTGATGGGTCATTATATTCTCCAATCATTTAACTAACATGATCTTCTATTAGTGTCATTATAAACCGGGGCTATGTCCTAGGTTGTATGCAATGGAGCTTTATGTAACCATTTTTCCTATTGGGTCTTCGGTTGGGGGTTGTGATATCTTTTAAGTTGGTTACTAATCTATGGAAACTCAATGTAAATCTACGGAATTAAGTTATTGTGATGAAATGAAGTCTAAAAGCTATACTTCTAATTTAAATGGAAATACACACACAATTTGAAAGAACAGAATTGAAATTGCACACTTGTAACTAAAACTTAGTAGAAGTAAAAGCACATACTAATTAGGATTTTCATGAAGGGAAACATGCATTCTAAATATAAATTTCAATAGGGAAAAAAAATACGTTCAAACAAAGATTTGCATAAAACATACTAAAATAGAGATTGCAGTAAAACTTATTAGAAAACCATATGCATATGTGAATGTAAACAACATCCTGTCTCCTTGGTTGAGTGGGCCCTTGCTCTCCCTTGGGATAGAGGAAATCTCAACAGCTCTAGATCCTCAAAATTATGCTCACTTATATTAATTCAAATAAGTTCCATGACATATCCAGTACGTGAAAAGAAGAGTGCTAAATACAACAGGCTATATATTGTAGATTATATCTCAAAATAACAGCTACTACAATGTTCTTAAGAAGGTGTCTTTATATAGACACAAGCGATCTTGATACGCCATAATAGCCGACACTAACATCTCCCACTAATCAACATTGATCAAGACTCATAAATTCCTATAGTATCTTTTAGAAAACAAGTCCCATACTTATAGATCGATAGGTTGAAAAAGAATTCCTCTTCCACATTCTAGCTCCAAACTTAGACTTCTTAATTACATTGAAATAAATGTTCATTATTTCCCACATATCACAACATTTCTCTCACGAAGGCGCTTAGTAGGAAGTTATACGATAATCAAGTTGCATGAGAAAAAGAAAGTAAAATGCATTAAGATCACTAAGATATAACTATATAAAGCATCCCCATGTATTATAAAATCATATCTAAATGACAATTTATTAATTATAGGAATGATATAAATAAGCCAAATAATGCACTCATCATTTACCCCATACTTTACCTATTTCATGTCCCGATGCAACTTATCTATGCCCTTCCCTGTGACCAAGCTGTTGGGCCATGTCATACTCTTCAAATTGGTCAAAATATTACTTCTTGGAACCTTTACATCCATGAGTATTGGAAGTTACTTCAACCCAAGCTGTAAAACTATCATTTGATTGTGCAAAATTATTTTTCTAGGTGGTAGTAGGACTTTAGAGGAGGGGTGGTCTCACCTGAATTCCTACCCATTCATCATCATACTGCTTGCTAGTTTTTTCTGACAACTACCTTATGATTGTGATGAGGGCATCACCTCATCGCATACTCCAACTCAAATTATGAGGTGAAATAACATCCCTTCACTTTAATTGCAAGCTCAAGGTGTCCCATCTCCTATCATAGGCCTACCTTGCTACCCCAAATTACTGCTAACTATAGGTTTCAAAGTCCTCCACACATTTTAGTAATATTGTTGATGTATTTTCTCCAATACCATCTAGTAAAGAGATCTGAAGTTTTTCTGCAAAGCCACATTAGTGTGATGTGTAGGCCAAATATAGAATCGATTATTTGAGCTGTGTGATTGAATATATCCATTTGTTCACCCCACATTAGTTTATTTCAAGTAAGGACTAAAATACATTTAATTGAAAATCCCCACGAACAAGTTAATGAAGAATTTAGGGACTTTGGTAACTATCATATTCGGAGGTAGAACTCAAAGAGCAGGTTTTGAATTTTAGGGGTATCAGATTTGTAAATGGATAAGAAAACATTACCATCGGGAGCTTTGTAAAGAACACGAAAACACAACTACAATAACTGTGAAGAGTAAAATTGATCCTAAACAAACATGCTATAAATAAAATATAGTTTCCTATAAGATAAGAGCTTAAGAGCTAGAGGATAGATAGAGTCCAAAAGAGATAGCAATTTTTGTTTTCCATCTTGTATGATTTCCATTTTCCCCTTTAATTTATGTTTTTCATTCTTTAATTTTTGATTCTCAGAGACAATTTGTGGACATCATTCAAAATTCTAAGACCTCTATCTCGCTATTTGCTTTAGGCTGCTAACTTCTATTTGTAAAGATGTGTTTTCTCTAACCTTTTATACTGTGTGTTGGTTAAATTTAGTTTGTAAAGGCATACTTGTTTCCTCCATACCTTTCAACTAGGTTATAAGGAGTGCAATCTCATCCAAATAACCATGATGATATGTAGCTTGACATAACCTACATCGACTAATCTCCATTGCTTGCAATTGATTTAGGAGTGGGATTCTACACTTTAGGTACCGAAGTAGTTTCCGTAGCTTGAGTTGAATTATGAAGATGTGGGAATAGCCAACCTCTATGGGGTAGGAATAGTTGTAGTGAATATACTGTTTGGTGATTTTTTAGTGGGGACATCCAGGTTTTCTACCTCATCCCTCACCTCCCACACAGAGGCGGGAGCATCACTAAAACCCTCCAACCGAGAACTTCTAAGTTTATGCAATGTACAGGACCTTCGTGAATGTAGGTAAATAGAAGAATATAGAGTCAAGGTATTCCTACCTTTATAACTAGAAGGTGTTGAAGATGGGCTCACTTGAGCACCGACTTGTCAAAGTTTATCTAAGTGCCAGGTTCTTACTTCTTTTTTTTGTGTAGGGTGAATGACTAATGCTATAATGGGTTGAGATCTGGAAGATGGCCCTAGTTTGAGCTTCTTTGGCTTGGAACCCTCCCCCACATTCATCCTTTCAAGCCTTCACTTTGGCTTAAAAAAACTTGATGTGAGCACAATAAGTGAATGAGCCTTGGGTGCTTTAGCACTACATTTCCTCCTCTAGTCTTGTATTTTTGGCCAAATTTGATAACTACATCTACCAAGTATTCAGGTAGATTAAATCCGAGTGCAAGGTTTATACATCCTTTCTTTAAATGAATGAGAATTTTGAGTGAATCACCACCTAGCACAAACTGTTGGACATCACATATAAAGTATTTGTCAACCCATTTGGACATTTCCTCCAAATGTTGGGCAAAGTTGTCCCTTTTAACTCCTTTTTGAATAACCTAGAAGGTAAGGATTACCTCAGGAAATTCCTCACCCTCCTCATGAAATACAGCAAGAAAGTCTTTGAGCGGAGAATTTTTCATGACTTTTAGACCAAAATATAGTAAAATGGATAGTTTAGAAACTACACGGCTAGTAATCTCCTCTTGCTTCCCTCTAACGTGTGAGCAAGTAGCTTAAAATTTTTCTAGGAATTAATACACTATTCCTTCATCAAAACCTTAAAATTTATGGATGAATTCAAGCCAATAAAAATCATAAAATACCTATGAAAGCGTAGTGTTCCTAAGTAATGGTTCAGGAGAATCAGGATCCGAATTTTTATTTTGTCCCATGATGAAGGTGAATGAATCCAGATAGTAAAGAAACAATAATAAGGGCATTCTTGAATTCATGGTGTGATGATAGGTAGAATGGTGCATTTAATATTAAAAAAGCAACGACAAGAAGTGGTTAGGAACTATCAATTTGAAATGCACCTAGATCCTTGAATCACATAAAATTAGAGAAAATTTAGTGGCGTAAAAGGTTGAAAAGAATAGGTATCCATGATTAATTCTGATATGTGAGATGGTGCACATCCCATCACTTGAAATGGAAATTCCACTTGTCCCTTTCATACAATGTGACACATGTGGTGTGTACAAAACTCATGACTCATTACATTTTCATGCCTTCATGTCGTAGTTTTGGATTTGTAAGGATATCCATAATAAATACATTGAAAATTATGTATGGATGTAATTATGTTAAGTTCATGCATGGGGAGTTTATTCATAAGGAAATATATGTAGTGAATTATAATTCACTTACCCATGTTAGTTGAGAGTCTGATATCCATAGATATCGACATCCTACAATCCGTGATAAAATGTGATTAGTGGCCTTTAAACAATAAATATTTCTGCATTTATTGAAAACAAAATAGCTAAGGGAAGAAGATACAGTCATGACCATCCTACTTTATTTAAATTGAAAGAAAACAATTACTCTAGGCTGGAGGGGTGAAGAGCCTCCTCAACATGCATTTCCTTATTTAGCATGATGTCACTGATGAAATTTCCCTTGTCAAGAGGTCGTTGATAAATCCCGAGCATGTGGCCATCTAAAACACAAGTCATTCTATCGCCATCAATTGGTACTAGTCACATAGAGTCGTTATCAAACACTTTTTTGATCTAATATGGGCCCAACTAGCATGTCCGTAACTTACCTTTAAACTGTTGATATTTGGAATCAAAGAGTAAGACCCATTATCCCTTGTGAAACATCTTTTATTTTATATGAACATCCTACCAACTCTTCCTCTGATGTTGGATAATTTCCACCAATTGTTGTGCTTCCATCCGCATTTCATCCAATTCGTTCAGCTATATCACCCATTCACATTGTGCTTCATCCAAATTGATGTCGACTTCTAGTGTTGTTCTCCAGGTATGTAACTCAAACTCTACAGGTAATAATGGCTTCTTCCCATATGCCAACTCATAGGGATAAAAACCAATAGTGGCCTTCCAGGTTATTGTGTTATAGGCCCAAATTACCTTGGAAAGTTTTGGTACCTAATTTTCCCTGTAAGAACTGACCACTTTAGTTAGAATGTTCTCAAGTTATCTATTGGTGAATTTTACCTACCCATTGGATTGGGGGTGATATAGTGGTGATTTTTGGTTCTTGATTATGTATATTTCTAGAAAAGATGCAATAATTTTAGACACAAATTGAGGACCTTGATCGAGATACAATGGCCATAGGGGCCCCAAATTCTAGCAATATTTGATTGTACAGAAATCAACAACATTATCCTCTTTGGCAAATTTCAATGCTTGAACTTTAACCCATTTCATGATGTAGTCTCAGCATACCAAGAGGTATTATTTCCAAAAAGATGGGGGATCAAAAGGTCCAATGAAATCAATTCCCCATTTCTCAAATGGTCTTAAGACCAGCTGAGGATTAAGAGGAATTTCCATGGATAGTGTAGGCTTCCCCATTCTTTGACATGCATCACACTCCCACACATAATTCTTGATAGTCTTGTGGAGGGAAGGCCAATAGTACCTAACTCCAAGGACTTTGTGAATTGTCCTCTTTACTGAGTAATTTCCTCCTCTTGACTCATCATGAAAAGCTCACAGTTTGTTGTATACTTCATATTCTCGAGATACACCTACTAAGAACCATATCAAGACATCATTTGAATTAAATTCCATTACACTATTTATATGTTTCACTATTTTTAACTAATATTTGTCTCTCTTTATGAGTAAAATAGGCAGGTAACTTCCCTATAGTTAAATAATTTGCAAGATCAGCAAACCACGAAGGTTGGATTGATATAGAAAAAATGTTCATCTGTAAATTGATCCTGGACCGCCTCATCACTACCTGAAACATTCAATCTTGAAAGAAAATCAGAAATAACATTATATTTCCTAGGCTTATCAATAATGGTCAGATTGTATTCCTATAAAAAGAGTAACCATCTAATAATCCGACCTCTAACTACTAGTTTATTCATCAAATATCGGATGGCAGAGTGGTCAGTATAAACAAAGATTTTATACCCAGTGATGTAATGTCAAAATTTATTCAAGGAATAAACAACATCTACAAAATCCTTTTCCATAGTGGTATAATTTCGTGCTGCAGGGAGTTAGATTCTTGTTGATAAAGTAAATGGCATACATGTGACCTCTTCATCTTTTTGCCCAAGAATAGATCCCATGGCTGTATTGGAGGCATCAATGTGGATATGGAAAGGTTGCCCCCAATCAGGGCCTCATAAGACTTGGGCTATGGTCAGCTTCTCCTTGATAATATTGAATGCCTTCTAACACTGAGGGGACCATTCAAAAACATAATGTCTTGTCAGTAATGAAAACATAGGTGTAACAATTTTACTAAATTCTTTGATGAATCGTCGATAATACCTTGACTATCCAAGGAAACTTTTGATGTTAGTCTGATTTGTTGGTGTAGGTAGCTGAGTGATGACTACGATATTTTTGGGGTCAACTTGTATACCTTTGGTAGAAACATGGTGACCTAAGACAATTCCCTGATCAACCATCATCAGAAATTTTTCATGACTCAGGGATAGTTGGTGCTACTCACATCTACTCAATACTTTTTCAAGGTTATTTAGAGATTCATCAAAAGTGGATCCATGGACAGTGAAATCATCCATGTAAACCTCAACACAGTCATTTGTAAGATCTACAAAAATGGCCAAGACTACTCTCTGAAACATAACAGGTGCATTACAAAGCCCAAAAGGTAAGACTCGATAAGAAAATGTACCCCAAGGGAAAGTAAAGGTGGTTTTATCCTAGTCAGCAGGTGCAATACTTATTTGGTTATACCCACTAAACCCATCCAAGAAAGAAACATATTTCTTATTGATGAGATTGCCCAAAACCTGGTCAATAAATGGTAGGGGAAAATAATATTTCTTCATGGCTTTATTAAGTTCCCTATAGTAAACACAGATTCTCCATTTACCATTTTTTTTGGGAACTATAACTAATGGTGAGACCCACTGACTATCAGATATAGGGTAGATGAATCCTACCTTTAGCAATTTTTCCATATCATTTTTTACTATGTCTCTGAGTGATGGGTTGATTCTACATTGTGGCTTCCTTATGGGTTTAAAATCCTAAGTGTAGATATGGTGAGTACAGATGTTAGGATGAATTCCCCTCATATCCATGTAATCCCAAGAAAAGCATGGGAATGTTTCTTCAAAATATTGAGAACCCTAGCCTCTTGGTTGGTGTCCAAATTATTACCAATGGTTAGTTCTTTCCCTATGTCGATTGGACACTTGTTTGGTATCATTCAAAATAGCGAGCTCTACATTGGTGATTAAAGAATTTAATGGTAAAACATGGGGCTGAAGCATGTGTAAAATGGGAACATTTTCAAGAGATAAAATCTTGGTTAAGGGACAATAGAAATCAAAGACTGTGTATTTCGCATTATAATCATAGATTTCTTTACAAGTTTCATTAGAAGTGTCACTTACCAAGGCAACTATATCAGACTTATCTAGAACAAATGGGTATATAGTTAGAGTTCCAATTTCCATAGACATAGTGCTGATTTCCATAGTCACAGAGGCTTTTGCACGGTCAATGTGTATGAATCAAAACTTCTGTCATATGGTTTTTCACTGCAATGGTGGCCAAATAAGAAGAACTTAGAGATTTAGTATCCAAAGAATGTACCCATACATGTTCAGAAGCATGCGCATAAGGGTGGGTAGGGGGATATAATGAAATATGGTTGGATTTCTACCCATTTAGGATGGTCATTTTCCCCAACCTACAGTCAATATATGTAGCAAAAGTAGCCAACTAGAGTCTTCCCGAGATGAATGGATATCCCAATTTCTGATCTTTAGACTGTAAGATCATAAAATCGATAGGATACTCCTAAGATTCAATGGTGACCATTATATCCTCAATCACACCATCTGGTACAACAGTGGATTGATCTGCTAATTGAAGAACATTATTAGTGGGTTATAGTCCTTAAGGACAATATATTGAACATATTAGTTGTTATAACATCTATAGTAGCACCAAGATCCCCAAAATGTTAGATATTGAATTATTTTTTATACAAATAGTAATGACTGGACTCCTAAGATCCCCGTATTTTGGTGAAATATGTGTGCCAGAAATAGATCAGCCAAATTTCCTTCCACCCTGATGGTATTTAGGTATTTTTTCTTTCTTCCCGGTGTCTTTATACACTCATTTATAATGATTTGGTTTAATTCTATAATTACCCTTATTGCTTGCGAAGTGGGACCTCAATATGCACCTTTTTCAACTCTTTATCTAGCGTTGTTTCATTTATAGTTTGAGTGTCTTGTAACCACTCAGGAAAAGGAGATTTATGGGCATTTTGATTAGTTTCTTGACCGTTCTGAGTGTTTTGTGTTTGTGGAGAAGGTGTAGTTCCTTCATTTTTCTAGAGTGTCTCTTCTTTATCAGTGTCTACAGGAATTTCTGTGATAACAATAGGAGGATTAAATTTTTCCCAGACCTTAGTCGCCGATTACCAATAGAATTAACCTACATTGTATTACTCGGTCCTGCTTCATCAATTAAAGTTGTTTATAGATTTTTAGGGTTCGCTACAGGCTAGGATGGAAGTTGTGTTTTTGTTTCCTATCCATGTTGTTGATATGTTTGTGGTGGGGCCATTAAATCTTGTTGTGGTTGTTGGAACCTCTGTTGTTGATTAATGTTTTTTTGTGGTGTCCACTTCTAGTTTTGGTTAGGATTTTGTTGAGGTACCCATTGTTGGTTGTGTCATGGACTTTTTGGGGTTGGTGGTGTCCAACTTGGCTAAGTGTAGGGATTCATCCAGGGTGGTGGATGTGGGTAAGTCATCCAATTTGATGTTGTCCACTCAGGTTGTCCCCAAGTAGGCTGAGGAGCCCTGATTGGGCCATGATATCCTCTAGGGGTTCCGAGCGAGTTTAAGGGGAATAGACAACCTGATCATTTGGCCTTTGAAAATTTTTTACCGTGGCATCATCTTGAGAGACGAAATTCAAGCCTCCTTTAAAATGTGATAAGAAGGTGCAATTCTTAGTTTCATGGTCAGAAACTTCACAGATCAAACACATTTCGTGACATCCAAAGGAAATTCTCTCAGGGGATGTCTCTTCATACACTTAGGGAAATATATGTCCAGAGGTTATTTGGAAACATTGGTCTTGGCCTTAAGCCCATCTATGATTGATGTTAATTGTAACAAAATGTTTATTTTCATGTTATCCATTTCCTCTAGAAGTTCAGAGGTACCTAGGGTAAGTTTGGATGTTTTTCTCTTCCTTATACCCCCTCATGTTCTGGAGTAACTTCTACATAGCTTAGTGATTTTTTCCATAGTAAGTTTATGCACATCTCCTCCTCCCATAAGATGGAGGGAATCCTTAGTTTCCTCATCAAGTCCTTTAAGAAAAATTGTTTTAGTAATGTCTACATGTAACTCATAACCACTTCGTCGATGGAGAAAGAGAAATCTATCTAGATAATCCTCTATATTTTCATCTTCTTTTTGCCATATCTAGAAGAACTCTTCTTTCCTATCCCTTCCCCTATAGTAGTCTTGGTATTTATCCAAAAAGGCTGTCTCCATGGCTTCCCAAGAATTAATGGAGTTAGAGGACAACCCCATGAACCATCTCATAATAGAGTCTTTGAGAGTGGAAGGAAAGAGTTTGAGTTTTTAATTGTTGGTTCTGTAGTCATATGGCTGGTAAATAATTTTAAACTCAACCAAGAACTGATCGGGGTCTTCTGTAGACATGCCTCAAAAGATAGGGAGGATGGATGGTGAGATATTTTTCATGGGTGCATCCTCATCCTCATCCAAGATAATGGGATAAGTAAAGGTTTGACCCAAGGGTCAGTCTCCATTATTCCCATGGTCCCCCATTTTTGAGTGTTGTTCAAAGGATGTAGAATGTCCAAAAAGGCTTCTAGGCATTGTATTGGATTCAGTGTCACTCTCAGTGTTCCCTACATGTAATTTGTTTGGAGATATTTGTTGGATGTTGTGTGGTATAAATCTCCCTTGATCTTCCTGTCCTATGCATCAAGGTTGGTTATTGAAACAAGGCCCAAGACTTCTACTGGTTGCATATGTGAACTCCATTAACACCCATAGCATGTAAAGTGAGAAAAAATGTGTAGTGTGCTTATGGTGTCCCCGAAAACGGTGCCAAAAATTATGGGTCATTGTATTCTCCAATCATTTAAATAACAGGATCTTTTTTTAGTGTCATTATAAACTAGGGTTGTGTCCTAGGTTATATGCAATGGAGCTTTATGTAACTAGTTTTCCTATTGGGTCTTCTGTTGGGGGTTGTTGTGAGATCTTTCTAAGTTGGTTACTAATCTATGGAAACTCAATGTAAATATACGAGAATTAAGTTATTGTGATGAAATGAAGTTTAAAATCTATACTTATAATTTAAATGGAAATGTGCACACAAAATTTGAAAGAATAGAATTGAAATTGCACACTTGTAACTAAAACTTAGTAGAAGTAAAAACACATGCTAACTAGACTTTTCATAAAGGGAAACACACATTCTAAATAGAAATTTCAATAGGGAAAACAAATACGTTCAAACAAAGATTGCATGAAACATACTAAAATAGAGATTGCAGTAAAACTTATCAGAAAACCATATGCATATGTGAATGTAAACAACCTCCTATCTCCTTGGTTGAGTGGGCCCTTGCTCTCCCTTAGGACAGAGGAAATCTCAACACTCTAGATCCTCAAAATGATGCTCACTTATATTAATTAAAATAAGTTCCATGACATATCCAGTATGTGAAAAGAAGAGTGCTAAATACAACAGGATATATATTGTAGATTATATCTCAAAATAATAGCTACTACAATGTTCTTAAGAAGGTGTCTTTATATAGACACAAGCAGTTACAGAATATGCCATAATAGCCAGCACTAATGTCTCCCACTAATGAACATTGATCAAGACTCATAAATTCCTATAAGAATGTTAGAAATAAGTTCCATACTTATAGGTCAATAGGTGGAAAAATTCTTCCGCTTCCGCATTCTAGCTCTAAACTCGGACTTATTAATTACACTTTGCAATAAATGTTCATTATTTCCCGCACACATCATCACTCTCTCATGAAGGAAGTTAGTAGGAATTTATATGGTAATCAAGGTGCATGAGCAAAAGCAAGGAAAATGCATTAAAATCACTAAGATATAACTATACAAAGCATCCTCATGCATTATAAAATCATATCTAAATGACAATTTATTAATCATAGGAATGGTATAAATGAGCCAAATAATGCACTCAACAATAATCCCTTTACAACGGTGTCATTTTAACCTTTGATGAATGCTTAGATTATATTGACAATTCCATGCTTTGGGATCCCTTCGGTTACCTTTTTCAACTCAGATGCAAATGTTGTCTGCTGATACTTCAACAATATATCCAAAGATTTTTCAGAAAACCAAACCAACTATGCCCATGCAAGGTGTAGTGACCTCATCTTCATCACCCTCACTCACACTTAAACCTTTACCCTCGACTAAACTTTATTCAATGCCTACAAAATTACCTACATCCATATATTCCTTCGTGTCCAAACCCATTTCCACATTGGGAGTCATGCCGACATCAATCCTAGTTCATCCTCATGTCAAACTTAATTTAGCTACATCCTCACAAGCCGGCGAAAAAAAATTAGTCCCCCACCTAAGAGGAAAATCCAACCTCTTAGACCGCATACACTAGTTTCACCTACTACCCCTTTGTATCCTTCACCCCTTCCATCTATCCTAGGACCTCACCCATCAACCTTGGCTAAGCAGCCTCCTACCTAAGGTAAACCAAAAGAATAACAACCCACCTCCTCATCACAATCATCTATTACACCCAAATTACCTACATGGCTTATGCCTTCGCCATCACTTACATCCTTTCTACTTCCTATACCTACACCATTTCTAGTATCCTCATCATTACCTATGATATTCCCTTCTCTTCAACCGGTACCTTCAACCTTACCTCTTCCCACAACCTTCATTGTGCAGGCCTTCATTATTGCCTTGGCTAAACCATCCCTTTCCACCATCTACCTTCCCTTCTACATCATGAAATTCTACTTCAACTTTACCCAAGAAGGTGAAACCAAAGTCCAAAAATCTACTTCCCTCCGAAGAGGTAGTTAAATCTATAACACCTTCAATCACAATTTCATCTCCACATCTTTACGCAAGAAGGTGTAATCCAAACCTAAAACCATACTACCTACTAAACAGGTGGAAATACTGACTCAACATCTAATTCCACCTCCCATGGTGTCTTTCCCACAAAAATCACCCACATTTCCATCTAGACCCACACTTACTTTGCATTGTGATCCATTGGAAGGGTCTTACACCAACATCTTAGCTAATATTTTGGAAACCTCTATCATCACATTGCCACAACTTAGACCTTACGACCCACTAAAACCTAAACTAGAAGGGTTTGATGAAAAAAAAAATTGCACTTACCATTGTGTGCTAGGGCACGATGTGGAAAACTATAAGGCTATTAAGAATGTTCTCCTCCAACTATGTCCTCCTGAATAAAATTTTGACAATGATGATATTTTAGATGAGGACCCTATTTCACCTTCACCTGTCACCACACACCCTCTTCCCTTACCTCTTCAGTGACCTTCATCTCCCCCTCTACAAATTTTCTATCATCATCCAACATTTGAGATCAAAATGGTTTACATAAGAGAGTTAGCCAAAACTCTACCAAAATTCCAATACAGTCCATTCTTCTCACAAAACTAGTATATGCCCTCATCATATTTTTTCCCATCCTGTCACTACACCTATCATGAATCACTTATTCATTTACCACATATTAACATGGGTAAAATTTCCACTCACATCCAAAAATACAAAGGAAAGGATAAAACAAAAATCCCATTTTCCACTCTTTTACCCAATATCCCATCTACACTGCACCAAAAATCACCCTCCATAGACCCACATACCCTATTTCTAACAAGGTTTCCCATTGAACAATGATTAAAAAATTACACTAGTATCCTCTCAAAATGTCTTTGTAAAACTTGGTCCAAACCTTTAAGTCTCATCGAAAGGCCCTCATTGAGGTTCTCAGTAATCTATTAAGGTTTTCCTAATGACCCTACTCCTATGGCATCCATTATCAATACTCACCATGTGACCTCTCTTACCACTTCATCCCCTTCTTATGAACCTCGCTACCACTCATCAAGTAGTCACTCTCGGTTTCTCGATGATGAGATTTTACCTCTCCAATTATATGATCTTGATCCCACCCTATTCATTTCGTCTCTACATTTATAATATACATGTTCGATGCATTATGATCGATGACAAGCTAGTATTAACATCATTTCCTCCCACGCGTATAATTAAATGTGCATTCCTACATATTACATGCATAATAATCTAGTTATGATGTATTCATTCAATGATGCCATGAATTCCACCATTAGGACCATCATTATCCACATTTGTGTGGGCCCCCATACTATTCTAGAATTATTCTATGTCTTAGAGGGGTAATTATAGTATAAAATTATATTTGGCCGACCTTAGATCCATGCCATGGGTTTTGTTCCTTCAATCTTACATCATTGTTTAAAATTTGAACATGAAGGACATAGCTATACCATTCCAGTTGACCCTTCACCTTTTAAGACCTGTAACATGTTGTATCAACCCAATGATGTCCTTATACCAGTTAAGGCATCTACCGTCATTGTCACTTCCCCTTTACCCATGACCCCATCTACCAATATTGGAGCTACCTCTTCCACAACTAACTCCTCTATTCCCACCGATGCCACAACTTTTGCAGCTGACCCATCATCTAGCCCATCTACTTCTCAACCAATTAATGCATCCATTCTCATTACCCACATATCAACTATTGATCCCTTAGAAGGTGTTTTTCAATGCCTCACTTTAGAGGAGTGCCTCCTTTCTAATATTGACACATTCCTAACTCCTCAGGAGTATGGTAAACTTCACCAACATCCCTGTTATGATCACTGCATAGGCAAGGTTTTCCCTTACGGTCCTCCCCACCTTTGCACTAACTTAATGTATGGGGGACCCGAGGCTTCTACCTACTTGCTCAAGCGACCTTCCCAAACTCATCCATTTAGCAGCTTTGAATTTGGTTTCTATAAACAAGGTCATCATACTATCATCCCATGCACCACACGTAAGCATAAAGACTGGGCTTTGTGGTATTGGTTTTTCTCGAATCATCACGTAAGAAGGCCGAGTTGAACTCATTGAGGACAATTAACATTCCCACCCCATTCAAAAACTTCACCACCTTCACCTATATATTTTATGGATCCAGAATACATTCCTCCTAGCTTTTGTTTTGTGAACACCATTTCCTGGAACCTCTAACTTACCAATGAGATGGCGAGGCTCCCTCTTCTCTTCCTTTCATGTATCCCGATGTGATCGATGACAATACCCCTTCTATTAACGTCATTCAATGTAAGGAAGATGAGTATATTCTCACCTTCCTTAGTGTAGAAGATTAGTATATTCACCATTCATTACCTTTTGAGATACAAACCATGTTGAATGAATCGACCATGAAAATCAATATTCACACTCGTGATGACACACACATTTTAAAAATAGGCCATTATTTAGATGTTGTTGAATAGGAATATTTTAATTCTTTCCTCTCGTGATTATAAAAATGCTTTTGTTTGGTCCTATGCTTTGATAGGCCTGGTATTGACCCAAACATTATGGTCCACAATATCGTAACTATTCCCAAAGCCAAACCCATGAAGCGAAGAGCTGCGAAAAATGCATCCTCACATTTCCCTTCTTGTCAAAGAATAACTCCAATGCCTCCTTTCGATTTCCTTCATTCTACCCATTAATTATCCCTAATGGATCTCTAACATTGTTCTTGTCACCAAAGTGACAGGGGGACTCCACATTTACATGAATTTTCATGAACTTAACTTAGCTTGCCCCAAAGATGACTTTCCTTTACCTAGTATTGACCAACTAGTTGATCTCACCACCGACCATGAGATGATATCACTCATGGACAATTTCTCAGGTTATAACCAAATATTACTCTCCCCAAAAGATTAACAAAAATACACCTTCATCACTCCTTGGGGGACCTTGTACTATCGTTTCATGCCCTATGGCCTTAAAAATGTTGGTGTTACATATCAGCGGGCCATGACTTATATATTTCATGACATTATACATCACATATTGGAAGATTACGTTGATGATCTTATTTCCAAATCCAAACATCGATCCAAACACCTTACAGTCCTTAAGTTCATCTTTGACCGTCTCATTAAGTCTTGTGTTATCCTTCACACTAATAAGTGTGTCTTTTTGTCCTCTCCGGTAAGCTCTTGGGTCTTATTGTCTCTTTTTGTGGCATTGAATTTTATCCGACTAAAATCAAGGCTATTCTCAAAATGCCTCCACCTAATAACCTTCTTCAAATTCATAGTTTTCAAGTAAATTTATAATTTGTTCATCACTTTATTTCATGTCTTTATAACCATTGACATCCATTTAATCATTTCCTCAAAAATGATTTCTCCTTTAAATGGGATGACGAAATCAACAAATCCTTTAACACTTTAAAATAATACCTCCTCCAACCACATGTGCTCATTCCCCTAGGGATGACCAACCATGTTACCTTTACATTTTTTCTACTGATAATTCCACGGGGTCATGCTCACTCATCATGAAAAGAAACACAGGGAACAAGAAGTTTATTATATAAGTTGTATAATTCTAGACTAGGAAACTAGATATACTCACGCCGAAAAAAATCTACTTAGCCTTATTTTTTTGTCACCACTAAACCTTGACATTACCTACTCAACCAAAAACCTTCGTTGTCACCAATACTAAACCCTTATATTACATGTATGCTAATCCCTACCAACATTAACTTATTGCACATTGGCTAATGCTTCTTCTAGACCTAGATCTCAAATTCATCCATCAAAGGACAAAGAATTGTTGACCAACTTGGAGATGCACCTATCTTGAGAAATAAATCTTATAACTTGGATTTCCCGATGAATCCATTGATACCCTCTCCTAGATGATACCATTTACCAAATGACCATATTATTTCATGGTTCCAAATGTCATTATGGGGGTGGTGCAAGATTTATCCTCATTCCTCTTGATGGTGAACCTATGCCATTATTTTTCAAAATATATTTTGATTGTACTAACAATATCACCAAATATGAAGCACTCATTTTAAGCCTTAAAGCTGCCATAGCCTTAGATGTTAAATCAATTAATATCTTTTGCAAATCTCACTTGGTTGTGAACCAAGTTAATGGTACATACCAGTGTTGTAACGAGATAATTCAAAAGTATAAGTATTATGTTGACATAATTTTGACTACCTTTGATTGTTATGAGCTTCAAACCACCCCGCATTCCACTAATAAATTTACAGATACCACGACTTGTCTGGATTCTCAAATCCCCACTTCACCCTCTAACTCAAAAATCTTTGTCACAAAGTGAAAAGGTTGCAATCACCCTCTTATATATTTTGAGACATCAACCTTGTAGAAAATAGTGAAACTAACCCACGTGACCTTTGGTATAAGCGGTTTCAATACCTTTCCCTTTCAATTCTACCTCCGGATATTACTCACAATGGACATCGAGCCTTTCTAAAAAGTGTATCTCACTATTTCCTCATTGGTGATCTTATTTACAAACGTGGTTTTGATGCTATCCTCTTACAATGTCTTACAATTTCAAAATTCCCTACACTATCAAAGAAGTTCACGATGACATTTTTGGGGGTCACTTCAGTTGTTTAGCTATCGCTAAATACGTTCTTTACTTGTGTTATTATTGGCCAACCTTAAACCGTGATTTTTATAACTATGTCAAGTTTTGTGTGAAGTGTCGACAACATGCTCATCTTCATCACACCCATAGTTAGGCCTTATAAGTTACACAAGACCTTTGGCCTTTCTCTTAATGGGGTTTGGATCTTGTCGGAGAGATCAATCCTCATTCTTCCCAACATCATCAATGGATTATTATTGCTACCAAATATTACACTAAATGGGTGGAAGCCATACCTCTCATTTCTAAAAAAGCTGAGAAAATATGTGAATTCATCAATAATCACATCATTTATCACTTTATCGTTCCTCACCGCCTCATCAATGATAATGGAGAAAAATTTAAAAACAAAACCCTACAAAACTATGTGATGCCTTTGGCATTCAACTCATTTTTTCTTCACCTCATTATCCTCAAATAAATAGCTGAGATGAATCAACCAACAAAACCTGTAAAAAATTCTTATGAAAGTGGTTGATGATATTGGAGAGGATTGGCACATGAACATTCCTTTTGCCTTATTAGCTTATCGTACTAGTATTCATACCTCAATTTTTTCCACACCTTTCTCTTTAGTATATGGTACAGAGGTTTTCCTACCTCTCAAAGTTCAAATTCCATCTCTTCGTATCTCACTCAAATATATTCTCAATGATGATGATTTTTTCCAGGACCCTTTGGCACAACTTAAGTTATTATACGAATGTCATCTCAATGCTATCAATCATCTCCAAATCTACCAAAAATGTATTAAATGTTCCTACGATAAAATTTTCCAAGAGTGAACCTTCTAAGCTAGTGACCTCATCCTGAAGGAAAATCAACATGTAATAAAAGTGAAAAAAAGTAAACGGGGAAAATTTTCTCCTAATAGGTTTGGACCCAATATCGTTACTCATACCTATAGATCAAGTGTTTATCATTTATCTTCACTTGAAGGTAAACATAAACCTAAGACCCTTAATGCCTTACATATTTGACCATTATATTATTGAATCAAGTCCTAGATCACCTTATGTCTATTAAAAACTTGTCCCTTGAGCACCATTCACCTTTAACTTATCTCTTTTAAGGATCAATGACTAAACAAGACTCATGTGATTACTCATCACTTTTTCAGCCTTATCTTCAATATGAGCACCACGGATCTACTCATGGCATGATTCTCATGGATAATTTTCATCCTTTTCGGATGGAATCCCATGGATATTCATTACTTAAAATCTCTCTTTCATAGCTAACCCATGTGTGATATTTTTTGTCTTCATAAAAGACACCTATACGTCTTTATAGTCTTTTCCATGACCTAAAAGTCCAAAAACAATTCTAAAGTAATATACGGGATTTTCAAATTCAAAACTCCTTGAGTCAAAATTTTCGAAAAGATGACTCCCTTAAAAAGGGCATCTAATATTTCTATCTTGTTGTTATAAATAGATTTATCCCTCAAAGGACCTCTATACAAAGCTATGCATATTGTTCATAGTCTATCACCAAAATAAGACTATTCTTAAAAATAAAATAAAAATATTCTCAAGCTTCTTGCATTGATCATTTTCACAAATATCTTAAGGAGACTCTACTCATCCCATATAGACTTCCCGCATCGATCAGTCTATATAAACCAAAGCAAAATTAAAAAGATAATGTTTTCATCATGGAATTTCCTATTTTGATCTTGGGTCTCTTTCTAAAGAGGCATGTTTTCTCACACCAGGTTATGTTGAACCAACTTCTTTCACCTCACCACTTTGCCTTTAAAACCTTCCACTACTAGAGGGACGTGTCACAAATGCACATTTCATTGTCATGTGACCTTATCCATCCTTAAAATAGTCAATCATGTAATGCATTTAGGGTTTTATGTTCATACGCCATATTTGGTATGATAGACTTGTAATGGTTCTTATCAATTAGGTGGATTTTTGTCTCCTCTTACCATTCACCTCTTTTCTTAATTATTGATTCTCCTACATAGGACCAGACCATCGAAACCAACATTTAATAATTCCTCTTTCACCAAAATCACCCATCCCTATTCAACTTAAAATCATCTTCTCCTGGAATGCCCCTTTTCCCATCTTATGATTTCTTCTATTCTGGGTTGTTTCTCAGTCTTCTGGGTTATTCCTAAGGAGATCAAGGATGCTTGGATTCAATGGAGCTGCCCTTTCTTCTCATCGAGGACTTAAAAATCTCTGGGTTATGAGTTTGGGTCACCTATGGTGGGAATTGTGGAAAGAAATAAATAGAAGGATTTTCAAGAACAAGAAACTTCCTATTAGGGTGACTATTAACAAACTCCTACAGGATGTTAGAAACAACTTCTCTATACTGAGGAAAATGAAATGGAAATCCTTGACAATGAACTTCCTTTCTTTAAGAATTGGAACCTTACAGGTGACCCTAAATCCAAAAGAAGTAATCCTCATTCAGGGATTAAATGGAATCCTCCTAAGGATGGCTTCTTTAAACTCAATTTTGATGGTGCTACGAAAGGTAATCCTAGGAAAGCTAGGGGTGGAGGTGTTTTTGGGACTCCCAAGGTAGATTTATTCTTGCGTACTTCTTTGATCTTGGCCTCCAATCCAACAATGTTGTTGAGGCTACTTGCAATGTTCTGGGGGTGAAGTTAGCCAAGGAGAAAGGCTTAACACATCTTGAAGTGGAAGGGGACTCTCTTTATATCATTTCTTGTTTGAAAGGAAATTCTCAACCCTCTATATCTATTGAGGACTTCATAAATAAAACTAAACTTCTTGCATCCACTTTTGAGTCCATTTCCTTTAATCATGTGTACCGTGAAGGAAATTCTCTCGTGGATTACATGGCCAATTTGGGGGTGAATACTAGGGGTCTAAAGGTGGTAGAGGATCCCATCATGATGCATGCCAAATTTTTTGAAATAATGAAAAGGGAAGGTTTAACTTTTAACACTTCCACAAATGAGGAGGAAAAATTTATTCAGACTCGTGACAATCTTCCATGATTACTACACTCATGCCAAATTTCTTTTCTTCTCCTCGAAGGGGTAGGCTGGACATCTTTGTTTTCTGGAAGTGTGAAGATAGGACTCAAGAAGTTAACATTTTACAAAACAGAAGGAAGAACAGAGCCAGTAGCATGGGGGGAGACTTAGTTCACACTGAACCCTACAAGAGGCAGGAGATGTCTGTCGAGGTGGAAACTATACTTAAAAAGGCGGGCATGCTGCCCTTTTTCAATATTTTTAATGGCCACGATGAGAAGATTAGTGAGGTAGTGGTGAAAATGTGGAAGGAGGGCCATGTCTGGTCAGAAATTTCTCCTTTACCATTTCTCCTAAGCTTATTTCCAAGGTCTCGGGTTTATCTCTGGAAGGAAGATGCATCTACAAGCCAAATTCAGATTACAGTATGGAGATTGAATGTTTCATGCAAGGTAAGGGTACACCTATCTCTCTTCATAATGGGTATGCTTAGGAAATCTTCCCCACCCTTATGATGAAATTTCTCAACTGTTTATGTCATACATCACCTTAGAAGGTAGGTATAAAGTGATTTATGGTTACCATTTTCCCATGTTGAACCATGTGCGTAATGCTAAGGCCTACAATTTCCCTTTCTTTCTGTACACCTCCTTGGAGAAATCTATTGGTATGGTGGAGAAAGGGACTTTCTCCCTTCCTCTACATCAAGGCCTCATTAAAGCCTTGCTTAGGATGGGTACTCCCCTTTTGGGGAAAAATGAAAAATTGGGGCCTCCGCCGCTGAAGGATCGGTGCCCAAGGAGGACAGTCTTAGTGAAGACCCACTTGGAAAACCTGTGGCTAAGCATACTAGATCCAATCTGAGTCATGGTGTTGTCAAAAATGTAGCAGGGTTGAGGAGGATCCTAAATAGGTGGAGGAAGTGGAGATTTTAGATTCGGGAAAACAATGATGGGAATCCGGACTTGTCGGGTTCCAGTTTGGACAAGGCCACTGTAGATGGGGATAATAGTGATGAGGGGGAGAGTGAGAAAGCTCCAGATTTTTATGATGATAAATGCTCCAAGAATTCGGAGGATGCCATTGAGAGCTTACATGCTCTGAAAAATGCCCAATCTAAACTATTCACTACTCAAGACTCAGCTGTCAAGACTCACTCTTTCATGTGGGATTTTGAGCATTGTAGGCTTGATACCGACATTAATAGACATAGGATTAGTATGGTCTCCATGGATTTTAAATATTTAACTGATAAAGTGGAAAATCTTTCCTCGTTGGTCCTTAGTGAATAGCTCAAGAACACCAACAAGAGAAGCCTAGAAATGGCCAAGGACATGCTAAAGATGAAAGAAGTTGTGTTCTAGATTCATGACGTCCATCTCCTCAACGTTAAGAGTACCATCCACCATCTCAAGCTTTTAGCTGAGATGATCCACTCCATGGATCTTGCTAAGGAAAGGGAAAAAGAGGGTAAAGGCCCCAAAGTGGAGGTCCCTGAGCCAAACTACAAGGTTTGGAAAGCTACCATTGAATCCCTCATCAAAGAATGGAATGGATGCATGAATTCAGTGGGGGACCTAATAAAAGAGTGACTGCTTATATGGGATATTGTCTGGTTGTTGTTAGTTCTAAGTTGTTTTGTTGTTAGTCTCTTGGTTATGCTATTGTTAGATAGTTTATTTGTTGTTTGGTTTCTTCCTTTTATGTTTGTATTTCCTTGTTGCTGGTCTTGTGCTATTTTGGTTTTGTGGTAGGGATTCAATGGTTTATCCCTTGGCATTTTGTAAGGAACTGGTAACATTATGTATGGGGTAGGGTCCCCTCAACCCTTTTTTTACCTCTAATAAAAAAATCCACTCGTGCTTATTCAACTTAAACTCACCCATGCCTATTTGACCTAAATTCAACCATGCCTAAGTGACCTAGACTCAACCATACCTATTAAACATATACTCACCCATGCCTAAATGACCTAGACTAACCCATGCATAAATGACCTAGACTCAATAATGTCTAAAACACACCAACCCATTCCTCTACCTCATCATATTATTCCCTAACTTATGGGAGAACTACATTAGCCTGAGCCCCCTTTTACCGGGGCTATGTAGGAAGCACTTCGAGGTCATGGGGACCTTGGAGGTTAGCTTAGAAACTCTTCCCCCTAACCAATTTTCCCCCTTTTATATTCACATTTTACCCTAGTTAGTTTCCATTTTACACAAAAACTAGGAAATTAAATAAACATAAAAATATACATACCTACCATTTTATAAAATCACCATATCATACATCAATCATTTCACATTTCCATGATATCAAATATTTGGAAATTCACACCCCCAACATGCATACATGTCAACGTTTATTTTCCATACTACCAATACCTTGGAAATTAAATCAAACACAAAAAATTTGACCTCAACTTCCTATACTTGACTCCATCATGCCTAGATGACCTCAAATTCCTAAATCACTATTATCAAGTGGATCAAAACACCCTATGGTTTGCACAAGTGTGTGTGTGCTTGGGATCATAATAAGATTGGATAACATGGGTACTATTCCCAAGTTATGGGACTTGCTACTTGAGATAGACCTCCAGAGAAATTTGGTTCTTATTCTTAAACTACCCTTACAGTCTACTCTAATGTAGGAAAAACTATCTTATCCTAATCTAACTTTCCAAGGGACTAGGGAGAGAGAGTGCATGAAAAAAATCCTACACTAAAGCAGTGATACACCAGAAAAGGAGGGTGTGAGAATAGTATCCAATGTGTGAAAAAAGAAGCAAAGTGCATACTAGAAGGGGTGATAATAGTTCTCCACAATCTAGCAACTACATTCACAACAATATTTCATGCACACACAATGATAATGAATCCCTATAACAGCATAAGATAGACACAATATATATGCAATGATATTGAAGGGGCAAGAGGAATGCAAACAAACACAACAGGGGAAGAGAAATCCACAAACTTGTATCTATTGCTTCATTGATATGCACAGTTCAATCTATTACAAAACAAGGGCCTAGATCACCATGCAAGGAGTCTAATACAAGGGATTGCAGCACATTGGATTCATAGAAAAAAATTTACATGGTTTTTCTACTCAAAACTATCCCCCTTTACAATGATCCCAACACTCCAATTTATAGATTTTTGAGAAGAGAGAGAGAGGGAAAAATGGAAATCCTGAAATCTGTTCTCCCACCACTTGTAAGATGTCATAAATGGATTGAAATTATGGTACATTACATGAAAAATTACCCCCATACAATCCCATAATTTTCAGCAGTGAAATATGTCAGCCCATGCTTCATTGAATGCGTCCCAATTACCAAATAAAATCATAGTTATGAACCTGGGAACGTTTTCTACAAAATCACCATTGTTCCTTCATCAATTTCTAGATTTCTAAAAAAATTCATTGGGATTAAAACCAAAATTCCAATGGTACTAATTTTGTGTATTTTCATTGAGAAACACAAAATTTATGGCCTTTTGAGTGCGGGTATCTATTTTGGGTCTCCCAGGCATTTATGTCATTTAATAGGAATGAACATCTGATTAATTGAGGATGAAGATGTTTCCTTTATTTTCATAAATCTACCCTCATCAAAATTAAAAAATTTATTTTCTATGGTGTATATGACATTGTTCTCATTCCAGAAAGTCAACTTTCAAGAAAATTGGAGCTCGGGGTCAAAAGTTATGGCCGTATGAAGTTCGGGAGGGTCAGGCATTGAGTTTTCCTTTGTATGTGGCTATTTTGGTGAAATCAGGTCTTGGTGTCCCAGATTTCCCTTTTTATGACTTGGGATGAAAACCTCCACTTCATTTACACCACTCTCGACCCACCTTGTGTAAATTTTTCACAAAATTAGTATTTTGGGGAACCCATGTCCCACTTGTCCCGACGTTGACCAGGATGTGAGGGCCGTTGACCTCCACTTCCTCCGCTTGTCCCTTCCCTTTGAAAATAAGAAATTTTTGCTATGCTAGTCCCATGTGTGGCCAGGACATTTGACCCAACTTAACTGGTTTTGGCCATTTTAGGAAAATTACGTTTTCGCTCCCGATTGAACTTGTGCAACCTGGGACAAAAATATTTGATTTTTCCACATTTCACTATCACCTTAGCTTTTTAGGCCCAAATTTAGCATTATAAACCCTTGTATGATCCACCTTGGTTCCATCCACATCTCTTATACCTGATTTGCATTAATATAGGCCTGTGACCTCGTTTTTTAAGATTTTTGCAATTTTTACTAACTCCTTAGATTTTTATTAGATAGGGAGTTAGAGAAAAGAGTATTGGTACCACTGAAAATCCATTTTTTTCCTCGAACCATTTCAACCTGCTTGATCCTGAAGAATTTGCATAAGTTACCAAAATTTACCTTGAGGGTGAATTTGGGATAACAATCACCTAGACTCCACCATGCCTATACCTGACTCCACCATGCCTATACCTAACTCCATCATGCCTAAATTACCTTGAATCCATCATGCCTAAAATGACCTATAATCCATCATGCCTAAATTACCTAACACTCCATCATGCCTACATGACCTCAAATAAATCATACCTAATTCAATTAGTTTCCATTTTACACAATAATAATGGAAAGTAAAAATGAGTACATCATTCATCTAGTCAACATCATCAACTATATAAATGGGAGAGTCTATGTATCAATACATATATACATAGATATACAATAAATATCAGTATCTCAAAAAATCTCATATGCAATCTCACGTCTTGAACATGCGCAGTTGGTATATATATATAAAATCAAAATATCACATCTAAATATCAATCATCACCCCGCATGATATCCTCATGTCTAATCTCACCTGTCTCCTCCTCGGCCCTCTTCCAGGCTCAATATTTGAGTGCTCATAACCTCACCATGGCCTGTCTCTTGGATTGATGACTGTTTTGCTACCATAAATATGAGTCTTAGATCTCATCCAAATCAATAACTTCCTTCGGGCTCGGTGACTCGCATATGAGGGCACATCAATCCTTTTGGTGGCTAGATGATCGTGATAGTAGCAAGCCTCATTCAGGGCATCTCTGAACCTCACCATTGACATAGTCTGAGGTGGTGTCATGGGTCTCACTACAACTTGTGAACTCTACCCTTATAATAATGTCCTTGGCCCCTACCTTGATGTCTAACCTCTTGCTTGTGCCATGAGACTCTATCTTGTAATGGTGTCCGTAATATGGGACCTTGTACTGCAGGCCTATGGGGGTGCCTGTGTTGTAACTCCGGGTTTGTAAGGCCACAACCTATTTATGCATTGTGGCCAACTATCCCCGTAATCCTATCACATGTTCTGTAGGGCTGCTACCTATCATCCATCCCCATCTCTACGCCCTTTGCGGGAACTTGTTCATGTGATACTTGGGCTTGTAGCACTACCACCTATGCCTATAAGGTTGTCACATGTGCCTTTGACCCTATCGATGTCCCCGTAAACCTATAATTTGTGCATATAGGGTGGCCACCCCCCTGTAATGTATCCTCTTCACTATGACATTCACTAAATTAGGCTTCCCTTGCCTCATCGGTGTCACCCATAGTTGTGCCACTCACCACTTTCTGTATCCTTAGGTGACACCCCCTGTCATCAATATGTCTATCTACCACTTGATCCTCCCGCCTTATAGGAACACTCAAACATGGTGGAGACACAAGTATCTCCATGTCATCTCTACACTAATGTGGAAAATGTGGGGAACATCCTGCCATAATCCAAACTATTGTCTAACCATGTCCATAGGTATCATTTCATGCTCCCTAGCCAATCACCCCCCTCGTATCCATCTCAAGAGTAGAAGCTCCTCTAACTCCTCGAACATACCTTTGTATGATGGATAGTAAATGTATGGCCTCCACATGATATCAACTACCGAAGGGCCCTCCAATCACTGCATGTAGTATGACACATCATATGTGTCCCTCACCACCCTCTGGTTGTCCACCGACTGGTACCTATCATCTGAAACCAAATTTGAATAAGCCACCCCTGAACCAATCCTATTGTGGTTGTGATGCCTACTTCAACTACCACTTGAGACCAAGAAACAAATTAGGAAAATTATGGAATAATTTTTTTTTAATAGGAAGAGTCTACAACCAAGTTGCAAGACACTAGTTTGAAACTAAATAGGTTCTAGAACAAATTATGATTAACCAAACACAATATTTCCATTTTTATCTTATAACAAGTTTACTAGGTTCCAATTTGGAGGTTACAAGTTTTATTAAGGTTCAAGGAGAAATTTATCGCCAGGCCTGCTCTCTATCAAGCCCTAAACTTCAAATATATTTCTCACACACTTATAGTTATCAAAAATTTCCTAAACTAGGATCATTGGATAGGAAATTTCCTCACCTTTCCAACCATATAAAGAAGTCCTCCTAACTCCTTGTAAAACTCAAGTTATGGCCGGGCAGAGTTTTAGGGGAAAATTTTCCCTTGGAGGTCCGCGGGGATAGGGAGAAAACTGGGAAAATTTTCCCAAGTGCCACGTGTCATCACGTGATTGATGTGGGAGAGCGGGTCGTGGGGAAAATTTTGAAATTTTTTCCAAAACCAAAGTCTCTATTTTCCAAAGGAAAATTTTCCTCCATGCCCCCGCACTTGCTCAAATGGCCACGTGGCGCTTTGTGATTGGCCGAGGGCCGGCGGAAGAAAAAGTGAAGTTTTTCCAAAAGTGTAAAAAGTTAAGTTTTCAATTGTAAATCCTCATTCCTCCCTACCACATGTCAGCATGTGATTGGTGCAGGCCAAGGAAATTTTTAGGAAATTTTTCCAAAGTTCAAAATTTAAATTTTTCTAAGGTCGAATTATTTCTTTTTTTTTTTTGTTTGGGATGGCCATTTTGAAGTAAAACTTCAAATGGCCATAACTTTTGATAGGAAGCTCCATTTTAGGCAAACGAGGACTTTTCAGAAATATCTCGAGTCCTCTTTGCACAAAAATCATCAATTTTGGAATTTGGTAAAGTTTCAAGGGTCAATTTTAAGAAATCGATCTACAGGGTTTATAATTTTAAAACTGGCAATTTTCAACTTATAAGATTTGATTCAATTTTGATATTTCTTCTTCTGAGCATGTAAATTGAGCATTGGGAAATGGTCATGGGTAAATTTAAGTATATTTTCAAGGTCCAATTTGGACATTGGGTTGCATTTGGTAAATTTTTACGTTTTTTGACAGTAAGTTGGATTGTGAAGTTAAAATTGGATTTGATAGAGTTTTTGAGATATTTTCTTAAATATGAAGTTCAATGTGGGTTCAATAGGACCTGATACATCTAAAATACTTTGTTTCCTTTCTCAATTTTAACTAAAAATCTGAACTGTACATTTTTTATGGAAATTCATTGCCAGAATTAAAGAAGGAAACAAAGATCATTTGCTAACAAGTTTATTAACCAATTTGCATCTTCCAAATATGGGGAGGCATTTTCAAATCTTATCTAAGGCATTCGATTGATTCGAACAATTAATTGACAGTTCATATTCAAGTTTAAACTCCAGTTTTGATTTCAAACACAGTACATTTACTGACAATGCTATTTCTTAATATCTTTCAAAGTAGAGTTTTCATTTCACAACAGCAACTCGGATCTAATACAACAATGAAATTTTGAGAAAGGAATGTAATTCTTTATTTGATTTCCAACAATAATTCGACAGTTTATCTCTTTCTTTAAAATTCAAATTACAATGCACAATACATATTTCTTTCTTTCACATTCTTCTCATAACACAGTATGGAATAATAATTCTTTACAATTCACTTATCACTTTCAACCTTTTAATTTCAATACAAGATGTCTTCTCATTACAATTAACAATACAAATCATCCACTTCAAAGTGGGAAGGTTATAATGAACTTGCTAAAAAGGAAATGACTGTCAAACTGATTTCTCTAAGCTCCAAACAGCAGCAGGCTGATTTCTTCATCTTTTATCTTTTAATCACAACAAGGAGGGGAGAAAGGCAACACTCTCCACCCAACCAAGATACCCAATGGGAAAATAGAAGCCATCTTTCCCCATCAGCCCCCGAGCCCCAACCATATTGAAATGGAGCATGATAATACAACACATGGCAACATGGCTTCTTCACATACAAGCATAAATTCACAAACACAAATAAACACAAAGCAAGAGGATGTAGTTCTCAACTACAACAATCAATTCCAAACAAAACAAAGGCTCCTTCTCCAAGCAAGCAAGCCAAGCAAGAGCAAGAACTATGGAGGTCTCCTTATGCCTCCCAAGTTGAATTTTGGGCATCCACCAAGAGAAAACTGCCAAGATCATAGCAATCCCATAAACCTTATCCCTCCTCAACCCCTCCTTATCCCTCCTCCAAATTTATCCCTTATACCTCCCCCAAAGTAGGAAATGCAAGCAATTTCCTTTCCTAGGTGGATCCCAAACCAACATTCCCTCCAAGAACAAATAACAATGGCAAATCCCTTATCCCTCCTCTGATAAACCTCATAGTCTTCTCTCCACACCATGCCCTAAGCATTCTACCCATCCCTCTAAGAATTGCAAACACAAATACATTCAAAATTCATGCTAAAAGAGGAAAAACAACAATTTAAAAAGTGAGAGCCTACCTCTCCATAATGGGGACTTGCTCCCAAAACAACAGTCTTTATTTCACCAAAAACCAGTCCCAAATCAGCAAGGTAAATGTATGCACAAGAAAATCCACTTCTTCCACCAAGCAAGCTCCAAAATGCAAGAGAAATTTTGACCCAAGAGTGAAATCTCCAACCTTCAACAACCTCAAAATGAGGAGGAATTCCAATTTTAAAGGAGAGGGTGGAAGAGGATGATGTGGATTCCAAGTGGGATGCCACATCATTTTTCCTCATCCCCAAAAAGCAATCAACATCAAGGAAATTAAATCCCAATCAATGTGAATGACAAACCACTTACACACTTCATTTTTGCCCATCCTAAAAAAGAATGCATTTAAAATTTGTAAGACAAGTGCAAACAAATCTTACAATAAATCATGTCAAAATGTAATAAAATAAGTTGATTTTGACTCCAAATTAATAAACAAGGTTGGTGGAGGATTTTGAGAGGTGTGGGACAAGTTTAACTTGTCCCACAAGCCTCCAAATTTGTCCTCCAAGCTCAAATTCGAATTTCAAGAGAGAGATGGAGTGTTTGACCTTCCAAAATCTTCTTACAACCTCTTACAATTTCTTACACAATCTATCACTTCACTTACACAACCCATACTTGGTAACTTACACACTCTTTTAAAATGCATTTATTTCTATGACATTTATTTATTACAAACTTTAGACACAACCATATATTTAATTACCATATGGTTATAAAATATATAAATAAATTTCATTTTCAACCAAGACAATAACATTTAATTTCACCTTCCACATCCTATTTAATTTAATTAAATTTTAACTATATGACTCTCACATTATACTATCACATTAAAATAATTAAAATAAAGAGCACATTACAAATAAAATACATACAACAATAATTTTAAAAAGGGACACAACAAATAAAGCACACATATACCCCATGGTCACAATAATGGAAATCCCCCATGGGAAATCCTAACAAAACACAACATATAGCTCAAACACAGTTGCCATGGTGACCTTGTTGATTTCACACTAAATTCCAATATGGTTAGTCTCCAGTCCCCCCAACATTGTTGTGATTTTAACCTGCAAAATGTAAAATACCTCCTTCGGCCTCGTGGCCACATCAGAACATCCAAATGATATAAGCAACATAAAATTATTAATTTTAAATCACAACAATATCAAGGATTCAATATTTATCATTAAAATTCAATTTGTAACTATATCATCATCCAATAGATTTCTATACTAGAGCTATTCATAATAATCAATGTCACATGTCTAAAATTAACATCAATAACCTGTCCATGTCAACTAGTATATCATTATCCACATAATAATAAAAATGTCTCAATGATCCTCAAGCACAATAACTGAATCCAGATCAATATTAATCCATAGTCTAACATCTAACCATCATGCTAATCAAAACATATTAATGTCCATAATAATCCATGAGCTAGTATATACACATCCTGTTACATCAAAATATAATAATATCCAAAATATGATCAATAGAGTCAGGATCAGTATCTAAATAGTGTCAAAGGGAAGTGGGCACTACATCCCCCTCCCCTTAAACTAGACTTCCTCCTGGAAGTCACTGGAAAAAATGTGGAAACTACACTCGTAAAGCAGTAGCATCCTCCCAAGTGGCTGCAGTCTCATCATATTTGTCCCACTGCACTCATACCTGATCAATCTCTCTGCCTCGAAGGCCCAGGGTCCTGAATGGTGATGATACGGATGGGATCCACCATCACCTATCCCTGATCCTACACCTGCAATGATGTCCAATCCAGCACATGAGAAGGATCTGTGATGTATCTCCTAAGAACAGAAACATGAAACACATCATGTATGTGAGACAAGCTGGGTGGCAATGCTAGACGGTAAGCCAATGGGCCGATACGCTCCAGGATCTCAAAAGGTCCAATGAACCGAGGGGCTAACTTAGAACCTTTTCCATAATGGATTGGGCTCTTATGTGGCCTAACATGAAGGAAAACCTTCATGCCCACATCAAAATTATGCTCGGTTCTATGCTGATCAGTGTACTTCTTCTGCCTATCCTATGCCTCCTGCAATCTCTGCCTGATCAACACTACCTGTTGCTCCATGTCCTACAAAAGGGCTGGTCCAAGAGATACTCTATCCTCCAACTTGTCCCAGCTAAGGGGTGTCCTGCACTCCCTACCATATAAGGCCTGAAAAGGAGACATGCCTATAGAACTCTGGAAACTATTATTGTAGGCAAATTCCACAAGATACAGATACTCCTCCCACTTAGACTGTTGATCCATCACGTACATCCTGAGCATATCCTCCAAAATATGATTCACCCTCTCAGTCTGTCCATCCATCTCAGGGTGATAAGCTGTGCTGAAGTTAATCTTCATCCCGAGAACATACTGCATGGTGGTCCAGAAATGAGAAGTGTACAAAGGATCATGCGGTCACAAATGATCTTCTACAGAATCCCGTGCAACCTGAAAATCTCATCCAAGTAAACACGTGCCACTGCACTAGCTTTATAGGTGGTCTTTACCAGAGAAAAGTGAGCTAATTTTTTCAATTTATCAACCGTGACCATGATGGCGTCATGGTGATATCTCGACATCGGTAATCCAATAATGAAATCCATGGAAATGGTGTCCCATTTCCACTCTGGTATAGCATGAGGATATAGAAGGCCAACTAGATGTTGATGCTCGGCCTTCACTTTCTGGAACTCTAAACAATGTGACACAAACTGAGCCACGTCCTGTGAAGTCCTCTCCAGTGATATAATTGTCTCAAGGTGGCGTGCATCTTCTTCACCCCAAGATGGGCTGAATAGGGTGCACGATGTGCCTCTGTCAAGATGTCCTGCCTCAAGCCTTCGTCTCTAGGAACATAAATCTGACCTTTGTGCCTAAGAAGACCATCTGAATCTAGTGAGAAACCATTAAATTTTCCCTCAAGGGGTCTCTGGGACTCAATCTCTGCTCGGGATGCAATGTAGAAACTATCAAGAGGAAGCTGCTGAAGGATCATGCTCCGTAAATCTGTGCTCACTAAAGTAGCCATGCTCAAATGCCTCCGTCTACTGAGGGCATCTGCAACCACATTCTCCTTCCCCTTCACATGCTATATCTCTATGTTGTACTCACAAAGAAACTCCATCCAACATCTCTGATGAGCGTTTAGATTGGGCTGCGTGAAAAGGTGGTGAAGACTCAAATGATCTGTCCTGAGTGTGAATCTCCGACCAAGAAGAAAGTGTCTCCATCGAACTAAAGCATGCACAACTGCCACAAGCTCAAGATCATGGGTAGGATAATTAAGCTCGTGATCCTTGAGTTTGTGAGACTCAAAAGCTACAACTCGCCCTCCTGCATAAGAACACCTCCAAGGCCTACCAATGAAGCATATGTGCATACAAAGAACTCACCATGTGGATCTGACACTGCAAGAATGGGTGCTTTGTAGTGAGATATTCCTTCAGTGTCCTGAAGGCCTTCTCACACCTGTTTGACCAAACAAATTTCTTCCCTTTCCACTGAAGGGAAGTGATGGGGTGTGCTATCCAAGAGAAGTCCTACACAAATCTCCTGTAATACCCTGCTAACCCCATGAAGCTGCACCTCTCTGTCACTGTAGTGGGTACTGGCCAATCCATAATGGCTCTAATCTTGGAAGGATCGACTACGATTCCTTCACCTGAGATGATATGGCCCAAGTACTGAATCTCTGACTGAAAGAAAGCATACTTCTCCAAGTTCCCATAAAGCTGCTACTCACGAAGACACTGAAGAACCTGACGAAGGTGCCCCTCGTGCTCCTCACGCGTACATGAGTAAATAAGAATGTCATCAAGAAAAATGAGCACGAAGTGATCTAAAAATTTCCTGAATACCCCATTCATCAAACTCATGAATACTATGGGGGCATTCGTCAAACCAAAGGGCACCACTGTGAACTCATAGTGCCCATACCTCGTACGAAAAGCAATCTTATGGATGTCTGTCTCCGTAATCCTCAACTGATGGTACCCAGACTTGAGATCAATCTTAGAGAACACCATGGCTCCCTTCATTTGATCAAACAAGTCATCGATGCGAGGAAGAGGATAATGATTCTTGATCGTTACCTTATTCAGCTGGCGGTAGTCTATGCACAACCGCAAGGATCCATCCTTCTTCTTAACAAAAATAACTAGTGCACCCCAAGGGGATACACTAGGACGGATAAGGCCTTTTTCTAAAAGGCCTTCCAGTTGCAACTTGAGCTCACAGAGCTCTAGGGTGGTCATCCGATAAGGAGCTCGTGAGATAGGCTCTGCTCCTGGAACCAGATCAATATGGAAATCAATCTCACATGGGGGTGGCATCCCCGTAGCTCCCTTGGGAAAACATTTACATACTCTCTCAAAATGGGATGGTCATCTAGCAATGGCCCACTAGACCCATCCTCTACCCGGTCACTGACTGTGACTGCATACATCTGACAACCCCGTCGTACACACCTCTTGAGCTATATAACAGAGATAGTGTGAATAGAAACATGCCTCCTAACCCCAGAAATCACCGACTCAACTCCAAGATCGTCTACACAAGATATAGTCTTATGATAGCAATCCATCCTGGCCCTATGTGTAGACAACCAATCCATGCCTAAAATGACTCCACACAAGCCCAAAGGAAGCATGTGGAGATCCAAGTGGTAGTGAAAGCTCCCAAGTTAACAACACACTCCTTTACTAAGGAGTCTACCAAGACCTTGGCTCCCAAAGCCATCTCGACATACCAACTATGACCCTATCTATCTAACACCACCACCTGCATTGCTCTACTAAGGATGGTGTAATAAATGAATCAGAAGAACTAGAGTCAAATAATATGGAGGTAGGAACACCTCTGATACTACCTGGGGTCTCAATGACCGTGCTCTGGTGCTCGACTGGCGGTTCTCAACCGCTGCGTAGATCCTGTGACTCCATCCCATGTCTCCGACTATAGGCTCTGAGATGGGTGCCTTACCCTTATTAGGGTTCTGGGGGCAATCTCTCCAAAAGTGTCCCGCTACTCCACACCCGAAGCAACCACCTGAAGTCCTCCAAACTGTAGCACCTCCAGAAGGTGCCCTAGAGGTAGGTGTTGTGGATCTTGATGATCCAGCTATAGTTTGTTGCGGCCTCTGTGGTCAAGATCTTACCGACTGAGCTCTAGCTCCACCCTGTGTCCTAGTGGGTCCCCTAGGAGGAGGCCCCATACTGCGACCTCTCTATGCATCAGCTCTCTGAGGAGGCCTAAATGGTGGGCGGGACTGCTGCTGTTGCTGTGGTCTGAAAGATGACTACGAAGAATGCTGACCACCATGAGGAGGAGATGACCCCCTTGATCTACTATCCTGCAACTGCTGAATACGGCTCCTGACCCGGTCTCTAGCCTGCTGGGTTTTACCCCGAGTCTCCTCTGCAATGTAGGCCTTCTCAACGGCCTCGGCTAACGTCTGCAGTAGTGGATCTGAACTACACCTCCAATGTCTATATTAAGGCCCCGGATGAACTTGTGGATCCACACCTGCTCATCCTACATGTAATCAATGTACTGAAGTAGGTCCAGGAACCTACTCTCATACTTGGCCACTATAAGGGAAGCTGTCAAGGTCATGGAACTCATCGATCCTCTACTGTATGAATCTCTCGTGGCAAGTATCTACTCCTGAATCTCTCCTCAAACAGCTCCCAAGTGATTGTCTCTAAATCTATATGGAGCTTCGCTCCTCTGTCCTCCACCATACTCCAGCTCCGTCCTTCAGTAGATGGATCGCAACACGAGCTTTCATGTTGCTAGAACAAGGAAAAAGCTTAAAGCAACCGCTCAAGCTAACCAGCGAGGCCTCTACCTAGAAACCACTTGTATCTCCTGAATAATGTGAGGGCCTAAGCTTCAGGATCTCCCTGATATGATCCGTAGTTGGGGTCTGACGGCCTCTGGGCCTCTCTTCCTACCTGTCCCCGAGCCTAGGGCTCTGAGACCTCTCTCTCTATCCTGAAATATGGTCACCATGTCCCCTCAAAGGAGACTCTGCTCTAGCTGACTCTCCATGAAAATTCTCTCCTCCATCTTCCTCACCATGTGGAGGAGGTGCATGTACCTCAATGGAATTATCTCTATCCTGTCTTCCCGAGTGCCTGTTATCCAAAATTCACCCCGAGGGTAAATTTCGATAACATGCATTAGAGTTTTGCAGTTCCAAGCATGTAGATTGATCCAGGAAAAATCGTGAAAATTGGCTAAGTCCTGCTCAAGGTCGCCTTTGGGATAGTTGGAACGAATGTACGCGGAAGATGCGAGTTGGCCGAAAAGCCTCCAGGTGGCCCGCGAAGCAAAGGGACATTTGGGACAAATGGACGCGAAGGGTACGAATTGGCCGGTTTGGCCGAAAAGGAGAATTTTTGCAAAGGAACAATCGGGCCACGAGGACGCGAATGACACGAAAAGGTGAAGCAGTGAGAGCAAAGGAAGCCCATTTTGGGTGGTTTGGAAGAATTTGTCCCAGCAGACAGGGACATCTGGGACAAATAGACGCGAAGGATGCGAACTGGTCGGTTTGACCGAAATGGGGAACTTCAACACTAGGACATCTCGAACAAAGGGACGCATGGGACGTGGGTAGTGAAGGAACTGAAAGCCAATCAATCAACGCCATGTGTCATCACTAAATGAGGGACAGGGAAGCCCATTTTGGGGGGATCAGAGGTTTTTGTTCTAAGCAGTACTGGGACATCTGGGAAAAATGGACATGGTGGATGCGAAAAGCCAGCAGACCCGAATACCAATCAAATCATGACACGTGTCAGGAGGGAGAAAGTCCAGAAGTCAAAGGGCGAGGTCTCAAGCACTGACCTGAACCAATGAGATAGTGCCACGTGTCCAAGCTAGGGCCCATAAGGAAATTTCAAAGGAAAGCCCATGGAAAGGTGGAGGAGAGAGAATTGCTCAGTGAATCAGAGCTTGCCATGTGTCATCCAAGAGGCAGAGCGCGGGGAAAATTCAAATATTTTTTCCGCCGACTTGTTTTTGCCTTTAGCCATAAATCTTCAGATCGTCATATCTTTTGATCCAAAGCTCGATTTGCATGTTCTTTATATCAATGGAAAGATGTTGAAATTCTCTACATGATTCTAGGATCAATCTTGCATTTTGGTGTAGTTTGGAGAGATAAATTTGAGAAATGACTCGACGCATGTTCATGGACAGAGTAATGCTTCAACGACCAACTTTAATGCGGCGGACAGTTCGCACGCTTCTATTAGACAACCCACCATTTTTCCAAGATCCACTACTTCTGCCATACTGAGATGATTTTAAATGTGACCTAGAAGTGGTTGGGGTAGATTCTAGTTTTCCTCTCTCTTCCCTCTCTCATTCTTTCTATATATTGTAAAGAGGGACTTCTTAAAAAAGGTCAAACATTTTCTGTTTTGCTCCTCCCTTCTTCTCCTATCAGGTGAATTTGTGGAGTTCAAACCTCCCATTTGAACTATAATACGACTCTGCCTCTTGGCATTCTGTAGTGTATTGTATCAATCTTTGGAGCAAGTAATACATGTCTGTGGATGATTCTCAACCCTCTCTGTGTTCATTTTGCATCCTCCTGGTCTTTCACTGCAGGTTTTGTTATCTGTGCATGATCTTATATCACATTTGAATGGTCTGTGTTTACTGGCAAGATAGGTGTTCTTCATTCCTCGGTGCATCACCTCTATTAGCTTAGATTTATTTTTATGCATCTTCTTACCCTGTCTCCTTGGTAAATTAGATTAGGTTTTGAGTAAAACCTCTACATTTTTGTGTGCATCTGAACAGAGGAATATGAACCAGCCTTCTCTAGAGAATCCTTTCTCATCTTTACAAGTCCCACACTTGGAGAAAGGATTCCATGTTGTGCAATCACACTAGATGCTATTATGATCAACCTAGAAATCGATCAATATCCGAGTGCTTTGTGATTTTGCACTAACAGCTTTGGCACGCCTTGGTGGGACCTAGGGTCTCATATTTATTGTAGTAGGATTGATGTGCATCTGCTGCATTTTTCTTACTATCAAGAGAGTTATTATTTGTATATCTGGAAACTCCAAGGGAAAGCATCAATTGGTTTCAACAGTGCAAGCCTGAACACTTATGAGAAGAATCACAAGGTCAAGAATCGGAGGAGAAGAAGTGCTGTTTGAATACCTGTAATTATCTCCAAGTAGAAGGCAAAGAGGAAGAAGGATCCAAAGGTCTCCATCTCCACCAAACAGGACTCTCTCAACTCCTCCACCTGACAGGCCTTTCATTCAGTATACAAGGGTTTTAAGACCGATTAGAATGGCTCAAAACAATCCCTACGTGAACTTCACAGGCAGCAGCCCACTTGCTCTCAACGCACAACATCCAGTTCCTATTGCAGCCTTGAAGAACATTCCCTACTTCACCGGAGAAAATCATACTACTCTGGTGATCATGTTAAAGATATTGCTAACCTTCGTGCAATTCATGAAATCAATGAAATGCAAGTGGCTGTCAAGTTGCTGGAATCTTCCTTCAAGGGTAAAGCATTACAATGGTTTAGGAGCCTTGGAGCTGGTTCTATCACAAATTGGAATCAGTTTGTGTATTGCACTTCACGAGTAATTTGGAGAGAAGGGAGACAACTTGTCTCTTTTAAAGCAATGAAAACCATCAAGAGAGCTCCCAATGAGTAAATGACTGATTTCAACTTCAGATTTCAAAAAACTTGGGAGAGGATTCCAGTGGCAGTTAGGCCAATGGCAGAAGGTTCTTTTCTATACTATCTCAAAGCTTTAAATTTTGATATTTCTATGTTGATTCATTCTATGGGAGGCACAACTATCCCTATGGCATATAGTATTGCCATTAGGGCTGAAAATTGTTTGATCCAAGCTCGCAAACTTGCCCCTAGACCTCCCATGCCACTATTTCCAAGTTTAGAGAATCCAAACACCAGTCAAGCACCTAATTTGCTCCTTCTCCCACCCCTAGAAATCAGAGTTCAAATGAAGCTTCCACTTCATCCCCAAGTACCCCAAATGAGCTCCAAGAAGTCATGAAGCAATTGCAAAACCTAGGCAATGAGCTGGTTACTCTTAAGAGGTAGCAAGCCCAAGGTTTCAGACCTTCTTATCAACCCCAAGCTCAGCCTAATAGGCAGCCATACCAACCACAAAGACCACCTAATCCAGCTGCAAATATGAATCAAACAAGGCCTCCTACCAATAGACCATTCCAGCCCTATAATCCAAATGCCATATCTGCCTCTAAGGCATTAGTGCCAACACAGAACAACATTGCTCAGGAATATGATTGGTGTTTTCCATGCAATGAGCCTCATAACCAATCCATGTGCTTCAATGGTGCTCTCAATCAAGCATTGATGGTGACAACTACTGGTGTGGAGGGTGAGGGCAGTCAAGGAAATAGCCAACAACAAGAAACATTCCAACAGCAATCAGCCCCAAATGACACCACATTGGTGAACTGGCAAGCAGAGGATTTCTGTGGCATGAATCAGGCGGTTTCTCAAGGTGTTGTAGCCAACACAAGGTCAAAAAGGAGAAATTTGGGTGAAGAATAGCTATTAGCCCCAGCCAATCCACAACCTTCCATGGCTCCACAAATGATTGGCAAGCAAAGCCCCATTTCAAATGCACAAGGGCAGCCAAGAATAGCCCCTAGGCCAACTCAAATGCCAGCTGTTGCTGCCCATGTACAAGGAGTAAATGTGTAAACCAAGGGACAACAGAGAGATCCTTCATCACCATTCAGTATCATTGATCAGATGAAGAAGACAAACGTCAATATATCTATGTGGGAATCCCTATCCATCCCAGGCCAAAGAGATCTGCTGCAAGCTGCCATGAAGGACTGGCCAACTTCAAATAAGCGGGTTCAGATGCAAGACAAAGTACTTACAAATGCTGCCCAGCCTGAAGGAAGTCATGGAGCACAAGGTAAGATGTTGAAGCCCCCTCCTTTCTATGTTTCATTAATCATCGGAAATCAGCTAGTACATCATTGCATGATAGACTCTGGGGCAAGTAGCTCAGTAATGCCTAAACAGATAGCTGATCAGCTAGGGCTCCAGTATGAAATAACATCTAAAGGGGTAGTGCAGCTAGATGGGACAACAATAGCGATAGTTGGAGTGATTAGAAATTTGAGTCTTACCTTGCATGCATGTCCAAATGTTGTTGTTTTACAAGATGTATCAATCATAGAACTTCCACCACTCTTTGCCCTTTGCTTGTCAAGAGACTTCACAACCAAGATTGGGGGGTATTTGTCTCACCGATTGGTCTCACATGCTTTGTTTAGAAAAAGGTATGGAACTAAGGCTACAATTAGGTCCGAACCTATTGTAAACTTCCATATTGAGCCTTACCCTTCAAGTCAGATTAATGCCAATTGCTCAACATTTGATCAAGAGGATCACTCTAGCACTAATGAGGCTGACACCAAGATTGGAAGTATCCCGGATCTAACTCTTGATGAATGGGAAAACAAGATACATGCTTTTGATCCTTATCAAGAAGTAGAAGAATCTGAGCTAGGGGTTTATTGTTTACATGAAGAGGATCAACCTCTCCCCAGCATCACCAAGCCAGATCATAAGGACAAGAATGAAGTATGGCAGCTATTCTTTGATGGATCAAGGAGTAGACAAGGTGCAGGAGGAGGAGCTATGCTCGTTTCACCACAAGGTATAAGGTATTACTCAGCCTTCCGTTTCCAGTTTTCCTGTTCAAATAACACTGTTGAATATGAAGCCTTGGTGCAAGGGATACATTGGGCAATCAAGAAGAAAATAAAGAACTTGCAAGTCTTTGGTGACAGTGAACTAATCGTCAATCAAGTCAGGGGACAACATGCTACAAAGAATGAACTGCTAAAGAACTACAAGAACAAGGTATGGGACCTCGTTGAGGATTTCAAGCTTTCAATATTGTGTCCATACCTAGGAAGAAAAATGAAGTCGCGAGATAGGCTCACGAGTTGGAGCAATGTTTGATGTGGTTGACAACGTCGAAGGGGGAAAAACACAACCACATATCCATGTGATTGTGAGGCCAACAGCTTCCAGATAATAACACCGGATGGCAGGTGTTTGAGAACGATCAACGAGATCATCAATTTCTTACAAGAAGAGGCTGAATTCTCACTAGGAATCGGACAGATTAGAGCAGCGGATGGGGATCAAGTAGTGCAGCCAGTGGACAAACAAGCTTCCTAGAGGTTTAGTAACATTGGAGTCTATCTTCAACCCTAATGAATAGTTTTGTAAGGAAAAGGCTAACATACAGGTCAAAAGAGAAGATTCAAAGCCAATTCTGGTTGGGGAAAACAAAACACTTCAAATTGGCAAGGTAGCCACTGAACAGGAGAAATCAGATTTCATACAACTTTGCCAAGAATTTCTAGATGTCTTCGCTTGGAGCTATGAAGACTTGAAAGGTTTCAATCCCAACCTAGCTCAGCATACCATAGAATTGGATCTAGATGCTAAGCCCATCAGCCGTAAGCAGAGGCCACCAACCCTCACATTGAGCCTCTAATGAAGAAAGAGCTAAATAAGCTAATAGAGGCAAGCATTATATTCCCGATCAAGCACTCAAGCTGGGTCGCAAACTTGGTTCCGGTTAGGAAGAAGAGTGGAGAGATCAGGTTGTGTGTTGACTTCAGAGATTTGAATAGAGCCTCTCTCAAGGATCATTATCCAATCCCTTCCATGAAGCAAATATTACAGTCGTAGCTAGTTCGAAAAGGTTTTCACTACTTGATGGCTACTCGGGTTATAATCGTAATGGTGAAGGAAGATGATCAGTTCAAGATAGCCTTCACAACCAAATGGGGAACATATGCCTACAAGAAGATGCCATTTGGCCTATCAAATGCTGGAGCCACTTTCCAAAGGGCAATGGATATGGCATTCAAGGGGTTGATCAATAAAATAGTTTTGATATACCTTGATGACATCACTGTATTCTCCAAAAATGCAGTGGATCACCTCTTTCATCTAAGGTAGGTATTTCAGAGGTGTAGAAAATTTGGGGTATCATTGAATCCCAAAAAATGCATATTCTTGGCTCATGAGGGAAAACTTCTTGGCCATATTGTTTCAAAGGAGGGATTGATGATTGACCTAGAAAGAGTTGAAGCAATTCGAGCGTTGCCATTGCCAAGTCATAAGAAGGCTCTTCAAAGCTTCTTGGGAAGGATCGATTTTGTCTGGGAGGTTTGTCCCGTTTTTGCAGCCCTTGTCAAGCCCATCACCAAAATGTTAAAGAAGAGCATGGAATTTAAGTGGACATCTGAAGGCAAGGCAAGTTTTGAGGCAATAAAAGAGGCTATATCTCAAGCTCCAACTCTCGTCAATCCAAACTTCTCCAAGGATTTCATGCTATACGCCTTTGGTGGTGGAGATACAATTTCTGCAATCTTGGCACAACAAAACAAAGAAGGATTAGAACAACCAGTTGCTTTCTTCAGTCAAGGCTTGGAGGAATATGAAACTAGGTACTCTTTCATTAAAAATCATGTACTTACAGTGATCAGGAGTTTAAAGAAATTCAAGCACCTAGTCTCAAACAAAAAAATCCAATTATTGGTCTCTCATGCGGGAGTTAAGGACTTCCTCCTCAACAAGGATCTGAATGAGAAACGTGCAGGATGGATAACCCGTGTCATGGAATATGACATCGAGATCAAGGTCACCAAACTAGTACGTGGGAAGGGACTATGCGAACAACTAGCCTTGAGTCGACAAGTTGAAGCAGATAATGAATAAGATGTTGTCTTGGTACTACAGGATGGTCAAGAACAAGAAAATGATAATGTGCCCACTCCCTGTTGGACTCAGAGTATGATACACTTCCTACAGATAGGCCTATGCCCTCCAGAAATGAGCAAAGCGAAGAGGAGATACTTCAGGTTGCAAGTTGTTCCATATGCCATTGTTGATGGAGTTTTGTTCAAGAAAGATGTGAATGGAGTCTTTCTTTGAGATGCATTAGCACAAACCAGATTCAAAGGGTGTTGGAAGAATTTCATGGTGGACCAGCTGGTGGTCATTTTGCACCAAGAGTGATAGATCTAAAAATCATGAAGGCTGGTTATTATTGGCCTAAAATCTTTAGTGATTGCTATGCATGGATCAAGAGGTTTAAGAATTGTGCATTCTTCACAGGAAAAGAAAGACTTGCTGCCCTTCCATTACATCCAATCTCAGTTGACCAGCCATTCATGCAATGGGGTTTGGACTTCATTGGAGTCATTAATCCCAATTCAAGCCAAGGGCACAAATGGATTTTGACAAACCACGAGACTACTTCACCAGGATGGACAGAGGCGGTAGCACTCAAAGAGGAAAATGAGTCTAGCATCTTAGACTCATTATGAGGGGATAACTACCAGATTTGGTGTACCTACTACACAATAATCTCGATAATGCATTGGCATTCATTGGATCTAAGGTGACCGAGTGGGCTGTCAAGAGCGGGATCTACCTAAGCACTTCATCAAACTATTACCCTCAAGGTAATGGCCAAAGCCGAGTCTATAAACAAGAACTTGTTGAGGATCATTAGGAGGAATCTTGATGAGAATCGTGAGGGCTTGGCATACCAAATTGAAATCAGCCTTATGGGCTAATAGGATAACTCCCAAGAGATCCGCAGGTAACTCTCCATTCAGGCTTGTCTATGGAAGAGAAGCAATCTTGCCCATGTCACTTGAGTTGCCAACATTGGAACTCATGAAGCAGCCGGAGTTACTTGAATTTGAGCCCATGGAGGTGAGGTATGCAGAGTTGATGGAGCTTTAAGAGATCAAAATCGGCATCCCAAGCAATGGAAAGGGATCAAGCTTTGATCAAGAAGACCTTTGATAGAAAGGCCAAGGATAGATCTTTTCAAGTTGGAGATCTAATGTTGAAATGGGATATGGACAGAGCAAAACCGGGAAGGCATTCAAAATTTGATGCCATTTGGAGTGGCCCATACATAGTCATGAAGTGCAAGGACAACAATGCTTTCCAATTAGCCTCACTAGAAGGTGAAGAACTATAGATTCCAGTCAATAGAATCTATCTCAAACATTTCTACTAGAATAAAAGGTTTACCCTTGTAAATATTAGCCTAGATTTCAATTCCTCTAAGTGCGTATGCACATTTCCTTGTTGTAGTTAGGTTTCGCTTTCCTAAGTGCTTTGGCACAGTTTTGTTGCTCCTAGGTTGAGTTTTTACGATTCAAAGCATGCTCTCGAGAGGAGTTGCGATGATCGGGCTCGTGTTAGGTTATTGCTTATGACTCCATGCCCAATGGATCGCTAAAAGGCCACTGATCTTCTACCTAGCAGTGGTGACCTCGAAAAGCCACCAAATTTTTATCCAAAATTCACCCCCCTAGGGAAAAGTTTGATAACATGCATCAGAGTTTTGTTGTTCCAAGCAAGTAGATTGATCCAGGAAAAATCATGAAAATTGGCTAAGTCCTGCTCAAGGCCGCCTTTGGGACAGTTAGAATGAATGTACGCGGAAGATGCAAGTCAGCCGAAAAGCCTCCAGTGTGGCCCGTGAAGCAAAGGAACATCTGGGACAAACAGGAGCGTGAAGGGCACGAATCGGTCGGTTCGGCCGAAAAGGAGAATTTTCGTAAAGGAACAATCAGGCCACAAGGATGCGAAGGACGCGAATTGGCGAAGCGACCGAGAGCAAAGGAAGCCCATTTTGGGTGGTTCGGAAAAATTTGTCCCAGACATGCCTAGGACATCCGGGACAAACAGACGCGAAGGACACAACCGCCGTTCAAATGAAACGAGGAACTTCAGCACTTGGGACATCCGAACAAAGAGATGCGTGGGATGTGGGTAGCCGAAGGAACCAAAGCCAATCAATCAACGCCACGTGCCATCGGCCGAATGAGGGACAGGGAAGCCCATTTTAGGCGGATCATAGGTTTCATTCCAAACAACCTTTGGGACATCTAGGACAAATGGACGCTGTGGATGTGAAAAGCTGGCAGACCCGAATACCAATCAAATCACAACACGTGTCGGGAGGGAGAAAGTCCAGAAGTCAAAGGGCGAGGTCTCAAGCACCACCGAACCAATGAGATAGTGCCATGTGTCCAAGCTAGGGCCCACAAGGAGATTTTAAAGGAAATCCCATGGAAAGGTGGAGGAGAGAGAATTGCTCAGCCGAATCGAGCCTACCACATGTCATCCAAGAGGCAGAGTGTGGGGAAAATTCAAATATTTTTTCCGCCGACTTGTTTTTTACCTGTTTTGCCCTAAATCTTCAGATCATCATATCTTTTGATCCAAAGCTCAAATTTACATGTTCTTTATATCAACAGAAAGCTGTTGAAATTTTCTACATGATTATAGGATCAATATTGCATTTTAGTGCATTCTAGAGAGAGAAATTTGAGAAATGACTTTGACACGTGTTCATGGACAGGAGTAATGCTTCAATGACCAACTTTAATGTGGCGGATAGTTCACCGCTCATTAGACAATGCCCGCCGTTTTGCCAGGATCCACCGCTTCTGCCATAATGAGATGATTTTAAATGTGACCTAGAAGTGGTTGGGGCAGATTCTAGATTTCCTCTCTCTTCCCTCTCTCATTCTTTCTATATATTGTAAAGAGGGGCTTCTTAAAAAAGGTCGAACATTTTCTGTTTTGCTCCTCCCTTCTTCTCCTATCAGGTGAATTTGTGGAGTTCGAACCTCCCATTTGAACTGTAATATGACTCTGCCTCTTGGCATTTTGTAGTGTATTGTATCAATCTTTGGAGCAAGTAATACATGTCTGTGGATGATTCTCAACCCTCTCTGTGTTCATTTTACATCCTCCTAGTCTTTCACTGCAAGTTTTGTTATCTGTGCATGATCTTATATCACATTTGAATGGTCTATGTTTACTGGCAAGATAGGTGTTCTTCATTCCTCGGTGCATCACCTCTATTAGCTTAGATTTATTTTTATGCATCTTCTTACCCTGTCTCCTTGGAAAATTAGATTAGGTTTTGAGTAAAACCTCTGCATTTTTTGTGTGCATCTAAACAGAGGAATAGGAACCAGCCTTCTCTGGAGAATCCTTTCTCATATTTACAAGTCCCACACTTAGAGAAAGGATTCCATGTTGTGCAATCACACTGGATGCTATTATGATCAACCTAGAATTCTGATCAATATCCGTGGGTGCTGTGATTTTGCACTAACAGCTGCCCTCCTACCGATCCTCTACGTAAGGCAAAGCATTAACATCTTGGAGGTTCTCAAAATCTATGGTAGGACAACAATTGCTAAACCCTAGTCTAGTGGTGGTGCTGGAGTTGGTGGAGGTGGTGGTGGTGGTGGTAAATTTGAGCCTCTGTGAATGTTCCTCCTGCTCCGTCTGAGCTCCCTACACAGACTAGAGTGGGAGTTAGTTCATTACCTTGAGTTTTCTTCAGTTTTCTAAGTTTACTAACATGTTCAATTTTCAATTAGTTTTGTTTTCTAGATTATCAATTTACTAGTTTTAGGTTTCAAGTCTCAATGTTTCTAGTGTGCCCAATGGTCCAAGATTTTGAACCACTACTCTGATACCAAAGTGTGATTCTGCTTCAACTACCACTTGAGACCAAGAAACAAATTAGGAAAATTATGGAATAATTTTTTTTTTTTATAGGAAGAGTCTACAACCAAGTTGCAAGACACTAGTTTGAAACTAAATAGGTTCCAGAACAAATTCTGATTAACCAAACACAATATTTCCATTTTTATCTTATAACAAGTTTACTAGGTTCCAATTTGGAGGTTACAAGTTTTATTAAGGTTCAGGGAGAAATTTATCGCCAGGCCTGCTCTCTATCAAGCCCTGAAATTCAACTAGATTTCTCACACACTTAGAGTTATCAAAAATTTCCTAAACTAGGCTCATTGGATAGGAAATTTCCTCACCTTTCCAACCATATAAATAAGTCCTCCTAAATCCTTGTAAAACTCAAGTTATGGTAGGCGGAGTTTTAGGGGAAAATTTTCCCTTGGAGGTCCGTGGGGATAGGGAGAAAACTGGGAAAATTTTCCCAAGTGCCACATGTCATCACGTGATTGATGTGGGAGAGCGGGTTGTGGGGAAAATTTTGAAATTTTTCACAAAACCAAAGTGTCTATTTTCCAAAGGAAAATTTTCCTCCATGCCCCCACACTTGCTCAAATGGCCACATGGCGCTTTGTGATTGGCCGAGGGCTGGCGGAAGAAAAAGTGAAGTTTTTCCAAAAGTGTAAAAGTTTAGTTTTCAATTGTAAATCCTTATTCCTCCCTGCCATGTGTCAGCACGTGATTGGTGCAGGCCGAGGAAATTTTTAGGAAATTTTTCCAAAGTTCAAAATCTAAATTTTTCTAAGGTCGAATTATTTCTTTTTTTTTTGGGATGGCCATTTTGAAGTAAAACGTAAAATGGCCATAACTTTTGATAGGAAGCTCCATTTTAGGAAAACGAGGACTTTCCAGAAAGATCTCGGAGTCCTCTTTGCACAAAAATCATCAATTTTGGAATTTGGTAAAGTTTCAAGGGTCAATTTTAAGAAATAGATCTGCAGGGTTTATAATTTTAAAACTAGCAATTTTCAACTTATAAGATTTGATTCAATTTTGATATTTCTTCTTTTGAGCATGTAAATTGAGCATTGGGAAATGGTCATGGGTAAATTTAAGTATATTTTCAAGGTCCAATTTGGACATTGGGTTGCATTTGGTAAATTTTTACATTTTTTGACAGTAAGTTGGATTGTGAAGTTAAAATTGGATTTGATAGAGTTTTTGAGATATTTTCTTAAATATGAAGTTCAATGTGGGTTTAATAGGACCTGATACATCTAAAATACTTTGTTTCCTTTCTCAATTTTAACTAAAAATCTGAACTATACATTTTTTATGGAAATTCATTGCCAGAATTAAAGAAGGAAACAAAGATCATTTGCTAACAAGTTTATTAACCAATTTGCATCTTCCAAATATGGGGAGGCATTTTCAAATCTTATCTAAGGCATTCGATTGATTCGAACAATTAATTGACAGTTCATATTCAAGTTTAAACTCCAGTTTTGATTTCAAACACAGTACATTTACTGACAATGCTATTTCTTAATCTCTTTCAAAGCAGAGTTTTCATTTCACAACAACAACTCAGATCTAATACAACAATGAAATTTTGAGAAAGGAATGTAATTCTTTATTTTATTTCCAACAATAATTCAACAGTTTATCTCTTTCTTTGAATTTCAAGTTACAATGCACAATACATATTTCTTTCTTTCACATTCTTCTCATAACATAGTATGGAATAATAATTCTTTACAATTCACTTATCACTTTCAACCTTTTAATTTCAATACAAGATGTCTTCTCATTACAATTAACAATACAAATCATCCACTTCAAAGTGGGAAGGTTACAATGAACTTGCTCAAAAGGAAATGACTGTCAAACTAATTTCTCTAAGCTCCAAATAGTAGCAGGATGATTTCTTCATCTTTTATCTTTTAATCACAACAAGGAAGGGGGAAAGGCAACACTCTCCACCCAACCAAGATACCCAATGGGAAAATAGAAGCCATCTTTCCCCATCGGCCCCGAGCCCCAACCATATTGAAATGGAGCATGATAATACAACACATGGCAACATGGCTTCTTCACATACAAGCATAAATTCACAAACACAAATAAACAAAAACAAGAGGATGTAGTTCTCAACTACAACAATCAATTCCAAACAAAACAAAGGCTCCTTCTCTCCAGCAAGCCAAGCAAGAGCAAGAACTATGGAGGTCTCCTTATGCCTCCCAAGTTGAATTTTGGGCATCCTCCAAGAGAAAACTGCCAAGATCATAGCAATCCCATAAACCTTATCCCTCCTCAACCCCTCCTTATCCCTCCTCCAAATTTATCCCTTATACCTCCCCCAAAGTAGGAAATGCAAGCAATTTCCTTTCCTAGGTGGATCCCAAACCAACATTCCCTCCAAGAACAAATAACAATGGCAAATCCCTTATCCCTCCTCTGATAAACCTCATAGTCTTCTCTCCACACCATGCCCTAAGCATTCTACCCATCCCTCTAAGAATTGAAAACACAAATACATTCAAAATTCATGCTAAAAGAGGGAAAAACAGCAATTTTAAAAAGTGAGAGCCTACCTCTCCATAATGGGGACTTGCTCCCAAAACAACAGTCTTTATTTCACCAAAAACCAGTCCCAAATCAGCAAGGTAAATGTATGCACAAGCAAATCCACTTCTTCCACCAAGCAAGCTCCAAAATGCAAGAGAAATTTTGACCCAAGAGTGAAATCTCCAACCTTCAACAACCTCAAAATGAGGAGGAATTTCAATTTTAAAGGAGAGGGTGGAAGAGGATGATGTGGATTCCAAGTGGGATGCCACATCATTTTTCCTCATCCCCAAAAAGTAATCAACATCAAGGAAATTAAATCCCAATCAATGTGAATGACAAACCACTTACACACTTCATTTTTTCCCATCCTAAAAAAGAATGCATTTAAAATTTGTAAGACAAGTGCAAACAAATCTTACAATAAATCATGTCAAAATGCAATAAAATAAGTTGATTTTGACTCCAAATTAATAAACAAGGTTGGTGGAGGATTTTGAGAGGTGTGGGACAAGTTTAACTTGTCCCACAAGCCTCCAAATTTGTCCTCCAAGCTCAAATTCGAATTTCAAGAGGGAGATGGAGTGTTTGACCTTCCAAAATCTTCTTACAACCTCTTACAATTTCTTACACAATCTATCACTTCACTTACACAACCCATACTTGGTAACTTACACACTCTTTTAAAATGCATTTATTTCTATGACATTTATTTATTACAAACTTTAGACACAACCATATATTTAATTACCATATGGTTATAAAATATATAAATAAATTTCATTTTCAACCAAGACAATAACATTTAATTTAACCTTCCACATCCTATTTAATTTAATTAAATTTTAACTATATGACTCTCACATTATACTATCACATTAAAATAATTAAAATAAAGAGCACATTACAAATAAAATACATACAACAATAATTTTAAAAAGGGACACAACAAATAAAGCACACATATACCCCATGGTCACAATAATGGAAATCCCCCCATGGGAAATCCTAACAAAACACAACATACAACTCAAACACAGTTGCCATGGTGACCTTGTTGATTTCACACTGAATTCCAATATGGTTAGTCTCCAGTCCCCCAACATTGTTGTGATTTTAACCTACAAAATGCAAAATACCTCCTTCAGCCTCGTGGCCACATCAGAACATCCAAATGATATAAGCAACATAAAATTATTAATTTTAAATCACAACAATATCAAGGATTCAATATTTATCATTAAAATTCAATTTGTAACTATATCATCATCCAATAGATTTCTATACTAGAGCTATTCATAATAATCAATGTCACATGTCTAAAATTAACATCAATAACCTGTCCATGTCAACTAGTATATCATTATCCACATAATAATAAAAATGTCTCAATGATCCTCAAGCACAATAACTGAATCCAGATCAATATTAATCCATAGTCTAACATCTAACCATCATGCTAATCAAAACATATTAATGTCCATAATAATCCATGAGCTAGTATATACACATCCTGTTACATCAAAATATAATAATATCCAAAATATGATCAATAGAGTCAGGATCGATCTAAACAAAGGTTAAAGGGAAGTTGGAACTACGGTGGTAAACCAATTGGGCACACACACATGATGTGCTCGTATGCACAAAAGTGTAATAAATAAGTACAACATATACCAAATCTCCTCAATATCCCATAGGCCCATAGCTCCCTATACAACTAAACTAGGAAATCTGGGTGCCCATAAAAATGTATCCACTCCTCGATTATGTTCTATAGCACAAGAATCGGTGCTCAAGGAAACATCCCACTCTCATAATCTTAAAGAAAAAAACATCTCACTTTCACCATCATCAACAATAATAGCCTAGTCTCCTAAGGATAGGTGCATACATATCTATATAAGTTAGACTTACACTATGATACCTTAGCTCACCCATCGCCTCACCAAATACCATCACTATCAGCTTAACTGATGCCTCTGATGACATGGAATATATTGGCACCCCAAAAATAGGAAGCCACAATATCCTATAAAAATCCTCCAAAGCGACGGTAATCTCACCCATCGGTAAGTGAAAGGTATTGGTCACAGAGTCCTATCTATTGATGAGAGTGACCATCAAAATATGATCCTGAGCGATATGCCTATAGCTTCAGATCACACTAATTCTAACCTCAATCATGTGCTCCCAATCCTCCACGGTCATGCTAGGCCACATCTGTACTAGTAGGAGTGGTAGTATGTCCCTCATCCTCAGCCGATCTCTCACATAAATCAACCACCATGTCCTTTACAAGACTTGACCACATCAAATCACCTATTATCCACCACATAATACCCAGCCACATCAATCATGCCTAACCCCTTTACCTAATTCACCTACAACCCTATTTTCCCTTATAATCATTACCCACTATCTTAGTTCATCTCACCTACTTACCTATCCCACATTGCCAAAATAACATTTTACCCTTTTCCCTCTACATAAATCTTCACCTACCCCTTCCTCACCTATTTTACTTTCCTACCTAGCCCTTATTTCACTTATTTACTCTTAATCATGACCAACATCGGTCACCTTGACCATTATCATTCTTCATTGACCAGTGTCGATCACCCGTAACTTGAACGATGCTAACCAAAACAACCCAACGTCGGCCAAACCATGATCGTCGCCGGTCTTTGTTTCAGCCAAAAACTAAAAAACCCATCCCCCATGCTCAAAAAAATTCACAAAAAATGACCTAAAAACCTACTCTAACCCACCCAAACCTATCCTAGCTTCATCCCCAACCCTATTTAGCCTACATTGGACCTTCCCACCCCTCATTTCCATCATTTTTACCTATAATTTCAAAAATCAACATTACACCCAAATTTTACACAAAACCAATTTCAACAAACTATTTTCAACCAAATGACCAGATTCAAAATGAATCCTACCTATTCTCGGCATTGTCTCCATGGTGGCACATCATCCTCAGGCGCTACATCATTGGTCTACCCTGCTCCCTCTCTCACCTTTACCATGCCCAGATTAAACTCGTCACCTCAAAACCAATTGAATTAATCAAATAGATCTCATGGAACCATCAATAGAATGCCAATCACCTGCTATGTGGATTTCCAACTCAGCCTAGATGTCTCGTACTATTGTTTTCCATTCCTCAACTTCTCCTCCGTTGTTTTCTAAAAGTGGAAAGGTAAAAATGAATATGTTAAAAGTGTATTTTTCCTTTTTAACCCCAACTCGACATGACCAATGTTGGTCATGTCCTACCCTAGCTAATTGATGTCGGTTAAGATTTAACTTGCATCGGTCACCCTAAATAACCATTTGACCCACCCCATGCCCATTTTTCCTAAAACATTATTGCTCCAACCACTTTTTACCTTACCAACACCTATTACACCCTACCCATGAAAGCCTACATTACCTATACATTTCCTTAACTACATTTAGGGACATGTTATTTACCTATACCTCGACCTTACATGTGCCCTGACCTACATACCCTAACCTAAACCACCTTTTGTGACATTTGAATTTTTGTACTCATTATACCTTGTGATGTTGTTACCCGTGTTGTTTAGCCTAATGAACTTACATGTCCTCATGACGTGATGTTTATCCCAACCATACCTTTGGTGCCATGGGAAAAAACCTATTTTCTGTTTCTACACATGACCATGTTGTGCCTCATGATCATATCCTATACCTTGGATACCTAAATCACTTCAACCTCATTTTGATAAACCTATCGCCATTTTGACAATGTAGAGTTTGCATGCTCTTCCACCTAGTAACGTATCACAATCTATATGTGTGTGTGCATTCAATTTCCATTACCCATTACCCATTACCCATTACCCAATATCACCATTACCCATTACCTATAATGCCTATACCCTTACCTATTAACCCCACTTTCATCAATCACCTATTTATAAAACCACTCCCCGACTACTTTTACAAATTCATTTTTTTGTAGTCCGAGGGGGATCACCTTCAAACCTACTTGGGGCAACCTAACCTTTACTCATACTTGGAGCACCGAATTCCTATTTTTTTGGTGTTGCTTATCAATACAAGCTATGTGACAAAAAGGGGAAAATGTAGACACCAAATTTGGGTCACACTCCCCTTGGCCCCCTTTCAATCAATCAATGTAACATGTTCACCTAACCATGAATCCTTTATAACCCACATTCACATTAATTTAATTACTTATAATTGAATTAATGTTCATCCTCACATAATTAATTAATTTAATTTATTTAATTTACACATCACCTAGAAACCTCTCCCTAGACCCATTCTAGGGGAATTTAACTCATAATGACCAATTCATCAATCTCAACATTGATTCATCACTCCCAGTGTTGAGTCACCACTTAACCTAACTAATAGGACTTCTTCCTAAAACCTAATTGGAATTCTTCTATGACCTTCCTACCTTCTCTCACATGAACTCCACTTCCCTAAGTAGACTCAATCAAAATCATGCCAAAAATAGTAAAGATCTGCCTATTTTTGGTAAACCTAGACTTTCCCACCTTAACCGACATCGGTTATCCCTCAACCAATGTTGGTCACCTTAACCATCATCGGTTACCTTATATACACTTTCACAACTCTTTACCCAGGTTTGTCATTTTTCAATTGGGATAGTTCTATTACATTCAAGCACAAATCAAAGACTTCTTAGCATCTAGATGACAGGATATACTCAACCACAAGCCCAAGAAAGCACCTGATGCTTTCCCAAGGCATTAGAATATTCATGGGAACACTCTAGGAAGTACTTCGTAGTAATCGACCATAAAATTTCTTCACGAGATCAACTTTTCCTTCCTTCACCTACCATACCCGCGGATGATGCAAGTATACTTGATTTTCATCATTTTTATTTTGTTAGAGTGTAGGCTCATTAGCTTTTGGTATTACATCTTATACCTTCCTACATTCCTCTATTCACACCTTCTTACAAATCTACCCATCCAAAAACCCTTTCCTTCTAGCTCTCCATACGACCTCTATGCATTCTTGAGTCTTCTTAGCTTTATTATGAACTCAACAATTCTCCCTTCATTCTCTCGTGTAATTGCAAAGAAGTCCAAAAATACATCTATTTAATTACCACCAAATTTCCCCTACTTGATGTGGGTCACCTTAACAATTTTTGGTCTCCCTCTTTACCGGCATTGGTCACCAAACACATATCACCAATATGTTTTCTCGCTAACCTTCACCAAATTGACTCTAACATCACCTAAATTCCACCCAGACCTTACTAGATACCTCTGTGACCTTACCTAACACCCCTATGACCTGTCCCAACTAGAAACATACCTTTCCTATGCTAGATTAGTTTAGATTTCAATACCTTTCTTAATCTAGTTTGTTAGTAATATTTTGATACCTAAATAAAAGTGTTACCAATATGAACTTTATTTCTCACATTTACTTTCATTAATTTAATAAAAATAGAGGATTGAAAGCCATTTAATGAAGCATCATGCTTTCCCGATCTATCCTTGCTAATAAAACCTCTTATTCTTTCTATTTAATATCATTTGGTGGTCTTGGTTTGTATCTACAGGTAGTCCTTCCTAGACAAAAAGGATCTCTCTATAAGCACTTGGATAAAATCAAGAACGTGCACATTCAACATACCAAAAACATAATCAAAGGTATTCTTCCTTGACCTTTAACCTTATCTATTTTATCACAAAATTATTTGGTAAGAACTAATCAAATTGACATAATTAATTATATCTCAACCATAATTATGAACTCATTACAACCTACTAGTCATCTAAACAACAATATTTAAGAAATAAGTAAATCATATTCTAACTTAATCTTAACTTCTCAACCAAGATTCTAACTTAAGTTCCAAAACTCAACTTATTGCTTATTCAAGAATAATTTCAATGATATAAACAACTACCTTTCTATACTAAGTATATTGTATTAGTATTCAAAAGTTAACAACCTATATTATAAGTAATGATCAAACAAGAATCTGAATATCATTCCATCAAACAATCTTACCTAGTTCTAGCTCAACACAAAATCTAAGGATTAGATTGGTCAAGAACAAGTCCTAACATTACAGGTAAGAAAAGTTTATCCAATCAAGAAATTAGAAACAAGACCAACATAATTTAGGTATAAGTTCCATGAAGACCTGAATTTATTTCAGAGTTAGGATCTTAAACGATCAAAACATATCTAACATTCTAGGATTCCAAAATAACCATATCTTCATGCAAGTGGTTTTGCATAAGCTACCAAAGAAGAACCGAGAAAATCATTTTATACAACACATAAGCTCAAAACTAACCAATCCCTAATTAAGGAAAAATAACAATCATACACACATATTATAATGAATCAAGGTAAATAATAATCCCATATCAACACAAGGATCCAAGACAATAAGATCTGCCCCAAATAAGAAGGATAAACCCCACCTAGGTAGTCAAAATTCCACGTGAGAACAAAAGACACAAAAGGAAGAAAACCCAGGTTACCGTGAACAACCCAGAACTTCCCAAAAGACTCAAAAATTAAAATGTTACAACTGAAACATGGAGAGTATCAAAAAAATGGAGTTTACATCCACACAAGAAGAATATTAGGGTTCATTCAAACCAAAAAATCCTCTTAAAAATTAATAAGTGACACCTCAACTTAAAAATTCAATACTATAATTACATGTTTCCCAGTTAACCCATGAGGGTATTCATTTAACTTTACTCAAATATAAAAAGAAGCACATACAAGTCCCTACAAAAACTGGTCCAACCAAGAAGGATTGTAATTATAACCAAAAATAAGATAAATAATTCTAAACAGTCTCCCTTAAAGATGAATGCACTTCAAGTGCTAGAAAATATTTGAATTCCCAAAGAAGATCAACAAAATCTTACCTATAACAAGCACATAGCCCAGAATGGGTAATAATAAACGAATCAATTTGAAGAAAATAGAAACCAAAATCATCAATAGGTATACCCTCCTATTCATCATCCAGAAATATGTAGTTCCCATTTTATGGTGAGAATACATGTATTCATAACCTTGAATAAACAACTAAATGATTCTAGAAGTAAAAGTACAAACATGATATCATCAACCATTATTGTTGGTTTCCAACTATTATCAACAAGAAACCGACCCAAAATGAAGAACACAAAGATTCTCCTTAAAAAATTCATATATATTAAACTGCCATGACGAAATCTCCTATAAAGTTAGTCTCCAAGATTAATAATAAGGAGAGCATTCTAAGCTATAATCTATAGATTTGAACAAAAATAGTCAACTATTTATGCATACACAATACCCAGATAAGGTATCCATCCAACAGAGATATAAAAAAAAACTTGTATCAATACCCAAGGAAGTTATTATATAGATAAGATAAACACAACTGAAAATCAAACAAATGAGATATCACAATCAATAAAACACACATAGTATCATAATGCATTAGAAGAAACCAAGTCAAAAACACCATTGGAGCAAGGAGAAGAAACAAAAACCAGAACCAAAAAGTTTCCAATCAAGAGAAGAGTTCTTTTAATGAAGAAATTTAAATAAAATCAAAATATTTAAAGAGATAGGGCCTATCATGCCTGATAGAGATCCTATCTTCTATTCCTTGTTGCAAATCTTCAAGAAGAACTTTAATAGAAAATTTCCACAAAAACATCAAAGAACAAGATCTCAAACTTTTCCTTTCTTCCTCTTATAAATTCCTTTTTAATTCTTGTTACCATCACCACCATGCAATATGAAATAAGCATGTATAGATTCTAACTAGAGGTTCAAAAGATGAAAAATAGATGTAGAGCTACAAATATCAGAAAAACCAAATGAAATAATGAAAACCAAAAACCACCTTTTCGCGAACTTCTCCTATTTCCTAAGTTTTTTTTGTAATGTACGAGATCAATTAATCCAAATAGGAATAACAGATTCCTTCCTTATTTCCCACCTTCACTAACTCATTATTCTATATAACCAATTTTAAAACTCCATACAACTAAACTTTAGTAAAGGTGAAAACTCAACCTCAACTAAACTTGCATGCACTCACCAAAATTTGTGGTAACAGGGTGTTTAAAACCTCATTAAAAACTTTTAATACTTAGACATTGGTTTTACTGACACCCCCTTCATATGTCTTCCATGCCATCCATTTAGGATAGTCCATTCCCTTAGGTTAGGTTTATTAAACATTAGATTAGAAATCAACTTAGGTCCTTAGGTAAAAATTATTAGTTTAGTCTTAATATATATTAGTAACAAGACATAGGATCGACCCATTTCATAATCAACCATAATAATAATATCATCCAAATTAAACTTAGGATAGGATTACAACTTAGAACTTAGATAAAATTAGGTTTCCCAAATAATTATAAAATTTCCAATTCAAAATTACCGAATGAAGAATCCAGATGATGTTATCGGATCACTTAAGAAGGGCATGAGAAAAATAGTCACCAATAATCCCATGGCATTCAAGGTTTAGAAATATATCATTCTTCCCAACTTGGTCAAGATGACCTTGACATCTTAGAATCAAAATCATTCCTTAGATCACTAAAATTGATCCAAGGTATACCTATCTTGCATATGAGATCATAAATACAAGCACAAGTTCAAATGAAATAAAGACTATGAACGAGTTTAATCTAAATCAATTTCATCTATCCACATGTAGTGAACATTCATCATAAGCAGAAATGAAATATTTCATTTTAAATTCATAATAGCTATGGCGTGAGTTGTATCTATTTCCATAAGATAACATATTATCTTCAACAAACATGATTACTTAGTTCACAAGAGTACACCATCTTCAAAAATAATCACATATCAATGTTTGTAACTTCAAATAATGAAGTCATCATATACATAAACCATGTTAGAGGAATTACATACTATTAAAAATTAGAGAACAAATATGCGGAAACAATTCCTCAAATCACAACAGTAGGAAACTATATAGCAGAATTATACATGCAGAAATATAACAACATAAATAAATAATGCACAAAAGAAGACAAGACAATATTTAACATGGTTCACCCAATGTGGGATACGTCCACCAAGAAATTTCTCAGATTTTATTATCAACAAGAGTAAAACAACTCTCACAATATTCTCTCAGTTATGAACTCACAATAGAATTCCAAAGATGTTAAACCACATATAAACCACAATTGACACCCAATTGCTTAACCTTGATCACTCTTGATCACCTCTTGATCACTAAGAATCAAGACCTCTTGAACACACAAGATATATTCAAGATACCCTAACACCTCTATTTATAAGATTACAATCCTTTAAGAAGTCCAAAAGCCGACCCTAGAAGTTTGAAAGTCATGACCTTTCATCTTCCCATGGCTGGAAAAGAAACTGTCATGACCTTTCATCTTCCCATGGCTGGAAAAGAAATGGTCATGACCTTTCATCTTCCCAATTCAAACTCCACACTTCAATACTGATTTGAGAAGACCAAAAACAAGCTCCACACCCCAACAATATCCCACTTGGAGATTGTTCCTACTGAGAAAAGTTCTCAACCCTTCATTATCAACCATGAAGGCCAATCAAAGTTGAACACAACTTAAAATTATCCCTTGAGATTGAGTTGATCATCATATCCATAGGATTTTGATTGGTATGAATCTTTTCCAACTTCAAATTATCTTCTTCCAAAGCTTCTCTGATGAAATGATATCTCATTTTAATGTGATTCATCCTAGAGTGAAAAGTAGAGTGCTTCGCTAAATGGATAATGCTCGACTATCACCGTAGTCTCCCAACTTCCTACTTATGACTCAACTCATCAAGCAACTCACCGTATCTAAATCATCTCCTTGCTTACCTCTATGGCAGCAACATACTCAGCCTCTATGGTTGATAAAGCCACAACCTTTTGTAACCGTGAAATATAACTCACACAGTATCACCAACTATTAATACATTTCTGTCATGATCCTCCTACTATCCAAATCTCCTACCATGTCTGAATCTACATAACCACGCAATGTAGTGTATTATCCACCAAAACACAATGTTTCTCCCATGGTCCCTCTCAAATACTGAAGGATCCACTTCAATTATTTTGTGTGCTCTCTACCTGGATCACACATAAACCTATTAACTACTCCCACTGCATGCGAAATGTCATGCCTAGTGCATACCATAACATACATCAAGCTACTAACCACTAATGAGTATGGTACCCTGGACATCTGGATTTTATCCTCCTCATTCTTGGGACTCTTCTCCTTTGATAATTTAAAGTGACCTACCAAAGGAGTACTAACCAGTTTAGCATCTTGCATACTAAACCTCTCCAAGACCTTATTTATGTACTCTTCTTGAGATAATACCAGCTTCCTCTCCTTCTTGTTCTGAGTTATTCTCATACCAAGGATTTGTTTTGCTTCCCCCAAATCCTTCATAGCAAAGGAGTCACCTAGTTGCTTCTTGAGTACCTTTATTTCCTACATGTTCTTCCCTGCAACAAGCATATCATCCACATACATGCACAAAATAATATAACTACCATCAAGAAACTTCTTGATGTAAACACAATAGTCTCGAGTGACACTGGAGTAATCTGCTCTGCATAAAATCACAAACTTCTTTTACCACCGCCGTGGGATCTTGTTTCAAGCCATACAATCTCTTATTAAATTTTCACACTAACCTCTCCTTCCCTTTGACCTCATAACCTTGTGGATGCTGCATATACAATTCCTCCTATAACTCACCATGAAAGAATGGAGTCTTCACATCCAACATCTCTAAGTGCAAGTATTTTATTGCCTCTAAAACAAGAACAGAGTTCTAATAGAATTCATTTTAACAACGGAGAAAAAATTCATCAAATTCTATACCTTTCTTCTCATACAAATCCCTTGACCATGAACCAATCCTTGTATCTTTTCCTACCTCCATCTTCCTCTTTGATTCTATACATGCACTTGTTCTGTAATGCTCTCTTTCCCTTGGGTAGCTCCACTAGATCCCAATTCTGGTTTTCCATAAGAGACCTATGCTCTTTATCCATGTCCTTCTCCCACTTCATCCCGGCATCCACCTGCTCTGCTTCCTCAAAGAACTTTGGCTCTCCACTTTCAAAGTGAGCAATAAATCATTCAAAGATGGAGTAAATCATTCAAGTTCCCTTCTTACCCTAGAAGAAATTATCACCTCAAGAGTTTTGGGTTCTGATGAGTAGGTTCTGAATCAAGCTATGCAAGAACATGTTGCACCTAAACCGACACCTTGGACACCTTGTTGTCTGCAATGTCCACTAACACCGTGTATTATTTCTTTGATTCCTCTTGTTGTTCTTGCAAATCGATCTTTGTACATGAATTTTTCATTAAAGATAATATCTCTAGACTAAAATATTTTCTTTTCCTTAAGACTCCAAACACAAAAACCAAATTCATCCTCACCATATCCAACAAAGGTTAATTTCTTAGACTTAGCCTCTAACTTGGTCCTATCATCTTTATCGATGTGAAAAAATAGATCACATCCAAATACTCTAAGAAATGAGTAATCAATTTTCTTACCAGACCAAGCCTCCTCAGGTATACCTCCATCCAAAGCCATAGAGGGTCCTTTGTTAATAAGATAAATAGATGTGCTCACCACTTCCACCCAAAACATGAGTGGCAGCCCTGCATGTAACCTCATGCACCTAGCACGCTCCATGATTGTCCTATTCATTCTCTCTAACACTCCATTTTCTTATGGAGTATTTGGAACCGTTCTTTACTTGCAGATCCCATTTACCAAATAGTAATCAAGAAATTCATTACTATAATACTCCCTCCATTATTCGACTAGAGAAATTTCAACTTGAGACTGTTTCATTCTCAATGAAGGATTTCCATCTTTTGAAGGTTTCAAACACACCAGATTTATTTCTAATGTAATATACCCAAAATTTTCTAGTTGCATCATCAATGAAAGTGACATAATAACATGAACCACCAATAAATTTTACCTTCACTAGGCCCCATACATATGTATGCATTAAATCCAACTTACCCTCCTTCCTCATAGGTCCAACCTTGCAGAATCTCACCCGCTTCTCTTTTTCATAAACAGAGTCCTCACAAAAGTCTAAATCTAACTCCTTTAATCCAAGAAACATGTCCTTTATAATCTGCATGCCATTTTGACTCATATGACCGAGTCTCTAGTGCCACAAAGTTACATCTCCATCTGCAGCAATTAAATTACAATAATCAACACCACTGGTTAAATACAAAGTACCAGTTTTCTTACCTCTTGCAACCACAAGAGATCCCTTAGTAACCTTCCAAGAATCCACTTTGTAAAACTAACCATATAGCCATCACTACCTAGCTGACCCGCTGATATCAAGTTCTACCTCAACTTAGGCACATGCCTAACATCCTTAAGTATCCATGTGTTCCCATTATGCAATTTCACTTGAACACAACCTTTCCCTACTATGCTACATGGTTCATCATCATCAAGATATACATGTCCAAAATATCCTTGAACAAAATCAGTAAAGTAATGTCTATGTGGGGTGGCATGAAAAGAAGCCCTTGAATATAACACCCAAGACTCAACAATAATATCTAAATAAATAATTAAGGAATCCCGACAAAAATCACTTGCTGCCACATTTACATCTTTAGTTTCCTCCTTGTTCTTCTTATCCCAAAGAGTCCAGAAATCTTTCTTAGCATGAGAAACCTTCCCACAATGCCAACATTCTAACTTAATCTTGGAATTTGACCTGACACGATAATTTGACTTCCCATGGTTACCTTTCCCTCTGTTCTTTTGTCTCCCTTTACTCTCCATCATCAAAGTGTTTCTAGAAGTAGAAGAATCTCTGGTGCTCTTCCTTCGTATTTCCTTGCTTTGGATCACACCTATTACATCCTAAAACTTCATCTTTGAATTATTAGAGACTGAATTACTTACAACCATAACCAAGTTATCCCATCTATCTCGGTAAGGAGCACAAAATAAACAAATCCATGAACACATCATCAAAGTCAATTTTTACCGAGTTTAATATACTCACAACCATATTAATTCATTCAAATGAAAAACATTCAAACCAATCTCATACATATTCATATTAAATAAATTTTTCATCAAAAATATTTTATTAGAGGCTGAGGGTTTTTCATATAGCTTCTCCAATGCACTCATGAGACCTTTCGTGGTATTATCCTATGATATTTTGACAGAAACCAAAGATGCAAGGCATAACCAAATTTCCCTAAGTTCCTTTCTATCTAGCAAATCCCAATCCTCATCTGACATGGTTGTAGGTTTCTTTTCTTTTCCAGCCAAAGGAACATGGAGGTCCTTTTGATATAAGTAATCCTCCATTTGTATATTCCACAAACCAAAGTTCTTCCCATTGAACTTCTCAACCCTTGATCTACCCTCATCTGCCATAGATCCCACTCAAGCTAAACTTTCCCTATGATTTACCACTTTAGAAAAAAACCACCAAATCTCTGATACTAGTTGTTAGGAATTAGATAACAAATATGTGGAAACAATTCCTCAAATCATAGCAGTAGGAAACTATAGAGCAAAATTATACATGCGAAATATAACAACATAAATAAATAATGCACAAAATAAGACAAGACAAGATTTAACATGGTTCACCCAATGTGGGCTATGTCCACGTAGAACTTGGTTAGATTTAATTATCAACAAGAGTAAAATAAATCTCATAGTCTACTCTCAGTTATGAACTCACAACATAATTCCAAAGATACTAAAACACAATTGACACCTAATTGCTTAACCTTGATCACTCTTGATCACTCTTGATCACCTCTTGATCACTAAGACTCAAGACCTATTGAACACATAAGATATCTTTAAGATACCCCGACACCTCTATTTATAAGATTACAATCCTGTAAGAAGCCAAAAGCTCACCCTAGAAGTTTGAAAGTCATGACCTTTCATCTTCCCACGGATGGAAAATAAACTGTCATGACCTTTCATCTTCCCATGGCTAGAAAAGAAGCGGTCATGACCTTTCATCTTCCCAATTCGAACTCCACATTTCAATACTGATTTGAGAAGACCAAAAAATAGGCTCCCCACCCCAACACATACCTACCCCCTAAAAAGAATCATTGTTCCAATGATTAACTTAGTCCATATTCTTAAACAAGAAAATTAATCATAATTATAGTTCTTTTATCCACAAGTTCTCAAAATAAAACCATATTTTAGGAATTCAAGTTTTCATTATTTATCACACCATTACAATGGTCTTTTTAGTACTAATAAAAATATAGTACCTTCCCAAAATTGGCACAAATTAAAGATAGCTTTAAACAAATTCTTTGATTGTTTCAACCATTAGAACTAATTTTGTTCAAAAAAATGAGGAAAAGTAGTTTTCATGTCCTCAAGGTTTTCCCATATTGCACTTTCTTCATTAAAATAGTCCCACTGAACCTTGCATTGAATAATTTCACTATTTTGCAAGTGCAATTGGTGAGTTTCCATCACTCTTATGGGTTCAACCACGATTATTCCTAGGTCTTGGACCTACAAGGAATCCTAATTTAACACATGTGATAAATCTGAAACGTATTTCTTAAGAAAATAAATATGGAAAAATATATGCATTCATGATAAAGAGGGAAGTAATGCTAAGCAATAAGCTATAGGGATAATAACTTCAACAATTTCGAAAGGTCCCACAAAATAAGGTAATAATTTTGATGCCTTGCCAAAGTTTATAGAGCTTGTTTTAGGATTAACACATAAAAAGAATTTTTCACCAAGTTCAAGTTTCTTATCGATCCTTTTCAGATCTACATACCTTTTCTTCCTATCCACATCTTCTTTTAATCGTTCACGAATCATTTTAACTTGTTATTCCATTTCAGTAAGAACTTCGAGTCCAATTACCTCTCTATCTTCAATGTTATCTCAACTAACTGGAGTTCTGCATTTCCTTCCATACAATGCTTTGAAAGGTGCCATTTTCAAAGATGCATGATATGTATTATTATAAGAAAATTCAAATAAAGGAAGGTATTCTTCCCATTTGTACTACTGATCCAAATAGTACATTAGCAACATATCTTCTAAAAATTTATTAACTCTCTCAGTTTGACCATATGTTTCCGGATGGTATGTGGAAATGAAATTCAATTATTTTCCTAAGGTTGCATTTAGCATTTTCCAAAAATGAGATGTCATTCTAGGGTCCCTATCAGATATGATCAATTTAGGTATTCCATGTAATCTGAAAATTTCATGAAAAAATATTTTCGCTAAAATAGGTGAATCATCCTTAAGATTACAAACAATAAAATGTGCTACTTTTGTTACTTTACAAACCACAACTAAAATAACATCATGTTTATTTCTTGACATAGGAATCCCATGAAAAAATTCATGCTAACTACTTCCCACTTATATTACGGTGTAATATGAGGAAATAATAATTCGGATGGGTGCATATACTCACCTTAATGCGCTAACATTCCAAACAATGTGAAATAAAATTAGTTATGTCTTTCTTCATCCCTTTCAAATAATATTTCTATTTTACATCATCAAGCATATTGTAATACCGGGATGTCTGAGTAAGGTGAAGTATGAAATTCCATAATTATTTTTTTCCTTAAGTCATTTCCCAAAGGTATGTATACTCGCTTTTCATATCTTAAAGTTCCTTCGTTATCGAATTTAAAACCTTTGTATCTTGCAGCATTTAGATCTATAGAAAGTGTTGTTTTTACCTATTAAAAGTAAAAATCGGATTACATGATACTTTTTACCTCATCCTTAAACTAATTTCTCAAACTTATAAGTGTAGAAATATGTTTCCTACGACTTAGTGCATCTTCCACTATATTTTTTTCCTTTAATGTAACTTATGTCAAAATCATATTGTGATAACAAATCTAACCATCTTTGTTGTCTTGCATTCATATTTGGTTGAGTGAAAATATACTTCATCCTAAGATGATCAGTCTTTAATTCAAAGGGTCTTCCTAAAAGATAATTTCTCCACACTTGAAGTGCATAAACTATGGCAGCAAGATCTAGGTCATGGGGAACATAATTCAACTCATGTAACTTGAGTTTTCTTCTCTCATATGCTATAACATGATAATTTTGTAATAGAATACCTCTAATTCCTTCACCAAGCATCTCAGTAACTCATCTTTGTTAAGTTTCCATTTGGATCTAGTAAATCCAAAATAGGTGTAGATGTTAATTGGTCTTTAAGATTTTTAAATGTTCCTACAAATTTATCACTCCACACGAACTTTTTTCTTTCTTTTGTAATAAAGTTATCGGGGCAGCGACTTTTGAAAAATCCTTAACAAACTTTCTATAGTAACTAGAAATCCCCATGAATCTTCTGACTTCATGAACATTTTTAGGTGCATGCCACTCAGTTATGGAAACAATATTTGATGCATAAACTGCTATTCCATCTTTTCTTATGACATGTCCCAAATAGTGGAATTTTCTTTCATAAAAAGAACATTTAGAAAACTTACCATATAATATTTTCTTTCTTAAGATTTAAGGTATGATTTTCAAATGCTCATGATGCTCATCAATTCTTTTAGAATAGATAGGAATATCATCCAAGAATACAAGTACAAAATTTTCTAGGAATTCTTTAAAGATATTATTCATCAAATCCATAAACGTTACGGTGCATTTGTCAAACCGAAAGGTAAAACCGTGAATTCATAATGTCCATACCTTTTCCTAAAGTATGTATTATGAATATATTCATATTTTATTCTAAATTTGTGATACCTAGAATGAAGATCTATCTTAGAATATACTGATTCACCACACATATAATCAAACAAATCATCAATTCTAGGAAGTGGATATCTGATTTTTGATTGTTACTTTGTTTAACATCCTGTAATCAATACAAATTCTAAGTGTTCCATATTTCTTTTTCACAAAGATTACCAGTGCTCCCCAAGGTGAGACACTCAGTCTTATCAAACCCTTAGACAAAAACTCTTGTAACTATGCCTTAAGCTCTACCAGTTCAATGGTAGTCATTTGATAAGGTGCCTTGGAAATAGGCTCAGTTCTAGTTTGATTTCTATTATGAAGTCAAACTCTTGTTTAATGTGGAAGAAGGCGGGTATTTCTTCCAAAACACATCACTTGAAATCTCTTAACAGTGGAAAATTTTCCAAGAAATCACTATCCTTTTCAATTTTTTCAGAAATTTTTACTGCATACAAAGTGCAACCTTTATTTTTGACCTTTTAAAGTTGCATAGCTGATAATTTTATAACTAAAATTTCTCGTTTTACCCCTTGAATGTCTATTTTTTTCTACAGATCATCAAGAAAACTAATGTGTTCTTCAAAATAATCAAATTTTGATTTATGATCAAAAATCTAGTTAACACCTATTATGACATCATATGACTGTAAAGGAGCAAAAAAAAATCTACTTCTATGGAAAAATTAGGTAATTCTAAGACTGCTCCAAAAAGACATTTACTAACAATATGGAAAACATTATTTCCATAATGTACAATCCAAGATTTTTGCATTATTCCAGCTTTTCTTTTTAGTTTTGTAGCTAATTTACTAGAAATAAAGCATTTAGTAGCTTCAGATATCAAAAATTATAGTATTAGAATTACCAAATAATTTTCCCGACACTTTTATGGACGTAACTTGTTTTTCGGCTTGTTTATCACCTACTACAGTATGTATCCTATGTTGCTGATTGTTGTCATATTTCATTAGGTGGCACTGATTTGTATATTAATCCTTAGTATAGTTAAAACAACATGTTATCCAAAATAATCCCATGCTTGTTTTGGTTAACTTGCCTTCGATCTTCCCTCCTTTTGGTGCGAGCAGATTTTTCAACTTTAAAGCACTCAAAAGTTCTTGGAGATGGCTTCATCAGATAATATTTTTATTCCCCTTTCCAGAAAGGTAAAAAAGTCCTCCTAACTCCTTGTAGTTTGCAAGTTATGGCTTGGTGGAGTTTAGAGGGAAAATTTGCCAAGGCGGACCCATGGGAAGAATTTTGGCACTTAGCCTTTTGGCTAAAAAGTTTAATGGAAAATTTCGGCCCAAAAGCCCATAGAGGAAAACAAATTGTTTGAGGCCCATGCCTAGTTAGGATGCACCATGTTTTAGGTTGCAGTGGCGGGGGTAGAAGGAATTCAAGTTTTTTTTCTTTTTTTCAAAGTGCGTCAAAGGAAAAAATAAGAGTGCATCCCCACCGAGCTAAGAGAAAGATGCCACATGTCTAGTCGGCGGTGGGAGTCGGATCGGCGAAAATATTTTTGGTTTTTTCCAAAACCAAAAAGGTACAAAGGTGAAAAGGTGAGGCACATCCTGCTAAGAAACTAGAAGGTGCAAAGTGTATCGAGTGGTAGACCAATGGAGGATTTTGAGAAATATTCCCAATTTCACAAAAAGGGCGAATGTTGTTACGAAGCCCGCATCCCATCAGTGAACCAAGCAATGCCACATGTCTCGGAGTGGCGGGCCACGAAGATTTTTGGGAAATGTTTCCAAAAGTGTAAAAATTAAAGTTTAACCCTATGGACCCATTTTCAAATTTGATTTTCTGCCATTTTGACCTAATTCGTGCCTTGAAATTTGTGCCTAAATTTATGCCCTAATTTTTCCCTAAATCTTTAGATGGGCATATCTTTCGATCCAAAGATCAGATTTGGGAAAAATCAGACTCGTTGGAAATATCTTGATCTCCTCTATGCATTGGAGGCATAAAAAGATAATTTTTTGTAGGTTTCAAGGAAGAAAAATATGAAAAATTCTTTCATTCCTTTAATGGGAACCAAATTGCTTTGAATGAGTCATTTTTTCTCAATCCACTATGGTTTTCTTCTCCCACATGCCAAGGATGAAGAATCAACTCAATTTGATGAGGGAAAAACCATAAAATATCTTCTCACACCATTAATCCAAGATCAGATTGCTTTGAGAGCTGTGTTTCACCAAATTCATCATTTTTTCTCCAACACGTAAAAATAGAAGTAGAGGAGTCGATTCGATGGGTTTGCAGGCTGATTTGAAAGGAATTAATGATAGATTTTTGAATTAGAAGATCTGATTTACTTCCTCCTCTATTTTCTCTTTCCTTGCTTCAGCTATAAATGGAAAGGATTCGATCCTTTGTTTTGTTGGACGTTTTTCTCTTGCAGGCTCCCCTTTTCTCCTTAGCAAGTGGATTCGTGGAGTTTCAGACCTCTCATACAGGTTGCAACACATATTTTTTCCTCCTTTCCATTGTAATGCATCGTATTAAAAACTGGGAATGATAATGCATGCTCTGTGAATGATTTTTTCAATCCTTTCATGTGTTATTATTGTCTTCTGATCCTTCATTATATCTTGGAAATTTGTGCATGTTCTATGTTACATTCTTATGATCTATGTTTATTTGAAAAATATAATTCCATCACTCCTTTGGTGTATCACCATTTTATCTTAGTTTTGTCTCCCCTTTTTGTATCTTCAATTATGTCTCCTTGGAATCTAGAGTAGTATTTAGCATTGATCCTCTGCAAAATTCATGCATAAAGCTAAATAGAGGGGTAAGAACCACCTTTTGCTGGAGATTTTTCTCACATTTAATGGTCCCACACCTTGTAGAAAACTCAATGTTGTGCAATCACACTAAATGACCCAATTCTGGAATGCAGATCTAAAGTTTATTTAGGGGGTGCTATAGATTTGCACGAACAGTTTTGGCACACTAGGTGGGACCTTAAACGTCTTCATCTTTATTACAAAAATTTGATGTGTAATTGTTGTAATTTTATTTCTTAAAAGAGCCTTGATTTGCACATCTGCTGACTCCAAAGTGATAGGATCAATGGTTTCAACATCAATCTTGAAGATTCATGAGAAGGATCTAAACAAGTTCAAGGACTAGAGAAGAGGGATTGTTTAAATATATGCAATCATCCCCGAGAAAGATGAGAAAGGCTGAAGAAGGATTCAAAGGTCTCCATCTCCACTAAACATAACTCTATCATCTCCTCCACAGGTAGACCTTTCATCCAATCAACAAGGGTTCTCAGGACAATCAGAATGGCACAACCCAATCCTTATGTCAACGTTACTGATAACAGCCCACTTTCTCTCAATGCACAAAAACCAATTCAAATTGTAGCATTTAAGAACATTCCATACTTTACCAAAGAAAATAAGACCACTCCTGGTGATCATGTCAAAGAAATTGCTAATGTTTATGCAATCCATGAGATTATTGAGATGGAAATTGCTATCAAATTATTGTCATATTCATTCAAAGGGAAAGCCTTACAATGGTTCAGGAGCCTTGATGCAGGCTCTATCCAAAATCGGAACCAGTTGTACACAGCCCTCCATAACCAATTTGGAGAGAAAGGTGACAACTTGCCTCTATTGGAGCAACTGACAACTATAAAGAGAGATCCCAATGAGCAGCTAATAGACTTCAATTTCAGATTTCAAAGAACATGGGTTAGAATCCCATTGGCAGTGAGGCCAACAGCTCAAGGTTCTTTCTTATACTTTCTCAAGGCTTTAAATTCTGACATTTCTATGTTGATCCAATCCATGGGAGGTGTAACTCTACCTGCAGCTTACAACATTGCCATTAGGGCTAAGAATTGTTTGATCCAAGCTGGTAAACTTGCACCTAGGCCTCCTATGCCCTTATATCCAGAGTTGGGAAGCCCAAGTACTAGTCAAGCACCTACTTTAGCTCCTATTCCCACCCCTAGAAACTAGAGTTCAAATGAAACTTCTACTTCATCCTCTAGTGCCTCAAATGAGCTTCAAGAAGTTATGAAACAATTGTAAAATTTGGGCAATGAGCTGGTTACGCTCAAGAGACAACAAGCTCAAAGTTTTAGGCCTTCTTATCAGCCTCAAACTCATCCTAATAGACAACCATATCAGCCTAATAGGCCACCCAACCTAGCTGCAAATCAAAATCAAGTAAGGCCTCCTACCAATAGACCATTTCAGCCCTATAACCCCAATGTTGCATCTACCTCTAAATCCTTAGTGCCAGTGCAAAATAATATAGCTCAAGAGTATGACTAGTGTTTCCTATGTAATGAACCTCACAGCTAATCTATATGCTTTAATGGTGCTTTGAACCAAGCCTTGATGGTGAAAAAAATAGGTGTAGAGAGTGAAGCAAGTCGATAAACAGGACCAATAACAAGGGACATCTCAACAAGATACAACTCCAAATGAGACTACATTGTGAATTGGCGGTGAAGATTTTGTGGTATAATTCAAACACCTTCTTAGAGTGTAGAAACTAACACATGGTCAAAGAGGAGGAATATTGGTGAAGGGAAGTCATTAGATCCAAGTGATTCATAACCTTCCATCACTCCACAAGGTGTTAGAAAGAAAACGTAGTTCCAAATGTGCAAGGAAAGCCCAAGCCACCTTCTATACCAGCTCAAATGCCAAATGTTGTATCCCATGTACAAGAAAAAAATGTGTAGACTAAATGAAAACAAAGAGATGGTTCATGCCCATTTTAAATCATTGAACAAATGAAGAAGACCAATGTGAACATACCTATGTGGGAGTCACTAGCCATCCTAGGACAAAGGGATCTATTACAAGCTGCCATGAAGAATTGGTCAACCCAAAATCAGCTAGCTCATATGCAAGAGAAGGTACTCACAAATTCTACTCAGCCTGAGGGGAATCATGGAGGACAGCAAGGTAAAAATTTGAAGCCCCCTCCATTCTATGTTTCATTGATCATTGGGGATAAACTAGTACATAATTGTATGATTGATTTTGGGGCAAGTAGTTCCGTGATGCCCAAGAAAATAGCTGATCAACTGGGCCTTCAATATGAAGTCATATCCAAGGGGGTGGTGCAATTATATGGGACAGCAGTAGCAATAGTTGGGGTAATTAAATATTTGAGCCTTACTTTGCATGCATGCCCCAATGTCACTATTTTGAAAAATGTGTCGGTGATAGATTTTCCACCACTCTCTCGCCATATGTTTGTCAAGGATTTCATAGCTAGAATTGAAGGCTACCTATATTATGATTGGTAACACATGTTGTTTAGGACAAGGTATGGAGCAAAGGCCACAATCAAGTCCAAACCTATTGCAAACTTTCACATTGAGCCTCATACTCCAAGCCCAATCAATTCCAACTATTCAACGTTTGATCAAGAGGATTATCCAAGCACACATGAAGCTGACACAAAAGTTAGAAGCATTCCATATTTGACTCTTGAAGAATGGAAAAGCAAGGTACATGATTTTTATCCCTATAAGGAAATGGAGGAGTCTGAACTAGGAGTCTATTACATGCATGAAGAAAATCAACCTCTTCCTAGCATCACCAAGCCAGACCATAAAGATGAAAATGAGGTATGGTAGTTGTTCTTTGATGGATCAAGAAGTAGACAAGGTGTAGGAGGAGGAGCTATGCTTGTTTCACCTCAAGGCATTAAGTATTATTCAAATTTTAGATTTCAGTTTGCATGTTCTAACAACACTTTGCTGAATATGAGGCTTTGATACATGGATTGCATTGGTCAAGGAAGAGAGGCATCAAAAACTTACAGGTCTTTGGTGATAGTGAGCTGATTGTTAATCAAGTTAAAGGACAAAATTCTGCCAAGAACGAATTCTACAAAAGTTATAGGAATAGGGTGTGGGATCTCATTGAGGATTTTGAGGGATTTGGCATCAACTCCATCCCTAGGAAATAAAACAAAGCTGTTGATAGGTTTGCAGCAGTTGGAGAAAATTTTGATGTTGTGGAGAGTATCAAAAGAGATAAAATGCAGCCAAAAATCCATGTGATTGTGAGGCCATCAGTTCCAGAAAATAATGTAAGTTGGCAAGTGTTTGAGAGTGACCAACAAATCATCAACTTCTTGCAAGAGGAAGTTGAGTTCTCAGCCAAAAATTAGGAAAAATTGGGACAACAGTATGGTGATCAAGTGGTATAGCTGAGAACCAACAAACTACCAAAAGGACTTATGACTTTAGAGTATATCTTCAATCCTAATGATCAATTTAGGAAGGAGAAAGAAAACATCCAAGTCAAGGGAGAGGATTCAGAGCCCATCTTAATTAGAGAAGGCAAGTCACTTTAAATTGGTAAAGTGCAACCGAGCAAGAAATGTATGAATTCATGCAAATTTTTCAAGAGTTCCCAAATGTATTTTCTTAGAGCTATGAAGACTTGAGAGGTTTCAATCCCAAGCTATCTCAACACACAATTGAACTAGATCCAAGTGCTAAGCCCATCAGGAAAAAATAGAGACTAGTCAATCCACACATTGAGCCTCTCATGAAGAAGGAATTGAATAATTTAATAGAGGCAAGTATCATATTCCCCATCAAGCATTCAATATGGATTGCAAACTTGGTTCTAGTTAGAAAGAAGAGTGGAGATATCATGTTGTGTCTACACTTTAGATATTTGAACAGAGCATCCCTCAAGCATCACTACCCACTTCCTTCTATGGAGAATATTTTGCAAGTTGTTATTCTGGCTATGAGAGGGGTTTCATTGCTAGATGGTTATCTAGAGTATAATCAGATCATGGTAAAGGAAGATGATCAGTTCAAAACAGCCTTCACCACCAAATGGAGAACCTATGCATATAGAAAAATCCCATTTTAGTTTTCTAATGCCAGAGCTACTTTCCAAAGGGAAATGGATATGGCATTTAAGGGATTGATCAAAAAAATAGTGTTGATATACCTAGATGATATTACTATATTTTCTAAAAGTGTAGTAGACCATCTCTTTCATTTGAGACAAAGTGTTCCAAAGATGTAGAAGATTTGGAGTATCCTTAAATCCCAAAAAATGCATATTCCTAGCTCATGAAGGCAAACTTCTAGGCCACATTATTTCTAAAGAAGGGTTAGCAATTGATCCAAAGAGGGTTGAAGCAATAAGAGAACTGCCATTACCAAGTCATAAGAAGGATCTTCAAATTTTCTTGGGAAGAATCAATTTTGTTTGAAGGTTTGTTCTAAACTTTGTAGCCCTTGTCAAGCCAATAACTATGATATTGAAGAAAAGTGTGGAATTCAAATGGATAGTTGAAGGTAAGGAAAGTTTTGAGGCAATCAAAGAAGCTATCTCACAGGCTCCAACTCTCATTAACCCAAATTTCTCCAAACATTTCATCCTTTATGCATTTGGTGGTGGTGATACAATTTATACAATTTTAGTACAACAAATCGAAGAAAATGCAGAGCAACCAATTTCCTTCTTTAGCCAAAGCTTGGAGGACTATGAAGTAAGGTATTCCTTCATTGAGAAGCATTTTCTTGTAGTGATTAGGATCTTGAATAAATTTAAGCATATAGTTTCAAACAACAAGGTTCAACTGCAGCTTTCTCATGTGGGAGTTAAATACTTCCTCCTCAACAAAGATTTAAATGAAAAAACGTGCGGGGTGGATTAATCATGTCATGGAGTATGACATTGAGATCAAATTCACCAAGCTGGTCTGAGGAAAGGTATTGTGTGAGCAATTGGCCTTGAGTCAACCAATTGAAGCAAGCAAAGATAAGAATGTTGTTTTGATGCTACAAGACAACCAAGAACAAAGAGAGGTTCAAGAAGAAAATGGTGGGGTGCTCACTCCTTGCTGGAAAAAAGAAATAATTCACTTGTTCCAAATAGGCCTATGCCCTCTAGAGATGAACAAAGCCAAAAGAAGACACTTCATATTACAGGCTATTCCATATGTACTTCTTGATGGTGTCTTGTTCAAAAAGGATATCAATGGAGTGTTGTTGAGATGCATTGGGACAAATCAGATTGAGAAAATGTTAGAAGAGTTCCATAATGGATCAACTGGGGGAAATTTTACTCCAAGAGTGAAAACTCTAAAGATCATGAAGGTTGGTTATTATCGGCCCAAATTGTTTAGTGATTGTAAGAATTGTGCATTCTTCATAGGAAAAGAGAGGTTAGTAGCACTTCCATTGCACCTAATCTCAGTTGAGCAGCCATTCATGCAATGGGGTTTGGAATTCATTGGAGTCATTAATCCAAACTCAAGCCAAGGGCACATATAGATTCTAACAGCAACAAGATACTTCACCAAAAGGGATGAGGTCATGGCACTCAAAGAGGTAAATGAATCTAGCATTCTAGACTTCTATGAGGGGATAACAACCATATTTGGTATACCTACCACTATAATATCAGATAATGTGTTGGTATTCATAGGATCAAAGGTAACTGAATGGGCAGTTAGAAATGGGATCTATTTGAGCACTTCATCAAATTACTACCCTCAAGGTAATGGCCAAGCTAATTCCACAAATAAGAATCTATTAAGGATCATCAAGAAGAATCTTGATGAAAATCAGAGGACTTGGCACACTAAGCTCAAATCATATCTATGGGCTAATAGGATAACTCCCAAGAGATCCACAGGTAACTCTCCATTCAAACTTGTTTATGGGAAAGAGGCAGTCTTGCCTATATCACTTGAGTTACCAACATTAGAACTCATGAAGCAATTAGAATTGTTAGAGTATGAGTCCATGGAGGTTAGATATGTAGAATTTATGGAACTCCAAGAAACCAGAGAGCATGCAGCCCAAACAATGGAAAAGGACCAAACATTGATCAAGAGAAGCTTTGATAAGAAAGATAAGGCTAGAACTTTCCAAGTTGGATATTTAGTGTTGAAATAAGATGTAGACCGAGAAAATCTAGGAAGGCATTCAAAATTTGATGCCATTTGGAGTGGCCCCTACATGGTCACAAAATGCAAAAACAACAATGCCTTCCAATTGTCTACATTGGATGGTGAGGAACTGCAGATTCCAGTTAATGGAATCCATCTAAAGCATTGCTACTAGAAGGAAAATTCTCACCTTGTACATATTAGCTTAGATTCTTTTCATTCCTCCAAGTGCTTATGCACATTGTTTTGTTGTAGCTTAGATTTACATTTCCCTAAGTGCTTTGGCACAGGTTTTGTTGCCCCAAGGATGCATCTTTTGCAGATCATGTTCTAGGTCAAAGTAATTTTCTACTCTCACAATCTTCATCTTAGAGATTTTCTAATGAATTGAGAGTAACAAGCAGTTAAGTTCATGACTCCATTGCCCAATGGATTGCTTCACTAGCTGGTCACTTCATCCAACAAGTAGATGACCCCTCTGAGTTGCCAAAATTGTTATCCAAAATAAGCCCATGCTTGTTTTCGTTAACTTGCCTTCATTCTTACCTCCTTTTTCTACAGGCATATTTTTGTAACTTTAAAGAACTCAAAAGTTCCTAGAGATGGTTTCATTAGATAGGCTTTTTATTCCCCTTTCCATAAAGGTAAGGAATTCCTCCTAACTCCTTGTATTTTGCATGTTATGGCTTAGTGGAGTTTGGAGGGAAAATTTGCCAAGGTGGACCTGCGGGAAAATTTTTGGCACTTAGCCTTTTGGCTAAAAAGTTCAATGGAAAATTTTGGCCCTAAAGCTCGTGGAGGAAAACAAATTGTTTGAGGCCCACACCTAGTCGGGATGTGCCATGTATCAGTCGGAGTGGTCTGGGGTGGAAGGAATTCAAGGTTTTGAATTTTTGTCAAAGTGCATAAAAGGAAAAAATAGGAGTGCATCTCCACTAAGCTAAGTAAAATATGCCACGTGTCTAGTCAGCGGTGGGAGATGGACCGGCGGAAATATTTTTGGTTTTGTCAAAACCAAAAAAGGCACAAAGGTGAAAAGTTGAGGCACATCCCCGCCAAGCAACCAGAAGGTGCCATGTGTCTCGAAGTGGCGGACTAGTGGAGGATTTTGGGAAATTTTCCCAATTTTGTGAAAAAGGGGCAGAATGTTATTTTGAAGCCTACATCCCATCAGCGAACTAGGTGATGCCACGTGTCTCAGAGTGGCGGAGAAATGAAGTTTTTTGGGAAATGTTTCCGAAAGTGAAAAAAGTAAATTTTGACCCCGTGGACCCATCTTCAAATTTGATTTCCCACTATTTTTTACCTAATTCTTGCCTTGAAATTTGTGCCTAAATTTATGCCCTGATTTTGCCCTAAATCTTTAGATGGGCATATCTTTCAATCCAGAGATCATATTTGGGAAAAATTAGACTCATTGGAAAGATCTTGATCTCCTCTATGCATTAGAGGAATAAAACATCATTTTTTGTAGGTTTCAAGGAAGAAAAATCCATCTTGAATTATTTTCATGGTTGCCTTCTCCCACATGCCAAGGATGAAGAATCAACTCAATTTGATGAGGGAAAAACCCTAAAATGTCTTCTCATGCCATTAATCCAAGATCAAATTGCTTTGAGAGCTGTGTTTCACCAAATTCATCATTTTTTCCAACATGTAAAAATAGAAGCAGAGGAGTCGATTCGATAGGTTTACAGGCTGATTTGAAAGGAATTAATGGTGGATTGTTGAATTAGAAGATCTGATTTGCTTCCTCCTCTATTTTCTCTCTCCTTGCTTTAGCTATAAATGGAAAGGATTCAATCCTTTGTTTTTTTGGACATTTTTTCTTACAAGCTCCCCTTTTCTCCTTAGCAAGTGGATTCGTGGAGTTTCAGACCTCTCATACAGGTTACAACACATATTTTTTCCTCCTTTCCATTGTAATGCATCGTATTAAAAAATGGGAATGATAATGCATGCTCTGTGAATGATTTTTTCAATCCTTTCATGTGTTATTATTGTCTTCTGATCCTTCATTATATCTTGGCAATTTGTGCATGTTCTGTGTTACATTCTTATGATCTATGTTTATTTGCAAAATAGAAGTTCATCACTCCTTTGGTGTATCACCATTTTAGCTTAGTTTTGTTTCCCCTTTTTGCATCTTCAACTTTGTCTCCTTAGAATTTAGAGTAGGATTTAGCATTGAACCTCTACAAATTCATGCATACACCTAAATAGAGGGGTAAGAACCAGCTTTCTCTGGAGAGTTTTCTCACCTTGCAAGGTCCCACACCTTGGAGAAAACTCAATGTTGTGTAATCACACTAAATGACCCAATTTTGGACTACATATTTGAAGGTCATTTAGGGGGTGTTGTATATTTGCACTAACACAACCCCTATAGGTCCTCTTTTTGGTTCAAATTTATTTCCAGCTCTGGAATTAATGTTTTGTCCTCCATAGGACTTTTGTCCATTATTGTTGTTCTTCACAAAGTTGTTTCGAATGTTTGCAACAGGTTTATTTGTTATTATTTTCTTATTATTATTAGTTACAAAATTATTTTTGGCACCAAAATTTTCCATGCCACCTTTTTGGGTGCAAGAGATGAAGAAGAATTAGGAATTTTCTTATGATTCTCTTCCTTATGGGAAGAAATTACTTTTAATTTTTGTTCCTACCGAATGGATTTTTCTACAACCCCTTCCATGGTGGTTGGGTTGTGAACATCTACTTCACCCCCTATGATAGGATTCAATCCCATAATGAACTTGTGTATCCTGAACTTCTCATCAATTTTATATTGAGGCACGTACTTAAGAAGTTTAGTAAACCTCTCCCAGTACTTTGTTATAGTTAATTTTCCTTGAATTAAATTCTAAAAATTTCATCTTTTGATCATAATAGATTTGTGGCAGCCAATGTTTCCTAAATTAGCTCTTAAACTAATCCCAATTGATTCTTGATTCATCAATGTTTAATTCAGATTCTGGCTATCCCACCCGGAGGATGCCTCATGGGAAAGATGATAATCTATTTATAATGCTTTTATTTCCTCCGAGAAGTTATTTATTGGAAAGTAATTTTCTATTTCATTGAGTCAATTCTCAGCTCCAACCCCCATTGTAGTGCCATCAAACTTTGGTGGACTTATCCTATTTATATCATTTGTGAGTTCATCTGCTAATCTTGCCTTTTTATTTTTAGGTTGATTGGTTACATTTGCATTCGCAACATTATTATTATCAACACCGAAATTTCAAATGTTGGGGTTGTCCCCCAAAGGTGGCTGATTGCTATTACCAACATCATCTTCCTCCTATTAATTTCCCATTACTTTTTATTCAAGTACAACCAAACAATCTCTTGTGTCCAACAAGGAAGAAAGAATCTCGTTAAGTTTTTGTGCAGTAGCTACCTCTCCACTTGGAGGTGGATTATTTTCAGCACCTCCCCTTTTTCTAACCATTTTCTATTAACAAGAAAATTAAGTTTTTATCAGATATGGACTTAATAGGTCCAAGATCTATAACCTTTAGCTCTAATACCAAGATGTAACATACTCATTTTAAGTCTTTATAAACAAGGATTTTTAAATTTTTTTACATAATGTTCTCTATTCTAAATTAATATAATTTAGAATGAAAATTCCATTTCCAATCCATCTCATAACAGAAAATCATATGCAGTTGTAATGAATCGGTGAAACACTGATCTCTTATTCCATGATTCGGTATTAAATTGATCTCTCATATTAACTTAATAAAGTGTATACTTGGTTACTCATTACCCTTTTGGGGTACCAAAGTGTTCTTTCTAAGAATCCTATATGAATATATGTTACCAATATTCATCTGAAATCATGCATCTTAGACTAGGTGACATAGGACAACATAACCAACAACTTACGATACTTTGGCCAAAGTTTTTAAACATTTTTACCATGTTTACATTCCAATACGATAAAATCCTTGATAGGAATATGTCCTTCACCACACTTTTTTGTTTTCTAGAATGGTCTTTCTTGACTTTTGTCACACCAATCTGATTCAAAGTTACACACTAATCGAGTGGCGAGAAACATGGACTAGTGTGGAAGACTACTCATGGTGACTAATGATACATAGACATACTCAATCGAATTATGTTGATTGGGTGTGTCTAGTTACCCTAAGTCAACATGAGTTGACCACAACACTAGCTCATGTTTCTATCTCTATTTTAGGGTGGAACCATGAGCCAAACCTCCACTTATGTCAATCGAGCTAATAAAACTAAGTGGGGTGTTAAAGCATAACAAGATGCTTCCTAGTATCCTTGTAATAACACATGTCATTATGAAGGTACTCTATTGCATTTTCTATGTTACAACATCTAAATGATTTCCCTCAGCTATACTAACATTCTTAAGATTATTATTTTATCAACCCAATTAATTATTATCTTATATCTTAAGGACAACAATGCTTTTAAGGGTTTACTAAGCATCAATTAACCCAACAAGGTTACGAGATGTATTTACACGGAAGGAAGGTATGAAGATAAAATCTTCCTTCCTAACACCCTAAATTCATGCTTAGGTTCATCTTAACCTTATTTGTTTATTTCATATGATGTCATGATTGAACTTAATGTTAAGAAGGTGTGTTCAATAGATCTTTTTACTTCAATTTTTAGCTTGTAAGAAGCTTATTGAAAATTTTACTTTAGACTTCATAATGTTGAAGTCTAAATCCTTTTATTATCCTTTTTAAGCATTCATATTTCAATTATAGAAATCTGCTTAAGGAAATCATAGCCAACCATCCTCATATTTTAATCACAACACATTTGAAGTTCTCAATTTAATCTCTTTGTTTAATTGTAAGGAAAATATCCTTTTTCCTTGTCGAGGAATAATGTCATAATTATAAAAACATATCACATATGCTTGGGAATAAAAAGAATTCATACACATTTATGAAATATTATCATATCCCATTTTTACTATTTAAGGATCTACCAAAGGGTATCAACTAATTTTTCTCTTTTAGGTGAAATGAAATCATCTACTAGTGTAGACCCTTAATCCAAGAAGCTTATATATCATAAAAGCTAATAAGTTTTGCAACCCCATATCACATGTACATCCCAATTGACCCCTTAGTGAATTATAATACTTAGTAATTTTACACATCTTATGTCATTAAAGTATCACAAGTAAATCAGTAATCAATAATCATCATGTAATTCATTTAACAAAATGAGAGTGATCCAGTCACTAAACTTAGGAATATTTCAAGGATTAGAAAAATGCCATTGCTTCAATATAAAATACTTTTAATACATCTTTTTTTCTGATAAAAATAAATTTGAAGTAAGTGACGCTACATAGTTATCATAAAAAAATTGACTCAGAAGGAAATAGACTCATGAAAACAATCTTGTTTAGACCATAAGGTCTTCAGAAAAAACAAACCCAACCTTAGAAAATTAATTGCATCTGATAAAATGGAAGAGGGCTCAATATCCTAGTTAAATAGAGGATCCTCAAATATTTTATTGAAGGATAGAAAATATATGTGTAAGTTGTGAAATAAACCAAAATGAAAGAAGATAATTTCTTAAATTCTTGTATTTTTTTCTTGGAATAACTCTAAAGCTTTTTCTTTTAGTTTGAATGGGGCCTCAAGAGGGATAGATGTGGTTTGGAACCCTACACTTTATGATGGTACTTTTCTCATGAAAAAATATCATCATATGGCTATAATGATGAGAAATTTGGAAAAAACAAAAATATGGGTCCTATCTAACATTTATGCTCCTACCCTTTACAAAGAAAGGAAAAATTATGGCAGCACCTCCTTACTTTTAAAAATCATATCACTAGCTTTGACTGGATTGTGATGGGTGATTTTAATACCCCTATGTATCCCATAGAAAAGAAAGGTGGTTCCCAGGAATTTACTATTGGTATGGAGTATTTTACAGACTTTATTACTAAATCTCAACTCCATGATATTGAACTTAAAGGCAAAAAATACACCTGGTCTAACAGAAGAGTTGGTTCAAAACTAATACAAGTGAGACTGGATAGAGTTTTGGTAACAAAAGAATGGTTAAGTCAGGACATTTCCCTTTTCTCTCTTCCAAGGATAGGGTCTGATCATAACCCTATTCTTTTGATGATAAAGAACCCTTCAAGAAGAAGAAATCCCTTCCGTTTAGAAAATGTGGCTCCACAGTGAGGATATTAAAGATCTTATTAATGAATGGTGGAAGTTCAAGGTCTAGGGAACAACTATGTATAGATTAACCAAAAAACTGCAGAATGTCAAAATGAATCTCAAAGTCTGGAATAAGAAAAATTTTGGGAACATTTTTCAGAAGAAAGCGGAAATCAAATCTGACTTACAAAATTTTCAAAGGCAAAATGAAAGTTTGGATTTAGAACCAGATCTGGAGGACTATGAAAAGGAAATATTTCTCCTTTCAGAATACCACAACATCCTTGTGAAGGAGGAAACCTTCTGGAGACATAAATCTCGAATTACTTGGCTCAAGGAAGGGGATAAAAATACAAGGTTCTTCCATCTTTCTACCCTGAAGCGTATAAGTTTCAATAGAATTAGTAAAATTAGGAAAGAGGATGGAAGCCTCTTGGAAGAGAAGGATGAAATAAATGAGGAGGCTATATCTTTCTTCAAAAACTTGCTAACTAATCAAGGTGTTCCTAATTTGGAAAAAGAGTAGGATTTTCTTAATTGCATTCCTTCTATGGTTTCTATAGAATATAATAAGCTCCTCTTAGTGATCCCATCTATGGAGGAGGTTTAATTTATGGTCAAACATCTTAGTCTTGATAAGGCTTTGGACCGAGATGGGTTTCAAGATTTTTTCTTTCAAATTTTTGGATATAATAAAAAAGGATGTGTATAATGTTGTGAGAGAATTATTCAGCTAGAAAAATATGCTTAAGGATATGAATTGTACCTTTCTTTCTCTAGTTCAAAAATGTGGTAACACCATGGAATTAAAAGACTTTATACCTATAAGTCTTTGCAACACTACTAAATTTTTTCATGAAAATAATTGCCCTCTGTTTACAATTGATCCTTCCTTCTATCATTTCATAACAAGGAGGTTTTTTTTTGGTTCATCATTCAAGATGGGATCATTAAAATTAAAGAGACTATTCATTTGGATAAACTTAGCAAGAAATCACTTATGATTCTAAAATTAGATATGGTCAAGGCTTATGACAGGGTCTCATGGAGTTTTCTTGATAAAATCCTCAACAATTTTTGTTTTGACATCTCCTTCCGAGTTTAGTTAAGGATTATATTTCAAATTCTTAGTTCTCCATTCTTATTAATGGGATCCTGTACGTACCCAAAATTGTAAGGTCTTATCTTTCCGAACAATGAAACAAGTGCCCCAATGATGATACGAGTCTCCTCGCAAGGTGTTTGGGATCCAAAAATATCTCCAAGTATGCGTTAACATCCCGCATGCCCCACTTAGCCCCCGCATGCTTTGTTTTTCTATTTTCCCCTCTTTTCTTGGCCTTTTTCTCTTCAGTTACGAAACCGCCGCCCTACCCGGTGGCGGTCTCGTGATTACCACCACCGAATAGGGCGGCGGTCTGTAACCACCGCCCGATCGGAGCAGTGGTCCTTTACGGATTTTCCAGAAGGCTATTTTCACACGACTCATGGAAATTCAATGTTTCACCAGCTTTCTTTTTTTGCCATGAGCCCGCATTTATGGTTACGGTTCCCTGGAATAGTGTTTTTCCATTGTTTATAGTTTAAGAGTTCTATTTGGCTTTTACCTTGGGTAAACGCAAATGCTATAAATAGATGGCTTGTGCTCAAGCAAATGGCCCCTCATTTCACTTCTCATATTCTCATTTCAGTAGTTCAGTACTTTTATTAGGATTCATAGTTTAGTTTCTTTCATTGCATGCCTATTTAGCATTGTTTTACTGTTGGTAAGCCATAAATCCATCTTGTGCAAACAGTGTTGTTATTTCATCCAATCCATTGGAGTAGAATAGCTTAGGAAGCCATTAAAGTTGCAGGTTTTGCTCCTCAAACAGGATAGTTTCAGGTTCTGGACGCTTTATGTTGCATGACTCGCAATAAATCCCGCTAGGAATTGCATAAGCCAAGCTCTGTACTCTTGCGCTATCCCTCTCCTACTCGCATTGTATTCGGTGTGTATTCTGAGCTGCCTTTATCCCAATATCTACTTCTGTTGATGCTAGCATTACACACTTTTCTGGATCCACGTGAACACAAAAGAACAAGGAGATCACACTGAGGGGACAAGATCACACACGCCACTGGATTCGCCACTGTTCTGCAGAATCCAGGTTCTAACTTTCAAAGTTCTAGTTAGAATCATATCAAATAGAGTAGTTAATTGCTTTATTTCAGTAAATTCTATTCTTGATATTTCCAGGGAAGCTATGGGGATTGATAGTTTCTGAGAAACTATGATTCACTCCTCACTTTTGAGGTAGGATCGAGAATCTTGCAAATAGATTAGATGAGCTATTTTATTGTTTAGAATAGATCTACAAATTACACAGACAAATAGCTACACTCGGTTATTTTGTTTGTTTTAAATTATTATTTAGTTGTCATTTCTAGATATTTTAATAGTTGCTTTCTTAAATTCATATAGTTCATCAGAAAATACAAAAATAGAGAAATCATATATGTTATAGATATATTGCAAATAGTTAACTTTCATTTTGTTATAGTTTGTTTATATTGTTGCTTTTGCATGACAATCATGAGACCTAGAGAGCCCAGGGAATACGTATTCGAGCCAATCGTGCCTCAGCCCAATCTCATCATGGAAATAACCGATATAGATCAAAATATTAGGATCCAAGTCTTCCAAACAACGGTAAGCTTGCAACAAATCAATTCCCAGTTGAGAGGATTGAACAGAGAAGATGACCAAGCACACATGTTTTGGTCAAATCAGCCAAATTACAGATTACCCTAGGTATATATGACTATAAGAGGATTAGAAAGGGAACAAACCTTTGGTTGTGATCCTTTGGTCCCACAGCCAGATGCAGGAGACACCCTCACAGACATAGATACCAGTTTAAGGATCCAGGTTGCACGAACGCCTGTGAGATATTCCGAGAAAATCACACAGTTATTGAGTCTAAACATAGAAGCTGAGAAAGCGTACGATTACTGGATATTAGGGATTAGGACTTGATTTCATGCATGACCATAGCAGGTCCACAACAACCGCGAATCTATGGTTGTGACCCACAAATCCCGCAGCCTAACGAATCCATAGGTGAATTAGACATAGATACTGGCCTACACACACTAGTATTCCAGTCTACTCCACTTCCACCTATCATCATCGAACAATTATCCTTGCTAGACACAACAGCTAACAAAGCTAGAGAGTTCTGGACTAGGCCAGAGAATCATCCATAGAGACAACTATTTTACTATCCACCATATGACCCTGTCTGGAGAAATACACGAAACTATCCCAGATCATTTTCCACGTATTCCACAACCAATAGACCGAATCATGCCAGAGCTCGATATTGATTGGAGCCTTCGAGTAGTCATCCTTGCTGATCGATCCATCACACCAGTTCAAGTTAGGAGGGCCTTCTTTTCCTTAGACTCACAAATTCCATTGGTGCGTATTGAAGACATTAGATTTCCTAACTAGCTTGACTGCACTCCACACACATTCCTTACCCACTGGATGTCTCGGCATGACCTCGGGAGGTCAGGTACATGGAAGAGTTACTTGTAGATTCCCATGCTCGCTTGTCAATTTTCCAGCGTACAAAATTGGTGAACCAAACGTGAAACAAAAAAATTAGTAAAGCTGATGTAAATTTCCTACTTTCTCAAATGCTGGATTCATAGTATCACGTGTTCTTCCAAGTTTAGTACATGTTCCATCTTCTCCACCTCATTAACTTTCACCTTTTCTCCTTCTCATTATTCAGCGGGTATCCATATACCCTCCGAATATGTCGGGATTCGGTGCATATGGCAGACCCCTCTTGGGACTTGAGGCATACTATTCCCAACAGAATAGACAATCATCACCCTCGCTCTCAGTATGGGGCGAAAAATATTCAACTAATCAGTTGTCAACACAAACTCCAAGGATCCGAAATAGCCCGCCCTTTCAAACAGAAGGGTTGGAACAACTTGCTCAAATGCAACAAACAGAGCCTTCAGGCTCAAACAATATGATGTTCACCAGAGAATCTGGTTCATCTCCTCAGATGTTGCTTAGACCACAAATTAGTAAACAATCAGATTCATACCAAGGTCTAGATGATGAATATTCAACACGTTATACCAGGAACGACCAACATTCTCGAGGTATGTATCCACCTGTAGGAGGTTTACAACCACAACCCGAGGTCTCTTTTCAAGAAAATACCTCTATGCCACTGCATATAGGAAATACTCTCGGAGAAACTTGGCAAGATAGCGATCAGTTCATAGCAGGATATCACATGCCTATACAAAACCATGGTATACAAAAAATGCCACCAAGGTAGAATATTGTGACTTCACCAAATGAAGTCATTTCAACTCTAATAGAAAAGGTTAGAGGATTACAACTTTCCCAAGCAAGTCAAAATTCACAATTCGTGCAAACAGGAAGTTCAAATCCTCTACACCATCCTAGCCAAGGAGATCTCCTCATAGGAGTAGGTACGTTAGGCATGACTCCTTAGTATTTACAACAAACGCCAACTAGACCCACCATCTCTAACACTGTTCCTCCCGGTCTAGTATAGAACAATCCCTTCCTGGACAATACCCCGTCATACTTAAACATGTACTCCAAATCACCACAAGGGGATATGTTCTCCTCTCCCGGCATGTTTTCTCAAACACAAGGGCTTCCTTATGCCCCTGCCAACATGTACATTACGCCATATCAACAACCCATTCCAATGCCACTTCCTCAACAGGCACCAACAATGGTCGAAACCTATGCGATAGGGACTTACTCAGAATATTTGAAAGAGCCCTTAGATTTCACTATACGAAGCATCATGCTTCCAAGACCTCTTCCCAATTTTCCCAAATACAAAGGTGAGGGAGATCTGAACGTGCATATCAAAGCTTATGCTACAGCCATTCGAGAACTACTCCCATGGGATGGGGTTGTTGCTAAAATATTCCCAAAAACCTTGGAAGGCATCGCTCTCAATTGGTATTATAGAATACCTGAGGCTTCTATACATTCATTCAAACAACTTGTGTCTGAGTTCATCAAGGCCTTCGACATGAACAAACTATTAAGAATAGGAATTAGGGAGTTCTTACACATCAAACAAGAACACAACGAATCATGCCCATTTCATCCAAAGGTGGCGTATAGTCCTTTATTCCTCGGCAAGTGCTCCAAACATGGATCAAATGGAACTATGTGATTTATTCCTTCATTCACTTAGCAGAGAAGTAAAGGAAGAAGTTCAGAAGTTCCCATTACGAACTTACGATGAGGTACTGGAGAGTGCCCTTCGAATAGATCAAGCAGCGATTGATAGTGGTCGCAAAACATATGGAGCAAACGGGAGGTTAATCGCCCCCAATCAAAACACTACAAATTATCCCACTACCACAAACGTCAATCAAGGACCTAAAATCCTTAACAAAAATTGGGGTGTAACAACAGATGGAGTAACCGACCAGCCCAAGAAGGTAAATGTTGTCAATACTCCATCACAAACAAACAACCAATGAAACAACAACTTTACCCCGACAATCAATACAATGGATTTTAATCATCCACAACAACAACAACAACAACAACGTGAAATCCCATACAAGGGCCAAGTCAAAACTCAACTAGGTACCAAAACCAGAACTCAAACCAAAGACAACAAACGCAAAATTTTAATAGACAACGGTTTGATCAAAATTTTGGGCCACAATACACATTAAACCAACAAACTAGGGATTACAATCCTAAATCATATTATGGTTTCCACAGAATTTAGGGCCACGACACTAGAACATGCCGTGACTATAATAAATTCATGCAACGCTTGCCAAATGAACAAAAACAACTTTTCATGGATATGTTCTTAGCAGATCCTACATCACCAACATCAAATACCTTTTCAGGGGAAGTTTCCCCTCAAAAACATCCCTAAAGATCTTTAATGATCCACTCCCAAATCACGATAACAACAGACTAAATCCAACTAGGACGAACAAGGGTGCAATGACAGGAAACAATGATCATGAAGCCTCGACTTCGCTAAATCCATTAGTTGCACCGCAACTAGGAAGTCAGCCATGACCTAAGGTAGTTGGATTAGTAGAGTTAGACACTGAATTACCCATCGAAGCTATAACAAGGACACGAGAGTATTTCTCTCAGCCAAGTCCAAGCCACCTGCCAGAAACGGATAACATCCAACAAATCGTAGCAAATCCTGTGGGTGCTTATGATTTAATTAATGATCTAACAAAAACCTTCTCGCATATTTCATTTTTAGACTTACTAAAGAACTCTCCTGCCCACAGGGCTGCTCTTTTAGAAGCATTGGGTTTAGGTCATTTAATTAACATCACTCCACCTCCTGAAACACAGGTAAATCATATAGACTTTGATGTTCATCCTCCAGGACAGGCGGATAGGGATGTCGAATTCATATTCGAGATAAATAAAATGCCAACAGATGCTGAGATCACACGTCGGGGTGATCCGGCTTTACATTTGCAAGTGTGGGTTTATAACAACTATGTAAAGCGTGCAATGGTAGATGATGGGGCAGTGGTTAACATAGTCCCCTTCTCTTTTCTTCAAAAGCTAGGGTATGGAGAAACCAATTGTTCCACAACTCGAAACACGCTAAGAGGCTATGATAGCCTTAAAGCCACTTCAATTGGAACTATAATATTACCAGTCACCTTAGGACCCAAAACCATTTTGACTGAGTTTTATATTATAGATCGAGAAACTAACTATAATATGATCCTCGGTCGACCATGGATACACCGCATGAAGGCAATCCCTTCTACACTATTTCAAGAAGTAAGGTTTTTACATTTAGGAAAGGTATTCGTGGCCAAAGGTGATCCAAAACCATTTGATGTACACCTAGCCGACTTAAAAAAGAGACCAGGCATACACTCGGAGTTTGAACTCCCAACAAATCAACTTAATAAACCTACCGACGCAAAAACAAAAGAAAAGTTGGTACCTACGACAGATCTTGAAACTATCAGCATAGCCAAAACAACCCCAACCCCCAAAGATAAGGCTAACACTATAGAAACGGTATCATTAGGGACTACTGCAAAAATCATTGAGTTAATAGAACAAGATTTACCAATGTTCTTACCTTTTGATTCAGTAGGCATAGGATATTCCCTAGGCGTTGGCTCTCTTCGACAAAAGATCTTCGTATGGTAGAAGTAGAATATGCAAACACAACAGATATCCCAACATCCAATATTCCTAGTCAAATATTGGACACTCCATTATGATGGAGCTAGATGCCATTACGGAGTGGGGCAGGTATAATTCTTACTTCGCCCAAGGAGAAAGTCCTGCCATTTTCCTTTAAACTAAATTTCAAATGCACAAACAACGGTGCTGAGTACGAAGCCCTCCTCCTTGGCCTCACCTTAGCCAAGAGAATTGGTGTTGACAGCATCAGAGTCTTAGGAGACTCGTAATTAGTGGCAAACCAAGTTTCTGAAGTATATGAAACTAAAGCCGAACACTTGCAGCTTTACAAAAAAGTGTATTAGATTTAAGCAAGGCGTTTAACTTCATATCCATTGAAGCAATCCCGTGAGAGAAAAATCTTCTCACCGATTCAATAGCAACTTCAGCATCACGTTTTACTCCAAGCAATGAGTTAGAAGATACCCATTTCACGGTGTCCATTCGTGATGAACCATTGATAAAAACAATGACAAATCCCCTTTTAAACGGGAGTGAATCTACCATCCTAGACCATGTTGATAGTGATATGGCCACTTTGGATTACTTAAACACCTATGCAGCACTACATCTCTCCTATCATATGCTAGATTTGTCCTTAATTCCACATTCGTCTTCCTACTTCGGAAATCCCGTGATGGATCTTCCCTCACAAATGGAACCTAGCATATACGCAGTAGAAAATGGGGATGATTTGGATTTACCTCCAGCACCACCTGAGTTTGAAGAGGGTAACGCCTCTTTGATCGAAGAAACCATTGATATTAACATCGGAACGGAAGATGAACCAAGGATTTTGAAACTAGGATCCTCGTTAACCCCAGAAGAAGTAGAAATACACACTCGGATCCTCAAAGAACATCAGAAGGTGTTTGCATTTAATTATAAGGAAATGACAGGAGTTACACCCCACATTGCGGTGCACAACCTCGTCACTAAATCTGATGCAAAGCCAGTTAAACAAAAATCAAGACCCATGAAACCCAAGGTAGCTCTCATGGTAAAGGAGGAGGTAATAAAACTCCTCCAGGTAGGATTCATCAAACCAGTCAACTACTCCCAATGGGTATCTAACATCGTTCCCGTTCTCAAGAAGAATGGAAAGATACACATCTGCATAGATTTCCGAGACATCAACAAAGCATGTCCTAAGGACGACTTCTCGTTGCCATCTATTGATGTCATTGTTGATGCAACAGCTGGGTTTGAACTTTTGTCTCTCATGGATGGATTCTTGGGATATAATCAAATTAAAATATCTGAGCAAGATCAAGCTAAAACCACGTTTATAACTCCTTGGGGAACCTATTGCTACGTTGTTATGCCATTTGGTCTCAAGAATGTTGGTGCTACATACCAGCAGGCTATGACATATATATTTCACGATCTAATTCATAAAATCATGGAATCCTATGTAGATGACTTGTTGGCTAAGGCCAAGAAGCGTTGTGACCATCCAGAAGTACTCCGTGTCATTCTCTCACGTCTGATAGAATACGGAGTCACGCTAAATCTAGAAAAATGTGTCTTTGGTGTAACGGAGGGAAGCTCCTAGGTTACATCATATCGTCACGAGGGATAGATGTTGACCCAACCAAAATTCGGGTTGTCCTCGAAATGGTTCCACCTTCAGATGAATCTGGAATCAGGTCATTTCTCGAAAGTTGGGTGCAATCCAAAGATTCATCCCGGACTTAAGCTTCGCCATTCATCCAATCAACAATTTACTCAAGAAAGACTATAGCATTGATTGGACCGAAGACTGCAATGAAGCTTTTGATGCGGTTAAGCGTTTCTTGTTGTCACCACCTACGCTAATGCCACCTAAGCTAGATCACCCATTAATTTTATATTCACGAGCTACCAATGTCTCGCTAGCTTGCATGTTGGCCCAAGAAGACGATGACAAGAGAGAACGTGCAATTTATTTCATTAGCCGAACACTGCTCGACTATGAAACATGCTATACACAAGCAGAACAAGAATGTCTTGCCATAGTCTTTGCAACCAAACGCCTAAGACATTATATGTTAAATCAAGAAACAAGGGTCATGGTAAAAATGGACCACTTACGAACTTTCCTCACACAAGGGTCCTTGTCTAAAAAGGCTGGACATTTTATAACCTTAATGGGAGAATTCAAATTAACGTTTGTAAATCAAAAGTCAATTAAGGGACAAATCATTGTGGATTGGTTAGCTAATAACCCATTAGATGGAGGTGATCTAGTAGATTTATATTTTCCAGATGAGTGTGTATACTACATCGAAACTCGACCCTCTATCTCTGAGTGTCCTTGGTACGCTGATATCATTAACTATATCATGGACCATATGTATCCAGAAGGAGCTACACCATAACAAAGAAGGTGGTTACGTATTATCGTAGCTAAATACGTCATTATAGAGCAAGTGCTCTATCGAAAAGCATTCGATGGAATGCTCCTAAGATGTGTCGACACAGAAGAATCCAAGAAGATTCTCCATGAATCCCATAGTGGAATATGTGGAGGCCACTTCAGTGGCCATGCCACCGCTCAAAAAATACATCGAATGGGCTATTTCTGGCCCACTCTAGAACATGATGTAATAGAGTTTGTACGCAGGTGTCATAAGTGCCAAGAATTCTCCCATGAGATCCACATGCCGGCACAAGCTCTGCAACCAATCGCTACTCCATGGCCCTTTTCTACATGGGGCCTAGAATTAATAGGGAAATTATCTCCCTCATCCACGAGATAGCCATAATTTTATAATCATGGCCATTGAATATTTTACCAAATGGGTAGAGGCTATGCCTCTTACTACTGTACCTAGTTACTCAGTAGTCGCCAAGTTCATTTTAAACCAAATCATTTCAGCAGTACGGTATCTCGCAAATCATTATATCCGATAATGGAACTTATTTTAAAAATGAAGAGGTTCACGAACTATGCAATAAATTTAAGATAAGCCATCATACGGCTTCCTTGTATTGCCCTCAAGCCAACAGACAGGGGTGAAGCGATGAATAAAATGCTAAAATCCATTCTCCTTAAAATGGTGAAAGAAAACTAACGAGATGGGCATTTGAAGTTATATCCGGCCTTATGGGCCCACTAAACCTCAATAAGAACACCCACGGAGCAACTCCTTTTCACTAGTATTCGGCGCAGAGGTTGTTCTCTCACCGGAGGTTGAAATACCCGATCTCCGCATTTCATGACAAGGGATCCTGGATGAAGAAGCTTACAGAGAAGCACATCTTTCCCAACTAGAAAGCCTAGATGAAACTAGGTTCGATGTTGAACAATGCGACATAGGGTCTATGCTGACCGGATGTGCCGGAAGTACAACAAGAAGGTCTATGAACATGACATATACGAAGGTGATCTAGTTCTAATGTTGGACAAATGGATCGACAAGAAGACTAGCGAAGGAAGGAAATTCTCGCCCAAATGGTTGGGCCCATACTTGAGTCATGAAGGAATATGGAAACAAAGCAGTGCATACCTCTTATGTACGCTAGAAGGTGAGGAATTTGGTGAAACAGTCAATTCCCTACACCACAAGCGTTTCTACACGTAAGGAGCTGGCACTACTTATATTGTAACGCCCTGATTTTTGTAAGTTATCATGGTGATTACTTTCTTGATGTTGTAACTACTGAAATGAAGGCAAACATGTTAAGATATATATTTTGATCTTAAGGGAATGTGTTGCTAATCTGGATTCTTGCATACTGTAATTTATTTGCATGGGACAATAGTTATTGTTACTTGTGTGTTTGCTGATGTGACGACAAATTGTCGTATGCTTGCTGAACTCTATTCGCTGATTGACAACACACCTTGAATCAATTCCATTGATCCAAAGTATGTTGTGGCCTTCTTGTGATCGCTTTGTCGATTTACTCTTGAACCGAACTGAAGGTTGATATAAATGTGCAGCACCTGATTTCAGGTATGAACAACTGGCACATAGATGCCGACGACAAAGGTTTGATTCTCGAACCATGCACTGTCGTAACGTGAGACCTCGTAAGGCGAGAAATGCCTAGATGCGGGTGGCTCAGGCATGTGAAACGAAGGACGAAATGTCCTGCACAACATTGGATTGGATGTCAGTCGGGAAGACTTGACTGGAAGTTGATTAATTAGTGTTAGGTGTTAGAGGGAATTAGATCCTAATCTAATCCTAAGTTCTACCTTACATCCTAAACTACTATCCTAAGTGGATTTTTAAATTGTATAAATGATGAAAATAGACCTAAGTTCTATTAACCTAAAGACTAGGTGGTGACCTAGGTTGGACACTATTATGAATCCTAAACTAATCCTAACCTAGAAGGGGACGCACAGACCCATGGGAAAGGATAAGGATGAAAAGGAATTTAATGGCATTAATGTGAGTCCTTACGTGGACAGCGCCAGTTTGGTGGGAACAGGGAAAAAGGTGGAGGTATCTAGTTGGTCATGGAACTAAACTTGGTTTGCATGCAAAATTTGAATTTGGTGGTTCGCCAACCCAAGTCGGCGGTGGCGTGAGGAATTAGGGAAAAGGCAGAGCCTTTAATGCATTTAATTTTTTTGGTCTTTGTGACTAGTCCACCTTGGAAAGAGTATGGAGGAATTTTTGTTGGTCATTTGTGTTTGCTCGGGTTTTTGAGAAGTTGCTCTACATTTGGTTTTTGATTGGTTCAGTCGAACCAGTTGTGTTTGGTTTCTATCACTATTTCTTTGGAAATTGAAGGTTGTTTGCTGAGCCTGAAGAGGAAGGGATTGTTTGGAAGCTCGTTGTTGTCGCCATGGAAGAAAACACCTTATGTAAACGTGGTTTTCTTCAAACATTCAAGGAAGAATACTAGGCATGTTAAGCCCTTCTCTTTAAAACACTTGATTTATTTAAGCGTCTCATTAAAACAACCCTGCTCTTCTAATGAAGGGGGTTTTGGGTTTACTTGATTGTTGACACGTTGAGATGATTTGGGTTTAGTCGATTCTTGCTAGTCATTTTTGGAAATGATTTGGGTAGAATTGTTTTCTTGCTGTTGTGTTTGGAACTGTCTTTGCATATATAATTGAGTTGGAAATACAGTTATGTTGTGTTGGTTTGTTTGACAGTATTGAGGATGTTCTTTACTGAAATTATAAGGAAAATTATACTTATGAATACTCAGCTGTGCGTAAATCATTTTGAGATGTTTGTTGATAAGAATTCGAACTGGGTAATTCTTTTTAAATGATTTTATGGAGTGAAATCTCTACAGGCTGTGCGAGTTGTTTGATGTTGTTTCTATATGAAATTTTTAAAAAGGAAATAAGATCCTTTTCCTTCTGCTGTTTTGGATTTTGATGGAAATAGCATTTGGGTTTTATTTGAGCATATGAACTCGATTTGAAGGAAGTAATAGTAATATTTTTATTGTTGTGCCTTTTTCTTGTATAAGAAATGAACGAATAACGTTTTGGGTATTCGTGAAAGTAGGAGAAGTTAACTGTTTATCTTCTGAACTTATAAATGATTATATTCTTTCCTTGCTTTGTGATGGAAAGTTGATTTTATAGTGTTCTATGGATGCGGTTGATCTTCTAACTCAAACTGTCTTCGTGAATACGACTTGGCTTGGGATTTCTATGCAAGTAAATGGAAAAACATGGAAATTTGGTTTGCTTTGTTTGAGTCTGTCCTGACTGTACCAAGCTTATGTATCTAATACCCTATGCGGGTTTGCCTTGATAGAGGTATTGATATATGAATATTGTATTTTGAGTTCTGTACCTCATTAGGAAAAAGGAGAATGCTGTTTTTGGATTTAATGGTTGATCGAGATAGAACTCGAATTGGATATTCATTGTTTGTGGTATATTGAATTGAAACTGTACAGGCTATGTGAGTTTGCTTTTCAATGTTGAACAATTGTTCAGTTATCATTATGAGTTGAGCTGTCATGCTAAGATAAACACGATTTGGGTGTTTTTATTTCATTTTGAAGAAAATGATTGTTTCTTACTGAAATTATAGGGAAATGAATTCTTCTTCTTTCTGCTATTTTTGATTTGATAGAAACAGTAATTGGGTTTATTGAACTTTATAAGTTCAGCTTGATAGAGATGACAGTGGCATTTAAATTGTTTCCTGAGTGCTGTGTTTTTCTGTACAAACGGAATATTTAAATGTTTCTTGCGGTCTCCGATTTTGCACAGTCATTTAAAAGAAATGAAATCGACCTGAGTAATTCTTGTTGAGTTGAAGAAAATGGTTGTTTTCTTATTGAATAGTTAAAGGAATGAATTCTTCTCTTTTTGTTGTTTGAATTCTGGAAATAGCAATTATAGAGCTTTACTGTGCAATATAAATTGGTCTTGCTGTAGGTAACAACAATGTGCAAATTGTTATTATGAACTGTATGCGTTCATGGATATAGAAGGTCATGTGAATAAGTGATTACGTGATTGTATAACTATTTATTTGGTTAAAAATACAGTGAAAGAAGTATGGAATCTTCTAGTACAGCAAGTACATAGTATGCATCTTTATACTGCTTGTTCTATGATGAATACGATGTTTTACTAACCTGTTTTTGGCATTCGTATGAGCCTGAATTAAATGAAGTATTGATAAGGACGATAAGTTCTTCCTTGTTTTCATTTAAAGCTGATTATGAATGAAATTATTCTTGCTGCTGGAAAGTGAATTCCGAATGGATTTTGTAAGTTTCACTCTGAACTGTTATCTTGATTTGTGTCTCGTTTGGATTCAATTTTTAGGACAGTCATGAGGAAAGAATAGGAATGTGGATGGATAACTTGGAAAAATGATCTTTTCTTCTCTCATACAGTTGGAAATCTGTAATCGTTTAGGAACGAATTTTGTATTGCTTGGGTATAAGCAACTATATTTATTGCTGTTTGCTTTCTCGTCTGTACTTGATTGCTTGGAATCAAATGAGATGCATGAACTGAAAGGAAAGTAATTGGTTTACATTTCAGTTAGTTTTTATCCTTTGCATTTATTACTAATGAAAGGAATGGAAAGGATAACAGTTATGTTATAACAGCAGTATGCTACTTGTATTCCTAGTTCTTACAAATGTTGTAATCTGGAACTTTTGAAGGAAATTGCTTCTTGTATGGTTATGTGGGAAATAGGACAGCAATTCTTTGGCTGATTGGGATGGTATTTAGATGGTTCAGTTGTTATGCTGTCCATTCTTTTTGATGCTTAATTCTTGATTGATGTTCATACTGTCGTTTCATAAAAGCAGGGTTCTTTTATTGAGACAGTTAATTAGAAGCACCTCATTTTAATGACAAGTGCTTAATATGCTCAGTTCAATGAACTGACCCGTGCAAGTAATTTTGCAGATGGAATTTGATTAGAACGAAGACATGGTTGTTTTCTGATGCTTCTTTTGATTGTCTGAAGATGAATTGTATTTGTTAGTTATTATTCCTCTACGAGGAATTGTGAAAAGAAGAAAGTACATTCTTCTATCTATGAGTTGTAATGATGTTTTATATAAACAAAGTCCAGTCAATTGGATTGGTAGATGTATGGATTATGAAATGGATTGATGAATACAAATACAAGTGTGATATTATAATGACTATATCAGTTTGATATTGTTGATTAAATTGGAAATATAATGTTATTTCTTGATTTGGAATTACTCAATTGTCTTTGGATGGATTTAAAAGGAATTGACATCTATTCTTACCTAAATGCAACTTTTAAGTTGAAATGTGCAATTAGTTCATACTTTGGGTTAAGATGAATTTTTAATTGACATTAAAAGGATTAGGAAGAACATGATTCCCTAACTGATAGGTATTCAGGATTAGCGTGGAAGCTAAGGAATATCAATTAACTTAGGAGTAACCGAACTTCATTTTTGAACTCCATTAATAGCCTCGTATGTTAAATTCAGAAAGAAAGGATATGGGATAAATATATCCAGGGCTAATGGACCTTAACTATGTAAGGTTAAGGAGAATAAATGAATACATTTATTGGGAATTAGACCTCGTTTAAATGACGTCTAATAAGCTGGAATTCTGAATTTGGTTACAGTTGTGAAAAACTTGGTTAAGTTTAATAGGTTAAACTTATCACGTCCGTCGGTAATGGGCTGCTTAATCCAATGATTAAGAAGAGAACCAAGTAGAGAAAATGCAACCCTTCGGTACGAAGGAGAAGATGCATAGTAAGCTAGAAGACGGATTTAGTCTCTCTTAGCTACATACAACTGTAACGGAACGAGGATAAAGGATCAGCATGGTTGCTGAAAGTTGATCTTAAATATTAAGATCATATCCAAATCACTTGAGTAGGATGTGTACTCTCGATGGGAGGATTCCATAGGACATTGACATACGCCAGCTACAGCACGGTGTCTTCATGAAGACGGGGTCTTCATGACGACACAATGTTATAGCTGACATATTACAATGCCCTCCCAAATTAAATCATCAAGAATACATAGGCTGAATGTTAAGTTCTTGGCTGGGGATAGGAGTATGATCACGTATATAGAGTGACTCCGGAGGACTAAAGATAACTAGACACATAGAGTTGTGGGGAACAACACCGTATGTCTGCGTATATTTAGTTACCATGAGAGCCTTCCTATATTCGTTCATATTGCTAGTTGGAAATTGGAAGTTAGAATTGAACCTAAATTGAAAGGATTGGTAAGAACCAGGAAAGACCATTCTGGATAACAGGTGAAGTTAGGTGAAGGACATATTCCATTGGTGTGTATCACATCCAGGAATATGATCATGCAAAGCATGTGAAAATATTTGGCCAAAGTATCGCAAGTGCTGGTTGCGTTGTCCTAATCACTTAATTTAAGATGCAGGATGTTAGATGAATATCAGTAATAGATATTCAGATAGGCTTCTTAAATGGATCACTTCGATAACCGGAAACGGTTAAGAGAACTTGTATATATAATATACTATGCATGAATGAACATGAAGGATCGGTAGTTGCCGAGTCATGAAATGAGAGATCATTGAAACTCCGAGCCATGAAAATGGGAGATCGGCAGTTCTTCGAGTCATTTACAATAGCATATAGAATCTGTTATAAGATTGAATGACACTGAATGTGTGTTCCATATTGCAAATATGTGAACAGAGAACATTAGTTTTAAAAGGAAATTGTGTGTTCAAAATTGTATTGTTTGGGCAGAGAACAATTATTAAAAATTGAATGTGTGTTTGAATTATATAATTCATAACAGAGAACGTTTTATAAAAATAAAAATAAAAATAAAAATTCCCTTGTTCTAGTATCTTAAAATGGGGATGTTACATATATGACTATCTACATTGCATCTTCATATAGATTAGAATCATATTGTCCACTTATTTCGTACACAAATCGTGATCAAGGAATCTATTCTCAAAGCAATTCATTACAAACTCATGATGTTTTGGCATAAACACTCGATCGTACTTCTTCATTTTCATGATATCATCAAATTATCTCGAATCATTTTATCAAATAAAGTCAGACATGACGAAGTCTTAATGGTAACCATACTAAGATCTGCAAGTTTATTCTCACTTTTGGTTTCTTCTTAGGGTAGGTGTCTTGCCTATGGTCTATTCTAGAAGCTTCATGGTGTCACATCTATCCCATATGTATATCTCTTTAGAAATAAACACATACTGACATTTTACTCAAATAAACAAATCAAACATTGATCAAACAAAAAAATTTAATTTTACACATTTCCTTGCCCCACCAACCTTTGGTGATGAGCTTGTGTCTCTTACTAGTGACGTAGGGTTGGGAAAGGATGGAAATGACCTTACTCACCTATGCTTTACCCACGGTGATAAACCCACGCTTCTTACTAGTAGCATGGGGCAAAGTGTATGGGGTCCTCTTGACAAATAAATGCAAAAGGTCTTACACAAACAATTCAAACTTTAAAACTTTGAGTCAAAAACAAATGAATCGGATCTTCAAAATCCCAAGAGAGTTAAAATCCTAAAAACCCAGATTTTATCTACTATGTGGCCATCTACAGGTCTAAGTCCTGGATAAACCATAAAGCAAGTTGCATCCAAAACTATGAAGTCACTCGAGTGGAGTGGACTTGTGGTGTCCTAATTTGGTTCCACCAAAGCTTTGTCTGCATCTTCCATCACTATCATTTCCCTACACCTCATAACTTGCGCCTTCCCAAATCTTGGTGATAAGCCCTCACATCTTACTAGTTGCGTGGAGTTAGGAGTGGGGCAAGTTTATCTGTTCATCATACTAGTTTGTATTCATCACTTTGCAAAACAAACATGAGGTATCCAAAATTGCTTACAGAAACCAAGATTCAAAATCACATTATATCTACATTACCATATATCAGCATCATGAAACACAAAAGGAAAGAAAAACATTTACATCATTTGTTCACCATTGCATATATTCTAGAAAGCATATAAAACATACATCGTAGTATACATGAGGAAACTGGAAATAGAAAGGAAACCATGAGTGCCAAGATTTTGATCCAAAACAAATGCATATATATAAATAATCAATGTTTATGTACAATGCCATCATGCTCTAAGCATGGTCAAAATGCTCAAAGAGCCCATGATATACAAAAGAATATGTAGTATAGAATCTACGAGAGCCAAGTGGCCTCTCAATCCCTACGCGACCCCTCCGAAGGTGCACGCCCACGCCTAGGACTCTGGCTATGCCAGTGCTCTGAATGTACAGAGGGCTCAGGGTCCCAAGGAGTAGCTGCAGTATCACCATGAGAATGGCTCCTCATGAGGTGCTCAGGCCATCCTATAGCCCGCTAACTTTGTGCGGAGGGTCGACACCATCCCGGCCATGTGCCAGATGGGAGCAAAGACATCGGTATGTCAACTAGCTATTGAGGGCTCCCAAATCCACGGACAGCTCCACGCGGGTCCTCTCCATAGGAATCATCGTGGTATCGAGACATACCTGCGGATCAAATCCCGCCACTCATCAATAGTCTCTGCAAAAAAGGAAGAAAGTGAATTAGAAATCAAACAAGAAATTAGGAATACAAGATTGCAACTAAGGAGAGCCTACAAACAAACATTAAAAGGGAGAAAGGGTAACTTACTCGAGATCACCGGCCTCAGGATGGGTCACTCGGGGCCACTGCTACTGGATGCCGCTGCGACGAGGGGGCTCTCTTGTGGCGGGAGCAACGTATCACCCTGTAATGGACTCATCCTCTCTACCACGGCCTTGGGAGAGTGGCTTCTCTGAAACTAGAGTCACCCTCTCTACGCTCTGCTCGGCCCTCTCTGCCCACATAATATCCTGAGTGTCATGCCACTCAGGATCGCTGTCATCAGTCTCCTCCTCTAACCCTCCCTCTGTGAACTCCTCAGACTCGGAGTCAATATCAATAGGGTCATCGCTGCTATAAGCGGGACCCATAGCAATGAAGCAAAGGTGCCTGAGGTGCACCGGCTCTCCCTCTAGCACAAACTATCCTCCTGGCTGCAATGGGAATGCCATGAGTAACCACTGTCCAACCTTGGCCTCTAGGCCCCCCTCTAGCCTCACGGACTGATCTGTAGACTGGTGCCACTGGGGGAAGCATGCCCGTGTATGGTAGGCCAAACTGCTGAGGAACTCGGCCAAAAGGGTGTACCTCCACTCGCCCCACTCGATCAATAAGCTACCTTGTGGTGGAGCAAGAGATCAATGTAAGAGCCTCCTCGCCCCATATACCGACCATAGTCCAGTGCGATGTCACCTCCATGTTGGCAGTAGTCAGGGAGGCCACTAGCTGATGAGGTGCTCTAAGCACCGACATGTCTATCCATCTGGCTACCCTCAAAGCCCCAGGATCTACCACCTCCACACCCCTACCATAGGGAATGAAATGCTCATAGACCCAACTCATAACTAGAGTCGGGTGGCTCAATGACTACCCCTATAAACGGACCACCCTGTATAGATCGTGGTAGGTGGTCCCAAGAATGTCTGCACCCCAAGCGTATATCCAACCGTGCCCCTCTATCTGTGTAATAATGGGGGCCCAGCAGTATAATAATGTGTCCCCTCCCTTGTCCCCGATCAGTCTCGAGGAAAGGATCCCCATGATGGCCTGTCGAAGTACGGGGATGGGCAAAGAAGGAATAGATCGAACTCTCACCCCCTTCTTCGACCCCGTGGAGATGACTGCATCTCCCATATATGTGGCCCACTGTGTAATCTGTGCCCGTGAGCCTGTTGTCTCTAAAGTGAGTCGCCTCCCGATGATCGGGAGCCCTAGAATGTAGTAGACATCCTCTAATGTAATGGTCCACTCGCCATGGATCGTTGCACCGGAAGGTGTTCCGATCTGCATCCCAGTATGAAAACAAGTCACAAAGGATGTGACTATATGGTGTAACATCCTCATTTTATACATTAGAACAAGTAATTTTTTATTTTTTTATAAATGCTCCCTGTTCTAAATACATAATTTAGAACTCACAAATCAAACAACCATTCTTATAACAGAGATAACCATATGCAATCGTAATGACTCAAGTACCTCCGATCTATTCATTCCATGACTCGGTAATCTACCGATCTATTCATGAGTATCAAGAGGTGGCGTTTTTAATCTAACACATCACTCTTGCGGTTCTCTTCCCTAATTTGGGATTTAGAATGCTCTGTCCAAGGAACCTATCTAAATAATTTTTACCATTATTCATTGTCATCTCGTCCCTTAGACTAGGTGACATAGGACAACGCAATCAGCAGCTTGCGAATACTTTGGCCAAAGATTTGAAACATAATGCTTATGTCTCGTATTCCTTGACGGCATACTCGTCGATCTCGGAATACGTCCTTCACCCCATTCCTTTGTTATGTAGAATGTCTTATACCGACTTACATCAGGTCTCTCTCCATCCCAAGTTATTCACTCAGAACAAATTAATAATATGGCAATGTTATAAGGATGCTCTTGAGAACTAGGGATACGCTGACATTCTGGGTCAACCCTAGTTAACCCTGTGTGTCAAGGTAGCCCGAATGTCCAGGGCAGCCTCATAACATGACCATGTCGGTAATCAGTCCCAGAGTAAGAACTTGTTCGAGTTTAAGGAGTAAATATTGATGATCAATGCAAAGGGTGTCGCCATAAGTCACCTGCATTGTTGTATCTTCGAGAAGATCCTAATCTTCTCGAAGGTACAACCCTGCAATCGACTTGTGCCATCAACCTTCAAATCTTCCTCGATAAGATCTACTAAACTTTAAGGTGTTACTTACGTGGAGTTTAAATTATACTTTAAGACACTCCTTTTTAGGGTAGTCTTTTCCCAATCCCCTGGGTTCCTCATCCTAAAATTGCCTTTCTTATTAAGACCCATTTCACAAAGAGAAGTTTAATAAGATTGAGGTCTCAACAAGGAGATCATTGTTTCACAATAATCTTAATCCACGAAATTGGGTAGTAACCCCAAGTCTTCTCATAAGATTGCTAACTTATCCCTTTTGGGTTTATTCCAGATCTTAAAACTGAAATATATATCTTAATTATTAGTGTTAAGATATAGTGATTTTAGAAACATTCAGTACGTTGTCTTGACTTAGATCAAGGTTAGAGAGTATCAGATTACTCTTCCCGTTCAGCTTCCTGAAAGGGTTTATTTTAACCTTAGCTTCTCAAAAATCAGTGATCTAAATTACAAATAGCTTTAAATAGATCATAATAGAACTACTAAACAATCATAAGTATTCAAATACATAACCTTAGCAAGACTTACCTAGAGAATTCCCAAATATCTCCAAGGTATACAATAATATAAATGTACTTTAAATCATTCGAACCGAAGAAGTTCAATCCATCAAGATACAGTTGCAACCATATACAAGTAACAATCCCCTTTTTTATCATTCATTACAAGCTAATCAATTACAACTTATGCATTCAGCATATGAGATACAATACTCAACAGCAAGAGAACAACTTCCTTCATATAATACAATTAGAGAAGTCAAATTGAAATTCAACATAAAACCAAATTAAATAATCTGAGCATCATATCAGATCTGCGTGCCTTTACCACTTACGACAACCATCTGCAAAATTGCCAACACGGGTCAGTTCTGCGAACTGAGCATGATAAGCACTAAATCTTAAAACAATTGCATTCTACCAATTGCTCTCATTGAACAACCTGTTTAAATGAAATCAGGCTAAATATCTTTCTACAATTTTAACATGACTATAATGCATAACCTCTATTATAGCTGTCAAATAGTCCTAAATATTTTTAGATGACTCAACGTACATATTAGAGACTAAGAAGAACAAAATAATTCCAAAACATCCATCCATCTATATCTCCAAGACAACATCAATCCATCAATTTATTCCATTCTAAAAAGAATATCCTATCAGCTCGTATTTCAACAAGTATGATTCAAACAAGTTCACAAGGCAGTTTATAATAACCAGCAAGCTCACTGACATAATTCCTTTTCAATCATACACTATGTTAATGGTACATACAAGTATAGCCACTTATACAACAAAACACAATTTATGCCAGGATCTCCATACAAGTTTCTACATGTCTATTCTTGTTTTACCCTTACCGTAGAGTTCACATAAGGATACAAGAGAAGAAAACATTCCTAGTTTCTAGACAAGGAGAGAATAATTTATTACTCATACAGTTATAGATATCAACATAGCTTAACAGCAGAGGAGAAAGAAATAGAGACATTCATATTCCATTCCAATCATGTTCATGACTGTACCGTCCTCTCAAGAGTAATGCATTTACACTATACGCAAGTGACTAAATCAGCCGAGGCCACAAGAAGATACTACAGCTTCACCAGAATTCCCATATAAAATTCACCTGTAGATTATTAAGCAATACAAGAGTTCACGTGATAAGCAATAATAAAATATCGACCCCAAAAAGGCTCAACAAATCTTTCAATATTATTCAACAACAACATGCAAAATATCCAATGCCATCGCTATCATGGCATAACTAAGAGCTCTTTGTTTGATCAAACTTGAAACAATATCACATTAAAACAATTTACATTTCCATAAGAAATACAGTGACATTCACGCAGAGTCAAAACACAATATGCACAACTTCATTCAACTAAGCAAATCCCTACGATTATACAACATGGGTGTAAATTAGAAGTCGTTTTCAAGAAATAATAACCTCAACAAGATCTTCATAAAAGTCATCATCATATCATTATTTTCAACAAAGTTTCATCCAAGCCGAGATAATACGAATACAGCAAGGACTCATACAGAGTCGAGTTTAAAAAAGTAAACACAGCGTGGACTAGATCAGTAGTCAAATTCATACAAAAACATTCAAGGTTTCCAACTAATTCAACACCAACAGTCTTCACAACTAAACTTCTACAGAAGTCTAAATACAAGATACATATTAAGGACTCCAACAGAGCCAATATCAATAAGTATTCACAACCAAGCTTATACAGAAGTCGAAACACTGGTTACATATCTAGGACTCCAACTGAGTCAATAACCACAATATTCACAACTGAGCTTTATACAGAAGAGAAAAACATAATATACGATTCAAGGATTCAAAAGGAGTCGAACCCATGTAGTATTCACAAATAAACTTCTACTGAAGTAGAAATACAAGATACATATTAAATTCAAGAATTCCAACTGTATCAATAACATACAGAATTCACGACTGAACTCCTACAGAAGTAGAAACGTATGTTACTTTTCAAGGACTCAAAAGGAGTCGTACCCATTTAGTATTCTCAAATAAACTTCTACTGAAGTAGAAAGATACTATCTATTTCCAAGAATTCCAACTGTATCAATCTCCACAAGTGTTAACAACAAGGCTTCAACAAAAGTCTATACCAAGCAAGAAAGCATTTTTATGGACTCCAACAGAGTCGAATTCGTACATTATCCTTGCAAGCATTTCTACGAAATCTAACCGAAATGCAAAACACAACAAGATAATTCAACCGTACGAAACAAAATGTACACCCAGCAAGGGTTCGACTGAATAATCAAACTAGCATGAAGATACAGCAACTAATTCATACAATGTTACCATAAAAACCAACTGGACCAAAAATCATCTCAACAGAGTTTTCTAATGAAATCATTTGAAGGAAAGATTTTTAAAAGTTAGGGCCTAACATGCCTGGTAATGTCACTTAAAATTTTGAAGAAGACCTCTGAAAGAGCTTGAGCCTTCTCCTCTTCTTCCACGTTAAATTCAACAACAATAATTTGTTATTTCCATGCCTTATAAACTTTCCTCGACAAAGAAAAGAGCTAGTTATTCTCATAGTTGCCATGCAACACCAAGTAGACTGGTTCGAAGAACCAGTGATCAAATAGAGAGAAAACCGGAGCGTATGGAAAACCAAACAACCAACTAGTTTTCCATTTTGCATGCCTTCCCGAGCAATCCGTGCTTGGAAATTGAGTTCATTAATTGCATTAACTCCAAAATTTCCGCTCAATCTCCATTGCCACCGATTACCATAGTTAGCGATGGACAAAAACAAATCAAAGACCATTTCAAGATTTGGCGACTACGCCACGTCAAATTTCATTAGCCATTTGTAACTTCCACCAAATCCCTTGTCCTTCATACTTATCCATCTCATTTAATGCCATAGAAACTACCACCCATGGCTCACACCCCTTCATAAGTCCCTTTCATCCATGATCATTAGTTAGGTTAGAAACATAGGTTAGACCTTAAGGTGATACTAATTCTAACCTCCTTAATGCTAGGTTACTAACCTTAGAACATTTAGCTTATAGTTTAGGGCTAGGTTAGATTAGCACTAATCCCACCCATAGGTTATAGTTTAGGTTTAGGTTATTAACCTTAATAGAACCAATCTAGGTCTAACAAATAGAATCGTTCAAGTATAAGAACCAACAGATACATTCCCGAAATGGATTCAATCCAGCATTGATAATAAACTAGCAATCAATATATCAAATTTATTACGGCTCAGGTCTAAACCTTCCGATATTACGATATCAGGAACCAATTCATTTAACATGATCAACCCGAGTTAGACTCTGAATTGCTTATTGAACACATTCAGACCTTGTAACCTTCGTAAGGTCTATAATTGTTTTTGTTCATCCCGAAAAACTTAAAACATCTCTTGGATCAATGCCACTCGATCCAAGGTGAGTCATATAGACGGGTAAATCCACAATTCATTCGGAATCGATTAAACTCGGTGTAAAAATGAAAGAAATAAAAGAGTCCAATTATGTTCCATCTCAGTCAAAGATCTTCAAATGCAAAGAAGATACAATCCATATCAAGCATGACTTCATAATCAAAGGAACACATCCTTTTACAGAAGAAATCATATATCAACACTTGAATGCTCAGGAGGAAGTAACAATAGTTTAGAGTGTTACATGCTTCCCTCCTAAAAGATTCATCATCCCGATGATTACATATTCGATTAACCTTTAGGTCAACCAATTTATTAGTTCACAAAATAATGTGACTATTTCCAACTTGAATAGTTCCAGAAATCAATGTCACGATACATTTTATTCAGCCTGAATAATGTTTGCCTCAATCTAGCTTTCATATAAACATGAAAAAGATAAGTTCATAAAAAAATGTTTTGTCAACAAATTTCATCTTGTTGAAAAAGAAAAGGAAAATCAATTTTCATCTCTTCCAGATTTTCCCAAGTTGCACTTTCTTCATTAAACTGGTCCCACTGGACCTTACATTGTTGTATTTCACGATTTCTCAAATGCAATTGGTGAGTTTCTAGCACTCGTGTGGGTTTAACCACGATTATTCCTGGGTCTTGGACCTACAAGGAATTCCAATTTAAAACATGTGACAAATCTGAAACGTATTTCTTAAGCAAAGAAATATGGAAAACATCATGCATGTGAGACAAAGCAGGTGGTAATGCTAATCGATAAGCTACAGGATTGATTATTTCGACAATTTCAAAAGGTCCCACGAAACGAGGTGACAACTTGGCAGCCTTGCCAAAAGTTATAGAACTCTTTCTGGGTTTAACACGAAGAAAAACCTTCTCACCAAGCTCAAACCTTCGATCAACCCACTTAAGGTCAACATAGCTCTTCTGCCTATCTGCTGCTTCCTTTAATCATTCACGAATCAACTTTACTTGCTGTTCCATTTCAGTGAGGATCTCTGGTCCAATTACCACTCTATCCTCAATACTATCCCAACTAACAGGGGTTCTGCACTTTCTTCCATAAAGTGCTTCAAATGGTGCCATTTTAAGAGATGAGTGATAAGTGTTGTTGTATGCGAATTCAACTAATGGAAGATATTCTTCCCATTTATACTTTGTTGATCCATGCAATACATTTGCAACATGTCTTCCAACACTTGATTTACTCTCTCGGTTTGTCCATCCATTTCTCGGATGATATGCGAAACAAGTTTAGTTTTGTTCCAAGAGTTGTATTAAGAATTTGCCAAAATATTTGATGTCATTCTAGGATCCTGTCGGATGTAATCAATTCAGTACACCATGTAACCTGAAAATTTCGTATGCGAATCTTTTGGCCAGACCTCTGAATCATCCTTTAGATTTCCAAGTGATGAAATGAGCTACCTTAGTTAGTTTATCTACAACTACCAAGATAACATCATGTTTATTCCTGGACATAGGTAACCCTTGTACAAATTCCATGCTTATTACTTTCCATTTGTACTGTGGTATGCTATGAGGATATAATAGTCCAGCAGGGTGCATGTGTTCTGCCTTAACCCGCTGACATTCTAGACAATGAGTCACAAAATCAATGACATCCTTTTTCATACCTTTCCAAAAGTATTGTTGTTTCAGATCAGCAAGCATTTTTGTGATACCCGGGTGTCCAGAGAAAGGTGAATTATGAAATTCAACTAACAACTTCTTTCTCAAATCGTTCAGCATAGGTACGTATACCCTGTTTTCATAACGTAAGATTCCTTCATTATCAAAATGAAAGCCTTTATACCTTTCATCATTAGGTTCTGCAGCAAGCACTTCTTTTACTTGCTGAAAGTATATATCAAATTCTGAGGCACTTTCTACCTCATCCTTAAACTGAGTTCTTAATGTTATAAGAGCAGAAATGTGCTTCCTATGACTTAAAGCATTTGCTACTCTATTCTCTTTCCCTTTGATGTAGCTAATATCAAAATCATATTGGGATAAAAAATCTAACCACCTTCTCTGTCTGGCATTTAGATTAGGCTGAGTGAAAATATATTTCAGTCCTAAGTGATCATTTTTCAACTCAAAAGGTTTCCCAAGTAAATAGTGTCTCCAGACTTGAAGCGCATGAACAATGGCAACAAGCTCCAAATCATGAGGAGCATAATTCAGCTCATGTAACTTAAGTTTTCTACTTTCATATGCTATGACTTGATCATTTTGTAACAAAACACCTCCAAGGCCTTCCCCAGAAGCATCCGTTACAATAGTAAAGCTCCCATTAGGGTCTGGTACAACTAATATAGGTGCGGAAGTCAACTGGCTTTTCAGACTTTTGAAAGCCGCTTTGCACTTATCATTCCAAATAAATTTCTTATCCTTCTTCTGTAATGAAGTTATCGGTGCAGCTACTTTAGAAAAATCCTTAACAAATTTTCTATAATAACCAGCAAGACCCATGAAGCTTCTTACTTCGTGCACATTCTTTGGTGCAGGCCACTCAGTTATTGCCACTATTTTTGAAGGATCCACAACAATTCCTTCCTTGCTAATGACATGACCCAAATAGTGAACTTTTGAATCAAAGAAAAAACATTTGGATAACTTACCATACAACTTTCTTTTTCTCAAAATTCTCAAAACTATCTTCAAATGCTCATTGTGCTCCTCAAAACTTTTAGAATAAATGATAATATCGTCCAAGAATACAAGTACAAACTTGTCCAAATATTCTTGAAAGATATTATTCATTAAGTTCATAAAAGCTGCGGGTGCATTAGTTAATCCAAAGGGTAGAACCATGAATTTATAATGTCCGTACCTTGTTCGGAAAGCTTTGTTTTATGAATATCTTCTTCTCTAATCCTTAGCTGATGATAACCGATTGAAGATCTATCTTAGAATAAACTGCTGCCCCACGCATCGATAAAATAGATCGTCGATCCTTGGAAGTGGGTATTTGTTCTTGATTGTTGCTTTGTTCAACATCGATAATCAATACCACACCCTAAGTGTTCCATCCTTCTTTTTCAAAAATATTACTTGGCGCTCCCAAGGTGAAACACTTGGTCTAATCAAACCTTTAGACAAAAGTTCTTGCAATTGTTCCTTAAGCTCGACTAACTCTCTGTAGTAGTCATCCGATAAGGTGCTTTGGAAATAGGTTCCGAACTCTGGTTTGATTTTGATGGTGAAGTCAAATTCCCTCTTGGGTGGTAAACCTGACAATTCCTCCAGAAAAATGTCTTTGAAATTTTACAACAGAGGAAATCATTTCATGGAATCACCATCTTCTTCTGAAAATTTAGATATCTTTACTGTATAAAGGGTGCATCCTTTGTTTTTAGCCTTTTTAAGTTGCATAGCTGACAATTTTCTAACTAAAATTTCACGTTTCACACCTTGAATCTCTGCTGATTTCAGCCGATCATCTAAACATTTTATATTCTTTTCATAATAGTCTACTTTTGCCTTATGGTCAGCTAACCAATTGACACCAATGAAAATGTCATAAGATCCCAAAGGTGTAACATAGAGGTCAACTTCAGTGGAAAAGTTAGGTAAGTCAAGGACTGCCCCAAAAAGACACATACTCACTGTATGAACAAAGTTATTACCATACTGTACATACCCAATATTTATCCATTTTTCTAGCTTTTCTCTTAAGTTTAGAAGCAAGTTTATTAGAAATAAAACATTCAGTAGCTCCTATATCAAAAATAATAGTGACAGGTATGCCAAATAACTTACCCTGAACCTCTATAGGTGTCACCTACTTTTCAACTTGCTTGCCTTACTACAACATGTATCTTATCTTTCATTGACGACGATCATCCTTCTTCAAAGGGAACTAATTTGCGTAGTGGTCTTTGCCAAAATTGTAGCAGCCTCCTACAAGTCCCTTTTTAGGCTCAAAATTGCCTCTAACCTTGTAATTATCACGTTGTCCTCCATAGGGCTTCTGCCCATTGTTATAATTTTTGGCAAAATTATCCCTTACATTTCAAAGCAGGCTTATTTGCTCTGCTCGCTTTTTCTTACTATTATCCCCCGAAACTTACTTGCTTCCAAACTTTTTCCATGGTCCCTTTTTGGGTGCTAGTGAAGTTGAAGAAGGGTTTGCAATCTTCTTCCGCACTTCCTCTTTATGAGTAGAAATAGCCTTTAATTTCTGTTCTTGTCTTATGGCCTTTTCAACAACTCCTTCCATAGTGGTTAGACTGTGAACATTGACCTCTCCCCCTATCACGGGATTCAATCCCATGATGAATTTCCGTATTCTGAACTTCTCGTCAGTTTGATATTGCGGTACATACTTGAGGAGTTTTGTAAACTGCTCCCAGTATTTAGTTACTGTTAGCTTCCCTTGAGCTAAGTTCTGAATTCTGTCATTTTCGATAATAGAAAAGTTGTGGCTGCCAACGTTGCCTAAAATAGCCCTTAAATTGATCCCAAGTAATATTGGTCTCATCAATATTTAGCTCAGCTTTACGGCTATCCCACCACAAAGATGCTTCATGGGAAAGCTGATAGGATCCCCAAATAGCTTTGGTTTCCTCTGAGAAGTTTCTTATTGCAAAGTACTTCTCCATTTCACTGAGCCAGTTCTCAGCTCCATCACCTAATGTGGTGCCATCATATTTAGGTGGGCTTATCCTTTTTATATCATTAGTGAGTTCTGCTGCCAACCTGGCCTTTTTGTTTTCTGGTTGGATAGGTGCATTTCCAGCATTAATATCAACACCCATATCGGGGTTGTCCTCAGGAGGTTGCTGATTGTTATTACCAGCTTCATCTTCCTCCTCATTTCCCATTACTTGTTGTTCAAGTATAGCTAAACGATCTCTTGTGTCCAACAGGGCAGCAAGGATCTCATCAAGCTTTTGGGTTGTTGCTGCCCCTCCTTCAGGTGGAGCATTATTTACAACGTTCCCCCTTGTTCTAACCATTTTCTGTTACAAGAAAATTCAGGTTTTTATCAGATTATGGACACAATAGGTCCAAGAGCTGCAACCTTCAGCTCTGATACCAAGATGTAACATCCTCATTTTATACATTAGAACAAGTAATTTTTTTTTTGATAAATGCTTCCTGGTTCTAAATACATAATTTAGAACTCACAAATCAAACAACCATTCTTATAACAAATAACCATATGCAGCTGTAATGACTCAGAGTACCTCCGATCTATTCATTCCATGACTCGGTAATCTACCGATCTATTCATGAGTATCAAGAGTTGGCATTTTTAATCTAACACATCACTCTTGTGGTTCTCTTCCCTAATCTGGGATTCGAATGCTCATCCAAGGAACCTATCTCGAATAATTGTTAACATTATTCATCGACATCTCATCCCTTAGACTAGGTGACATAGGACAACGCAATCGATCAGCAGCTTGCGATACTTTGGCCAAAGATTTGAAACATAATGCTTATCTCTCATATTCCTTGACGGCATACTCGCCGATCCGGAATACGTCCTTCACCCCATTCCTTTGTTATGTAGAATGTCTTATACTGACTTCTGTCAGTCTCTCCTGTCCCAAGTTATTCACTCAGGAACGGATTAATAATATGGCAACGTTATAAGGATGCTCTCGAGAACTAGGGATACGCTGACATACTGGGTCAACCCTAGTTAACCCTGTGTGTCAAGGTACCTCGAGTCTCCAAGGTAGCCTCATAACATGATCATGTCGGTAATCAGTCCCAGGAGTAAGAACTTGTTCGAGTTTAAGGAGTAAATCTTAATGATCAATGCAAAGGGTGTTGCCATAAGTCACCTGCATTGTTGTATCTTCGAGAAGATCCTAATCTTCTCGAAGGTACAACCCTATAATTGACTTGTGCCATCAACCTTCAAATCCACCTCGATAAGATCTACTAAACTTTAAGGTGTTACTTACGTGGAGTTTAAATTATACTTTAAGACACTCCTTTTTAGGGTAGTCTTTTCCCAATCCCCTGGGTTCCTCATCCTAAAATTGCCTTTCTTATTAAGACCCATTCCACAAAGAGAAGTTTAATAAGATTGAGGTCTCAACAAGGAGATCATTGTTTCACAATAATCTTAATCCACGAAATTGGGTAGTAACCCCAAGTCTTCTCATAAGATTGCTAACTTATCCCTTTTGGGTTTATCCCGATCTTAAAACTGAAATATATATCTTAATTATTAGTGTTAAGATATAGTGATTTTAGAAACATTCAAGACGTTTTCTTGACTTAGATCAAGGTTAGAGAGTATCGAGTTACTCTTCCCGTTCAAACTTCTTCCCGAAAGGGTTTATTTTAACCTTAGCTTGTCAAAAATCGGTGATCTAAATTATAAATAGCTTTAACTAGATCATAATAGAACTACTAAACAATCATAAGTATTTAGTCACATAACCTTAGCAAGACTTACCTAGAGAATTCCCAAATATCTCCAAGGTATACAATAATATAAATGTACTTTAAATCATTCGAACCGAAGAAGTTCAATCCATCAAGATACAGTTGCAACCATATACAAGTAACAATCCCTTTTTTTATCATTCATTTCAAGCTAATCAATTACAACTTATGCATTCAACATATGAGATACCTTACTCAACAAAGAAGAGAACAACTTCCTTCATATAATACAATTAGAGAAGTCAAATTGAAATTCAACATAAAACCAAATTAAATAATTTGAGCATCATATCAGATCTGCGTGCCTTTACCACTTACGACAATCATCTGCAAAATTGCCAACATGGGTCAGTTTTGCGAATTGAGCATGATAAGCACTAAATCTTAAAACAATTGCATTCTACTAATTGCTCTCATTGAACAACTGTTTAAATGAAATCGGGATAAATATCTTTCTATAATTTTAACATGACTATAATGCATAACCTCTATTATAGCTGTCAAATAGTCCTAAATATTTTTAGATGACTCAACGTACATATTAGAGATTAAGAAGAACAAAATAATTCCAAAACATCCATCCATCTGTATCTCCAAGACAACATCAATCCATCAATTTATTCCATTCTAAAAAGAATATCCTATCAGCTCGTATTTCAACAAGTATGATTCAAACAAGTTCACAAGGCAGTTTATAATAACCAGCAAGCTCACTGACATAATTCCTTTTCAATCATACACTATGTTAATGGTACAGATAAGTATAGCCACTTATACAAAGAACACACAATTTATGCCGGGCTCTCCATACAAAGATTACTCTGTCTATTCTTGTTTTACCCTTACCGTAGAGTTCACATAAGGATACAAGAGAAGAAAACATTCCTAGTTTCTAGACAAGGAGAGAATAATTTATTATTCATACAGATTATAGATATCAACATAACTTAACAAAGAGAGGAGAAAGAAATAGAGACATTCATATTCCATTCTAATCATGTTCATGACTGTATCTGTCTTCTCAAGAGTAATGCATTTAAACTATACTGCAAGTGACTAAATCAGCCGAGGCCACAAGAAGATACTACAGCTTCACCAAAATTCCCATTTAAAATTCACCTGTAGATTATTAAGTAATACAAGAGTTCACGTGACAAGCAATAATAAAATATTTGACCCCAAAAAGGCTCAAAAAATCTTTCCATATTATTCAACAACATGCAAAATATCCAACGCCATCACCTGTCATGGCACAACTAAGAGCTCTTTGTTTCAGTCAAACTTGAAACAAGATCACATTAAAAAAATTAACATTTCCATATGAAATACAGTGACATTCACGCAGAGTCGAAACACAATATGCGCAACTTCATTCAACTAAGCAAATCCCTATGATTATACAACATGGGTGTAAATTAGAATTGGTTTTCAAGAAATAATAACCTCAACAAGATCTTCATAAAAGTCATCATCATATCATTATTTTCAACAAATTTTCATCCAAGCCAAGATAATACGAATACAACAAGGACTCATACAGAGTTGAGTTTAAAAAGTAAACATAGCTTAAACAAGTCCAAATAATGGTTACATATCTAGGACTCCAATTGAGTCAATAACCACAATATTCACAATTGAGCTTTATACAGAAGAGAAAAACATAATATACGATTCAAGGGTTCAAAAGGAGTCGAACCCATGAAGTATTAACAAATAAACTTCTACTGAAGTAGAAATACAAGATACATATTAAATTCAAGAATTCCAACTATATCAATAACATACAGAATTCACGACTGAACTCCTACAGAAGTAGAAACGTATGTTACTTTTCAAGGACTCAAAAGGAGTCGTACCCATTTAGTATTCTCAAATAAACTTCTCTTACAAGTAGAAAGATACTATCTATTTCCAAGAATTCCCAACCTGTATCAATCTCCACAAGTGTTAACAACAAGGCTTCAACAAAAGTCTATACCAAGCAAGAAAGCATTTTTATGGACTCCAACAAAGTCGAATTCGTACATTATTCTTGCAAGCATTTCTACGAAATCTAACCGAAATTCAAAACATAACAAGATAATTCAACCGCATTACAAAACAAAATGTACACCCAAAGAAGGGTTCGATGAATAATCAAACTAGCATGACGATACAACAACTAATTCATACAATGTTACCATAAAAACCAATGGACCAAAAATCATCTCGAATGAGTTTTTCTAATGAAATCATTTGAAGGAAAGCAAGATTTTTAAAAGTTAGGGCCTAACATGCATGGTAATGTCACTTAAAATTTTGAAGAAGACCTGCGAAAGAGCTTGAGCCTTCTCCTCTTCTTCCACGTTAAATTCAACAACAATAATTTGTTATTTCCATGCCTTATAAACTTTCCTCGACAAAGAAAAGAGCTAGTTATTCTCATAGTTGCCATGCAACACCAAGTAGGCTCGGTTCGAAGAACCAAGTGATCAAACAGAGAGAAAACCAGAGCGTATGGAAAATGAAACAACCAACTAGTTTTCCATTTTGCATGCCTTCCCTAGCAATCCGTGCTTAGAAATTGAGATCATTAATTGCATTAACTCCAAAATTCCCTCTCAATCTCCATTGCCACCGACCGCCATAGTTGGCGATGGACAAAAACAAACCAAAGACCATTTCCAGATTTGGCGACTCTGCCACGTCAGATTTCATTAGCCGTTTGTAACTTCCACCAAATCCCTTGTCCTTCATACTTATCCATCTCATTTAATGCCATAGAAAATACTGCCCATGGCTTGCACCCCTTCATAAGTCCCTTTCATCCATGATCATTAGTTAGGTTAGAAATATAGGTTAGACCTTAAGGTGATACTAAGTATAACCTCCTTAGCACTAGGTTACTAACCTTAGAACATTTAGCTTATAGTTTAGGGCTAGGTTAGATTAGCACTAATCCCACCCATAGGTTATAGTTTAGGTTTAGGTTATTAACCTTAATAGAACCAGTCTAGGTCTAACAAATAGAATCGTTCAGTATAAGAACCAACAGATACATTCCTAAATGGATTCAATCTAGCATTGATAATAAGCTAGCAATAAATATATCAGAATTTATTACCCGGCTCAAGATCTAAACCTTCCGATAATGATATCGGGAACCAATTCATTTAACGTGATCACTTTGAGTTAGACTCCGGAATTGCTTATTCAACACATTCAGACCTTTACAACCTTCGTAAGGTCTATAATTTTTTTGTTCATCCCGAAAAACTTAAAACATCTCTTGGATCAATGCCACTGATCCAAGGCCAAGTCATATAGAGGGGTAAATCCACAATTCATTCCGAAATCGATTAAACTCGGTGTAAAAATGAAAGAAATAAAAGAGCCTAATTATGTTCCGACTTAGTCAAAGATCTTCAAATGCAAAGAAGATACAATCCATATCAAGCATGACTTCACAATCAAAGGAACACATCCTTTTACGAAGAAATCATATATCAACACTTGAATGCTCAGGAGGAAGTAACAATAGTTCGAGTGTTACAAGATGGTGCAACATGGGGCATGCGCGATATGCGCAATATACCAGCCCTCAAAGTGTGTCCTCCTCATCCTGTGAGAGGGCATCTAATACCCCCTGGGATCCAATCACACTCCCTCTCTCTACTTCATTGGATGTACTCCTCTCTCTCCTACATACACCCAAAAACAAAAACAAAGTAATTTAGCATACAAGCAATACTAGAAAAATCATGTAAACACGTAGAAATGCTAGAAATACAAACACAATCTCAAAAAAAGGTTCCTGTTGCATTCTTTCAAAATCGCTGCCCGAGCGGAGGCGGTTTTTAATCGCCACCTTAAAGCCGGCGGTCGTGTAACCACCACCCCAACAAGGCGGCGGTCGTGTAACCGTCACCACAGCCGGGCGGCGGTCGTGGTCCGAAAACCCACGTGGTTTTTTAAACTAAAAAGGCCTAAAAAGTGCAAAAAATGGCCATTTAACCTAAAAATAGAGCCTACCCAGTAGCCCCCCCTAGGTGGACCTTTTAACACTAGCATTTTCAAAAATGACCCCCCCATTGCAAATAATTTAGCATTTCAAATTTAAGGGGGTAAAAACAATAAATTGAAGAAAGCCAACCTGTGATCTCGCGGGCGGTGTTCTGCACGTGGAGGCATGATCACTATCTCGCTGCGGACGTTTCGACTCTACTCATGCAAGAATCCGTCACCGTGGGTCCCAGAGCTCAAAATCTATCAAATCGACTCGCAGAGCAAATGAATAGGAAAATGGGCCCACTTTCATATATATAGCACCCTGATTCATTTTAAAAGACTTTTCACAGGTTTTGGAGCACCGACGGAGGTAAGTTCCTATCCCCGCACAAATGGTACGTTCTCATTCCCTATTATTTTAGCATTTATTTTCCAAATTATTGTGTCTATCTGCACTTGAGTTCTCTTTTCCTTTTGCAGGTAGCGGGAATTTTGGACGGCGTCATTTCGACACACGGACGTATCAGGTATAGCTTCTAACTTCCCATTTCGGGACCACCATACTCGGACCCACCGTTTTTCACCTCTTCATGGCGAAAGCACTTCTCCGAGGGGGTAATATGTACGTACCCAAAATTGTAAGGTACTGTACTGCCGGAACAATGTAACAAGTGCCCCAATGATGATACAGGTCTCCTCGCAAGGTGTTCGGGATCTGGAAAAGCTCTCCAAGTATGCGTTAACATCTCACATTCCCCAATTATCCCCCGCGCGTGCTTTGTTTTTCTCTTTTCCCCTCTTTTCTTGGCCTTTTTATCTTGATTCTAAACGCCACCCGCACAGGTGGCGATCCTGTAACCGGTGCCCTTCTCAGAGCGGCGGTCCTTTATGCGTTTTCCAGAAGGCTATTTTTACATGACTCATGTAAATTCAATGTTTCACCAGCTTTCTTTTACTTCCATGAGCTTGCATTTATGGTTCTAGTTCCCTGGAATAGTGTTTTTCCATTATTTATAGTTTAAGAGTTCTATTTGGCTTTTACCTTGGGTAAATGAAAATGCTATAAATAGATGGCTTGTGCTCAAGAAAATGGCCCCTCATTCACTTCTCATCTTCTCATTTCAGTAGTTCAATACTTTTATTAGGATTCATAGTTTAGTTTCTTTCATTGCATGCCTATTTAGCATTGTTTCTTGTTGGTAAGCCACAAATCCATCTTGTGCAAACAGTGTTGTTATTTCATCCAATCCATTGGAGTAGAATAGCTCAGGAAGCCATTAAAGTTGCAGGTTTTTCTCCTCAAACATGATAGTTTCAGGTTCTGGACGCTTTATGTTACATGACTCGTAATAAATCCCGCTAGGAATTACATAAGCCAAGCTCTGTACTCTTGCACTATCCCTCTCCTACTCGCATTGTATTCGGTGTGTATTATGAGCTTCCTTTATCCCAATATCTACTTCTGTTGATGCTAGCATTACACGCTTTTCTGGATCCACGTGAACACAAAAGAACGAGGAGATCACACTTTGAGGGGACAAGATCACACACGCCACCGGATTTGCCATTGTTACTCGCAGAGAATCTAGGTTCTAACTTTCAAAGTTCTAGTTAGAATCATATCAAATAGAGTAGTTAATTGCTTTATTTCAGTAAATTCTATTCTCGATATTGCCAGGGAAGCTGTTGGGATTGATAGTTTCTGAGAAACTATGATTCACTCCTCACTTATGAGGTAGGATAAAGAATCTTGCAAATAGATTAGATGAGCTATTTTATTGTTTAGAATAGATCTACAAATTACACATGACAAATAGCTACACTTAGTTATTTTGTTTGTTTTAAATAATTATTTAGTTTTCATTTCTAGATATTTTAATAGCTGCTTTCTTAAATTCATATAGTTCGTCAGAAAATACAAAAATAGAGAAATCATATATGCTATAGATATATTGCAAATAGTTAACTTTCATTTTATTACAGTTCGTTTATATTGTTGCTTTTGCATGACAATCACGGGACCTAGAGAGCCCAGGGAATACATATTCGAGCCAATCGTGCCTCAGCCCAATCTCATCATGGCAATAACTGATATAGATCAAAATCTTAGGATCCAAGTCTTCTAAACAATGGTAAGCTTGTAACAAATCAATTCCCAGTTGAGAGGATTGAACAGAGAAGACGACCAAGCACACACGTTTTGGTCAAGTCAGCCAAATTACAGATTACCCTAGGTATATATGACTATAAGAGGATTAGAAAGGGAACAAACCTTTGGTTGTGATCCTTTGGTCCCACAACCAGGTGCAGGAGACACCCTCACAGACATAGATACCAGTTTAAGGATCCAGGTTGCATGAATGCCTCATGAAATATTATGAGAAAATCACACGCTTATTGAGTCTAAACATGTGGCGAGAAAGCGTACGATTACTAGATATTAGGGATTAGGACTTGATTTCATGCATGACCATAGCAGGTCCACAACAACCGTGAATCTACGGTTGTGAGCCAAAAATCCCACAGCCTAACAAATCCATAGGTGAATTAGACGTAGATAACTGGCCTACGCACACTAGTATTCCAGTCTACTCCACTTCCACCTATCATCATCAAACAATTATCCTCGCTGCTACAACAACTGTGACTAACAAAGCTAGAGATTTCGGACTAGGCCGGAGAATCGTCCATAGAGACAACTATTTTACTATCCACCATATGACCCTATCCGAGAAATACACAAAACTATCCGGGTCATTTTCCACGTATTCCACAACCAATGACCGAATCACACCAGAGCTCGATATTGATTGGAGCCTTCGAGCACTAGTCATCCTGCGATCAATATATCACACCGCCTCAAGTTAGGAGGGCCTTCTTTGCCTTAGACTCGAAAATTCCATTGGTGCGTATTGAAGACATTAGATTTCCTAACTAGCTTGATTGCACTCCACACACATTCCTTACCCACCATTTGTCTCGGCACGACCTCGGGAGGTCGGTATGTGGAAGAGTTACTTGAGATTCCCATGCTCACTTGTCACTTTTCCGGTGTACGAGATCCCTGTGGTTTCTTTCCCAGCTCCCAAGGTTTAAGGAAAGGGGATCCTCTTTCCCCTTTCCTGTTCATTATTATGGCAGAATCCCTCAATAGAAGACTCAATGTGGAAACTAGTAATGGCTACATCAAAGGGATATCTCTGGTGAGGGATATGGATAATGTGACTCATCAACATTTTGTGGATGACACTATCTTGGTGGGAGAAGCATCTATTCTTGAAGCTAAGAAGATTAAAAATCTTCTAGATGATTACATGGAGTTTTAGGACAGTTGGTGAATTATAGGAAAAGCTCTCTTTTTTTCCTCAACACTTTGGAAAGTTGATGTAAGAAGATAGCTGAAATTATGGAATGTGACCATAAGCCCTTTCCAACCATTTATTTGGGCATTCCCCTTGGGGATAAAAGACCTTTTAGTGGTGAATGGAACTTTCTTATTGAAATATTTGAAAAGAAGCTTGCATGGGTTGGAAAGCTAATCTGTTATCTCAGGCTAGGAAAATTACTTTACTCAAGAGCTCTCTTCAAATCCTCCCAGTGTATGCAATGTCTCTCTATCAAATTCTTGGGATAATAGCAAAAAAAATGGAAAAGATCCAAAAAAATTTCCTATGGAGTGGAACCAAAAGCAAAGAAAGAATTCCCCTGGTGGCTTGGAATAGGGTCTGTAAACCTAAGAAGATAGGGGGACTTGGTCTTAGAGATTGGACTAAAATGAACAAAGCCCTTCTAGCTAAAATTGGTTGGAGGTTAACTAAAGAAGATGGGGTGTGGACTATAATTTTAAGGAAAAAATATTGGAAAATGCAAATGATAAATGGTGGATATTCAAACAGGCATCTTTCAATGGGTCAAGTATATGGAAAGCTATTAATTGGGCAAAGGAAATAGTTGTTAAGGGCAGTAGATGGAAAATAGGTAACGACAATGAAATCTGCTTTTGGACTGACAAATGGGCTAGTAAATTTACTCTTGAAGACAAATTCCCCCAAATTTCAAAATTGTTAGAAGATAAATATGGGGGAAAAATAAATAATTACATGGATAATCATGAGAGCTTCCATACTTGGAAGCACATAGAATGGATAGGCAAGAACTTAAAGAACACATGGTTAACCTCAATGTTTTCTTAAAAATTGTGTCTTTTAACAACAAGGAACAAGATAGAATTGTGTGGCATAGAGAACAAAATGGTATTTTCTTAGTTAAATCAACCTATGCATTATTCTTTGAGGAGGAAACTAGAGAGGAAGATCTTGTGGCTGGTAAGATATGGAACAAGAATATCATCCCCAAGGTCAATGTTTTTAGTTGGCTTACGGTGATAAATAAGATACTTATAGTTGATAACCTCACCAAAAGAGGTTTCCATATGGTAAATAGATGTGTCCTATGTGAAAATAACTTGGAAACGGTCAACCATTTGTTCTTGGAATGCCCCTTTTCTTATCAAATATTTTCTTCTATATTGGGTATGTTCTTGATTAACTGGGTTAATCCTAAGGAGATCCAATATGTGTGGAATCAATGGAAATGTCCTTTCATCAGTCAAGGGCTGAAAAATCTATGGATAATGAGCCTTGGACATTTGTGGTGGGAAATATGGAAAGAGAGGAATAAGAGGATTTTCAATAGTAAGAAACTTCCCAACAGGTTGATTATTAACAAATGTTTACAGGATATTAGAAAAAAATTCTATCCTAAAGAAAAAATAAGTGGAAGTCATGGATAGTGAACTACATATCATAAAGAAATGGAACTTAATTTGTGACCCTCAACCCAAGAAGAGAAATCCTAGAGAAGGGGTTAAATGGACCTCTCCTAGAGAAGGTGTTATTAAACTCAATTTCAATGGTGCTGCTAAAGGGAACCCGAGTAAGGTAGGAGGAGGAGGAGTTTTTGAGATGCTAAAGGTATGTTTCTCCTTGCATATTTCTTTAATTTGGGCATACAATCTAACCATATAGCAGAGGTTGTGGTGATGTTCTGGGGAGTGAAGTTAGTGGAAGAGAGAGACTTTAAGAACCTAATTATGGAAGGGGATTCTCTAAATATAATATCATGTATGAAGGGAAAAATTCAGCTTCTATATCTATTGAAGACTTCATTAATAATACCAAGAATAAAATATCTTCCTTTATTGAAATATCTTTCCAACACATATACCATGAAGGAAAAAAACTTGTTGATGTATTGGCTAACAAGGGGGTGGAAGCTATGGACTTAAATGTGGTTGACGAACTAACCAATATGGAAGATAATTTCATAAACATTCTTGAAAAGGAATGTGTCCCAAATAGCATATCTTTCTAATGAGAATGGATACAGGTTATGATGCTTTCAGGGTGACGCACCATGATATTATGAATCCTAGACTCATGTTGGGCCCCAGAATATTGGCTAAGTACAAGAAGGCATGTGGGCACATGGGACCTATTTGAATAAGGGTGTGTGGGGTGAAGGTGCACAAGGAAGGGTTATAATAGGGTTTTACAGAACACATGGTGCATGTGCAAGGAAAGACAGTTTTGGGACTTAGCCATATTTGGTGTTCTAGGTAGCACATGAGAAAAGCATGACCCATCTAGCATGTGGAATGGATAAGGTGCCAGCCTGGTGGCTGTAGGATCAAAAAGGGAATATTCCATGCATGTAATGGAAGGTTCTAGAAGAACATCATTGCACAAAGTGGAGATCTTGGATCAAAGGAGGCATGCTCCATTGGAGGACCACTTGGACACTTGGTAGCCAATCTGTTACCTTAGAAGGCATGGTGGTGAAGGAAGGAAAGCTATATATAGAGGTGCACGGGTAGAGTAAGGCATCAAGGGAATGATCTTGAGAGATAAGAGGTGTTAGAATAGGGGTGAAGCTCTGCAGAAATATCATGGAAGATTCTATGGGTTGGGATTAGAGAAATTATAGGAGTGATGACATATTTAGAGGGATGGGTTTGTATTTATCCTTGTAATATGAAGGACATAGTGTAGTTTCTAATGCATGAATTTTCTCTGCATTATTATATGGGTCTGTTATGACCTCAAGGAATGTAATGTGGTTATTGAACTCATTAATATGAATATAAGTCTCTATTCTAAATCATATTTGTGTTCATGAGCTTAATCCTAATGCATTTCCTTTGTGTTTTAGTTCTATATGATGTTTGTTATTTCTCTTTTATGGATGCAATGAGATGATAACTCATCCTAGGATTTTAGAATGAACGCATGGCTCCTTTCCATTCTTTTACACTTAAGTATCTATCATAGATGAAGTATTCTCACAAGACTCACATAAAGGAGGGATTGGCACCTGCACATGCCTTGGGTGAATGCCCAAATGCCCGCTGGGTGATAGGCTGGTGTACATGGGATTTTAATGATACTCTAAGGGTATAAAAATGAATACATATTGGTTTTATTGCCAGGACCCCTTTTTGAAGTTGTTATGAGAAATGGCATACATATTGGTCCCTCGATGCATGATGATAGAACATCTAACCTTGGAAAGTGTGGAAGCATAGTTCAAGAGCACAGAGGATGAATTTTCTCAAAGATTCAACATTGGACCTGAGTTCAATGCATGTAGATGGGTAGAAGATAACCTGTACCATGAGTTATATGAGGCATTCTTCTATTATATTCTAGTAGAACTATATGAGTGGATTTCAGCATATGCATCTAGATCAAGTTGTTACTGTAGATCACGTGTATGGACCCAAGATGATTATAAGAGGCTAAAGGATGTAGATCTAACTTGGACACATGTTGTTGATCACTATTGAAAAGGAGTGTTAACCAATTATATTCTAGAATATGTCATTTCTATGTATTATTTCCCGGAGAAGTTGCGAGTTTGAGTTTTTGAGGGATTCCAAAGGATCATTTTTGTGTGATATTCCTTTGGATATGAAGATATTTATCATTACCTTAAGTTTAGAGAAATTTCCCATGGCCGGATAAAGTTTCTCTAAGAACTAGGAAAGGAAGATAGGATGGAGGAAGATGATAGACATTGCGGCTGAAAAGGAAAGGGAGGAGAGACGACTCAAGTATAACAAAGTACATGAATGAGAGATGACTAAATAATGTGAGGTTATAAGTGTGATGGATATATGGACACAAATGTTGCGGGAGGAGTTCATGTTCACGCAGAGGATGTGGAACCTAAGAAGTTTATGCTACCCCATCTTGGCAAGCATGGGAGAGAAGCCCTCTTAGCTTCTGATTAGAATTTGTCACATGGAGAGAGGAGAGCCATTGGCATGCATCTAGACCCACTTGGTGACCAACCCTTGGTGATTGGTTTTCTAGATCAAGGGAGAAGTATTGTTAACCTAGTTAGTATCGGTGGGAGTAGCTGATATGTGCCCAAGAGATATAATTTCTCATTGAGAAAATCCATGGAAGCACAAACCATCCCAATATTTGGAGGAATTTTTGGACAAGGTGCAAGCACGCAAGGTTTGGGTATCACATCTCGGAGTAGCAAGGGACACACAACTGGTAGTGGGACAACATCGAAAAACATCAACATCCAGTTCAATAGGACATTAGTAACACTAGGCGCGGCCACTTCAGGCCATTTTTTGGCTGCAAGAGGTGGATCTAGTGGTTTAGGGGCTTTAGGACCTGGTGGACCTAGCAGCTCTAGTTGATTAGGAGGAACATGACCTGATGGATCTAGTGGATCTGGTGGAGGGGTAAACATTGGAGGAAACCAAGGCTCTGGATCAAGAGGATAAGGACCTCAACTACCTCCACAAGTTTTATTTGAGATGTCTTTGCACTTACCAGACTACAAGGGTATTGGAGATGTTATAGATCATGTGAAAAAATGTGAATTACTATGGAGCATGAAAGGGATCACTATCCCAAATCATAAGGCAAGTCAGTTTACAACAACGTTGCAAGGGCATGAGTATAGTTGGTACCAGAAGTATGACCCCCATCAAATGGTTGTAGACTACACTACATTGAAGAACACATACCTAGCATAATTCCATATCCTGTAATTTTAACGAAGAGAATTAACACTCTAAAGGAGATCCATCAAGGAATGGCGAGAGAGTGTGCAGGGAGTAAGATACGTGTTTCAAGACATTGTCAAAACTATCCTATAACATTTACCCTTCTCAACATGCTCAATGGTTTATTGGAGGATTGATAACACCATTTAGGAGGGATCTATCACACAATACTTTCACAGAGACATGCACAAGGAATTAGAATCTTCCCTTTGCACAAAGGGTGTTAGGAGCATTGATCTGGTGTTAGTTCTTTTCCGAAGGCTCAAATTGTTGCAGTGGTGAAGTAGTTGGAGAAGATTTCTACAAACTCAGTGCATAAGGTTCATAGTGGGATTTGGTGTACAAATTATGAATTGGAGGGGCATGCAAAGGATAATTTCCCTCGAATTCAATACGTTCTATGGTGGTAGACCGTGAAATTTTCCATGTGGATCATGATGCAAGTAGGTGTCCTCTACTACACTGCATAATCTAAAAGAATGTTTCTTTCTATTGTAAGATCTATACCTCTACGACCCATGATACCATGTATTACAAATTGATTGACCAAATTCATGATGTTATTGATCTTAGTTTGTGCTAGAATAGTCTTGGAAGTAGTTCCAAGGGTGATGATCATTGCTATGAGGGTGCACGATGGAGGAGCATGTGGAGGAATTTTTCACAGAGTATTTCATGGTCGCAGTAACCATGGTGGAGGACGAAGTGAGTTCCTGTGAGGAACCTGTTATAACTGTGGATCTAAAAATCATTACAAACATGAGTGTACTAATCATGTACAATGTTTTTGGTGTGGGAAGAAACATAAGTATGAAGAGTGTGTAGAGATTTATGATTGTATGAACTGGCAGCACCGAAAGAAAAAGGTGCTAGGATGGTGAGCATCAAGAAATCTGATTCACATTGGATGCCAAGAGTGGCACATGAGTGAAGACTAGAACCTCTATTAGTGATGAGGCAAGTAGAGGTCATGCATGCCAGGGAGATGCCAAGACAAAGGACACTAGTTTCAAGAGAGGAATTTGTACATGGAAAGTATTCAGATCCTACTCATCATAAATATGTGTATCAAGAAACTATGGATGTGATTCAGAGTTTGTAAGGGGAAATCCAATGTCTAAAAAATCAATCAAAGCAGCTAGAGAAAAGGAATAATGTTGAGGATTCAAAGGATGACATAGATGAGGTCAAGGAAGTATGTAAGATGTTAAGGCAAGAGAATCTTATTCCTTTGCTAGGAGAATGGCTAAGGGAGAAGGTACCACATGCCAGAGCAGAGTGCAAAAGGTAGGTTTTGCATGCAAACCTTTCTCCTCACATCCTTTAGTATGGCAAGGAAATTACATTTAATGTAGTTGTTGATGGATGGCTTCCCGAGTAATATCCTCATCGACACAAGAACGGAGGTCAATTTTCTCACCTTGGATTCCTTGCATCAAATGGGAGGACCCACACTACAACCATCTTCAAATGTGTTGTATATGTCAAAAAATACAAAATAAATTCCCATTAGAGTCTTGAAGGATGCAATTATCACCATTAAAGGGGCCAAGTTCATTGGATACTATGAATTATTGGTGCTTGCCGAGGTAGATAATTTATTAGCATTACTTGGGTGTCCTTGGTGTTATAAGAAAAATTTCAACCTATGGTTTAGTAAGGGGTATATCATCTTTGATAATAAGGAAGAAAGGGTGACTACCCCTTTAAAAGATGGGAAATCAATTCCCTATACTAATCCCTTAGAGAGGAAGTCCTAAATAGAATCTATGTGCACTTTGCATCGAGAGATCCTGAGATAATTCATCCCATGGAGGGAGTTATCTAGTTTGAAGATGCTCATTCCTTGAGTGATACCACTAGCATGGCATGTGACAATTGGGCGCATGGGACTTATGAGTTGATTGGGTGATAGTTGAGAGGATATGTAACAAGGGTAATGAAGGTGCACTCAGTCAAGTGCCTAGGAGGGAAGAAGTTATAAATTTATTTTGGAGGAGCATACCCTGAAATTTTCTTGTGAGAAATGGAGGCTCAGTGGAAGAATGAGGACAAGAGAAGTGGAAGAATGAGGACATGGTGGTGGGATACAAATCAAGAGAGAATCCTAGAATGGCACAAGGTAAGAATTGCATTTTCTGTAAGGTTCTCTACGAGAAAGATGCCCATTGTCTTACGAGAGTACCATGGTAAAGAGACTACCTCATTTCATATCCAAGCATGTGAGAAGCCCCGGATGGGAAGTGTAGAAGATTTACCACTCTCGTTATGGGTGAATAAGTTATATTCCACCTTAAAATGTTGTGTGAGCGCATGATATATTCATTTGGAGATGCGTCATCAAATAGGTAATTGACAGAGTTGGCGGCTAATCTCATTCAATATTTTAAGTATAGGATTACCAAGCCATCGTGGATAAGGTATTAAAAATAATCAAGTGCCTTATAATGAAATATAGTTATATGGTAGAAGATAGGATCGGAGTTACTTGGGTGAGCCTTATTTGGAGACTTGCATCAATGAATAAAAATAAAGGAATAATCTCCTGTCTTGGAATCCCTAGTAAAGAAGAAGCAAGAAAGGTGATAGAAGAGGAAAACTCGAGAGAGACAGAATTTTAGATGCCTACATTGGTGACAAGGATGACGACAAGCCTAAAGGAGGTGAAGACCATCTAGTGTATGATATACATGAATCAGAGGAGGAAGAAGGTGAAGAGAAGTATAACAAGGAATACAAGGAGAACAATGATGAGGAAGAAGAAGAGGATCAAGGAAAAGGGATGAGTGAAGAGGTGAGCACCAAAAACCAAGGAACCCTAAGCCTCACCAAGGAGCAAGTGGAGAAATTCACGAAGAGAGAAGTGGTGGGCATTAAGAAGGAATTTGTAGAACATGAGTTGGAGTGGAGCACAAATAAAATTTTGAAGGAGATGGAGGAAGAAAGCGTTGGGAAGGAGTATGGAAACATCGGTGGGGATCTTAAGTTAGCAATGAAGCTTCCCAAAAGCTACACGAACAGGTGGGAAAGGCATAGTGGTGGCACAAGGGTAAGGAATGGGATACATTAATGATCCTAGAAAGGTGCTACATGCGTGCTTCCAAACCACCGTACTAACAGAGAAACTCTTGGCTATGTTGTTTCTTGATTAAGAAGTTGCTTATCCCTAAACCAAGAAGATGTTATCTTGGGAATTTGAGTCTCACATAGATGAACCTAAGTTCAAAGTAAGACAGAGAGTGCTAATGAAGGTTCCAGAAACAAAAGGAGTAAATCCCTTGGTGAATGCTCAGTAGTTATCAGATGAATAGGTGTAACATGCTCAACAAGGTTTTAGTTGAAGTTGAGGCCAGATTGTTTGAGAGAAATGATAGAGTGATATTCCTGGAGGAGGAATTGGAGAAGAAAAATAAGGAGCTCATGGAAAAGAGCAAGGACCTAAAGCAAGAGGATCTAATCAATGCTCAATTGAGGCGTGAGATGAAAGAAGAAAAAGAAAAGGTGTGTAAAGTCTCCAAGAAGGTGGAGATGATTATGGATGCCATTGTCCCCGACATAGTGCCACCCGAGTAGAAGTATGAATTAGCCTTGCAATGTCTAGAGGATTTGACTCACATTCTCATGATGGAGAGGTGACCATTCAATTTAGAGTTTGCAGAAGAGGCACATGCATGCCAAGATAAAGAGGAAAAGATGAAGGTTGTCAAGATTGTGGCTTGATACACTATAATTATTGTAGAGGTAAAGGCCTCCACACAAGTCACTGAAGCTACTTATGACAACTGTGTTGATAGGGATAGAGTGGAAAACATCTTGGTTTCCACCCATGAAATGGAACTCAAGGAGTTCCAAGAGAAAAATAAGGGGAATAGAGTGGAAAGAGATAATATCCTAGCCAAGGTGGAGAAGAATTCAGAATCAATCGAGACCCTATGAGACTTGATCAAAATCTTGCTAAAGGAACTATACCCCCAAATCACCCTCATTATGGATGCACTTGAGGACTTGGGAAATTAGTTGGAAAGTATTGTTGAGACCACGAGCACAAAAGGGTAGGATCTGAGTTTTGAGGAGGTGATTTCCCTAGTGGGTGACCTCTATCAGCAAGCTCAAAATGAGGTTGACACTTGGTAGAAGTTAGAGGCATAAATAGGAAAGGATTTCCCTCTCCTCCAACAATAAAAATTCTCCCCATTCTTTCATTATTTCTCCCAATTCTTCATTCCTTCATTATTTCTTTCCAACCATTTTAAGAGACCTCCATTCTTTACTTTATTGAAGAGTGTTTCCGAGGACAGAGAACATGTGTAGTGTGCGGTGATGTTGGGCCCCAGAATATTGGCTAAGTAAAAGAAGGTGTGTGGGTGTGTGGGACCTATTTGAAGAAGGGTGTGTGGGGTGAAGGCACACAGGAAGGGTTCTATCGTGGTTATGTAGAACACAGGGTGCGCATGTAAGGAAATATAGGTTTTGGGACTTAGCCATATTTGGCGTTCCAGATAGCATATGAGAAAAGTGTGACCCATCTAGCATGCGGAATGGATAAGGTGCCAACCTAGCGGCTGTAGGATCAAAAAGGGAATATTCCATGTATGCAATGGAAGGTTCTAGAAGGAAATCATTGCACATAGTGGATATCTAAAATCAAAGGAGACATGCTCCATTGGAGGACTAGTTGGACACTTGGTAGCTGATCTATCACCTCAAATGACATGATGGTGAAGGCAAAAAGTTATATATAGAGGTTTGTAGGTAGAATAAGTCATCAAGGGAATGATCCCGAGAGAGCATAGGTGGTGGAATAGGGGAAAATATCTATATAAATATCATGGAAGATTCTATGGGTTGGGATTATAGATATTATAGGAGTGATGGCATATTTAGAGGGATGGGTCAGATTTATCCTTGTAATATGAAGGACATAGTGTACTTTCTAATGTATGAATTTTTGTAAACTATTATATTTTTGTTCATGATCTTAAGCCTAATGCATTTCCTTTGTGTTTCAGCTTCGGTATGTTGTGTTTTATTTTTATTTTATGGATGCAAAGAGATGATAACTCATCCTACGATTTTAGAATGAACACATGGATCCTTTCAATTCTTTTGCATTTAAGTATCTATCATAGATGAAATATTCTCACAAGACTAACATAAAGGAGGGTCTCGCACCCACACATGCCTTGGGTGAGAGTTCGAAGACTGCTAGGTGATAGACTGACGTGCATTCAATTTTATTGTTAATCTAAGGGTATAAAAATGACTACAACTTGTGCCAACCTTTATTTCCTATCAATCCATTGTTTGGGTTGATCCCCATATAATTTTGAATCATTTCAACAAGCGTGGTAAATGTATCTACCATAAGGGTTTACATATCCATTGCAGGAAGAAGAGTTACAGAAGAAAAATGGGAGGTGATTTAGTGAGAACTGAACCTAGCAAGGTCCGACAATGTCAAAAGAGGTGGAGGAATTTCTTGATAAGGCTGGTCTATTAAAAAAATTCAAAATATTTGATGGGTATGATGAAAAACTGAGTGAATCTGTTGCCAAAACTTGGAAGGAAGGTCATGTGTGGGTTGGGAACTTCTCATTCACAATCTCACTGAAGTTCATAGAAAAATTGTTAGGCCTGTCTCAGGAAGGAAGATGTATCTTTAAGCCCAAGTCGGATTACATTCTAGAGATCGAATGCTTCATGCAAGGTAAGGGAGAACCTATTTCTCTTCATAATGGTTATGCTAGAGAGGAATTTCCTCAGCCTTTTAATGAAATAGCTCAGTTAATCATGGCATATATTTCTTTGGAAGGGAGATATAAAGTGATTTATGGGTATCACTTTCCTATGTTGAATCATGTTAGAAATAGTAGACCCTACAATTTCCCCAATTTTTGTATCTTTCTTTGGCTAAATCAGTTTCTCAGGTTAGGAAAGGAACCTTCACCCTTCCTTTGCATCAAGGTCTCATCAAATCCATGCTTAAGATGGGTACCCCCTCATTGGAAAAAATGAAAAATTTGGGGCTTTTGGAAACCTGAATCAAACCAGTTTAGGGGGAAAAATGAGAAATTGGAAGCTAATGTGGCTACTCCTAGTATGGAGGAAATGGGGAAATCGGTGGCTAAAAGAACCAGGTCTCATATGGAAAAAGAAATTGTTAAAAAATAGAGGTGGGAGAGTGGGGCTTCAGAGCCTCAGGAGAACGTGGAAATTATTTCAGACTCAAGGGAACATCTTAATGAGGAGTCTTTCCTTTCGATTCGAGAGGATATTTCAGGAAGTGGAACCTTACAAACCTGAAAGTAGTGAGGAGTTGGAGGTTGGGAAAGATAAAAATAACTCAGAGGGAAATATCCAAAAATCGAGGATACTATTGAGAGTCTTAACACTCTCAAAACTACTCAAAAGAACTTGTTCAAAGCCTAGGATATAGTGGTCAAATCAAATGTTTTCATGAGAGTTTGAAAATTGTAGGTTGGATACTGATATAAATAGACATAAGATAAGCATGGTGACCATTGATTTGAGGGAGATGCAAGAAAAAGTTGAGAAACTCACGTCTATTGTTCTTAGTGAACAATTAAAGAATGCCAATGAGAGATGCCTGGCCATGGAGAATGAGATGTTGAAAATGAAGGAGATTATTCTGCAGATTAGGGATGTTCACATCCTTAATGTCAAAATCACAATTCACCATCTTAAACTCCTTGTTGAGATGATCCACTCCATGGAAATTGTGAAGAATAGAGAGAAGGATGGGTCTGGCCCCAAAGTGGAGATAGTTGAACCAAATTATCAGTTCTAGAAATCTACTATTCTTAGGACTAGTTAAGGAATGGAATGGGTGCATGCATATGGTTGGTGCTCTGATCAATGAATGATGGATTTTTGGTCTTCCTTGTTGTTCTAGTTCTTTTACTTTTCCTGCTATTAGTTCCATGGCCCTTGTTGTTAGTTATCTTACTTTGGGCTTTTAGGTTGGTTTTTTCTTATTTAGCTTTATAGTTTTGGATTTTGGTTATGCTTGGGCTTCAATGGATACTCCCTTGGCCCTTTTCTGTTGATCTTGCACACTTTTTATGGGGTAGGGTCCCCTCAACCCTTTTTTACCTCTTATCAAAAAAAAAGATCTAATTTATTTAGTAAAACATATATAACTTTATATGTCTTTCTCCATTCATTTTTATGAAATCCATCTACAAAATTGTTAGCACGAGTCAGTTCATATGAAATGAGCATGATAAGTGTTATAACATTAAAATAATGTGATTTTATTTATCGTGTCATAAAAGGAACCTCGCTTTTAATGATATTGTTTCAAAATCATAAATAAAATTAACAAGAGGATTTCCCAAAAGATTACAAAACCAAGAAGGAGAGAGAAAGATCATAGAATATACAATAAGTATTTTTTAAGTAAGAACTAATCAAATCAACATAATTAATTCTATCTCAACCATAATTATGAACTCATTACAACCTGCTAGTCATCTAAACAACAATATTTAAGAAAGAAGTAAATCATATTCTAACTTAATCTTAACTTCTCAACCAAACTTCTAACTTAAGTTCCACAACTCAACTTGTTGCTTATTCAAGAAGAAGTTCAATGATATAAAAACTACCTTTCTATACTAAGCATACTATATTAGTATTCAAAAGTTAACAATTTGTATTATAACTAATGATCAAACAAAAATCTGAATATCATTCCATCAAACAATCTTACCTAGTTTCGCTCAACATAGAATCTAAGGATTAGATTGGTCAAGAAAACTTCCTATCATTATAGGTAAGAAAAGTTTATCCAATCAAGAAATTAGAAAAAATACCAATATAATTCAGTTATAAGTTCCATGAAGACATAAATTTATTTCGAGTTGGGATATTAAATGATCAAAACATATCTAACATTCCAGCTTTCAAAAATAGCCATATCTTCATGCAAGTGGTTTCACATAAACTACCAAAGAAGAACCGAGAAAATCATTTTATACAATACATAAGCTCAAAACTAACCAATACCTAATTAAGGAAAAGGAGCAATCATACACACAGATCAGACTGAATCAAGGTTAAGAAAAATCCTAGATCAACACAAGGATCCAAGACAATAAGATCTACCCCAAATAAGAAGGCTAAACGTGAGAACAAAATACACAAAAGGAAGAAAACCCAGGTTACCGTGAACAACCCAGAACTTCCCAAAAGACTCACCAATTCAAAGGTTACAACCAAAACAGGGAGAGTATCCAAAAATGGAGTTTACATCCACACAAGAAGAATATCAGGGTTTATTCAAACCTCAATCTCCTCTTAAACATTAATAAGTTAAACCTCAACTTAAAACATTCCATACTATAATTACCTATTTCCTAGGTTAACCCATGAGGGTATTCATTTCACTTTACTCAACTAAGAAAAGGAAGAACATACAAGTCCCTACAATAAATGGTCCAACCGAGAAGGATCACAATACGGCCAACAAAGAAGACAAATAATTCTAAACAATCTCCCTTAAAGATGAACACACTTCCAATGCTAGAAAAGGCTTTGAATTCCCAAATAAGATCAACAAAATCTTACCTATAGCAACCACATAGCCCAGAATGGGTAATAATAAATGAATCAGTTCAAAGAGAATAGAAACCAAAAGCATCAACATGTATACCCTCCTATTCATCATCCATGAAAGATACAATCTCCTAAAAATGGGTTATACGAATGAAACAAAAGATTTGATACAGTTCCCATTTCATGGTGAGGATACATATATTCATAACCCTAAATAGTAAATATGAATGATTCCAGAAGTAAAAGTACAGACATGATATCATCAACCATTATAGTTGGTTTTTAACTATTATCAACAAGAAACTAACCAAAAATGAATAACACCAAGATTCTCCTAAAACACAGGCGTATATCTTAAGCAAAGAATGACAAAGTCTCCTATAAAGTTGGTCTCCAAACTTAATAATAAAGAGAGAATTCTAAGCTAGAATCTACATATTCGAACAAAAACCAATCAACTATTTATGCATACACAATACCTAGACAAGGTATCCATCCAATAAAGATACAAACTTAGACTTGTATCAATACCCAAGGAAGTTCTTATACAGATAAGCTAAACATAACTGAAAATCAAAAACCTAGATATCATAATCAATATAACACACATAATATCATAATGCATCCAAAGAAACCAAGTCAAAAACACCATTGTAGTAAGGAGAAGAAACAAAAACTAGAACTAGAAAGTTTCCAAGATCGAGTTCTTCTATTGAAGACATTTAAATAAAATCGAGAAGATTGAAAGAGATAGGGCTTATCATGCCTAATAGAGCTCCTTTCTTCTATTCCTTGTTGCAAATTTTCAAGAATAACTTCGATAGAAAATTTCCATTAAATTTCCAAAGACAAAGCTCTGAAACTTTCCCTTTATTCCTCTTATAACTTCCTTTCTTAATTCCCGTTACCATCACCATCATGTAAGGCAAAATAATAATGCATAGATTTGAACTAGAGGTTCGAAAGATGAAAACCACATGCGAGCTACAAAGCTCACAAAAAATGAAACAATAAAAACTGAATGCCTCCTTTTCTCCAACTTCTCATATTTCCCGGAGTTGTTTTTGTAATGTCCGAGATCAATTAATGTAAACAAGAATGAAATATTCCTTCCTTATTTCCTGCCTTTACCAACTCATTATTGGCTATAACCAAGTTTAAAACTCCATGCAACTAAACTTTACATGCACTTGCAAAAGTTGGTGGTAACATGGTGTTAAAAACTCATTAAAACCTCTTTAATACTTATATATTAGTGCTACCGATACCCCTTCATATGTCGTCCATGCCATCCCTTTAGGCTAGTCCATGTAATTAGGTTAGGTTTATTAAATATTAGCTTAGAAACAAGACATAGGATTGCGCCATTCCATAATCAACCAAAATGATAAAAATATCATCTAGATTAAACTTAGGATAGGATTAAAACTTAGGAACTTAGATAAAATTAGGTTCCCCCAATAATTATAAAATTACCAATCTAACATTAATGAATGAAGAATCTAAATGATGTTATTATATCACTTAAGAAGGGAATGAGCAGAAAAATTTCACCAAAGTGATCCCGTGGCATCCAAGGTTTAGAAATATAACATTCTTCCCATATTAGTCAAGATGACCTTGACGTCGTAAAATTGAAATCATGCCTTGGGTCATGAAAATTGATCTGAGGTATAGCTATCTTGCATAAGAGATCATAGAGAATGAAGCACAAGTTCAAATGCAATAAAGAATATGAACGAGTTTAAGCTGAATCAATTTCCTCTATCCACATGCAGTGAACATTCAACACAAGAAGAAATGAAATACTTCATTTTAAATTCAGAATAGACATGGAAGATTTGTATCTATTTCCAGAAGATAACATATTATCTTCAACAAACATGATTACCTAGTTCACAAGAGTACATCGTATTTAAACAATAATCACATATCAACATTTGCAATTTCGAGTAAAGAAGTCATCATAGACATCAACCATGTTAGAGGAATTACAGAACCTTCCTTTTCACATCCACATAGATGCATCATCTCATGCTATTGGATTTTTCCTAGGACAAAAATATGGAAGTATAAACTATGCAATATGCTATGTTAGAATTAATTTGTAACATGCACAATCGAACTATACATTATAGAAAAATTCTTGGCGCTTTTATATACTATAAACAAATTTAGACATTATATCATAGGAAATAGAGTGTTTATTCATGTTGATCATGTTGTAATCAATTATCTAGTAAAAAAACTAATAGTAAGTAGTAGAATCATAAGATGGTTACTCCTCTTGAAATAATTTGATGTCACCATAGTGGAAAATCTTGGAAAAGATAATGTGGTAGCAGATTTCCTCTCAAAGATGGAGACCAACAGTGAAGAGAAAGTAGTTGATGATACATTTCTAGATGAGAACTTATTTTTTATTTCTACAGAACACCCTCATGCACATGATACATGACCACATACTTGGTCCGAGGTTAAAAACCTCCACATTTTTCATCCTCTAAGAAAAGGTATTTACTTGAAAAGAGTTTACCTTTTTCTTAGATAAATTGATTTCTCTTTAAAGACAACTAAAGATCAAGTAATGAGAAGGTGTATAGATGATGATGATATATTTGATGTACTAAGATCCTACCACAATGAACCTTGTGGAGGGAATTTCTCTGCAAAGAGAAAATGTAGAAGGTTTTGAATATCGGTTACTATTGGCCAACATTACACAAGGATGCAACACTATACACTAAGAGATGTGACAAATGCCAAAGAATGGGCAAGCCTACTAAGTCGATGAGATGCAATTGCAACCTCAATTAGTCTTGCAAACCTTTTGATATTTGGGGCTTAGATTTTTTGTCTGTATAGACCCTCTATCTCGTAAAAATAGTATATCACAGGTCTTCACATATAACCTAACTAAGTGGAAAAAGGAAAAAGCATTTCCTAACCAAAAAAGTGAGAAGGTAGATAAATTTCGTATGAAAAAATATTTACTTGGATATGGAGTCCCAAGGGAGATTGTTACAAACCAAGGTACACATTTTACTACTGATGTAATTTTGATTTGGTTAGTGAATATGAAATCAGGCATAGGAATTCTACACCATACCATCCCCAGTCTAATGGCCAAGTAGAGGTTACAAACAAAGAGATAGAGGACATATTAACAAATATCATAACAAATAGGAAATACTGGACATATGGGCTTCCGTAAGCGATCTAGGAATTCAACACAACATGGAAGACCACACCTAGGTTCACACCATTTGAACTCTTATATAAAAATAATATTGTTTTTCCATTAGAATTTGAGCATAAAATGTTGAGAATTGCACTTGAGATGGGAATAGATTTATCAAAATCTCAAAGATAGATAATTTTCCAACTCAATGAGTTAGATGAATTGAGGAATCAAGTAGTTCATAACATAGAAGTAGTGCAAAAATAAATAATCAAATGGCATGACCGATATATCAAGAAAAGATAGTTCCAGGAAGGTGAATGGGCACTTCATTTGACTCAAAATACAAGGATCATATAGGAAAGCTCAAAACAAGGTGGCTAGGCCCCTATGAAATTGATAAGATCTTCCCTAATAGAGTTGTGAATCTTACTACCATTTATCATGTCAGATTCAAGTTGTTGGTGAATGGCCATAGGTTAATATTGTACAAAAATCTAGTTGATAAAGGATCATTTATGGAACTGTTAAGAGGAGACCAGAGAAGAATGGAGAAACAAAAATTAGAATAAACCTTAGAGGTTGAGCATGTTGGCTCACCTTATGATATTTTAGAGGATTGATGAGATTTTAGTAGCCTTGGAGCATTTATCTTGTTGAATATTTCAAGGCCAAATAAAAGTGTTTTGATCTACCTTTCTAGGTGATCATCAACACTCTACTAACCCATTTATTTTATGTAAGTTTTTATTTTACAAGGTTTAATGAAAACTGATTGTAGAAGGGCATGATCTCCATCACAAGAAGAGAATATAATGACCAAAATTTACATTTGCAGCCATAGGAAATAATCCCCTGTTTGTTTTTAGAATATGGAAATAGTCATGGTTGCATATCAGAAATCAAGGAAACATGCACACATGGAAGATATCCAAGAAATTATTGGCACTCCAACGATTCAGCCTCTCTCCGAGAATCATGAATTTGTAGTAAGGAGCATCCAATACAAGTTAAACCATGTTTACGGCATCACATGGAACTTTCATGTAGCTAAGACTCCAATTAATAAATCATGCACATCCATCATTGCAAGAAAACAATGAGATAAGTGCATCCATCTATCACTTTAATAAAGTATGATTAGATTAATTATATTTAATTAGGAGTTATGCCAAGTCATCATGCATGTGCCACATTATAAGAATACCTTTCAGGATATGATGTGTCCACTTTATCCCTCCACATAATCCAATGTTTTCACATCACTTTGCTTTATATGATCAATTTTTTCACATCCATTAATGATTCATCACCCGTAAATGTATTTCTTGTCCCTTCGGTGATAAATTTCAAAATGATGAAAATCCATCAATACAATTCATTTGTGTAAATTTATTTCAAGATAAAAATGTGTTGTTGCATATTCCACCTAGGAGAAGTTGTGTATCTGCCATAAGAGGTGACTTGATTAGATGTGAGACCTCAATGCATTTGTAACTCCATAATCAACATGATATTGTCCAAGATTTTTGAGGATCATTATTAGATGGATTACATCAAAAAATTTCAAGGTTTTGATGAAGCAATTGTGGTAGAATTTTTAAATACCCTAAGCAATGGAGAGGCAAGGGTAAAAGGGTTAATAATAAGGTTAAGTGATGAAGTTTTGGCAGAGGTTACTGGTCTACTAGCTCAAGGAGATCCATTTCTAGATAAATCCAACCCAAAGGAAGCAAGAAGGGAGTTTACAGATGATGATGACATGTTCATCTCAGACCATCAAGGTACATTTAGAACATCTCTTAAACCCTTATGGGCACAAGATGCCAATTTTTTTATTTAGTACTTTACTTGTGAAGGGAGATATTTGAGATTGAACACAATGCATTTCAAATTATTGAATCATCTGAAGAAAAAAAATCAAGTAAATATTCCAAATTTCTTACATGAAATGCTTAAGAATATGAGTAAAGAAGTTCAGAGGGGTAGGAAAACACTATCACACCATTTTCTAGTAACCCTAGTGGTCAAACACACCCTGTAAAGGGATCATCCACAAATATCATGGGATGAATTTTTAAGGGTAAACAATATTGATACTTTTTTGGGAAATAGGGGAAAAGAAGGAGCAACACTGAAATCTCCTTTACACATATGCTAGAGGTTGCACCATCCACTTTCTAACCTCAAGAACGCCTAACTTCTAAACATCTGTCTGTGCATACTAAATAAAACCTTGTACCAATCTCTCCAGAAATAATGTTTATAGCTGAAACTCTATTGCAATTCTCCTCTCCTAAAACTTACACTTCAAAGTACAAATGAAAATCTTCACATTCTACTCGTAAAAAACCTAGGCACTCGCATAGGCTTAGGAAAAAAATAAAAAAATCTCCATTCCAACATAGTCACAACCCATCTCACTAGATAGTTATTTGGAATCCATAGAGGAAAACTTTGAGCCTCAACAATTGGAGACAAAGCATAGAGATACTAATACTACAGTTCATGAGCCAGAATACCATGAACAACCCATGGAAGAATAAGATGAACCAAATATGAATGGCATAAAAAAATGAACTATGAATGTTGCATTAGTCTCCAAAATGGGTTGGAGACTTTTTAAAGAGGAACACCCATGGGCCAATCTCATTAAATCCAAGTATATAAATCAAGGCAATGTTCTAGAGTACTTCAATAATGTTAACCACCCTAGTGGTTCAAATTTCTGGAATAACTCTGGTTAAGATAAGAAAAGATCTTGCTTCAGTGCTGCAAATGGATACTAGGCATGGAAGAAAGCATAAATTTTAGGAAAGATAGTTGAGATGATTTTAGCACTTTTGTCAACAATGAGTAATGGGAACAACTCAAAGACACCCTCACTATAGCCCCAGGGTAGCAAGTCAAGAGATACATTCATAATACTAGAGGTAAACTACAATGTAAAAATCTTGGGGCTATTTTCCCTAACCAAAAGGAGCTCCTTGGAGACCTTCAAAATATCCTGATTCATATTCCCATTAGTCAAATCTAGGCTAAGGATGAATTTACTTGGAATTTTTCCTTTGATGAAAACTATTCTCTGAGGTCAAGGTACCAATTATATCCTAATGAACTTGCTAGGAACTTTCCTTGGAGAAAGATTTAGTTCAAAGATCTCACCCCTAAAATCAATCAATTCCTCTGGTTTGTACTAAATAAAGGTATTATCACCATTGATAATCTTATTAAGAAGGGTTCTACCATGCCAAATAGATGCTACCACTATAAAAAGGACAATGAAACTATCCATCTTCTCCTGCTACATTGTCAAGTTGCTAGCGCACTCTGGAAGCTCATCTTCAATAGGGTTGGAGTAAGTTAGACCTTCCTAGAAGACATCATTCAAGCCCGGCTCCAAAGGGAATCCTCCCTTTAAACATGTTCTTCTTCAAATATTTTAGAGGATCATCTTCCCCCATACCATTTGGAGAATGTGGAAAGCATGCAACTCGATCATCTTCGAGTAACTAATAAAACTATCAAAATAATTCTAAATGAAATCATGGTAGTTTCTAATGAAAATATTCATAAATTCAAGCCCTCCAAAAAATCTTTGTATCATCCAGATGAGGAGACATATCTTAAGGCTTGGAATATTGATGCTCAATAGTTAAGAACTCCCCCTCCCAAAGCATTGGTAGGTCTCCTGTGCAAAGGGATTCCCACCTCTAAAGGTTGGTTTAAGTTGAAATTTGATGGGGCCTCCAAAGGTAACCCTAGAGTAATAGGTGGTGGTGGTCTTATATAAAATCACAAGGGTCAACTAATTTCCGCATATGGTGGTCTTATGGAAATGTAAACAAACCATTATTTGGAGGCCTAAGCATCTCTCTAGGGAATCAAATTGCTAGGAACCTCAAAGTGGGAAATATCATTATTGAAGGTGATTCTATGAATATTATCAAAAATCTCTCTAAGTACCAAACCCTGAGTAGGACCATAGTGGAATTTATCATTGAAGCCTTCTCTATATGTAATGGTCTAAACATCATATTCTAACACATGTATAGGGAAGGAAATAAATCAGCGGATACTTTAGCCTATGTGAGGGTGTGTAATAATAATTACAATGAATGGTATGATCTCCAAGACATCCCCCATGAATTTCACCACATCATTATTAATTAATCTAATGAATCGCTCATTAGTACTCCTTAGTCGGGATTCTACACATGTGGAATCCATTGCATGGATTTTGTAAGAAAATGGAATTCAATCAATTTTATCTCCCCACACATCAAAAATTGAGTTCTTTTTTCATTCAAAGTAGGTGTGAGAGAAGGATTCGGGCTCCATCTCTACAACAAACAATCTTGAAAGTTGTCATAGAGTCATTTAGTGGGCCTACCGGTCATTTGTTTCTAGCTTTACCCTTATGAGTTACATGATTTAATCAAAATAGGAGATCTCCATGTAGGGTCGATCCTATTTTTGATTCAAAATGGAAAGAGAATGCGGAACTCTAGGAAACCCTTAATATTAGGGGTTTTACAGATTTCATCCAAAGGATTACAGGCTACGATCAACACATATCTCTCCAATTTGTTAAAAAATGGAAAGAAAGGAACATTAAGTTCGATGAAGTGATTTATATATCTCTAAAGATTTCATCTCTTTCATCACTAGATTAAGCATTGAAGGAAACAAGTTCTTCAGAAACAAAATTGACAAAGAAGCATAGGAAAGGGATTTTCTTGATGAAGGTAAAGCCTAGATATTAAGAAGGAAGACATTGTTTGTGCCTCTATTTTGCAGCCCTTCGATGAAGTTTCTTGCATGATGGTTCGATATGTCACTCTTGAGGGAAGGTTCTCTACTATCCCACTACATCACCTGGTCTTACTCAATCATTTTAGGCACGAGATAAAGGTGAGTTTGTCTTATTATATTTTGCATTTAATGGAAAAGTCAGTTCTGGAGGTTCAAAGTCATAAGAGGATAGCTCCTCTTCATCAAGGGGTCATTTCCCCATAAATCAGTATATCTTTTGTGTTGTGGCAAATGACCTTTTCCTCCCTTTAGCCCCTCCACCTCCTTAGTAGCCTCAAATCTGCTACAAGAATCCCATGTACCACAATTTTGTCACACGAACCTCCTCCTCCCAAAAGGATTCTTCAAAGTAGTAAAAAGGACAAGGAGATTATGTTTGAGGATAGCCCCCTATTGTCAATCCTATTACCACTTGTGATTAGGAAACCTCCTCTATTCTAAATAATTTTAAATTACAAGTGAGACACCGAAAACACTCAAGATAACGTTGACTTTCTTCTCAACTATAACATTAACGACTCAAATACTTACTCTATTATCAGGTCCTCAGGAAGGAAATTATAAATATTTCCATTCAATTCAAATCCCTTTAAGATAAGAAAAAAAATTACTTGGCCATCCACATATCATTTCTTGACCTCATGCAAGTTCATATTTGATAGATTTGTGATCTCATTGGTATTCCGGCCTCAGCCTAGAGGAATGATAAGATTACAAAGAAGTTGAAGGCTTATAACTAGGACCCAAACATTTGTACTACATTCAATCTATATTGGGAACTCAATATTTCTCTCAAGGTCTATGATAAATCATAGTTAGTTCCTTTTTTATCTTTGTTTGATGTGCAACTATTTTAATGTTATTGATTTGTTGCGCTTTTTTTGTTTTCTTTTCGTAGTAGGGCTTATTATTGGTAGTCACCCCTACCATAGTTGTTGTGTTTATTTTTTTGATTTTTTTGGGGTGTGGCCCCACCTATAAAAAAATCACATTTTTAAGTATTTATCATCTTGGCTTTTGAGCCTTTGGTTGTACTTCTCGGTCGTCCCTCTAACACTTGTTACCTTTAATAAAAACATGAGGAACCAACTCATAATGAGGAAATGGTTCATGAAGTTTAAATACATGAAGAGGGACATGAAGAGGAGTTATTAGGAGGAATTGAACACCAAAAAATTTCTGTAGTTGTTGAACAAGTCATCGAGAAAGTTTTTGAAATAACACAACATGATAATCTACCAGAAGAAAATGTAGCACCAATATAGCCCCAAATTTTTATTTATGAATTCATCAGGGAACTTGTAAAACTATCTTGCAATGAGATGGAAACACAAAATATATGACCAAATATTAACATTATAATGTTTTAATTATATTCCCACATTAACAAGCTCAAATGAAAATAGAAAAAGGAGAAGGAATCCCTCATCTCTAAACATAAGAAGGAACTAGAGGACAAAGAAAAAGAGATCAATAGGTTGAAATAAATAAAAAGAAACAATTTAGGTAGCACTTGAAATGTTAAGTTGCAGACCCCATCAAGTGTCTATTTAGTATATCTAAAATAAAATATGTTGCACCACAAGTTTATTTGCATAAATCATGATATGATATATAAAATCGAATCAACTAGGAAATTCTTTACTCGTATCAAAATAACACACATGAACTCTATAATTTGATGTGTGAACTTTATTTGCATAACTATGCCCTTCCATATGATAGATATTGGATCCAAATTCTATATATTGAAGATGTAAAAGTTAAGTCAGTATGTTCTTATTTCTCAAATGAATTAGAAATAGCTAGGCACATGGAAGAATACATACATTTGGAGAAAGTTACACCATTGTACATCCAAGATGAAGTAAAAATAACAAATGAAACTAGAAAACAATATGATACTGATATGCAATAGGATGTAATCAAAGATAAAGTATTGTAAATGAGGGTGGATTCCCACATAGAAGTTAGGGATATGATCACGAAACATGGAATTCAAGTTGTGACAACATGTAGAACCATATGGGAAGAATTATCCCCTACACTCCAAAGGAAGGAAATGCACTCCTATCCAAATATCCTTCCAACATTCCATAGGGTGAATAAATATATTGAGATAGAAAATGAATGTGGAGATGATTGGTTTCCTATCACTTATCATCTACCAATATGTCATTTTGAAAATCCACCATGGATGGGAAAGTTATTGATCAATCATAGGGTACAAGAAAAAGTCTCGGGATAGATTCATGAGGAATGGTGGGTATTTCTTATAAGAGGAAAAGAACAGATGCATGCATATACTTTAGGTAAAATCCCAATTTCCAAAAAAAAAGATATGAAGATAAAAAATTAGGACATTCAAATGTTTAAGCCTGGGGTGTGATAAGTTGTATAAATTGTGTCCATAAAAACTCTACTTTTGTATTTTTATAATGCTATCAGAGCCGTGTCCATGTATTTCCAAAGAAAATTTTTGAACATCACCATCACAACTATGAACTTTTGGCATAATGGTTAATTAATTTAGCTATATATAATTGTATTTATTTTGTGATGTTATGTGTGCATTTATTATTGTTATTTCAACAAATTGTTTTGATGTTTTGATTCCACTCTTGGTTGTAAGTAATTTTCCATATGTAGCGAAGGAACCTATCTACGGAAACTCATCCACAACCAAATAACTTATCCACAACAACTCTTATGTAGCCAAAGGAAATAATTCACAAAAAGATCCCGCGTTTATGAAGATTTTTTAAACACGGAGTTATGTCACTCAATTCCTTGTGTTCCATTAGAGAATAAGTTACAACAAGAACGTGGAAAACTGAGAACAAATCAATATTTGATTTGGTCATTAATAAAGAACTAGTGAAGAATTGATTATTGGATTAACACTTGTGTATTTCAAACATGTGCCAAATCTCTCACTTGTTCTTTTGAATACTCCTTGTTGTGTTATTCTTCCTCCGACATGTTGTAAATGAAAAGATATAAAGGAAAGGGTTTGTGAATTATAATGAACTAGTTAGCTAGTGAATAATTTGTTCCTATATGTAATGATTTCTGAAAATCAATAAAGATCTAATTCCTTTCATTTAGTTCTTAGCTACAAAGTTAGGAATGCTATCACCCAAGTCGGGGCCCGCTTAAGGAATGTTACATCCCCCCTCATTTTATTTTATGCATTTATACTTAGGAACAATATAATTCCCGAATCTATAACTTTGTGCTAGAAATATCATTTAGCAAGTAGTTCATTTTCTAGTTTGAGTTTTGTTCTCTGTCACATTGTTTTGTGACAATTATTTCCTTTTCAACCTCTTAAATCACTATAAATTTGCATAAGGCATTGGCATTATTCAAGTCTACACTCCCTAGTTTGATAATTAAATGAATGTGATTCAATGTATGACATATTTTACTGCAAGTTGATTTACACCACCACCACAAGGAAATAAAGGAGTTGGAAGGTTGGAGGGAGTTGGAGAGAATTTTGGATAAGGAAATTTTAGGGATCCTTCCACCCAAATATACATGAATAGATTTTTGGTGCATATCCTAATTCTTGTGATTCTTTTGGCACAAGCCTAGATTCTTATTATTTAATTCATTTGATTGATAATGGAATTATTTAATTCAATATTGTTAGGTTGTGGAGCATATTTTAATGTGTGAAAGGGTTGAAGAATATACACTAAGAGTATTATAAACTTTCCATAGTTGATATACTTTGGAAACACGTTTTTCTCATATCGTTGGGATTTTTGACCCATAGGTTTATGGGATGGTTTTGGCGCATGGTTTTTAATACCCACGATTTTGTAAAAATACTTAAGCATTTGTCTACTTATATGGTTTTATGCATATAGTAGGTATAATGTAACATTGCAGATGTGTTTTGAATTCAGGTGTGAATTCTATAGAGTTTTTTAAGCATAGCTCCAAACAGATCTGGGTATTGTATTGAGAGATTGGTGGGTTGTAATAAAATATGAGCAATTGATTCTTGGTGGACATAGCCCAAATTAGGTTAACCACATTAAATATTGTCTCTTTGTGTTGTGTTATTTTATTCTGCACTTTTTTTTTGAGATATGTAATATTTTCAATGATTAGTTTCTACTATTGTGATTCTGTGAGGGATTATTATACATATTTTATCCCTTATTTCCTAACAATTGGTATCAGATCCTAGTTTGGTTTGCTAAAGTGTTGAATCATACGAAAAGTTTTTTCTTGAGTGGGAGCTATGGAAGATGCTGGAAGATCTAGGGTTGATAAATTCAATGGGAAAAAATTCATTCTTTGGAAGATGAAAATGGAAGATTACCTTTATTAGAAGGATCTTTATATTCCATTGTCTGAGAAGGTGAAAAAATCATCAAGTATGATGGATGTGGAATGGGATTTACTAGATAGGAAGGAACTTGGGACAATCTGCTCTATCTTGCATGTTTTATGGATTTTGTTCGACATGTGATTTAGATATTATGAGTTGATCTAGAAATGGATTTTGTACTATTATGATATATTTATTGATTAAAAATGCAAATGATGCAGTTGTTACTTCGATGTTGTTGTGATTCACTTACTTAGATGATTTCATGATTTTATTTGCATCATATTGGAGGTTCTGATATGGCCACAAGGCCAAAGGAGGTATTTGTATTTTGTAGGTTAAAAATATCACAACAAAACATTGGGGGATCGGAGACCAACCACAATGGAATTCTAGGTGAATTCAACAAGGTCACCATGGCAACATGTCTTGTGTGTGTGTGTGTGTTGTTTTTGTTAGGGATTCCCATGGGGGGATCACCTTTATATGTGACCATGGGTTTGTGTATTTTATTAATGTGTTTCTTTTATTATTGTTGTATGTATTTTATTAGTGATGTGTTCCTTTATTTTATTTAATTAAAATGTGGTAGATTAATGTGAGAAATCATATAGTTAAAATTTAAATAAATCAAATTGGGATATGGGAAAGTAATAATGGAAGTTGTTGGCTATTTGTAATAAATATGTAAGGGATGTGTAAGTTGTGTAAGAGTTTTGTAAGTCAGTTTTGGAGTGTGAAATACTCCACCTCCATGAAAAATTTGAATTTTTCCTTGGGGACTATTTTAGGAGGCTTGTGGGACAAGTAAAACTTGTCCCATGCCTCTAAATTTAATTTACCAACCATAATTATGGTTAAAGAAGTGATTTGTGACTTTTATAATGAATTTTATTAAGGATGTTGCATGTTTCTAATTGTAATTTCTTACATTTTATTTAATTTTTTGTCACTTGAGGTGTGGGATTTTTGGAGTGTGTAAGTAACTTGTCATATTTCCACCCACCTCTTTATTATGCTTGGGAGAATGGATTTTGTCTTTTGTGTTTAAATTGGAGGATGTGTGATGTGGCATCCTACATGGATGCACATCATCCTCTTCTCTCCCTCTTCTATTTAATTCAAACTCTTTCCTTGTTTTGGGTTGTTGAATCATTTTTGTAACTTCCTTGGGGCGCATTTTCTTATGTTGGAGCTCTTTTTTTGGAGGAAGTTTGGAGAAAGTTTTGCATGCTTGGGAGATTTCTGTTTTGGATTGTGTTTTTGCATTTGAGAGTTTTTTTGGAAACAAAAGCTACCATGGAAAGGTAGGCATTTATTCCTTCTTTATTGTTGTTATTTTCTTGTTGTGTTGTGTGTATGGAGAATGTTTTATTGTATTTGTTGGCTGGTTGGGTAGACTGCCATAGGAATGGTGTAGGAGAAGGCTATGGGGAATCCATGTGGGGGGCATAAGGGAATGTCATTGGCATCATATTTTATGGAGGGAGTTTGGGTTTGGGATCCACCATGGAAAATAAATAGCTTGCATTTCTTACTTTGTGGGGGCATAAGGAAATTTGTGGGGGCATAAGGAGGGATTTTTGGGGGCATAAGGATATGTGTGTGATGAATTATTTTGGTGGTTTGTTCTGGTGGATGCCCAATTCCCAATTAGGAGGCATAAGTAGATTCCCCCATAGACCTTGCTCCTTTGGCTTGTATGATCAAGCCTGAGTTCTGTTTTGAAATGTTTTTAAATGCAGTTGTGAACTATTATTTTTGTGTTGAATTGTGTTTTAAAAAGGAAATGTGTATGTGAAAGAATGTTGTGTGTTGTGGAAGCCAGTTGTTGCCATGGGTTGAATTACACCTTTTATTGTATTTTGGTTGGGGCTCAGGGCCAATGATGAAGGAAAGCTTCTCCTTTCATTGGATGTCTTGGTTGGGTGGAGAGTGTTGCCTTTCCCCCTATTTTGTTGTGATCAAATTGGAGAAAGAGAAAATGTGCATGTTGCTATCCTAGAGCAAAGGAAAAATACAGCTTGACAGTCCCTTGTGAAAAACATATCCATTTGTAATCATTTCCCACTTGTTGTGGAAGAAATTGTAATATGTATTTTGTGAATGAAAGATGTATGTAATCGAATATGAAATTGGATATTCAAATTGTAAAAGACATTTAAATTCTGATTCTATTTATTGGAAAGAAATAGAATTCTGTTAATTGCATTCAAGGAATGAAAGAAAGAAAATATGTTTCTCTTTTAAAGTAAATAAATAATTGTAATTTCATCTCTCATTTACATTGTTGTGATTGAGTTGGAATATCAAATTGTGAATGGAATCTCTGTTTAATTGCAAAGGAAAGAAAATACGCATGAGGGAATTATATTGCTTGTCTTCTTTTGATAAATATATGAAATTGGAAATCAGACTTTACCATCTAGCTTTGAAATGAATTTCTTACATACAACTAAATGTATTAGACCAGATTAGAAATAAGATATTACACTTAAATGATAAATTGGATATATAGAATTTTCCTTGAAGTGAATCTCTGTTGTAAATTTTAAAATTGGTAAATTTAAATAAAATGCACAGTTTGGACCTACACTTAACAATCAACTTGGAATTGATATAATTTAGCATGCTAAGATATTAAGGAACTCAAATTGACAAAGAACACTTAAGAAGACAAGTTAAATTAATGTAAAATCAAATCCAAGATCCCTCTAACAATCATTTTTTTGTCAATTGTTAGAAAAAGAAATTTGAAATATGTAACACCCTCGACAATTATTATATTCCTCTTTTGCATTTCAAGTGTTGACATGTGATCTTCTTCTAAAGATGTGTTCTTTTGGTTATTAGAGATCATGCTTGATATGGATAAAAATTTTCTGTTATTAAGATCATTAGAATGGAATGGAATGGCTTCCTTGAATCCATTTTTCACTTCTTGTAGGTGAGTTGCATGTCTAGTTTAAAATTTACAAACTTATCTCTTTATCCGACTCATCCTCGGATCAATTTTAGTGATCCAAGGAATGTTTTAAATCTACTCGAATTGAATGAAGGGTAAAATGACATTCCATAAAATTGAGGGACATATCGGACTGAACTTTGTTGTTACAAGTTCTTAGATTTGTGTGAACGTGTTTCCATTTAGTTTTATGTTGTGCTTGGGTATTTGGAGATCGATCATGGAAGGACATTACGACATACATGAAATACATCCTGTTCATGGCATATGAATGATTCAGAATCCTACAACTAAAGTATTATCCTACGAATCCTAAGCTAGGTAAGAATATTTACTACCTAGCTATGTTACTTAATTGAATTTTTATCCTAACCTAATCTTTGTGCTAAAGGATTATGGAGAGGTTACTAGGATATTTAATTTAACCTAAAACCTAATGCTATAAGATATGTGATGATCTAACCTAATGCCTAAAACTATTATGTTGTGAATTAATCAAACCTATGTGGAAACTACCTAAGGTAATGTGTAAGCCCTAAGGTGATTAATTATAAACTAACATAAGTTCTAAGGGATCTATCCTAAGCTATTTAAAAGGGAACCTAAAGGGGGTCACATGCATCAAAGGCGATGGTTCCAATGGCATTTAAGTTGTTGATAAGGTTTTTAAGGCATAAAGTATTGCTAGTTTTGGCAGGGGCTAGTTGACTTGGCAGAGGCTTATGTGGAAGTTTCACTAAAGATGGAATTGCATGTTAAATGTGAATTGGCATTCACCAGATTTGGGAGGCGGTGGCAAGGAGAGTTGAGCGGAAAATTGGAATTAATGGAATTTATTGGTCTCGGTTTTTTTTCACAAACCGTCTAGGAAACTTGGAAGGCAAATTTGTGGGAGGTTGTTGGTTTTTGCATGCTTTTTCAGATTTTTCTCTACATGGAGCAAACTGGTTCTTTGAACTAGCAATTCGACTTTCACTGCATTGCTATTTTTAGCTCACTTGGTCTATTTTCGATCATGGGAAGGTATATGAGGCATTCTAAGGAAAGTTGTTTGTTTGTTGATATTTCATGGAGAAGAAAAGGAGTTGAAAGCTTGGTTAGAAGTCTCCTTCGATTTGGCAGAAGCACTATCAGGCATGATAGGCTCTAACCATTAAGATCTCTTACTTTCTTCTAAATGTTTCATTAAAATGACTCTTCTCTTTTGAGATTCTTGGCTTACATGTTTTATTTGGTTATTTTCTTGCTGGGTTTTATAAATCTCTAGAAATTTGGATATGAAATCCTTAGCAAAATAACATTAATTTTGGAAAATTTCTTTGTGTGGGTTAAAATTTGAATCATTCATGGGAAACTTGTTTCGTAGCTCTCACTTGTCATTTTGGAACCGGTATTTGAAGTGTTTTGTTTTAACTTACCTTTGTTACTATTTTTATGGTTCTAATTTTTTGGGAGCCTTGATTCCCATTTGATCTTGCATTGGAACTCATGTTTTGTTTAAGTTTGAGCTTGTATTCGAGCTAGTTTTTGGTTTGGAACTTGTATTGGGTTTGTATTTTGATAAGAACTGCATCTGGATAATTCTTGATGCTCTAAACCTATGTTTGGAACCTTGGGTAACTCGAGACTATTGTTTGAAGTCCAGTATGTACCTCTATACTCATGTTTTATTCTTGTGATATTCTAGATCATTAATGGAAGTTCATGTTTTCACCACACTTGTATTTTGTTACTTGTATGGCTCAACTCTTGTTGGAAACTTGTGTTTCATTTTGAGTTGGAAATAGGGCTTCTTGATAAGATATAAATTGGTAATGGAGGCTCCTTTGTCTTGAATCGTTATGTATATTTGTAATATATATTGCCTCGTATTAAGATACTGGTGTATATCTAAACTCATGTTGGAGATTTTGTGATTTGACACTGTACATTTAAATTGTTACTTAGTGTGTGGAATTCATAAACTACAATGAGGTATCGATTCTGTTCTGGTATCTTTTTGGGTTTTATTTGTTTAAGATATAAATGGGAATGGGAACATGTTGTTTCCTTGAACCTATAAATATTATCTTGAGTGGTCCTGAACCTTTGTGAGGAGTTTTGTTCAACATTGTGCTCGATTTTGTATTTTTGAGTTCTGAACTGGTCATATTATAGACCTGTTTGATTTGGTTTTGGTATTGAATTGGGTTTTTACTTGCTTTTATGGTTTAAGCTTATAACTCTGTCAATTCGAACTACTTACTCAAAGGAAATCTGGTAGAGTAGTTTAACCGAGCTATTTGAATATCTTTTGGAAAATTAAACTGGAAACGTTTTCATTAGATAATGGAATTGGAACTTATTTTGTGGATTGTTCCTCTTCTTTGAACTAGCAATGACATTAAAGTAGGGAAAGCCTTTTCCCCTCTATTTTGAGGAAACCCGCATCTTGGGTTGATTGTTTTGTTTAAAACAATGTCTCCTCTGTTGGAAACATGAAGTTGAGATAGTTTTGTTTGGATTATTGCTCTCTTTTGAAACCACAAACTGCTTGCTCTTTGTAATAAAATGTTGAAATTTTGTAATGAAGTTTCAGTCTTTATTGAGCACGTGGGTAGTTAAGAATTGTTAGTTTTCTGTTAGGGATTTTCTATTTCTTGATTGGATTTAGTAAATGAATACTTATTCATTGTTTTTAAAGAGAAAATAAATTTTGATTCATTTGGGACAGTATGTTGTTTTTGAACTTTACTGTGTATTTGTTCTGAATTGAAATGTGAACTCATGCTTTATTGAAGGTAAAAATTGTAAGGGAGACTTGAAGTATGTTTTCTTCTTACCTTGAGTTGGTTTTTTTCTCTCTTCTAGGAACTAGTGTATGAGCTTATTGTTTGGATTAAAAAGGGAATTTGTTGTTAAGTGTAGTGGAATGATTTAAGGATGGAATCACATTTTGATAATATTCCTTTTCTATGTTGTTGGGTTGAGTTCATTGATTTGAAACCTTATGTTATTGATTCTCTTAGGGAATGGAGATTTATTATGTTGATTAATCTTCTTATACATATCATTTGACCGAAATGATGTAAAAGAGATTAGATGTTCCACTCTTGTTGAACAGAAAATGTAACCTTGTTGATGATCGTTTAATTCTATAATCCTTCAGGGATGGACATGGGATTCTATTCTGATGAATATCTTAAATGTTGAATGTTAAGGTAGTTGTCCTTTAAAATGAAATAGTTAAATTCATGTTATGAACCTGTTTCTATTTTTCGGATGTTTTGTGTTTGGGCATAGTTTGTAATGGTTCTTCTTCTTCTTTTGCTTAAGAGTTAGATGAATCATCCTAATGGGAACCATGTTGTAAACACTTCTTTTGTCTTATAGTAAAGATAAATGTTTTATTCTATTATGATAGAATTAGGAACCATGAGATGATATGATCTGTTGTTTGTTTAAAGGTAATTGATAGAATCAATTAAAATTTAATTTGTAAGGCAAATGTTGTGGATTATATTTTGTTCTTCTCTTAGAAGTGAATATAGATTTATTAATATACTTCTTTCCTTATTGTTATTACTTATGTTTATTAGTATGATATATTAATTGTTTCATTAAAGTAGAGTTGTTTTAATGGAAAAATTAGTGGAATGCAATATGTTTTAACGCTTAGTGCTTATCATGCTCAGTTCATTGAATTGACCCGTACTTAAAAATTTTGCAGATGGACTTTGTAAGTGATAAAAGAAAGTTAAACTTATGAGATGCATTGGCTGATTTAAATCTGATTCCTTGTAAAAATTCTAATTCATTCTTGATATTGTATAGAAAAATAAAAGTAGTGTTCTTTTAGGATGAAGGAGGTTGTTATGCAATATGCCTAAAGTGCATAAGGCTTGTAAATGTATAAGTTATAAAGATGAATTGAAAGCAAAGAATTTACTTGTATTGGTTGTGTAAATTATCTTGTGCTTGTATGAAAAAGATGGATTTCTATCTTGTTGATATTCTTCATATTATTTATATGCTTAATTGGTTATCCTTGATAAGTTGGATAAAGGGATTTAGTTCAATCTCCCTACTTATGATGCAGCTTGTTAAGTTGTAGAATATGATGTTCTTATCTAAACTATATTATAAAGGTATGTTAATGTGATTACAAATTATTAGACTTCATTTTGTATGAAGTCTACTTTATATTGGATATATTATGGCATTGAACTTTTCTAAAAAGTTATTGTACTTTTTAAATAAGACATATTATAACACTGTACAGTTATGGTTAATTGGTAGTTTAACTATGTGATCAAACATTAAAAGTGACCTTGAATATAATGAAGTTCTTAATGGAATAAATGAAGAAAATTTAGGAAAGAAATTATTGAGCATTGGATTAGGGTTTGGTAGGGTTGCTGTAATCAAGAATTAACTTAGACTAACAATGTATTAACAATCCCCTCGGGGGAATGTACATCTCGATGAGGTAGTTTCGTAGGATGTTGGCACACGCCAACTGTAGGGTTGTACTTTTGAGAAGGCTTGAGTCTTCTCGAGAATATAGCATTGTAGTTGACATGTGGCATCACCCTTCCACATTGATCATCTAGATCTACACCCAATGGGAATTAGGACTTGAACTTAGTTTCCCTCTAGGTCTGGATAGGAGCATATTTAGGATATGAATTAGCTTCCAATGGCTCAGGGTAAGTTGGCACATCCGGTCAACTTAGGTCAACCGAGTATGCCCATATACCCTAAGCCATTGTGAGCATCTTCTTATAATAGGTTATGTTCCTACCTAGGTCTAGGGTTAAACCTAGAATGTGGACCGACAGTGAGTCAAGAAAGACCAATCATTATAAATGAGGAGTGAGGTGAAGGACGTATTTCAATATGATGAGTATGCCGTCTAGGAATAGTGACATACTTAGTATGTTATAAATATTTGGCCAAAATATTGCAAACTACTGGTGACATTGTCCTATGTCACCAAGTTTAAAACAATGTGATATTAGATGAATATTGGTAGTAAATATTCGGATATGTTCTTTAAACAGTTCACTCAAGATTCCGGTGTAGGGGGTAGGATGACAAAGTATACGAAGTATACAATATTTATTCAATACATAAGATAACATAAATAGATCGGTAGCTTATTGAGTTATGGAATGAATAGATTGGTGAATCACCAAGCCATTACAGATGCACATGTTTATCCATTGAATTTGATTGGCATGGAATGATTGTTCTAAATAATGCTTTATTTAGAATAAGTTGAACACTATATAAAAAAATTCCCTTATTTCTAAAGTTTTAAAACGGAATGTTACAAAATAAATTGAATAAATTTACCTTGCTAAAACATCTTAAACCCTACCTAGATCAATTATCTATGTCTTTTTGACATGTTTAGTGAAGGAGGAGATCCAATTTAATCAAATTGAAAAGTTGGAAAATACAAGTTGGCAGCTTTAAAATACTACATAACATTTTTGTAAAATTGACCCTTTAAACTTAATCAAAGAAAAAAAATTATGATTCTTGTGCAAAGAGGGCATCAAGATCTTTCCGAAATTACTTGTTTTCCCAAAAATGAGCTTTCTAGCTCAAGTTATGATACTTTGAAGTTTTTCTACCTTAGCGGGAAAATTTGGGAAACTTTTCCCTGGCGGGCTCGCCGCCCAAAAATTTCCCATCAAAATTACCCTTAGAAAAAAATTTGAAAAATTTACTTGGGAAAAATTTTGAATTTTTCTTCACCACTCACACCCAATCAGAGGCTACCACATGTGCTCACGGGGCAGCGGCAGAGGCACGGTACCCTATTTTCCCTTAGGCCTTTTTAAAAAAAATGGTAATTTTTATCTTTTCCCCATCACCTACAACCAACTAGAGGGTGCCATGTGGCAGCTTGGGGTGATAGCGGAGGAGGGAGAACTTCTTCACTTTGGAAGTTTTTTCCTTTGGAAATTTTTCATAAAAATCTCTACGGCCTTGTACTTCTCCTGCCTTAGGAAAACTTCCTTCCGTGGATGCGTGGACCAGCACGTATTTACCCCTTTTACCCCATTTCCTCCCTTTGGCAAAATTTTCCGAATCTCCCCACTGTTCCTTCTACCTCTTTATCCCTTCTCCCACAATGTAGTGTGGAGTTCCATGTGTCCCTAGTAGAACCACGAGGAATGGATGCCAAATGGTTTTCTCTCCCTCTTGGGTGAAATGCCCCAAATTCTTCCCCGCTCTACCCTTCCCTTTTTCCCCGATGACTCTGAGGCCGCCACATGTCCTTGGAGGACCCGCGAGGTGTGGGTGCAAATGGGAATTTTCTCCCACATAAGGAAAAATTCCAAACGCCACCCCGTGACCCACCAACCCGAAATTTGCTCTTCACCCCTACTTGACACGTGTCCCCTTGGGGAAAATTTGACCCCTAAAGTCTACTTGCTTATAACTTGAGTTATACAAGGATTTAGGAGGACTTATTTATATCACCGGAAAGGTGAGAAAATTTCCTATCCAATGGGAATGATTTAGGGAAATTTTGGAAGCTTTGAGTGTGAGAAAAATCAAGTTGAAACTCTGAGCCTATTAGAGAGTGGGCATGGGGGTAAGTTACTCCTTGAACCAAATTAAGACTTATAACCCTAAAAATTGAACCATGTGAACTTGATATTTGTTAATGAAGAAAAAAATTGTTCTACTAATTTAGATTTGTTTTGGAAGCTAATAGGGTCAATTATTGTCTCTGCAACTTGGTTATGGACACTTCTAATAAAAAAATTATTGCATAATTTTCTAACTAACCATAGGTTGTTTCTTGGGTCTCAAGTGGGTTGTTTTAAATGGGCATTACATGAAATCTAAGTGATAATAAATGAGACAAAGGAAAAACCTAATTTCACTATCATGAGGCTACTAACACAGAGAGTGAGGCCACTATTTACCATAGAAAACTTGCTAAACACTTAGGCCATTTCCATATATTATGAGGCTGCTAAAAGTTTGTTTTAGTGCAGAATCACAACACCCCTAAATGCCTACAACCAGATGGGTTGAGACTTTCAGTAAGATTGCACAACATGTAGCATCTCTCAAAGTGTGGGACCTTGCGAGTTAGGAGAGCTCTCTGGATTAAGGTCGGTTCCTATTCCTCTGTTCAAGTGCACATAAATAAATTACAGAGGATCTATTCTAAACCTACTCTATCTTACCAAGGAGATAGGGTTGAGAAGATATAGAAAATAAACCTAAGCTAATGAGGTGATACACAAAAGGAATGTTAGACACCCATTCTGTAACTTAACACAGACCACAAGAATGTAATACAACACCATGCACAGGTAACCAAAATGTAATGAAAGATCAGAAAGACAAAAATGAACACATGAAAGGGTTAGAAATCACCCACAGACATATATTATTTCTCCAGAGTCAATATAATACATTACAGTGGAAAAGAGGTAAGAAGCTTTGTATTATAGTTTGAATGGGAGGTTTGAAAGATCTAAAATTTATCTTGTGAACAAAAGAAGAAGGGAGGGTACAAAATAGAAATGTCTAACCCTTTACAATGAGCCCTACCCCTTCTTTTATAGATTCAACATAAAGAGAAGAAGGAGAGAGAGGTGGGAAAATGAATTTGAAGCTCAGCTACTAGCCATCAATGCCTCTACAAATCTGCCCCAAATATGTCATGTCTACCACTTTGTGTCTGCTCGATGTGTTGAAGAAGGGAAGAACGATTAAAAAAATCAAATCCAATCTAGTTGTTGGGGAATATCCATTGCATATTAATGACATGAAGACTTTTCCCATTTTTCACCCACCAAACCTCTTTAAAATTAAATTTTTAGGTTTCCATGGCATAGGTAAAGTTGAGACCTTTCCAACGGTGCCAAATTTGTTGAATTTCAGGCACTGGGTCAAAAGATATGTCCATTTGAATATTTGAGTTGGGTCCATACAAAAATGGTGAAAACCAGTGAGCAGAATGGGTTCGCAGGGCCTAAAACTCACTTTGTGCCCTTTGTTACCAAAAATTTAAAATACAAAATTTTCCTCGCAGCCCCGTAATTCACTTTTGGAAAAAAAAAAACATTTTCGGCCCGATGGTCTACTTTTTCCATTTGGGAAAAAAGTCACTCCAAGGCATGTCGTCCCATGCATGCAATTGATTCTTGACATATGAGTCTTTGGGCGTCGGCGGAGGCTCGGGTCATTTTTTCACTTTATGCCTTCTTGGGGCAAAAAGTTCAAACTGCCTCTAACAACCCACTAACCCATTTTGACTTTTTAACATGGCCACGTGTCCTTTTGCGGGCCTTAGGCATTTTTATTTATTTTGGCTTTAAGATCCCCATGGGATTGTGGGCCCAAAATTCACTTTGTGCCCTATTTACAAAAAAGCAAAAAGTTCCAAAACTCCCCACAAACCGCCTGCCCGAAATTCACTTGGGAAAATTTTCCTCTTTGAGCCCGACGGCCCAAATTTTTACTCTGGGTGAAAAGTCTCAATATCTCCCACCGCCCACCTCTCTCGTATTGGCAAAAATCCTTAAAAACTCCCACCAGCCCACTTTTGGGAAAAATACCTTCCAAGGCCCATCGGCTCATAAGTTGAAAAACATGAGGAGTTAGAAGGAATTATTTATATCTTTGGAAAGGGGAAGAAACTTCCCACTTGATGAAGATTTTTTAGGAAACCTTTAAGTGCTTGGAATATCTTAAAATGGATTTAATCACTAAAAGAGGAGAATGAGTGTAGTTAACCAAAAATAAGCATGATTTTATTTTGGATAACAATTTGGTGACTCACGGGGACTTATGCCTACTAGATGAGGAGATTATCTTCCTTTTGAAATATCCATTGGGAATGGATTCATAATTGATAGTCCTATCTAATCTGAAATTTTGAAATATGATTACTGAGCCACTTGGACATTTTTAGAACCAGAGTTGACCCTAAATATTTTGGAAATGGGCCCTTCGAGACTCGATTTTAGTTTCTCTGCATTTGTTCTATTTTAAAATAAACAACTTTCGTGGTGACCATGGGTCTCCCTGATGCAAATGCTAAAGGGTCTGGTGCATTCACTTGGAGGCACATTGAATTGTATAACGACGCAAACCTAGAGTAACAAAAACTTGTGCCATAACACTTAGGGAAATAAAACCTATGCTACAACAAAACAATGTGCATACGCACTTAGGGAAATTAAAATCTAGGCTAATATTTTACAAGGGTGAGGAATTTTTCCTTTTAGTAGCAGTGTTTGAGGTAGATCTAATTGACTGGGATCTACAATTCTTCGCCATCCATTTTAGCTAGCCAGAAGGCATTGCTACTTTTACATCTTGTGACCGTGTAGGGGCCACTCCAAATGGCATCAAACTTGGAATGATTTCTTATTTTTTCCCGATCTGCATCCCACTTTAGGATTAGGTCCCCTTCTTGAAAGGTCCTTGTTCTTGCTTTCTTATCAAAGGTATTCTTGATCGATGTTTGATCTTTCTCCATGACCTACATTACATGCTCTCTTACCTCTCCTAATTCCATCAGCTCTACATACCTGATTGCCATAGGTTCAAACTCAGAAAACTCCAACTGTTTCATGATCTTCAGAGTGGGAAAATCCAATGATATGGGTAATACTGCCTCTTTCCCATATACAAGCTTGTATGGGGAACTTCCTGTGGACCTTTCATAGGTGATCCTATCATCCCATAGAGCTGATTTGATCTTTGTATGAAAAGTTCACTTATTTTCATCAAGAGTCCTTCTGATAATCCTTAGCAGGTTCTTATTTGTGGACTCTACTTGGCCATTACCTTAAGGGTAATAGTTTGATGAAGTACTGAGGTACACCCCATTCTTGACTACCCATTTAGTGATCCTCATACCAAGGAATGCCAATCCTTTATCTGATATAATGGTGGCAGGGAATCCAAACCTTGTGGCTATTCCTTCATAGAAATCCAAGATGTTGGATTCATTTGATTCTTTTAGTGTCATTGCTTCAGTCCAATTGGTGAAATAGTCTGTTACAGTAAGTATCCACTTGTGGCCTTGGCTTGGATTTGGGTTAATTACCCCAATGAAATCTAGTCCCCATTGCATGAATGGTTGATTCACTAAAATGGGATGAAGGGGAAGGGCTGTTAGCTTCTCCTTCCCTGTGAAGAATGCACAATTTTTACACTTCTAGACTCATCAATAACATTCCTTGAACACTGTAGGCCAATAATAACAAGATTTCATGATCTTGAGAGTTGTTACTTGAGGGAAAAAGTGACCTCCTCTTCTCCATCATGGAACTCATGCAACACTCTCTCAATTTGGCTAGTCCCAATGCACCTCAATAGAACACTATTGATATCCTTCTTAAACAAGACACCACCAACAAGCACATATGGGATGGCTTGTAGTTTGAAGTATCTTCTCTTTTCTTTGTTCCATTCTGGGGGGAACAAACCTGTTTGGAGGTAATGCACCAAGGCTTGGGTCCAACATGTAGTAGGTGCATCATTAGCTGGTTACTCTTGATCATTTTGTAGAAATAGGACAGCCTCTTTTCCACCCTCTGACTCATCCTATTTCTTGGAGGTGAGTTGTTCACATAGACCCTTACCTCGAACTAGTTTGGTCACCTTGATCTCAATGTCATATTCCATTACCTAGGTGATCCAACCTATTCTCTTCTCATTCAAGTCCTTGTTCAGGAGAAAATCCTTGACACCAGCATGAGATACTAGTAGTTGAATCTTATTGTTTGAGACCAAGTGTCTGAATTTCTTCAAGCTTCTAATAACAACAAGGACATGTTTTTCAATGAAAGAGTATTTTACCTCATAGTCCTCCAAGCTCTAGCTGAAGAAGGCTATTGGTTGTTTTGAACCTTCCTTGTTGGGCTGGAACAAGATGGATGAGATGGTTTTCTCATTCTAAAAGATACAACATGAAGTATTTTGGAAATTTTGGGTTAACAAGAGTTGGGGCTGAGATATTTTGAGCTTGATGGCCTCAAAAATTTATTTTCCTTCTGATTTCAATTTAAATGCAAGACTCTTCTTTAACATCATTGTTAAAGGCTTCACAAGAGTAGAAAAATCAAGTATAAACTTGTGAACAAATCTTATTCTCCCCAAGAATATTTGGAGATATTTTTTGTGTTATGCCAATGAAAGTATCCAGATGGCTTCAACCCTTTAAGGATCAATTCTCAATCCCTCTCTTGAGATAATGTGGCCCAACAACTTTCCCTCATGAGCCAGGAACACACACTTGTATGGGTTCAGTGATACTCCGAACCTTCTACACCTCTGAAACACCTACCTAAGGTGGAAGATATGGTCTGTAGCATTCTTTGAGAAGACAATGATATCATCTAGATACACTAGGATAATATTGTTGATTAGGCCTTTAAATTCCATGTCCATAGCTCATTGAAATGTTGCTCCAACATTTGACAATCCAAATGGCATCTTCTTATAAGTATATGTTCCCCATTTGGTGGTGAAGGTTGTCTTGAACTAATCTTCCTCTTTCACCATTATCTGGTTATAGCCTGAGTATCCATCTAGAAATGAAAACCTCTTAGAGCCAGCTACAACCTACAAGATCTATTCCATTGATGGAAGTGGATAGTTATCTTTGAGTGATGCTCTATTTAGATCATAAAATTCCACATACAGCTAATTTCTCCACTTCTTTTCCTCATAGGAACTAGGTTTACAACCCAACTTGAATGCTTGATAGGAAAGATGATGCTGGTGTTAATAAGCTTGTTCAAATCTTTTCTCATGAGAGGCTCTATATGAGGGTTTATTGGCCTTTGCTTCTATATGAAAGGATTAGATCCTGGGTCTAGCGCGATTGTGTGTTGGGAAAACTTTGGGTTGAATCCCCTTAAATATTTGTATGTCTAGGAAAAGACATCTAGGAATTATTGAAAAAGTTGAATAAACTCATATTTCTCTTGTTGAGTTCTTACCTTTCCAATCTACAACGTTTTCCCTCTTCTATAAAAATGGGTTCTTAATCTTCACCCTTTACCTAAATATTTTCCTTCTCTTTTCGAAACTGGTCATTTGGGTTGAAGATTGATTCCAAAGTGACAAGACCCTTTGGTAGTTTTTTGGTCCTCAACTGCACCACTTGATCACCATATTGTTGCTCTAGTTTGTCTTGGTTCCTGGAGGAGAACTCAACTTCTTCTTGTAGAAAGTTGACAATTTGTTGATCATTTTCAAAAACTTGCCAACTTGTGTTATTATCAGGGAACAACTGGTCTTACAACCAATTTGATATGGAATTGAGACTTATCACTCTTGATACTCTCTAAAACATAAAATTTTGTCCTAATTGTTGCTAGTCTATCTATTGTTTCATCCTTCTTCCTTAGGATGGAATTGATGTTGAATGCTTCAAAATCCTTGATGAGGTTCCATACCCGATTCTCAGTAGCTCTTTAATGATTGTTCTTGCAGAATTTTTCGTCGAGACTTGATTATCAACTAGCTCACTATCACCAAACACCTACAAGTTCTTGATCCCTCTTTTTCTTGCCCAATACAGCCCATGGACCAAGGCTTCATACTCTATTATGTTGTTTGAATAGGAAAATTGGAAACAAAAAGTTGAGTAGTATTTCATACCTTGGGTGGAAACAAGCATAGCCCCTCCTCCAACTCTTTTCCTACTTCTTGAGCCATTAAAGAATAACTATCATACCTCATTTTCATCTTTGTGGTCTCGACTTGATGATGTCGAAGAGGATGATTATCCTCATGCAAATAGTAGAATCCTAGCCCATATTCCTTCATCTCCTTATACGGGTCAAAAGCATGCCTCTTGTTCTCCCACTAATCAAGGGTCAAGTCTTGGATACATTCAACCTTGGTATCTACTTCAAAAGTGCTTGGTAGGTCCTCTTGATCAAAGGTTGAACAATTGGCATTGATAATGATGGGTACATAAGACTTAATATGGTAACATACAATGGGCTTGGATCTAATTGTAGCCTTATCTCCATACCTTTTTCTAAAGAGAATGTGTGACTAGTCAAGATAGATATATCCCCAATCTTAGCAAAGAAGTCTCTTGACAAAAAAAATGCAAAAATTTGGTGGCAAGTCTATAATCGATACATTTTGCACTACAGTCACATTGGGGCATGCGTGTAGTATGATACTTAAATATTTGATGACTTCAACATTTTTCACTGTTGTCCCATCTAATTGCACTACCCCCTAGAGATGACTTCATATTGAAGACCCAGTTGATTGGCTATTTGTTTTGGCATTATAGAGCTACTTTCTCCCGAATCAATCATGCAATTATGTACCAATTTGTCCCCAATGATCAATGAAACATAGAATGGAGGGGGCTTCAAATTCTTACCTTGTTTTCCTCCATGATTTCTCCCAGGCTGAACTGCATTGGTAAGCACTTTCTCTTGCTAGTTAGGGGCTGATTTGAGTTTGACCAATTGGCCATAATAGTCTGCAATAGATCCCTCTGTCCTGGGATAGCCAATGACTCCCACATCAAAATGTTCACATTTGTCTTCTTCATTTGTTCAATTATGTTAAATGAGCTATCCTTTTGTTGCCCCTTTCTTGGTACATTTTTATCTTACATATGGGTCATTACAACCGGTGTCTGAGTGAGTTTGGAAGGTGGCTTGGAGTCACTCTTCATATTAGGAGTTGCATTCTGAATATCAATACCTTATGGAGAAATGGAGGTTTGAGGATTACCCATGTTTGGTGATTTTCCTATCTAATATTCCTTTTCTTAGATTGTGTATCGGCGATACACTTTGAGAAGGTGTTTGATTCATTCCACATAAGTCTTCACATGCCAATTGACAAGCATAGTGTCACTTAGAGATACTTCTTGATGAAATCCTTTTTGCTGATTTTCTTCTTGGCTGAATCTTATGACACACCAATGGTTTGTACCATAAAGGCCTGGTTTAGTGCACCATTAAAACACATTCATTGGTTATGTCACCGATCGATTGCATGGGAAACACCAATAATATTCTTGGGCCATGTTGTTTTGTGTTGGATCCAAGGCCATTGATGTTGAAAATGCATTTGGATCATATGGCCAGAAAGGCCTAGCATTTTGAGGTTGTCTTTGGTTTTGGTTCTAATTTGCAGCCTGAGCTAGTGGCCTATTCTACTGATATGGGGGTCTAGCCTGATACTGAGTGTGAGGAGGATATGGCCTAGAATTATGATCTTGTTGCCTTTTGATAGTTACTAGGTTATTCCCTAGGTTTGGGAGTTGTTTCATAACTTCTTGAATCTATTTTGAGGTACTGGAGGATGAGGTAGAGGCTTCAGTTGAACTTTGATTCCTAGGAGTAGGTATAGGAGCTAATGTGGGTGTCTGACTAGTGCTTGAGGCTGATAGTTCTGGGTATAGAGGCATGGGTGGCCTAGGAGCAAGTTTTCTATCCTAAATTAAATAATTTTCAGCTCTTATGTAAATGTCATAGGCTACAGGTAAGGTGGTGCCTCCCATTGATTGAACCATTAAAGCATTATCATAATTTAGAGATCTAAGAAAGTATAAGAAAGCACCTTCATCTGTGGGACTTATAACCAATGGAATCATGTCCCATGTCCTATGAAATATGAGGTTGAAATCTATCAACTGCACATTAGGGGCCATCTTTGTTGTCAGCTTTCTTTAACAAGGATAGATTATCTCTCTTTTCTCCAAATTGATTATGAAGATCTCTTCAGATGATCCCAATTTTTAATAGAGCCTTGTTAGACTTTGGAACCATTGTGAAGCTTTACCCTTGAGTGAAGAGGTTAGTAACTTGACTACAATTTCATCTCAATGATCTCATGAATTACACATCCTAATTTGCTTTTTAATGAGAACCCTTGTTGATTGAATGAACGGCCTACTAAGAGGAGGTGTTGACAAGGTTCTATTTGGTGGAGATGGAAAGATCTCGAGCTCCTCTCCCTCTTCCCCTTCGTCTCTGGGACAAGTGTAGATAGGAAAATAATCACTCCTCCTCTGGTTCTTGACCTTGTTTGTATTCTTCTCATGAACTTGACAATTTTGGACTATTGAAACCAATGGATTATGACTCTTTTGGAGTCGCCAGATGTGTAATTTCAGAGCTTCTTAAAAGCTAAAATTATAGCAAGTGCACATCAATCTTTCTGCAATAAAGATGGAGACTTCTTTTCCCACCGGCATGCCAAAAATTTTAGTGTAAAATAAAAGCACCCCTGAATGTCTACAACCAGATGGGTTGAGAATTTTAGTATGATTGCACAACACAGAGCATATCTCAAAGTGTGGGACCTTATGAGTTGGGAGAGCTCTCTGAATTAAGGTCAGTTCCTATTCCTTTGTTCAAGTGCACATAAATAAATTACAGAGGATCTATTCTAAACCTACTCTATCTTACCAAGGAGACAAGGTTGAGAAGATACAAAAATAAACCTAAGCTAATGAGGTGATACACCAAAGGAATGTTAGACACCCGTTCTATAACTTAACATAGACCACAAGAATGCAATACAACACCATGCACATGTAACCAAAATGCAATGAAAGATTAGAAAGACAACAATGAACACATGAAAGGGTTGGAAATCACCCACAGACATATATTATTTCTCCAGAGTCGATACAATACATTACAATAGCCAAGAGGCAAGAAACTTTATATTATAGTTTGAATGGTAGGTTTGAACATTCCGCAAGTTTTCTGTGAACAAAAGAAGAAGGGAGGGCACACATTTGAAATGTATAACTCTTTATAATGAGCCCCGTCCCTTCTTTTTATAGATTCATCACAAAGAGAAGAAGGAGAGAGAGGTGGGAAAATAAATATTAAGCTCAGCTACTGGCCATCAATTCCTCTACAAATCCACCCAAAATCTATCATGTCTGCTACTTTGTGTCTGCTTGGCATGTTGAAGAAGGGAAGAACATCGATCGAAATCAAATACGATCTAGTTGCTGGGACAATCGATTGCATATTAATGGCATGAAGATGTTTCCCCATTTTTCACCCATTGAACCTCTTTGAATTTAAATTTTTAGGTTTCTATGGCATAGATGAAGTTGAGACCTTTCCAATAGTGCCAAATTTGTTGAATTTCTGGCACTGGGTCAAAAGATATGTCCATTTGAATATTTGAGTTGGGTCTATACAAAAATGGCAAAAACTAGTGAGCAGTGTCAGGGTTTCTACGGCTTGAACTCACTTTGTGCCCTTTGGCACCAAAAATGCAAAATGCAAAATTTTCCCCACATCCCCGTAATTCACTTTTGGCAAAAATCATTTTTCAGTGCCCGATAGTCTACTTTTACTTTACGCCTTCTTGGGGCAAAAATTTCAAACTACCTTCTACGACCCACCGGCCCACTTTGACTTTTCAACATGGCCACGTGTAATTTTTTGATACATAGGCATTTTCTTTATTTTGGCTTTAATATCCTTGCAGGATTGAGGGCCCAAATTCACTTTGTGCCCATTTTTTGCAAAAAGCACAAAATTTCTAAAACTCCCATGAGACTCCGCCACCCAAAATTCACTTGGGAAAAGTTTCCTCTTTGGGCCCGACAGCCCAAATTTTCCCTTTGGGTGAAAATTTTCAATATATCCCACCTCCCCACCTCTCGTCATTGGAAAAAGTTCTTGAAAACTCCTCGTTAGCCCAATTTTGGGCAAAAATACCTTCTAAGGCCTACCGGCTCAGAATTTGCAAAATATGAGAAGTTAGAGGGATTTTTTTATATCTTTGGGATGGGGAAGAAAATTCCCACATGATGAATAAGTTTTCAGAAACCTTAAGTGCTTGGAATATCTGAAAATTGGATTTAAGCACTAAAAGAGGAGAATATGTGCAGCTTAACCAAAAATAAGGATGAGCTTATTCTCGATAACAGCTTGGCGAGGTTGTAACTAGATAGAAAAATATGCCAAAAGAAAGGCCACCACCATATAAAGAAAGGAAAATAAAATTTTAGTGAGGTTGCTAATGGACAAGGAAACCACTTAACAAAACAATTGTTTTACTATTTAGAAAACTTACCCCGATTTTTTTACTCCCTAATACCATTTTAAAAGAAAATATGTTTTTCTAGTCAATTGCAAGTTTCTTGCACATCACCAACAACTATTAAAATTACCTTCAAGCTAAAAATGCATAAGTATCTATGAATTGATCATAGCCATGTAAGTACAAGATATTTGAAAAAAAAGTGAAAAGATCAAATTAATGCTAGAAAATAGTAACAAAAATGATGAGAAAGAGGAGAATAACAAGAAAAATTAGAAAGAGGGAGGTCATTTTTTACTGAGTGAGGACTCCACAAGATGGTTCAAAGCCACTATTTTAGGTCAAAGGAACCACTAATAATAGACTAATTTCCTATTATTTCAAATTTGCCCAATATACTACAAAATCATTATTCAAGTAAACCCACCACAGAATGTTATGAAACCGCTGAAAGTAGAAGACCGTAGATGAAACACATAGAGTGAAGCCATTGTATTATGTAGAACCTAAAAACTGATCTAAAAATTCCAAAAGGAATGATTTATCTTAAAGCAGATCAACTTTCAAAGAACACCTAGCCTCTATGCTACCTTTGAACAACACTCAACACTACCAAACATAGACAATGATGTTGGTGTGTGTGGAATTTCCTTCACCTCTTATTTATTTATTAGGTGTATTGCCACCTCACCAGGTGAGTCATCTCACTTAGGTGAGATCATAGGTCTTAGGTGTCATATTAGTTATGACAGATTCTCTTACAGAATCTGTCATATGTGTAAGTTGCATCATAGGAGTTACATTCCCATTTGGGAAAGTAACTCCTCTTCTCCATTATGGAGGAATATTTTCTTACATGGGAGTTACACATTTACTCCCCTATATGTACACACCTTTTCTGATCTATGAACAACGGAGCATGGGCCTCTTTTGAGCCTTTTTTCCTCAATGCATGCACATTGCTTTTCGAGTGAGTTCTTGCTTCGATCTTGAAGCTACGCCATTTCCGCGGTTGAGTGCAACATGTCGATGCTCACGCATTCCCTCCAGATCTTCGTCATTCCTCCGACATGGTATCAGAGCTCGGGGATCGGAATCATGTTGCTCACAATAGTTGCTTACTACTCTCCGTCTCGTAGTTTCTTGTGCAAGCTATCATTTGCATGTGCTCTACTTGCATTTTTCAAGGGTTGTTGTTTGAGATTCTAGTGGCTTGTTCATGGTTTCGAGTTTAGTGGTTATTGGTCTTTGATCATTCGCTGCAGCTCTCCATGCCCGTGCATCGACTTCTTAGCATCTGCGTTGGCATTGGGCTTGTTTTCCGGCTGGCTATCCCTGCTTGGCTCAGATTTTCACCTTTGTGGACGCTTTGCACTGAGTTCTCATGCTTTGCATTATTCACCTGGCTCTGTTCCAGCTTGCCGTGCTCATGTTTGGTCACCTCCCTGGTTTCTTGTGCTACGTTTTTTGGTGATTCAGCCTTGTGTTGTTCTCTACTGCATTGGCTTCACCTCCTTGATATCGTGCTTGAATTTTAACCCTGTGTTGGATGTGCATCGTGTGGATAAGTGTTTGTTGGCCCCTTGTTTATCGTGGGTTGCTTGGATTTTGGTTGGGCACCCTGGTTCATGACTTGCATCGCTGGTTTGTGCTACTTTTGGTTTGGACTCCCATGTTGTTGGTTTCCTGTGGTTTCGCGCTCTGCTCCGGCCTCCAACGTTACCTCGGTTCACTCAGCAACTTCCTTGGCTCCACGCAGTTATCACTTCCTCGTTGTCACTTCCACGTGGCTGTCACTTCCTCACTGTGCATTGTGCCGACCATTACAGTCTCCCACGTCCGTTACAACCTTGTTGTGCCCTTGCACCATCCACTACAACCTCTGGTCAATGGATTTTATGACTGTGGATGTTACCCTGCGGTGTCACTCTGTGTTGTTACTATTGTAAGTCTACAAACATCTAATCTACTTGACCTCCACCATTTCACCTCGCTGTAGTTTTCCCACCATCCAAATTTCGGTGGATTTTACGGGATCCTTCCATAACTTGGCGCATCTCCAGGCACGTAACACGGTTACATGCACAACCACTCGGTCAACAACACACCAGCTCCTTTGCACGTGGACTTAGTTAGAGATACACTTCCACACGTGGGCCCTCTTTATTCCACCTTTTTTAATGTTTTAAGGTGTGAAAAATAAAAACATTATTAAATGGCATTGTAAAAATTTGGGTTTTTTGCTGTATTTTGCTTATAATTTATCCTTCCTTCGAGCGAAGAAGACGGAGGGTGAGGTCCGGGGTTGGCAGGAGGCTAATCCCCCTCGCAAGCAAAACAAACCCTTGCTAAAATTTGATGCCGTTTCCAACGAGTAGTCACACGACACCCTTTGCACCCATTTAGAGCACTTTTTTAATGCGTTTGCAGTGTCTAGTGCATTTTTCCATCAGTTGCGGGAATCGTTTTAATGTGATAACTTTTGACTCGCTGCTCGTTTTTGAGAGCTTCCTTGGTCAAAGTTGCATGATTTTTCACACACTACATGATTGCATTTCCAATTTTGTAAACGCACTACTTTTATAAAGTGCCGCAATTTGGGGGGGTTGTTTGTACTCTTGGGTTTTCGCACGTAGACGCATTATCGGCCGAGTCCGACATCTTGCTTTCGTGCACCTTGCATCTTGCATTTTTCATCATGGAGAGTGCTCTTTCTAGATGTGAGTGTCGTAGGATTTCTTTACAGCCTCCGCCACTTCTCACCGGAGAGAGACCTATTCAGCCTAGCGTGCTTCCATGGAACGTTACTTCACCTATGAGGGTATTTCAGCCTTCTTACTTGGGCCAGTTCCTGCACCCCCTGATCATCGTCATCTAGAGGACATCCTCGACACTTGTGACCATGTCTTTGGTCACATGATGATGCATGTCTCTCATTCTCTCTAGTTTCACATGGCAGACTCAGATCCACCTCACCGTGTCTTGAGCATTCTTCAGTCCTTGTATGGAGACCCTTCACATATTGCCGCCATTGTTGTTGTTTTTGATTCAGTTTTCTCCTCCATTTCTTCATGTGATGACAATTCCACCGAAACAGCTCACTTGGTTCTACTTCGATGACGAGGATTATGCACCCAGCTTTGATGTTGAGAGCACTACAAAGGACTCTTCTTCTCTTTCTCTCACTATTCCGATATTGTTGTCACCCCCACATCTCATCGTATATCGAGCGCCTCCTTCTCGCCTCACACTGTCATCACACCCGCCTCCTTTCCACTTCCAAAGTGTGCAAGGCCCACTTCACTCCTCTACCTTCATTGATGACTCATACCTATCTCGACATCACTCTTCTTGGTCGAGCCCCCTCATTGGGACGAGTATCTGCTTGACCTTAGTCGTCTTTTTTTGCAGAGTCTACTTTTGATGCACTTCAGTTTCCGCATCCATCTACAGTGTTTTCGAGGAGTTCATCATCTCTGTTGTTGGGAGTGCCCCTTCCAGAATCATGTCACTTCCACATTTCCAGAGACCCTCATTGATCCACCCTTGTTTGTGGATCCATTTTCTATTGTGGGGGATGTTTTGTTGCCTTCACATCATGTGGACATCCTTTCTACAAGTGTTCACTCTTCACACTCTGATAGTTCTATAGACATGGCATTACCTTCGATTCCTTAGCACTCACTCGCTAGACCTATGTCACACTTCCATACACCAGACTCAGAGTTCTTCGTGTTTCTACCTTCAGTTTCCTTTGTGGAGTGGGTGGACTTCTAGGACGTCATTTCTGTCCTTCCTAAGGGTAGGAACATAGTTCGTTGCGGGTGGCTCTTCTTCACCCGAGAGGCAGAGGATCTCATCATTGACATTCTTCCGGGAGACTTCCTACGCTTGCAGAGTTCGATCCATCCATGGCATTTTCTACATTCCTCTTATCTCCCTCTTCTTCTCTCTTCTTCTTCTTTCCAAGAGATTGCCTCTTTGTACATGGGTACCTTTTCAGGCTCGTCTAGAGCTAGGACCCATATTTGGCATCTTTCTTAGATTAGAGTGTGTTTTTTTCTCTTGTGGTGGATGTTTTTCCCACTGGGTTTTCCTTCACTGCTTGGGACCTTTTTCTTGTGCATGGGTACCTCATCAGGCCTTGTGCCAGGACCCACTTCTCCTCTCTGACTTGCCACCTCATCCTAAGTTACGATGAAGGGGGGGTGTTGGTGTGTGTGGCATTTCCTTCACCTCTTATTTATTTATTAGGTGTATTGCCACCTCACCAGGTGAGTCATCTCACTTAGGTGAGATCATAGGTCTTAGGTGTCATATTAGTTACTTTTTATGATCTATGAACGATGGAGCATGGGCCTCTTTTTTGAGCCTTTTTCCCTCAATGCATGCACATTGCTTTTCAAGTGAGTTCTTGCTTCTATCTTGAAGCTACGCCATTTCCGTGGTTGAGTGCAACGTGTCGATGCTCACACATTCCCTCCACATTAACAAGAACATGGGAATTTACAAAAAATCAAACAACTTGAAGGAAAAAGGGATGTAAAACTAAATAATAAATGCATGTGAGAAAAAGGGGTGTCCCATCAAGCATGCCATATGTATGTATGCTAAAGAAACACAAATAATTAAGCTAAGGATATAATACCAAGTAAATCTGAATCTATTTCAATAAGAAAATAAATCAAGATAAATGTGTATTCACAAAATCATGTACTTTATATTTACATCACACCTCTAATCATGTTATTATATGCTTGATTAGTAATCAAGAAAACTAGACAATAACAACACTTGTCTTGTTTTTACATTGTTTTATCCTTTTAATACTCTTATCATTTACTTTTCTAGAATGGTTACTTTACTTTAAGACATTAGATGACATGTGACCCACCTCTGTATTTTTTGTTTAATCCTCTAACCATCCCGGACACTACCACTCATTAGGGACAGGAGTGCCCAAGTGCTAGTGTCCCCTTTGGGAACTTTTGTCCTTCCTCTCTTTTTAAAGTTTGAAATTCCACATCCTTTTTATCTTTTCTAAACTAAAAATTATCACTTTGGTTCATATTTTTGGTTGTTAATGAAAAAAATTCAAACAAGGGAATCATGTGTGTGTGTGTGACGTACTCACCATTATTAGGGGTTGACAACTCAAGCTATTACTTACTATTAACTAGTTAGGAAAATAACAACATTCAAGGAATACATTTAGGCTGCATTAATCATTAAATAGGAGGGGTTATTTATGAATTCCATCTCACAAATTTATCTTCAGGGAAAAGTAGTTGTAGACGTCTATCTTAGTGTGACTACCACAAGGGAAACCTAGATTTAAAGGAAACAATTCAATCAAACACGCACTAGAAATACATAGAGTCTAAAATTTAGTGTAGTGCTTGGGAGGTGACCATGGAGGTCATTCCTACTCAAGTATATACATTATTTATTCCATCAAATGTTTTCTTGAGCCTTTATTATGTATTTAGGGTTTATTCTATAGGTTCGTGTGTGGTCCAGAACCCTAAAAATAAGATGATACGATAGAGAGAGAAAGGAAGAAGGCATGTTTAGACCTTGAAAAGATCATAATCAAAGTTGATTTCAAGATACTAGCACCTAGTTTAGACACTAGCAACCAATGTGGTCCTTTCCTCATATGGGAGGTCCTATCTCAAGAGGTTCTAGATCTTGATTTTCTAGATAGAGCATAGATAGTTCATATCTATCCTTCTCAACTTACTTCCTGACCCATAATCAATTCAAATTTGTTAATACAATCTAAGTCACTCTTATTTCCATATTGTACACACTTGTTTGTTTCTTGCAAGATAGATTTTTATTATTACTATTGTATTCACTTGATCTCACTTTTCTGATTAAGATTTAAGATTTCATTAAATCATTTGGTGAACCTAATCCTTACATTCCATTGATCAAATCTTTTACATTTTCTATCATGGCTAGCACATCTCATGAGTTTACCATTGAAAATACTCATTACCTAAATACATAGCTTCCCGATCATCCTCAAAACCTTGATCTCTTACTATTTGATTCTCATGAATAATCCCAACGAACTCTTCTTACACTCCTCCATACATTTCTATTATCCCCACTAAGGCCACCACATTTTATGTTCCACTCCCTCCCTTCCCACCAATGAGGGGTTATCCACCATCCATTTTCCTTTTTTTTCACCTAACACCAATCTTTCCTCTCTTCTCATTTCTCACATCCAACCTAGCACTTCTTTAGGTGCCCATGTCTTAGAGTCCTTATATCATGATTTACAAGATCAAATTTTTCAGTTGCAACATTCCTTTTACTCTTCTTCTCCATCTCTTGACTCTTAAATTCTTATTCATAGTCATATTTCCTTTGAGGTTTCTTCTTATCCACTTCCTTCCAATTTTTCCTCACCTAAGTATCCTCTCTTTTATGTATATGGAGATCCCAAAGATAACCTTTGATCATTTCATGTTACATGCTTGGATTATACTTGTGATGGCACACTATTGACAAGCTATTTCCTAAGAGCTTACAAGACTATTCCTTGAGATAGTTTTATGACTTTTATTTTCACTCGTTAGATTATTTAATCCTTTATAAAACATATTTTTGGATCAATTTTATATGAATATTGGAACGATGATATCATATGCTCAAATTGTGAAAATGAGGCAAGTAGCTAATGAAGACCTTAGTGAATATGTTTTGCATTATAAGACTAATCTTTATAAAACGAACAATGTATTAGTTGAATCTGAATTTCAATATATTTGTATCCAAAGCCAATTAAATCCTTTGCAATAATGTGTGCTCTTTGAATATTTTCACTCTTTTGATCATCTATGTCATACTAAAAACATAGTGAAATCAAGTTACTTTCTTTAGGAAAACTTAAATATGGTGCTAATATTTTTGATCAATCTACTAACAAGTTCCCAAGAAAATCTACCTTCAAGGGAAAGCCTAGAAAATATAATTCTATTGTTAATGCTATATCTCAACCTATGAATCTCCAATTACAAATTACACGCCACATTTGTACAAGATTTCCGTATCCACCACATGTGTCATTTTCTAAAATCCTAGAAAGAAATCTAATTTCTCTTCTATCTCTTCTTGAGCTCGATCCTAATAGGCCACATGTCAAGAAATTTGATGAAAACACACATTATGATTACCATAGATGTAATTCCAATTCTATTGATAGGTGATTCAAGCTTAGACATCTAATCCAAGATCTCATTAAAAATCATGAAATTTAGTTTCCCGAATCTACTATTTCTATTCCTAAATATACTAATGAAAATGAAAAACTTAAAATATTCAATGATCCTTTATCTAAACATGAAAAATAAGCTCCTCAATTCTCTTAAAATCATGTTTATATCATGTTGTTACTCCTCCTCCATATTCAAATAATCCTTTTGGGTTTCTTGATGGTAATTTAATATAAATTTAAATTAAATATTATTTCGAGTAACTTACCGTAATAAATGATATTCAAGTAATTAAGTATTGTAATGTGAAAGCACTTAAGAATTCAATAATGTAATACCCTAATAAAATGAGAGAGGGGAAGATGACTTAGCTGATTCTGTGTGACTTGGGAATGTTCTAGAATATGTATCTATTGTAACAAGATGGAGATAGCATCACAAAGGATAGATGGGGGTTAGAACCATAGGAATGTACTGCATAAAATTTCTTGAATGACAAGAGTTCCCTAATGATATTGACTAGTCTAGGCTCATGTGTCTTCTTAGATGTTCAAAATTTGGTCTTTCCTAGATCATAAGATCTTCTCTCGTCACTTGTTATTTGTCACTATAGTTCTTCTATTAGGTTTCTGATCACACCTATAACTTGCAAAGTAGATTACTACCTACACATTCCCATAAATGAAATCAAATATAATAAAAAAATATGTAGAATGTGGAGTCGATTGACCTAGCAATCACCTAAAGAGTTCACTTTTGACTGAGTGTTACATTGTATATCAAAATACATTTAGTTCTTTGTGTTTGTGTGTACCCATGTCCCATGCCCTAGGTTTCCCTTGTGCATGTTGTAAAATTATAAATGCGGACTAGATATAGATTTTTCCCGAGTATGCAAAATGTGTGTGATGGAATAGAATGAACTCGAAGCCTATGCACCGTATGCAGACCAATGTTTCCTTTATCCCTTGTATGAATGTGTTATATGTATACCTTTTAGTGCTCTTGTTCCTTTGTGTAAGATTAAGTGATGATATATAATGTTTATAGTGGTTGGCCACTTATTTAGAAGAAGTAAATAATTATATATATATATATATATATATATGATTCCCTTATTTCAATTTCATAATTGACAACCGAAATGTTGACCTAAAGTGTTAAAAGGTGACCAAGAAGTGAAATATATTCAAAAGATTAAAAAGAATAACGAGAGGGACATGAGTGCCTAGGAGGTACAAGAGCATTTGGGTTATTCTGTCTTAATCGGGTGCTAGTGTCTGAGGCCATCAAAAGGTAAATTAGTCAAGTGCTAGTAGAACTGTAAGATGTGTAAAGCCAAGAGGATGCTCATTCAATATTAGAAATAGTAAAGTACAAGAGATAAAGAAACCAAAATTCCAAAAGGATTTTTCAACCACTAGTTTTCTTGATTAGGAATCATGTATACATTAGTATTCTTTAGGACCTAGAAATGTACCCAAGTGTATATATTTTGTGTCTACAATTGGTACTACTGATATTCCTTCAGCTTATCATTACTTTTAATGATGTTCATTTTCATGCCTCTTTTTCATCGCATAGATTACACATTGATGTTTCTATTAGTCATCATGTTATTAAAAATGTTATGGTGCACCCTACTTACAAGCACAATGCATGTTCTATATATTTTTTACAAGCTATCAGTTTTCCATTATCTCATATGACCCATAGGTCACCCACTTCTCATGGGCATGTCATTCTTCCTATCATTGTTGAGCCTATCACTATCTCTATGCCATTCACTATTGGAACTACAGTTACACATTGTGACACAAAGATTTGGACTTCCTTGTCTTAGGGATACAAAATTTGTACCATCCATAATTCACTTGTGCCTTAAGTTTATACATGAGCATCAAATTATCACTATTCAAGGAATCCCTGCATGGAATCCATTATCATTATATCCTATTACTTCCACATATTTAGCTACTTTTATCACTAGTGCACCTACTCCTACATAGCCTCGTGATGACCCCATGACTTTGGTACACACTACTCATAATAATAATTTTATACATACACTTCAATCTTCTCCACTTGTGGCTTCTTCTTCTCACTCAAAATTGATATATCAATCTCATAGTCCACCTTATAGACATATGTATCCACCAAGGGCCACACTACCCATGACATATATAGCCCATTTCATGGTCTCCATCCCCACATGCAATACCCCATGGCCATAAAGTATTTTATCATGATCACATGCATACCTTCATCACAATAACAAATAGTGGGCCCTCTCCCCTATCCTCACTAGATAGATCATCATGACATTCACACTTGGGGGCATATTACTCCCTCCTCACTACTTGACGATGCAATCTTCTTCTAGGTGCATACTCAAATGTTGAGGAAGAAATTATCTACATGGACCTCACTTTACACACATAAAATGGGGGAAACCTTTCTCCCCTCTCGTATTCATCACGTTTTCATTCTAATATTTACAAAAAATCACAAATACTAGTTTAGATCTTGATTGAATGTAATCTCACTTGCTTATACTATTTTATGTTACACTTGATTACCATGTCACTTTGATTCATAATATGCTCTATATTTTTCCATATACACATGCGTGTTCACATGGTATTATTTAGGTGAATGAAAATTATATACATGTTACTACATGATGTATATTGTTTGGAACTAGTCCCTACTAGTTCCACCGAGGATCCTAGGGGCATTTTCCTTTCTTACTTTCTCGATAGTCAGGTTCTATCATTGCAACATCTATTTCTTTCATTCCTATTTTCATTTTTATACATTTTGGCATGCTATCAATTTTTATAACATGCTAATGGGTGATTCATGTGTAGAATTTTTATTATAGGCCTACTTCCAACCATGGTTATCTGATTTACTTATATTTGTCCATGTTTGGGTCATGATTGTCATTATTTGTGGGATATGCCCTATGCTTTATTACATTTTTTCTTTTATCATTTTAGGCTTCAAGTATTTTGTAACATACTGGTTGTGTCCCATGTATTCAACTAACTACTCACCATGTATTTTTCCATATTACTATGTGTTTTGACTATTTTTTATTACATCATGACATGTTTGTTTCTGATTAAAACTTTTGGATAGCCTTTCCCATTATTTTGTATGTTCCATGGTTGTCAACATGCACATTCCCTATTCCCCCTCCAGGATTTCTATTTCAATTGTGTACATAATATTCATCTATTCACATTTTCTATGTGATCGAATTGTTCATTTCATGCACCCCAAATTAATGGGGGAAATCATTGGGTGACTAGTTAACCTCTCAAGAATTCAGATACTGATTGGAACACAACAAAATCAGAGTAAACAAGAGAAAAGAAACATGTTCAAAATCATGCTTGAGAGAAAATTAGTGTGGGGACAAAAGTTATCGAATCAAACATGAGTGGTGGGCACTAGTGTCCCACTTGTGTCATTCTATCCTAGAGGTAAAAATGTACATTATAGGAATAATAGAAACAAAATCAGTGGTAATTTATATACTTTGGGAAAGGCACCTAATTACTCTACTTTCTCGAGATCATCTCGTGACTATTTTCTTTTGGGTTTGTGACCATATGCAATAGAACTTATCCATACGGAAGTATTAATTATTGAGGGAAAATATTACATCTCTCCTAATACTCTTAGCTTGATGAAAAGATGCTTAAATCCTCTATTTTGAAATAAGATACTCAAATCCTTAGTTTGGAAACATGACACTTAAATAATTAACGCTATTCCAACCATATCTAAGGAAATAAACATACATGAAAAATTATATTTCTCTCATAGCACACATGTTTACCTATCCTTGATTCTCTTATTTTTCAACAAGCATTTCTATTTTCACATTTTATAAGTTAAAGTTCAATTTAATTTATCATGAATGTTAAATACATATTGGGCCTCAAAATGTTGGCTAAGTACTAGAGGGTGCGCGAGTGCATGGGAGTAATAAGAAGAAGGGCACGTGGGAAGAAGCATGCATGACAAAGAGCTTTAAGAAGGGATTAGGAGAAACCAAGGCACGTGTGGGAAGACAATACGCATGATCTAATGACTTATCCATATTCGGCATTCTAAAGGCACTTGAGGAAAAACGTGACCTAACTAGGCATGCCGAGTGGATAAGGTGCCATCCTAGAGACTTGGTGGTCAAGAAAATGATATTCCATGTAGGGAATATTCCTTGGAAGAAATCATTACAGAAGGTCGAGATCTCGGAACAAGATACAAATTCACCAATGAAGGACCACATGGACACTTGGCATGTGATCTAATCCTAAAGGAAGGCATGGTGGTGGGTATTGGACCTATAAGAAGAGATGCTCGGTAGAAGAAAGGGGATGAAGACATATAGCATGGGGAAGGTGAAGCTCTGCAGAAAGTATTAGGAGGCCCTAGGGTTGGGGTTTTCATTAGGGAGTTGCAAGAAGGTCATCATGTCTAAGGGATGGGTCTGTAAAATTTATGTAATAAGGAGGGCATAGCTAGGACTCTTGATATATGAGTTAGATCTCTATTTTAACATATATTGTAAAGGTCGATCCATGACATAGCTTTCTTCGTATTCGGCTGGCATGGCCTTTTGAATGTAATGTGGTTATTTAGCACTCTTGATCAATATATATATATATATATATATATATATATCTATTCTGAATATCATGTTCATGGGTGCAAAACCTAGTGTCATTTCTTCATATTATGAATTAGATATGTTCTTCATAATCCATGTTATGTTGTTTCTCTCATTTTCATACATGGGTATAAGGATATGGTAGCTCATGTTGTGCTTTTACATGAATATCTACTTTTTTGCAACTAATCCTTTAACAATGGAAATATCTTCTCACAATGCTCACATAAAGGATGGTCTCGGTGCACTGTGCATGCCTCGGGAGAGCACACAACATGCACTAGGTGATAGGATGACGTGCATGGGGTATAAATTTGTACCAAGGGTACATGAAAAATGAATACATCTTGCTTCGTTGTCATTTAACCTAGCATTTCCACTTGATGCATTTATTTTCATGTGTTTCCCTTTCTCGTTGCTTGTTCCTTTCTTTGTGTTGTTGTTTTTTCACACCTTTTGTGTCGATAGCTAGTTATTATTTTCAAAAGGCTATGCATGTACAGAGGAGCGTTCTTTTTTTTTTTTGTGTGGGGTGGAGTAGTCGAAGTTCCATTTTGATGGCCTAGATTGAAGGATAAAAAGTGCGTAGTGTGGAAGAACATGCATAAAAATGGTGGAAATAAGGAGTTTAGTGTTAGGATAACTTTAAAAAGACCATGTACAAAGGATGAGAAGTATAGGAAGAACATGAGGTAGGCGAGGGAAAAAATTAGGTTGACAGAAGAAGTTCCTTTAGCACTGGAAGAGTGTGCATGAGGATCTTCTTCGGTAAGGATTTTTTCACGCCAAAAGGTTGTAGATATTTTTCGTGCACGATTAGGCATGGGGAAAGTGCATTTAAGGGTGGGCTTTAGTGGAAAAATATGAATTTATTGCAAGATTATTCTTGTAGGTGGCATAACATTTATCACGGGAGATGAGAAAAAAGTTATAAGTAGAATTTGGGAACATTAATGTTTACCTTGCAATTACGATATCGAAGAGCTCTTGTGAACTAGGGCATCCATGAAAAATATTTGTGCGAAGGATTTTTTTGAAAATTTGAGTGCGTGACTAGTGTGATTTGTGAACTAGAGTGGAAGAAGTACACAGGCGTAGGGAAGAAGGTTTCAGGAGAGTACGTCATCTTGTGGAAGGATTTTCCAGGGTTAAGAGTTTTGTAGCTAGGGCACGGGAGTAAAGGCATTTTTCACAAAAGTAAGTCACAAATTTAGCAGAGTAAGGAAGAGTTTTTTTTAGTAACCCGATCACAAAATAAGGGCAAGGGAACAAGGAAACATGTTATTTCCACTAGTTTCAATGAGGAGTGGTATGTGGAGATGTAATACCCAGATGGCATGTTTCTCGGAAAAGAGTGGGTGTCTCACGTGAGGAAAATGGTTGTAAGTGAATAAAACCATTGAACGAGCACCATAGATAAAGAAATGGTTTTGGATATGGTGATACCATCATACAAGGGAACACTAGATAGAATTCCCATCTATGACAATGAAGTCAAGGTGAAAATGGAAAAGGCCAAATTATTGCAACTATGATTTTCCCTATTTTGGTAAACCTAGGCAATTGTACCAATGGATGGTGTCACACGTGCATGAATACCATTTCTAATTTGCAGGGAAAATTATGAGAATAAATCCCCAACTAATATCTAAATTTACTGGTCTTACCTACGAGCAAGATTCATTTGATGATGACTTGGGGAAAATGAGACCATAAAGAATACTATGGAGGACTATGACTATAAGAATTGGTCATGATAATTTGACATCAGAAATTTATGACCCTATAATGAGGATGGCTGCACACTTAGTGACCAATTTGAATGGACAAGAGAGGTAGAAATAGATCAACAAGTCCTGTAAAACATTTTCAAGAAGATCTAAAAATAACCATCTACAACCTATCGCATTCATAGTGGAGGAGATCATTAGTTTCGTGTACGACGGGGATAAGATCATGTTTTGTATTTTCCTCCTTATTATCTTGTTTTAAGAAATTGGAGTTCCCAACAGGATAGACAATTTTTTTTTGAGAGTACTCGATGATAACCCCTACCTGCCAAGAGATTTGACAAATATACTTATGACACCATGACAACCACCCATTATACGTGCCTATAGAAATGGTATAAGTGAATGTGTGACACATTTAGGGATGAGTTGAGGATACCCTAATAATTACCAGTTCTAGTGTAGGGAGAAGTTGAGTTTTATGTATACCAGCATTTCTGCATTGATAGGTTCTCCTTGACAGATGGGACTAAGAGCCCATGGTGTAAATTACCCTTCGCTTTGATTGCTCAATATTTCCAAGCAGGGGTCAACCGCTTCAAGGAGGAAAAATACTAATGTTTAAGCTCGGTGAGGTGAACCAACACCACCACGAGTTACATAGAATGCTAATATACCCCAAGAAGCACACTTATGTGGAGAAGTATGTTTGCCATGAGGTGCATATCATAAAACTAGTTACGATGCCAATTCTTTGGAAGGACCACAGTAAGGGTATACCTATGCATTAGTCCCAAGTATGATAAAGGCACCTATGTGGAGAATTATTTCTTCATCGCAGAAGACCCCACCACGAGGAAGAAGGACCCGCCAAGGAAAATGGAGAGAGAGGAGGCACCAAGGAAGAAGGCACCAAGTGTACAAACAACACAACCAAAGAGTAGGTGCACTTTGGAGTTAGGAGCAAGGACAAGAACATATGTATGGATAAATAAGTCCCCATTAAGGAAAAAGAAAAGAGACCTAAGGAAGAGGCACTAGAGTAATAAGATTCCCCTACATACGAAGGTTCATTGTGGAATGAGTCACCTGTTGAAGAATATGAGAAGGAAGAATCCCCTATACTAGAGCCACCAGTTAGGAAGAATTGAAAGGTGATGGAGAAGGGAGACTCAAAAGAAATAGAGAGCCTAAATACTACAGGGGAGAAAAGGATGATGACGAGCATGAAGAGGCTTAGGACCATCCCATGTATGATGTACATGACTTAGATGAAGGAAATGAAGAAAAGGATGGGGAAGAAGAAGTGCTTAAGGAAAAGGGGAGAGTGAAGAGGTGAAAAATAAATATAAAAGGACCCCAAGCCTCACCAAGGAGCAGATAGAATATGCCATGGAAAGGGAAGTAGTGAGCATAATAAAGGATTTTGTGGAACATGAGGTAGAGTGTAACGTTGAAAAAGTTCTCGAGGAGATAGAGGAGTAGAGTGTGGGAAAATAATATAGAATCATAGGTGGAGAACCCAGCTAGTGGTAAGCTTTTCTAAGGTAGCACGCACAAGGGGAAAAGATGTGGTAGCGGTGCAGAGTAGGGAATGTGTTATATCGGTGATCCAAATAAGATACTACACGTGCACCTCCAAAGTATCATTCCTACAAACTAACTCCTTGCATGGTCTTCATTTGAAGAAGAAGGTGCATACCCATAAACAAGGAAGATGTTATCTTGGGAATTTAAGTCCCATGTTGATGATCCCGAGTTTGAAGTCGAAAAGGGGCACTAATGAATATAACGAGACCAAGGGAGTGAACACCTTGATAAACACTAAACAGCTTATACGATGAGAAATTATGCAACACTCTCAATAAGGTGTTAGTGGAGGTTGAGGAAAGACTCTTCAGAAGGAATGATAGGGTAAGGTTCCTAGAGGGAGAGTTAGAGAAGAAAAATGAAGAGATCATTGAGAAGAGAAAGGATATAAAGCAGGAGGAGCTGATCAGCGCACAGTTAAGGCATGAACTAAGGGAGGAAAAGGATAAGGTGTGCAAGGTCTACAAAAATATAGAGATGATTACAGATGTCATTATCTTGAAGCATCCAGACCTGGCCTCACCTAAGAAGAAATATGATTCAACCTTTCAATGCTTGGAATAATTAACCCGCATCCTTACCATGGAAAGGAGGTCTCTTGCATAATAATCAATAGAAGATGAATCAGCACACGAGAAGGAGGAAGAAAGTTTGAAGATCGGGAGATAGTCACTCGATACTCCGAACTCCTTTCCATTGTATAGATCGTCATGTGCATGGCTGAGGCCATATATGATAATTGTGTTGACAGGGATAGGGTAACAAGTATACTAGTTGCTACACATGAGGTGGACTAGAAATAATTCCAAGAAAAGAACAAAGGAAACAGGGCGGAGTGGGATAAAATCCTAGCTGAAGTTGAGAAGAAAATGGAAGCAATCAAAACCTTACGAGGTTCAGTTAAAAATCGGCTTAAGGAACTGTACCCCCATGTCACTCGTAAAATGGATACACTGGATAACCTTAGCAAGCAGATGGAAGGGATTGTAGATACATTGAACGCTAAGGGTGATGAATTGAGATTTGAAGAGGTGAGCGCTCTAGTGGGTGACCTACTCTAGCAGGTGCAGGGTGAAGTGGATGCCTGGGAGAAGATTGAGGCAACAATGAGGAAGGAGTTCCCACTCCTCTTATAGTAATAGAATATTTTTTTCCATTCTTCCATTCTTAATTCTTTCATTTCTTCCATTCTTTCATCCTCCATACAATTTTTTTAGATCCCACCATTCTTTATTCTTTGAAGAAGTAGGATGTTTCCGAGGATGAAGAACAAGCTTAGTGTGGGGTGATGTTGGGCCTTGAAATATTGGCTAAGTACTAGAGTGCATGTGATAATGCGGGAGAAATAAGAATAAGGACATGTGGGGAGAACCCCACAAGACAAAGAGGTTTAAGAAGGATATAGGAGAGACAAGGGTGCACTCGGGAGATAGTACACAAGATCTAAGGACTTAGCCATATTTGGAATTCTAAAGACACTTGAGGAAAAATTTGACCCAACTATGCATGTCAAGTGGATAAGGTGCCATTCTAGATACTTTTTTGTCAAGAAAAGGATATTCCATACAGGGAATATTCCTAGGAAGAGATCATTACATAAGGTGGAGATCTTGGAACATGATAAACATTCACCAATAAAGGACCACATGGACACTTTGGCATGCGATCTACTCCTAAAGGAAGGTATGGTGGTGGATATTAGACCTATAAGAAGATATTATTGGGTAGAATAAATGGGAAAAAGACATATAACATGGGGAAGGAGAAGCTCTACAGAAAGTATTAGGAGGCCCTAGGGTTGGGGTTTTCATTAGGGAGTTGCAAGAAGGTCATCATATCTAAGGGATGGGTCTATAAAATTTATGTAAAAAGGAGGCCATAGCTAGGACTCATGATATATGATATATATCTTTGTTTTAACATATATTGTAAGGGTTGGATCATTGACAATTACGGTATTCATCCTGACATGTCCATTTGAATGTAATGTGGATATTTAGCACTCTTGATCAATATATGTGTGTGTGTGTCTTCTGAATATCCTGTTCATGGGTGCAAACCCTAGTGTCATTTCTTCATATTATGAATTAGATATGTTATTCATAATCCATGTTGTGTTTTTCTCTCATTTTCATGCATGGGTATAAGGATATGTTATCTCATGTTGTGATTTTACATGAATATCTACTTTTCTCGTAACTAATCCTTTAATAATAGCAAGATCTTCTCACAATGCTCACATAACGGAGGGGCTATCTTCCCACGCGTGCCTCGTAGAAATCACCCCCGCACCCACTTTGGGTGATAGGCCAATGTACATGGGGATAGAAATTTGTACTAAGGGTACATGAAAAATGAATACAATAAACTTATCTTCCTTTATATGTTGGACCTTACTTTGAAGAAATGCAACACATAAATGGAACAAGGAACAATCTCAATCTAAAGATTCTCTAACAAATACAATATCTAAGGGAAAACACATGTATCATTTATACTACAAATACGAGGTTATCCCTAATATACATATCCTCTTCTAGATTCCATGATACATATTCTATAATCTCCATTCAGCATGATATCAAGTCAAATCCTCACTCAACATGCTATTAGTTAAAACTCTCTTCAACTCTCCACAAGGTATGATATTTTATCTAATTTATGCTACCAAATGTTAATTCAGTAGTATAAATTTGGGGAAATTATAGTCATGAAATCACACACTTTCTATTTACATCACAACTCCAAGTATTTAATCATATGCATGATTCCTAAGAAATAAAACTAGACATTAACAACACATGTCTTGCTTTTACATTTATTGTATCATTTTGATACTCATATCATTTACTTTTCTAGAATAGTAACTTTAATTTTGGATATTGCACATCATGTGATCCATCTCTGTGTTTTTTTAATCCTATGGGAGTTTGAGACACTACTACTTATTAGGGATAGGAGTTTGCAGGTGCTAATATCCCCTTTGGGTGCTTCTATCATTTTTCCTCTCTTTTTAAAGTTTGGAATTCCACATCATTTTGTTATCTTTTCTAAATTACTACATATCACTTTGGGTAGGATTTTTTTGTTAATGACAAATTTTAAACAAGGGAATCATATATATAAATGACTTACAGTGCCATTATAAGAGGCTGGACAAATATTTGCTATCTATTACTTGGTAAAAGAACAACATTTAAGGAATGCATTTGGGATGCATTATTCACTAGAAGGGTTATTTCTTAATTCTATCTCACACATTCATCTTGGGGGAAAAGTAGTTATAGCCCACTATCTTGTTGTAAATAACACAAGGGAAACCTAGATTTAAGGGACACAATTGAATGAAAAACACACTATAACTACATATATTTTGAAATGTATTGTAACATTTGGTGAAAATCACATTGGGGTGATTATCAAGGTTAGTTTCAGTCAATCATATGCATTATTTATTCAGCATAATGTTTTGTTGATCCTTTTGTAGGTAGTTAGAGTTTATTCTTTAGGTTTAGGTGATACAAAGGAACCCTACAACAAAATTGATGTGACAAATAACAAAAATAATTAGACAAATTCAAACCTTTAAAATATTAGAAGAATAGTTACTGTCGAACACTAGCACCTAGTTCAGACACTAGTACCACGAAAATCCTGTCCTCATCTGGGTGGTCCTATCTAAAGAGGTTATAGATCCCACTTTTCTAGACAAAGAATACACAATTAAGATCCAACCTTCTTAGGTTATTTCCCATCCCATAATCAATTCATATCTTCCGATATAAGCTAAGTCACTCTTATTTCCATATTATACACACTTTTTTATTTCTTGCATGATAGATTTTGCTTATTACTATTGTATTCATTTGATCTCAATCTTCTAATATATATATATATATATATATATATATATATATATATATATATATATATATAAGATCTCATTAAATAAAAATCATATGAAAGGAAGCTAAATAACTTTTTCAAATAATACAAACATGAATGAAAACCTCCCTTCTTTGTGATGATGTGATTTTTATATATGGGTATTCATTACGAGTCGAGCACAAGCCATAAATGATCTTAGAACAAGGAAATTGGTAAAGGAATAAATAACATAAAAATGACACAAAATCCATGTTTGATTCTTCTCTTACTACTTTAACAAGTAGGGATTTTCTCACTTTTGGCAATCCTTCCAACAATAGAAATTCTCTTATGAGAAATGAGTGTGTATGTCTTACAAGGACATGGTGTGTTTTGGTAAGGAGGTATTAGGCTATTTATAGCTTTCCTTTTTAGGAGAAATGTAACTTCTAATTAATGTGGGATATTTGAGATATAGAATTAGGAGTGGATAAACATGATTAGAGGTGATTAATTAAGATTAATGACTCGTGGGAGTTAGAGGAGTTTTACTTAATCACTTAGGATTGATTAAAAGGAAAAGATTAGCTTGTAGTTTCTATTTAGAGGAAATATAGGTGGAAGTTAGTGGAATTAGAGGTTAATTAGAGAAATTGAGAGAGATATTTAATTCATAAATGGTTTATTAATTAAACAAAATATTATGAAATGGTAATTAAATAAAAATGGGTAATTAATTAGTTAAAAGGGTTATTATAAAAAAGTGATGTTAATCGACATCTAATATGTGGGAGATTAGCTAACTAGAAAAAGGTCGCTAATCATATTATGATTATGGGAAGAAAGAAATTTAGTGCAATTTTAGTATTAAAATTACGTGGTGGAAGTTAGGTGTCTACAATGTGTTAATGATGATTAAACATAGTTAGAAGGAATCTCATAATTATTTATCATTATAAAAATTGGATTATTCTAAAGCATGCATATGTTTTGGAACATGTTTATTCATAGGAGATAATCAATGAAAGTTGTTGTGAGAAATATATTTTGGTTGTTTTTTTATAAATATCAAAATATTCTAGGATGAAAGAGAAAAGAGATGTCCAAAATACATCACCTGAGTGTACAACTAGGTGTACTAAGCACATTAAGTGTTGAAAATTATAAACAAGAATTGGAGTTTCAAAAAGGATGTGCATAAAATAGTGAATAAATACAAATAGAGTCTTGTTGAGATCTATTTTAATTCTAGTTTAGATTACATGTAATAAGAAATATCTTTGTTCTTAGATCTATTGGAGCTCAAATAAGCTCATCCCTTTTTCTTTGAATTTTTTCTTTTTAAGTCCTTGTTTCCAGTTGATATGTTTTAATAGGTATATATGTCGAGGGGAAAATTTATGACTTGCATCATGTGCAAATTGGTATCTATTTTGTGAAAATCACATTTTATGTTTTAGGATTGTAAAGGTATGCCTTAATTGGAAAATCCCTCTAACTCTTTTCCTTTTCAAATGTTATCTCAATTTTCCCAAGTACGAATTACAGATCCATCCAAAAAGTTCCATGAACTTGGTAGATGGTCACAGAAAAAATTCAGAAACCGCTAAGAGGACAGTCCCCACGAGAAGAAAGGAAGGGTGTCCATGTGTCTCCCGATGCACCTTTGAAAAAGTAACAATTCATCCCCCCTAAGTTGCGAGAATTCACCATGTGGCTTATGTGAAGAAAGGAAATCCTAGTAAGCTGAAAAAAAAAAAGAAAGGGGGAGAGTGCGGATGTTTCCATGTCGCCCAAGAACATTTTAGAAAAGGAAGGGCCCGTGGAAGGAATGAAATCCCTGCAAAGTGAGAAAGAATCCCCGAGAAGTGATTTTTAGAGCCTCGCAACTCGGGATAGTGTTTCAAACCAAGAAGACAATGCGAGGAAGGTTGTGAATCACCATGAGCTAGGTTGTCTCTTCTGGATGAGTTGCAGCAGGTTTGAAATAATGTGATACACTAAGAGTATGAGGAAAATCACATGATTGCAAACCTTTGAAAAGTACAATAATGGTTTCTTCTCATTACTGGTGTTAGTACTAAGCTAAAGAGGTCAATACAAGAAAAACAAGAATTGTATGTCAAAAGCTGAAAATTTAGTTGTGACATCATTTGAAAGAAGTCTCGTATATCATTCAAAATGGGGATTCTATAGGGGCCCCTAACACATGGTAAAAAACATCATTTACATAATTGAAAATAAAGGTGTAAAAGATAAACATAATGCTTAGAGACCCTTCATTCCTTCGTAAGTTCCCCCTAATGGAGGAAATTTTTTCAACAAATTATTTTTCCTTAGCGTGAATTCATCAAAGCCCTATGTTGTCTGGATAAAAATGATGGACCCTGGTAAATCCCACAACATCCCCATATCCATTAATGACTCAAGAGTCATTTTTAGTTCATTCATGATTTTATCCATCTCAATCTTATTTTGGTAGGAAGATACACATTCTAGAAGATCTAGGCCACCTTGTGAAGAATGTCATCTTCCCCTTCCCCTTGTGAAGGGTAGATTTTTGGAATATACTAAGAGAGAATGGTTCAAGTGGTTGAAATACTAAGAACTACACCTCACAAAGGGCGGAAGGAACGAGAGACTTTGAGCTAGATTTAGCTTTCCATCTCCTTGTAAAGGGTTGATGCTCTCTTGGGGAATGGATTGGCCAAGGACATGAGAAACCATGCCTTGATGAAGGAACATAATACCCGAGCGAGTGGATAAAAAAGTGTAAATGTATCCCTATTGTCCCGAGTACATGAGATTGTTTCTCTTGAATAATGAGTAGATATGGATAGTTCTTCTTCATCGGAGATAATGATTGGGAGCTGAGAGCTTGATTTTCCCCTTCTCTTTCCAAAATATGGTGCTAACATTATACTTGGTTATGAGATTACATTTCCTATCTACCCCTTCTCTAGAGATGAAATCATCCCATCTAATCCATCCACCTTATGAGAAATTTTAGGCATGATGTCATTGGAAGATTTTTTGTATAACACATAAGATTCCATGGGAATCCCTTTGATACAAAATATTTATCATATAGGAATGGACACTGAAAGCTATTTTTCCCAAACACTTGATGCCTCCTTTCAATCCATAATTTCTTCAAGTCTTTAGGAGCCTTAAGATGTTCCCATCGAAAGAGATGAAAATATATGAATTGAAAGGTTGTGAAGACATGATTGATCCTATTTAGCCTTGTGAGAAGTTTGAGTCGACATGTTGATAAGTCAAGGGTCCTTTGGTGTCTCCTACACATTTTATGTCAAACAAGGCCCTAACAAAAGCCTCATCAGGACCACATAGGTCAAACATTTAATTCAAATTGTAGTGCCCACTTCCCTTTAACATCTTTTTGGATACCTATTTTTATACTGATTACATTATAGACATTATTATGTTATGATTTAGTATACTATTAGACATTGATCATGGATTATTGTTGATCTTGATTTTATTATGATGCATGATGATTAGTAGAGACACCTTATATGTGGATGATGATATATTATTTGAAATGGATGTTTTCTCGGATGTTGTTCGGACATGTGATTTGGATATTATGAGTTTATCTAGAAAATGGATATTATTTGATGATGGTATAGTTGTTGATTAAAAATGCAAATGATGTAGTTTTTACTTCGATGTCATTGTGATTCACTTACTTGGATGATTTTGTGATTTTATTTGTATCATATTGGATGTTTTGATATGGCCATGAGGATGAAGGAGGTATTTGTATTTTGCAGGTTAAAAATATCACAACAAAACATTGGGGGATCGGAGACCAACCACAATGAAATTCTAGGTGAATTGAACCTAGTCACCGTAGTCATTTTTACACCCAAAAACAAAGGGAACCTCATGCACGTCGGCCTATCACCCAGGTGGGAACGCGGGTGCCTACCCAAGGTGCGCAAGAGGGAGTTGAGTCTCTCTTTTATGTGATTATAGTGGAAGGCGTAATTGGTGATCTTGACTTAGTGATTTAATAGACATGAAGAAGCTATAGAGCTCATAATGGATTCTATACCCCTTCATTCATAACAAAGAAAAGCACGCAACAAAATTAATAGAACTAGGAAATTGTAAATCCACAAATAGACTTAACATTCAAGTAAGGTTCATGGATATATAAGATCAAAAGAATAGTAGAAACATGCAGATAATGTAGGAAGGAGATATTAATATAAAAACAAGTGTTAACCTTATCATATTGATTCATAGTATTACTCTAAAACATCACAGAGTGGTAGACCATAGTCATACACCATATCTGGATCCATACATGTATGCTCACAAAATAAAATTTGCATTCCCCATTTCCCCATTACATCCTTCCTATAATCATCTACCCATTTTATCCCAAAGTTCTCGCAATAATTCTATAGAGATCGGCTACCTCACTTGTGTCTGCTTTTCTTTCTTGCTAAGGGTGCACATATATAAAGGCATCTGATCTCCAACAAACTTCTCTGTAACCTCAGATCTAGCCCCAAGTGTCAAGGTGTGGGTCTCCCTAGGTGCATTCCTCTCCATGTCATGATTATCTTTTTGGATCTTCCTATCACAAGGTATATTCCTCCTAGCACACCTTGTCGTCAGCCGAACCTTATCTAAATGAAACACGTTTCTTGTGTTCTACCCAAAAGGCTGAAAACAACTAAGTCCTGAATTTTTCTTCACAGTGCGCATCCTTGGTTCTCTAAGAACCCTTTTGAATTATGTCTTGCAAACCTTCACTTGCATGCTCCCACCAGCTATGTGTGCCTACGCACCTTTAAGATTTGGTAGCTACAATAGGGTCCTAACATTACCCCACACTTCACCTGTTCTCCGCCTTGAGAAACCTTTTCAAAGAATGAAGTAAAAATGCAAGGCCTTGCCTTGGAAAATAATGGAGGGAAAGAATAAAGAATGGGGGAGAGAAATAATAGAAGGAAAATTTCCTAAAGAAGAAGGGAAAAAAATTTCCGTAGGTCACCTCCCAGTGTATTCCATACATTGACTTCATCCTGCACTCTTGTGTAAAGGTCACCAACCAATGTGCTCACATCATCAAAGGTTAACCCTTCCCATTTTGTATTAATGGTCTCCACCATAGTCTCCAACTCCTTTGCGTGATCTTCCAGGGCATCCATCTTCCTTGTAATGGTCTTGTAGAGCTCTTTTAGCTAGGTTTTGATTGAGACCCGCAGGATCTCAATAGCTTCAGACTTCCTTTCCACTTTGGTTAGGATATTTTCTCACTTGTCACTATTGCCCTCATTATTCTCCTTGAATTCCTTCACTCACCTCGCCATTGGAAAATAGCATGATCGTCACCTTGTCCCGGCGGTCAAGGCAATGGTCCTAGGTAACCCCACGCTTTGTATGGCTATCTTCACATCAGCAAGCACCTTGTTGCATTCATCCATGAGCGCAATGAATTTCAATTTATCCTCCTTCTCCAAGTGTGTAGCTACCTCCTCTGCTGACTCCAAGGTGACAGGATTCCTATCTATGGTGAGGATCGAGTTAAGTCCTCTAGACATTATAGGGAGGATCCATACTTTTATGTGGGAGGGTTAAGGTCCAAGTGCTTCATGATAATAGCTTGGGAGATGAGTTCCACCTTCTTGGAAACTTCGCGTACCCTAGCCTTTTCCTCCTGAAGCTCCCTCTGTAGTTGAGTGTTGATTAGTTTTTAAAGGCTAAGGTCCTTTGTTAGCTTAACTACTTCTTCCTTCCTCTTTTCCAATAGGTCCTCCAAGACTTTAACCTTGTCATTTCTACAGAAGAGCCTAGCCTCAATTTCCATGGAGACTTTGTTGAGCGTGTTACACACTGCTCATATGATAGTTGTTGTGTGTTTATAATGGGGTTGTCCCCTTTCCTTCCTGGACAAAGGCTAGTATTATTCCTTGGTTAACCTTAAACTCGGGCTCATCGAGGTGGGAGTCGAACACCCATGATAGCATATTCCTTGTGCATAGGTATCCACCCTTAAGATCAAAGGACTCCATGGTGGTGAGCTCCTTGGTGGGCATGGTACTCTAGAAATGTGTGCAAAAACTTTGTTGGGGTCATCAACATATCCCATTGTTATTCTTCCCCCTTCCACACGTTTACCCCCATGCGTACACCCTGGGAATAGTTACTAAAATAGTTGGGCCTTTTGTGCTACCCACACTCTTCTCCCTTTTCTCTTCCTTGAATTCTCCAAGCACGAGCTCCGCGATGCACTCCAACTCCTCGTCGACCAAGGTATTAATTATCTTCTCCGCCTCCCTTGTCACTTTCTCATTCACCTCCTCCTGAGTGAGCTTGGGCATATCTAGCTCCTTGGTACTTGCCCCTTCACTCCTTTCTTCACTCCACGCACCTTCCTCCCCTTGGGTGCTCTTCCTCCTTATAAAGATGAAAGCATCATTTGTATCTTCTGCTCCCTCTTCCCCCGAATCGTGGACATCAATCGGCTCCTGATCCACCTCTAACTCTTCCTCTTCATCATTATCCTTTTCACCTAAATAAGCATTTGGGTCATCTGTATCTTCAGAATCTTGTTCTTCCATCCCCTTTTCTTCTTCCTCTACTGAAAATTCTGAGTCAGGGATGTTGTCTTCTCTTCATCTAAGGGTTCTTTAGAGGATGGTGGCTTCCCAAACTCTGGGGTCTTCTCCTTGACCACCGTCCTCCTCTTCTTATGGACATAGGTACTTGGCCCCATGGTATCTACGTTCTACTTCTCCACTACCCTTTGTTCATCTTCTCTTCCCTCTCCTTATGCTTTGGCATGGGCTTCTTTCTACCCATAGGGTCATCTGGGATGGATATGTCATTCTCCACATACACACCCTTTTCAAATTTTGGCCTTATGTGTAGGTAGATCATTGCAGTAGCACTCTTAGTAATAGGTAAGGTCAGAGGCCTTACAATGTGCACATCATGTGACATGTACCATTCAACATACGCACACTTCTTTGGGTAGACCATCTTCTTTCTCATCTCCCTATGCTCTCTATCAAGGGTGGATAATTCTAGGTTTAATTTCTTCAATTCCTTGTATCTCGTTTACCCCGCTTGGAAAAATTGGTCAATAAATGAGAATGGGAGTTTGCACCATGGAATCCAACCGCCATCCACTAAAATGAACTTGTCAATTTAGAAGTGCTGGTAGACCATGGACTCTACTTCTCTTTTGGTCACCACAGGAGTTGCTCTTGGATCCGCCATTCAGCCCCGAATGTGTTCCTAAGGTGCGTATAACGTTTTTCTAAGCATGCCTTGTGTACCCGTGTCATTGATTCACATGTGTATTTGAAGGGTCTTCAACAGTGTACTCCCACACGAATTTTTCGAAGCATCCAAAGACTCCCGATTTCGAGGACACAATTGTTAATAGAATGTTTCCAAAAAGGATCTTTCCTCCTTTCTCTACACTGCTTATGATTTCATCTACTATGTATTGGGAGATGTTGTATATGGTTCCTTCTGTAACCTTCCTACAGAAGTTTAGCCAGGTCTTTCTCACCTGGGTCCACCTCTCTTGTCCATTTATCTTGGAGATAAGGTGCGTGGCCATCCTCATCACCGATCGCTGATATCTAAGATGTCGTAGTACCTTGATCTCTTCTTCACCCCCGGGATGTTATGGTTTCTCTAATTTCCTCCTCATCCAGGAGGTCATCTATGAGCATGTCCCCTTCACAGTTTAGGCCTATGAAGTGTGAAATTAATTGGGGAGTTATGCACATTTTGTGCCCTATGAAGCGAAGAAGTCTTTGTGTATGCGCGTCATCAACCATTGGTACAAGCACTCGAGCTTCCCAAAATATGGCAACTCAAAAAGTTGGAGAAGCCCTACCTTCTCCATTTTCACCTTTACCACGTCATTGTAAATTGGAAATCAGTCGTGTTTATGTATTTGTGGGGCGCACCAGCTCCAACACCATTTCCTTCATGATCGTGCTTGACCGGTGATTGTAGTCGATCACGGTCATCTGTCTTATATGGGAATCCCACGCTTGCCCCAGCCAAACCCCATCCATGTATTACATCTCTGAATACCATTATTCATTTGTATCTAAGGGTATTTCCTCTTGTTTCTTCTTTCCTTTTCCTTTACTCTTTTCCTTCTTGGATTGTTCTGTAGGTTTACCTTTCTGGTTTTGTGGCCATCATTACAACCTTTGCTTTCATTCCCTAGTTAACTTGCGAGTTGTCTGAAATTTTCCTTTGTGCACCCCGTGCCCTAGAACATAAACCCTAATCTCTAATTTTTCTCCTTTGATCACGATGCTACTTCAGAATGTTCCTCACACCTATGAATCACTTCTGCTCTTGTTTGTAGATCTAACAGACTGATTTTGCTTAAGTTTTTGGGATTTTCCTTCACATGAGTCAGTTCTTGAAACCCTATTTCTTGAAAGAAAATCACTCTTCTTATTTTTGCAAAGTTAAATAATGAACTGCCCATTTTTGTATTTATAGCTTTTCCCACTTTTATGCATTTAAGGCTAGGCTAGCTACAACCATATGACAATATTTAATGTGGCATTTTCAAACAAAACCCGACTTCAAGCTTCTCTTTACATGCCCAATCCTTGTACAATTTTTTTCCACTGCGCCAATTCTTGCGTGAAAATGTTTTCCATCTTCTAGCGCATAAACAATCCATCTTGATAGAAGACTCTTGCGCATGTGTTATCGTGAGCCAAAGGCACCTCTTCCATCCTCATGATTCTTTCTTTTTCCTACCTCGTGTTTTTACACTTTTTCTCCTTTGTACGTGGATTTCCAATGTAACATTATCTTGCCACCCATCTTCCTTCTTTTCTCCTAATGCATCTTTTCAACAGGGCCAATTCAAACGGTCTACCAACCCAATCCTCCTGGTAGAATAACTCCAAGTTTCTCTTTATCACCTCACCCCACACTAAAATGATGCACGGTCCTCTACACATTCATAAGTCAAAAATTAAAAGGGTTACCGGTGCCCAAGGTGACAAAACCAAACAACAACGCGGAAGGAAAATACAAGAAAGGAAAAGAATAAAAGGAAATTCTAAACTAACTGGTAAAAATGCCTTATTTACAAACACCAAGAAGCATTATTTATAGTAGGGCTTTCACTTACTTCCATTGAAGTCTCCAAGTAATTTTGTTCCATCCAAATTTGAATCGACATGCGCCCAAATCAAGGATGTATGAAATTAGATAAGGACCCAACCAATGCACCTTCAACTTTCCAGGATGGCATAGAAATTTTGAATCATATAGCAATACCATCTGGCCAACCTCAAACTGTTTGTTCTTAATATGTCGGGCATGCCATGCCTTTTGCTTTTCCTTCTCAGTTATTTGGCTCCATTTTGCTAGTGAGCACCTTTCACCCAACTTTATCAATTCATCTATTCTTTCTTCCAGCACTTGCTCATCGTCCAACCCTCCTGCACACACTATATAGAGATGGTAGCATGAATTCGACTGGCAAAACTACTTCCGCGCCAAACACCAATTGAAATGGTGTGGCCTTGTTCAATCTTTTATATGTTGTTTTGTATGCCCAAAGAACTGTTGATACCTTGTCATCCCAATCCTACCTACCCACATCACATATCTTAGTTAGTGTGTGACTAAGGATTTTGTTGAATGCCTCTGCAGTCCCATTTGCTTGAGGGTGATAAGGAGTAGTCTTGTGATGGGCTACTATGAATTTTTCCAATAGAATCCTGATGGTTTCATTTAAAAAGTGAGTTCCCCTATCACTTGTTAAACTTAATGGGCACCCATACCTGCTTATAATGTTTTCCCACAAAAATCTAGCATCCGTGGCTGCAATGAAATCCTTAGTGGGCATGGCCTCTACCCACATTGTAAGATAATCAGTACATGTAATGATATACCATGAGTTAGTCCTTTGCACACTTGGTGAGATTGGTCTAACAAAATCTATTGCCCATTTCTCAAAAGGTTCCACGCTAGTGATGGGGCATAAGGGCATCTCATCCCTTCTCCCAGGTTTTCCAAGGCACTGGTAGTGGTCACAGGCCTTACAAAACTCAATGAAATCCTGGTGAATCATCTCCCACCATAGTCCAACAACTAGGATATTACGTGCATTGCATTCCCGCATAGTGTCCCCTAGCTATCCCACCATGGGATTCTTCTATTATGGCCACACATTCATGTTCTAATACACACCGGCGCAAAACCTCATCACGGCCCATTTTATACAAATCCCCATTGATCAACATGAAGGGTGTGGCGTGTATGGCTAACCTTTTCCTTTCCAGTGCATTCATCCCTTCGGGCACCATACCTTCCTTGAGCAAAATAGCAATGTCTTCTAACTCGAGGATGCATGCCACAACTTGAATAGTTATGCGTCTAACATGGTTTCCTTAATACTTTGCGTGTCCTCTCTTGAATCAATCCTTGATAAATGATCTGGCCCACAATTGTTCTTTCCCGGTTTTACCACCACTTTGAATTCAAATTCCTGAAATAAAAGTACCCAACAACATATGCACCCTTGCAACACTGCTTTGTTTACTAGATACTTCAAGGCCATATGGTCAGTGTAGAATATGAAGGAGTTGCCAAAGAGATATTGTCTAAATTTTTGGAGCACATAGATCATTGACAATGCCTCGCACTCGGTCATTGTATAATTTTGTTTTGCTGGTGTCAAATTTCTACTTGCAAAACACAAGGGATGATCAACAATCCCCTCTCTGGTTGAGCAAGAACGGCTCCCATTGCTATACTAGAGGCATCCACGTGGACATGGAAAGGTTTATCCCATGATGGGAATCGTAGAATAGGTGCGTGATAAGCCTTTCTTTTAGAGTGTCAAAATCCCTCTCGCTGCGCCTCTCCTCACTTTGAAAGCCACTCTTATGTTTGAGAAATATTTCCAAAGGTGTGGTGATCTTGGTGTATCCTTTAATGAAATTTAAGTAGTAGACCAAAGTGTGTCTAAGAAATCTGCACATGGCGCTTTGGTCGTAGGCTCCCTTAGTCCCACAATAACTATAACTTTCGTGGGATCCACCAGTAAGCCCTCTTTATATATGATATGCCCTAACAATGTTCCAAAAGGAGTTGCAAGGACACATTTCTTGATTTTGAGGGAAATCCTCAACTACCAACATCTTTCAAACATCAATCTCAAGTTATCACAATGGTCCCTGACCAACCCATACACTATCCAATCATCCAAATATACTTGAAGGAACTTGTGGATGAAGTCCTTAAATGCTTGTACCACTATGCATGAAAATACAACGTGGCGCATTCCTCAATCCAAAGGGCATGACCATGTATGCAAATCTTCCCCACTCGGTGGTGAAAGTTGTATTTTCTTGGTCTTCCTTGGTAATCCTTACCTGGTGATATCCCAAGAATCCATCCGTAAAGGAATAGACCTCACGCCCAACAACTCCTTCCAAAATCTCTTCAGTGAAGGGGGTGGGAAAAGGATCTATGATACAAACAACGTTCAATTCCCTATAATCCACACATATCCTAATATGCCCATCCTTCTTTATGTTGATCACCATTAGACTTATCCATTCTGATTCCTCCACAACCTCAATGATATCGGATGCTATCATCTTGTCTAGCTCTTCTTTAACCCTTACGCACATGTTGGGATTCATCCTGTAAGGCCACTTTCTGACTGGGTGTGCACCATCTTTCAAATTTATCCTCATTTCCCCTAATGAATGGTGGATGCCTTTTAACTCATGGTACCCACGTGGGAATAAATCCTCAAATTTGAGAAAGAGATCGATGATCTTTGATACTTCCTTGTCCGACCAGTAGTCCCCAATGATAGCTTCATTTGGCTCCTTCTCCGAGATGATGTTAACTTTTTTGGTTTTGAGTGGTTCATGATACGCACGTGCACATGCATCCACACTGTCAACTACCTCATGCGTCCCAACCGAATGGTTAAAATTTAGGCTCTCCATCTCCTCTCCATCAATAACATATACCATCTTTCCTTTCTCCTTTTTAGCACACGTGTGCTCAAATTGTATGTCTTCTAGTTCCTCCTCTTCGAACCGTGCTTCCAAGCTAGGTCCACCAAGTAAGTTTACTAATCTATCTTTCACCATGGCGTAATCCCTAGAGTGAGGTGCTTGATAGTTTGCAATGCCTCATCAACTGGTTGCATGGTACTTCGATACTCGAATGTGTGAACCAGTCAGCCATTAATTCCTGCTAATTTCCCAATTAACGGTGAGTTTCAGAATGGATGTACCAAGCACGTGCATAACCTTGTAGTGTTGAATATAGGTTGTGCACCCAAAGGGAGGGTGGTAATGCTTCTGCACCTTCTCCCCAGACCCTCTCACATGCCTAGATGTGGGAAGAGGCGGGTCCATTACCATTATAATCCTTGATAGCGGTGGGTATGTTTCTCTTCGAGAATCAAATAGTGATCATAATTTTAACTTCACGCCACTCCAACAAGTTTTTTCTATGCATGGCCCACCACCTTGCTAATGTGCCTATTAAAACATAACCCAAATACCTCATCGCTCATCCTCCCTCCGGTGAGCTTCCATTTCTCTCAAAATACCTCAGGGTATGCATCCCTAGAATACTTGGTTATTTCCTTTCCTCCCGGGCACTTAACTATACACACTGTGGTTACCCTAGTCACCAATCCTTTTAGATGTCACCCAATCAATTCACAGGTCTTATGCACCCAATTATCACATGTTATACTGGTAGTATCACGCATGCATTGAGCATCATCAAACCGGAGTATTCCTTCAGGATGGATGGTCTTTGGATCTCTTATGGAGCGCACATATATTTTGTCAAGGACTTCCTCTCCAAGGGGTTCAAAAGTATAGGGGTGTACTTCCCACAAGATGGCAAGTATAACCACCCTTTCTTCCTTATTTTCAAAGCTTATGTACCCTTATTAAACTGAAGATCTGCATTATTCTTATAGCACCACGAGCACCCAAGTAATGCTTGAAATTATTTGCCTCAGCAAGTGCCAAGACTTTAAAATCCCCAGTGAACTTAGTCCCCTGAATGGTAATGGTCACATCCTTCAAGACACCTATGGGCATTTCCTTTGTCTTATTTTCCATATACAACACATTTGAAGATGGCTGTAATGTAGGTCTTCCCATTTGATGCCAGGCATCTAGAGTGAGAACATTAACCTCCGCACCTATGTCAATGAGGATGTTGCTAAGCAATCATCCATCCACTACTGCGTTCAAGGTGATATCTTTGTCATAATCAAGGTTGTGAGGTGGGAGGTTTGCATGCAAGATCTGCCTTTCATGCTCTTCCCTGGCGTGTGGTACCTTTTCTCTCAACCATGCTCCTAGTAGGGGAATAACATTCTCTTGCCTCAACAGTTTACAAACCTCATTAACTTCATCCAAGTCATCCTTTGGTACTTCTACCGGTCTTCTTTGCTCATATTTTCTATTTTTTTCTTTTAAGCATTGGATCTCCCCTTGTAAGATTTGAATTACATCCATGGTTTCTTGGTAGAATTCTTTCTAGTGAGCCAGGTTTGGATACTTCCCATGTACTACTTCTTCCCTCAAAACCAAAGGTCTCTGCCTAGGTGCTTCCCTTGCACGCATGGACTCCACCCTTGTTGTTACCATAACAGGCTCTAGTTCTGATTCACATATTACTCACAAAATCCATTACACGTCAGCCTTCTTAATACTCACCATGGTAGCACCCTTATCCTTCTAGTACTGCTAACTCATATGTTCGTATAACTCTAGGAACTCTTCGTATTTATGCTTTTTTCCACACCAAGAGCATTATAGAAGATCTAGACATTCGTGCTTATAATGGTATGTGGCTCCACAATCAAAGTATGTCCCATGTGGGAACTCACTTCTTCCCCCATGGTTACCGCAACCACGAAATCCTCCGTGAAACCCTCTTCCACGCACACCTCCATCTCCACACTCTCCATACCCACGTTCATCTCCTTTGGAACTATCGCAATGCCAACTGGGTGCATACCAAGTTCAATTGCCTCATGAATCTGGTCAATCAATCTGCAATCCTTAGTGTCATGTGTGGTTGGAGTACATATATTACAATAACAAGACATGTTTTTATAGATTACATACTGTGTAAAAAGGGGCACTTACTTCCATCATGGTCCTCATGACATATTTCACAATTTACCACTATAGTGTGTAGCATCTTCCAAGTACATATCCCACTATTATCCTTTGTGTGCCCTTCTACATTACAATCATGTGCACCACATCCCACCGTGAGTATCTAGAACGTGTGTTGGTAGATAATTTCTCTAACTTCTTAGCCATGGCAGCAATGAGCCTCCTCCAAAATGGGCTAACACCAATGTTAACTCTACTAACTACCTCGGTGCACAAAGTGGCTTCTAACGCTTCATGCGGGTCCATGAATGTTTTATGAGACAAAGCCCTCCTAAAGGGTGTGATCAACCCTCGAAAACCACTTTGAGCATGTTGTGAAGGGTGGATATCATAAGACAGCTTTAGACAAAAGAGTCTTAAAATGTGCATCATATTCCCACACATTCTCTGCCATTCCCTGTTAGATTTCTTTGAGAGAGTTGATGCTCTTCTATTCAAAATCAGGTACGTGGAATTCCTCCAAGAATGCATTTCTCAGTGCAGTATAATACACAACAGTCTAATGAGGGTCATAATTTCTATACCAACTATGCGCGTGTCCCTACAAGGTCATCGCAAATTGGCTGGCCTTTCGATCCTGGGTCGTGATCCCCTTTGCACACCATAGCAGCTCGCACTTATGTACATGCTCTATATCATCTTCTATCCCACTGTAATCTAGTAAGTGTAGAGACATATTGAAAAATACTTGAGGAGGTGGCTGAGGCCCTTGTCCTCCCGATCCAGTCCCTTGGTTTCCTCCGGTGTTTTCCCCCACTGGACCCACTAGATCCTAAGCCACTAGTTCCACCACTTCCACCTCCAGATCCTCTTGTGTTAGGTACAAGGCCTGTGTTTGTCATGCCGAATGCTCCCATCATTCCACTAAATTGTGTGTTGTAACAGTTTTTGAACTAGTACCACTCCCAGTCATATTTCCTCCACCACTTCCTAACGTGCTTCCAAAACCAGTTGTATATGTGCCTTGTCCAAACATTCCACTAAATACTAGAATAGTGTGTGAAGCCATAGAAGTCCCAAATGAGAAGTTGTATCTTCTCGTGCCAATCATTTTCTTCTATTGATATCAAATGGATAAACTACTTTTCCCTCATTCAAACAAACCAAGCACCAAGGTTTGGTCGCTAGGTGGGGTTAGATGCACACCAACGACTCTTCTTTCTCTACGCGATAGACTCTCATCAGAAGCCACAAGGTTTTCTCTCCCATGCTTACTAAGATGGGGTATCATAGACTGTTCGGGTTCCACATCCTCTGCATGAACCTCAATTCCCTTCCACCATGTCTAGCACCATAACCCACTTGTAATCCCATGTTGTCTATCGATATCCCTTTCACGCGCTTCGTTATACTTGAACCATCTCTCCTCCCTTTCCTTTTCATTTGTTATATCAGCCATCTTTCCCCAACCTGGCTTCCTCACCAAGCACTCGAGTGGGTTTAGCTGGCCATAGGAAATGCCTCTAAACCCATGGTTACCATCAAGATTTTGATTTCCAAGCGAATAGTACACAAAAATGATCCTCTAGGATCCTACAAGAACTCGAGTTAGCAACTTCCTCTGATAGGAATACGCAGAAATTGTGTATTCCAGAGTTTAGCTAGTCAATACTCCCTTCCACCAATGATGTATAGCACGGGTCCGTGTTAGATCAACATATTCCAAGTTGATATGTTTCTTGGGTCCAAGGGTGTGACTTATAACAACCCGATCTAGATTTATAAGCCGAGAGCCATTCAAATAACTCTCTTGGGAAATATCGGAAGAATATTTTGTACAACTCCCGATAAAGAGTGTCTTCCACCCATCTTCACATGTTAAACCTAGGTCCAAAGATTGAATCTCCGAGTGAATTCATCCTCCGTTATTTTAAACCAATCTTCAAAACCTTCAAGTGTTAAGTGCTCTGTCATCACTTCTTGCAAAAATCATGATGTATGCCATGCTCCACTATAACTTTGAAAAGAGGTCCCAGAAATGGAATGAAGATGTAATCTTTGTTTCACCCACCAAGAACAAGGGAACCTCATGCACGGCTGGCCTATCACCCACTGGTGCCGAGAACTCACTTGAGGTGTGCAAGAGGGAGCCGAGTCTCTATTTTATGTGAGTTTAGTGGAAGGCATAATTCATTATCTTGACTTAGTGATTTAACAGACATGAAGAATCTATAGATCTCGAACGGCTTCTATACCCCTTCAGTCATAACAAAGCAAAGCACGCAATAGAATTAATAGAACTAGGAAGTTGTAAATCCACAAATAGACTTAACATTCAAGTAAGGTTCATGATTATACAAGATCAAAAGCATAGTAGAAACATGTAGATAATACAGAAGGATATCTTAATATAAAAACAGTGGTAACCTTATCATATTCATTCATAGTATTACTCCAAAACATCACAAAGTGGAAGACCATAGTCATACACCATATCTGGATCCATACATGTATGCTCACAAAACAAAATTTACATTCCCCATTTCCCCATTACATCCTTCCTATAATCATCTACCCATTTTATCCCATAGTTCTCACAGTAATTCTGCAGAGCTCCGCTACCTCACTTGTGTCTCTGTCTTTCTTTGCTAAGGGCGCACATATATATAGGCATCTGATCTCCAACAAACTTCTCTGGAACCTCATATTTTGCCCCAAGTGTCAAGGTGTGGGTCGCCCTAGGCGCATGCCTCTCCATGTCATGATTATCTTTTTGGATCTTCCTATCGCAAGGTATATTCCTCCCGTGACACCCCGTGCGCCAGCTAGAACCTTATCCAAACGGAACATGTTCTTCATGTGTTCTGCCCAAAAGGTTGAAAATGGATAAGTCCCGAATTATTCTTCACAGGCACGCATCCTTGGTTCTCCAAGAACCCTTTTTGAATTCTTCCTTGTGTTCCTTCACTCATGCGCGCTCCCCAGCTGCTATGCGTGCCTACGTGCCTTTAATATTTTGTAGCTACAATAGGGTCCCAATAGTCACCATGGCAACTCGTTATTATTGTGTTGTGTGTTGTTTTGTTAGGGATTCCCATGGGGGATTACCTTTATATGTGACCATGGGTTTGTGTATTTTATTAATGTGGTTAAATTTTATTTATTGTTGTATGTATTTTATTAGTGATGTGTTCCTTTATTTAATTATGTTGTGGAGAATTAATGTGAGAATCATATGATTAAAATTTAAATAAATCTTATTGGGATATGGGAAAGTAATTATAAGATTTTTTGGCTATTTGTATTAAATATTTAAGGGATGTGTAAGTTGTGTAAGAGCTTGTGTAATTCATAATTTGGAGTATGAAATACTCCACCTCCATGAAAAATTAAAATTTGTCCTTGGGGGCTATCTTTGGAGGCTTGTGGGACAATTAAAACTTGTCCCATGCCTCTAAATTTAATTTACCAACCATACTTATGGTTGGAGAAGTGATTTGTGACTTTTATAATGAATTTTATTAAGCATGTTGCATGTTTTTAATTGCACTTTCTTACATTTTATTTAATTTTTGTCCCTTGAGGTGTGGGCTTTTTGAGTGTGCAAGTAACTTGTCATATTTCCACCCACCTTTTTATTGTGCTTGGGAGAATGGATTTTGTCTTTTGTGTTTGAATTGGAGGATGTGTGATGTGGCATCCTACATGGATCCACATCATCCTCTTCTCTCTCTCTTCTATATAATTCAAACTCTTTCCTTGCTTTGGGTTGTTAAACCTTTTTGCATTCTTCCTGGGGTGGATTTTTTTGTTTGGAGCTCTTGTGGATTGTGGAGGAATTTGGATATAACTTCATACTTTGCATTGCTATTTTAGACAGTGTTCTTGGTATTTGAAGATTGCTGTTGGAAACAAAAGTAACCATGGAGAGGTAGGAATTTAAATCTCCTTTTTATGTTTTCATTTTCTTGTTGTGTTGTGTGAATGGTGCATGCTTTGATTTATTGTTGGCTGGTTGGGTAAACTGCCTTAAGGAAGGTGTAGGAGAAGGCTATGGGGAATCCATGTGGGGGGCATAAGGAATGCCATTGGCATCATAGTTTTTTGGAGGGAGTTTGGGTTTGGGATCCACCATGGAAAAGAAATAGCTTGCATTTCTTACTTTGGGGTGGGCATAAGGAAATCTATGGGGGCATAAGGAGAAACTTGTGGGGGGATAAGGATGTGTGTGGGATGAATTATTTTGGTGGGTTGTTCTGGTGGATGCCCAATTCCCAATTGGGAGGCATAAGTAGCTTCCCCCATAGACCTTGCTCCTTTGGCTTGCATGATCAAGCCTGAGTTTTGATTGGAATGTTTTCAATTGCAGTTTTGAACTGTTGTTTTGTGTTGAACTATGTTTTATATTGAAATATGCATGTTTGAAAGAATTTTGTGTGTTGTGGAAGCTAGTTTTTGCCATGGGTTGAATTACATCTCTTATTTTATTTTGGTTGGGGCTCGGGGGCCAATGATGAAGGAAGGCTTCTCCTTTCATTGGATGTCTTGGTTGGGTGGAGAGTGTTGCCTTTCCCCTCTTTTTTTGTCATCAACTTGGAGAAAAATAAAATGTGCATGTTGTTGTCTTGGAGCAAAGGAAAAATGCAGTTTGACAGTCCCTTGTGAAAACATATTTATTTTTAATCCTTTCCCACTTGTTGTGGATGAAATTGTAACATGTATTTTGTGAAGAAAGATGTATGTAATTTGATTATGAAGTTAGATATTGTAATTATGAAAGTCATGGACATCCCGTATTGTTATTGGAAAGAAATATAATTATGTTAATTGCATTTAAGGAATGAAATAATGTAAAGATGTATTCCCTTTGAATTAATAAAGAATTTCAAGATCTTCTGTCATTTACATTGTTGTGTGAATTGGAATGTTAAAATGTGATTAGAATCTCTGTTTTGAAAATGGGAAGAAGAAGAAATACATATGAGGAAGTTATATTGTTGTTTCTTTTGGAAATATATGAAATTAGAAATCAGACTTTACCAACTAGATTTGAAATGAATTTCTTACATACAAATAAATGTATTAGGCTATAGTAGAAGTAAGCTATTACACTTAAATGATAAATTGGATACACAGAATTTTCCTTGAAGTGAATCTCTGCTGTAAATTTTAAAACTAGTAAATTTAAATAAAATGCACAGTCGGACTTGCACTTAATAATCAACTTGGAATTGATATAATTTAGCATGCTAAGACATTAAGGAACTCAATTGACAAACAAAACTTAAGAAAACAAGTTTAAACATTGCAAATTCAAGCCAAATCCTTCTCACAGTATTTTTATGTCAACTGCTGGAATATTACAAATTGAAATCAATTAAACAAAATTTACCTTCCTAAAACACTTTAAAACCTCCCTAAATCAATCCTCCATGTTTTTTTGTAATGTTGAGTGAAGGAGGAGATACAGGTTTAATCAAATTTTAAAGTTGGAAATTACCGAGTTGGCTTTTTAAAAGCTTGTAGATCATTTTTAAAAATTGACCTCTTAAACCTTATCAAGTGTAAAATTTATGTTTCCTGTGCAAAGAGGGCATCGAGAGATTTCCAGAAAGTCCTCGTTTTCCCAAAAATGAGCTTCCTAGAAAAATTTATGGCACTTTGAAGTTTTTCTACCTTGGCGGGAAAATTTGGGAAAATTTTCCCTAGCGGGCCCGCGGCTCGAAAAATTCCCGTTAAAATCCTTAGGAAAATTTTAAATTTTGGTCCGGGAAAATTTTCAAATTTTCCTCCACCGGCCCAGTAGCCAATCAGAGGGCACCAGTGTCCTCATGGGGAAATTATGAAGGTGTGGCACCATTCTTGCCCTTAAACTTTTTTAAAAATTTTGGAAAATTTTCCATTTTGCCCTACTGGCCCACAGCCTATCACAGGATGCCATGTGGCGCTTTGGTGCTAGTGGGGGGGGACCCCTTTGTTTTTTCTAATTTTTTCTTTGGAAATTTTTGAAAAATTTCCCCACGGCCCCACATCCCCACCCTCGGTGTGGTATATTCTACTTGCGGGCACACGAACCTACGTGTCCAACTCCCCGTTTGTTCTCCCTTCGGTGAAATTCGCAAATCAACTCGGCCACTCGCTTCTCCCTCTCTCTTCTCCCCACAACAAATTTTGGAACACAATGTGTCCCTAACAGACCCATGGGTGCATGGGCGTTGTTTGGTTGTTTTCTCCCATTTGCCGAAAATGCCCCAAATTCTTCCGCCGCTCCGCCCTTGCCTTTTCCCCGGCGATGACTCAGAGGCCGCCACATGTCCTTGGAGTACCCATGGAGGAACCCGTGCAAATGATAATTTTCTCCTACACAAGGAAAAATTCCAAATGCCACCCCATGACCCACCGACCCAAAATTTTCTCTTCACCCCTGTTTGACATGTGTCCCCTTTGGGAAAATTTGACCCCTAAAGTCCGCTTGCTTATAACTTGAGTTCTACAAGGAGTTAGGAGGACTTATTTATATCACCAGAAATGTGAGAAAAATTCCTATCTAATGGGAATGATTTAGGGAAATTTTGGAAGATTTAAGTGTGAGAAAAATTAAGTTAAAACTTTGAGCCTGTTAGAGAGTGGGTATGGGGTAAATCACTCCTTGAACCTAACTAAAACTTCTAACTCTAAAAATTGAACCATATGAACTTGATATTTGTTAATTAAGGAAAAATATGTTCTAGTAATTTATATTTTTCCAGAACCTAATAGGGTCAACTATTGTCTTGTAACTTGGTTGTGGACACTTCTAATAAAAAAATATTCCATAATTTTCTAACCCACCCTAGGTTGCTTCTTAGGTCTCAAGTGGGTTGTTTTAAATGGGCGTCGCACAAATATACTTGATAAATTTCCTTGAAAATATTTGCCACAAGTTGTTTCGCCATGTCACTAGTAGAAAGTTATATAAAATTTCCTCACCTACAGGAGAAGAAGAGAAATGCATCCTGGTAATGGGATAAAATTTGGTTTTATAGTAGAAGTGGCACGAATTGATTAAATTAAATGAAATCATTTACACCTAATAAAAAAATATCTTTCTCACCTCACACGAGGAAAATTTAAAGGTCGAAGTGAATCCAAAACAAACATGATTTAGGAATTAACTTGATTTGACAAGAACCACATGGGATAGTTAAACCAAGAAGATGTGAGAAGGAATGCATAGCACCCAAGATGTATCTTTGGATAGTAGATGAAAGGTGTATGTCACTTTAGGTCACCTCGAGTTCTCAAAGGATATCATAAGTACCCATCTAATCACTAGGTGGAAGGAATCATGAAAACATTAGTCACAAGCAATGACATGATATTCTAATCCTATATGATAGGAGAAAAATGAAGAAGTCCCATACTCTTTACACCTGGCAAGGCCAAATAAAATATTTTCATAAAAGTATCATTAATACACCTGACATTTTGTAAAAGAAGAATATACTCTTGAAATATCCATGTTTTTGGGGGAATTGAAAATAAAATAGGGATGGAATTGTATAAAGGCAATGAGAATACTCTCACAAAAGGGGGATAATATTTTGAGAAATAAAAAGAGACCGAAGAAAGCCATTTTTCGAAAGAATTTTTTAAGAAACCTATTAATTTCCCGAGCCTTCAAAATAAATCATGTCAAGATGGTTGCAAGTGTACAACCATTGAAAAACATTGAGACTGTAAATGAAAATTTCCATTGCTGATAAATTTGACGAGCCCTGAGTTAATTATGTTAATCATGAGCATTGTTGTGTCTACTTTCAATTTGAATATGTTTCAAGTAGTTATTCATGTTCCTGTCACAATATTATGTTGGAAATTCCTCTGAATCACACAAGATCTTATCTTTATGGTAGTATTGTGGCATTTACAATCGTGATGTGAGAAATGCTTTCATTTCACTACGTAGTAACTAAATTAAATTCAATTTACTTCCATTTTGCTGATATAGATTGTTTGTTAGTCTATGAGTGTATGTTAGGTATGATGGACCAGGGGATTTTGATGTTTAATTGAGTCTTTGACATGATATTTTATGTTAAATTTTCAAAGAACGTCTGAAACCATGCATTTTGGGATTCCATGGGTGTGCATCTTCTAGTTAAAGGTTCATTGTCAACTATTTGAAAGTGTTTTATCATCTTGCTTGGCAGACTTTCCAACTTTTTTAAAGGTTTCAAAATCTAGTATAAGTAAATTTATCTTGCTTAATTCCCCAACAAAATCCATCTATAAATGATAAATCCTACAAGAAATACCCCTTCTTGCACTGTTTTTCCATAAATGTTAAGGATATTTGTTGAATTTACCCATCCTTTACTCAAAATATGTAGGAGCAATCAGGTTTTATTGTTGTCTTTAGTAACTTGAACCTTGTTTAGGAGAAATCTTCATTCTCTAGGGTGATAACTCATAAGAGTTATATTATGTTGCATTGACCATGTCTTCTCAAGGTTTTCTTTCAATATCATAGAAGGAGAGTCAAATATTGTTGATCCATTTATATTCCTTACAAATACAGGTTACAAAATGGGTCCTCTCACCCTAGTTGAAGGCACAACCTAAAGTAGGAGGGTAGGTCATACCCTCAGCATGGTGTTATCTAAATTTTCCAAGATTGAGTGAAAAAGAGTCAGTTAAATCTATCCCCAACTACAAAATGACTCAAATTCTGATCTATCTATCTTTGAGAATCCCACTCTTCATCTTCATGTTTCTCAGCTTCAAATGGAGAACCAATTTGGGTACCAACACTAATCTGGCACTCACTGTCGGGGAGTATTTGTGTAAATACATATTCATATTTAAATCTAGTAATGATTCTTACATGTTTAGGGTAAAATATGTTGTTTAAATGCTAATCTTTGTTAAGCTTTGTGAAGATTTAGCAAGATCAGAAGTTCATTTTGTAATATTTCCTAGTTTAAGTGAATGTTGCACTAGATTTGTATTGCTAGTGATAAACATTGACAAAGGATGATCAGATCTATCAAGATTTATAGAAATTGAGTATTGATAGGCACTTGACAAGTTACTCATAGTGCTTTGGCATATCTAAGGTGAAAATCCTTGGTGGTGACTCCGTTTTGGTTTGAGATTTTGGTAAATGCCAGTGTCTTAGGCTTTTTCAATTAATATTTGTTGTTAATATTTGCAAATATGGAAGGAATAAGGTATTTATTTAACAAATATCCTACTATAAAATTATTTCTAGAGCTAGGGAAAACAAATCCAAAAAGGAGACAAGTCTAGAAAGCATTGGGGATCAAGAGCCAAGAGATAAGGTAGTACCAGTTATGGAAAGTGATCAACTTGTAGTTGAGGATTATCCTACATCTTCAAATAGTTCAGAATCAAACATTCCTCGGGTGAATTTAAATAATCCAACTAGTGAAGGGCCATCATTTGTGTTTGGAATAAGTGTCCCTTATTTCTTTCCTTTATCACTCAAGACTGATAGGGTTTTTTGTGAAACCAAGTCACTAGGGGATATTTACTTTGAAGATCACACACCTGTATCCCAAAGACCCCTGGTCCCACACTCTCTTAATCCTCCTGTAGGATCACCTCCTCAAAATAACATGGCTCAGCCTCCACCTAGGCCTCCTTTTTTTGTCAACACATTTGGACCAATAAATTTTAGAGGCATGGTTGGGTATCCTAATGCTATACCACAAGATGTAAGGAATAGGATGCCTAAATTTTAGGGAAATAATTCCATCACCGGTGATCAACATTTAATACTTTTTGTTAATATGATGGAGGATTTCAAAATATAATATTAAGATGTATATATAAATTTTTTCATTCATACTCATGTCCGTGATTGGTAAAAATATTTTCCAGATAACTCTATACATTAATGGACTATGATGAAAAATTCTTTCTCGGATTTCAATATGGGGATAAGACAGACCCAAGGTTCCTCTTGTCTGAGTTTGAGAATATAAATAAGAATCCCAATGAGTTTTTCTAGGAATTTAATACCATATTCAATAAGAATTTAAATAGACTACCCATAATTTTGAGGCCTAGTGATGAATCCTACTTAATCAAGTACTCTGATGCTTTTTACAAGAAATATTCTTATTATTTGAGAGATAAGAACCCTATAAATTTAAAGAATACTTTCACAATGGCCTTGTAAATCAAGAAAAATATTAAGGCAGTTGGAAAACCCCTAAGAGGGAGGGTGTCAAATTGATTAATCCTAATAGACCTCAGTCAAACAAAGCAGTGGATCTGGAAGAGGTTATGAAGACTTTGGCTGGAGAAGTTAAAGAAATATCTTATAATATTGCTAGATCGAAAAGGGAATATGGAATATTTCTTAAGGTGAACACAAATAATAGGACATATATATATTTAGAAATCATCTTAGGGGTGATAACAGAATAGATGAAAGAGGAAAATTATCCAACAACCTAGAGAAAATAAATAGATCCTTGATCCTTTGATGGTTTCCATGGTGGAAGAAAATCATGCTATTGAATGGTGTGATAGGTGTTTTTTTCCACATTCCCCTTGTGAACCTATTGAGGAAGTGGAGGAGGAAAATTATGATGAGACTTATGGCGATGTATGTATGATGGAAATCCCTAAAAATCCATAGCAAGGAGCCACTTCAACTGAGCTGATAAGTGTCAAGACTATAGAAAGTTTCTGGATTGCATTCACTAGGTATTACCTCTTCCTCCTAATGATGATATTGAAGTTTATATGGTGCAATTGTTTGATTTACCTAATCATGATTTTGAATATCTGAGGGATTTAATGATTAAGAAGTATGATGGAGGAATTCCTTAAGAAAACAAACAACTTCGATGAATGCAAATCAAGTTTCTCAAGAAAAGGAATAGAATCTCGGAAGTCGAATTGTTAAGGGAGGAGGACTATAGCCCAAACCCAAGACTGCACTACTTACCAATATCCCAAATGAGTCTCCTAATAAGAATACACCAGCTAAGGATTTGATTATCCCAAACAAAAATTGTACCCAGCCATACCCAAAATGTAAAAATTATTATACCAAAGCAGAAGGGACTGTTGCTCTTCCGCCTAACACAATCTTACCCAAATATGTCCCATGTGATATTGCCCATATTTTAAGTCAAATAAAATTCAAAATTCCTATTATTGAATTACTTTGGATCCCTAAACATAGAAAAATATCTTTTGAATACTTACGGTTCAAAGAGGATGCACTACCCTTATGTAAAAATGTGAATCATGTGGATACTCCCCCTATCATTTTAGAAGTGAAAGTACCCCAAGTATTAGAGGATTTGGGAGAACCACCTGAGGTATATTTAGGAACTTCTCTTGTTGAAACCAAACTTGACATTGACCCTTTTTATACTACTTTAATCATAAAAGATAGGTTAGTGCATAACTGCATGTTTGATTCAGGGGCCTCTTGTAATGTGATGCCTCTTGAGGTAATGAATGAATTGAATATCAAAGTAACAACATATTTTGGAAAGTGCACTGCTATGGATTCAAGAGAAGTACCAGTGATTGGGTATGTCAAAGGATTGGTAGTACAATTGACATCTTATCTAGGAAAGTGTTTAACCATGAATGTAGTCATTATGGATTGTCCTGCTAAATGGGGAATGTTGTTGTCAAGGAAATGGGCTACTAGTGTTGGAGGGAGTGTGTAGATGGAATTTTCATATGTGACTATACCAATAGAAGGAAGCCTTATTAAATTGTGTGGAGAAAAAATAATGTCGTATTTTATTTAGGATCCCAAGAATAAATCCTATGAGGTGTTGTATATTGGTATGGATGTTGACAATTTTTTGGGTTATGTAGATTTTAAAGAGCATAGAATTGAAAAATGTAAGTGTCCCGAGTGAATTGGTTCCCATTGGATTTTTTTGATGGATATTGTTCTAAATTTGGGAATGGTGCTAGTGTTGTCCTAATATCCCCAAATCAAGAGTTTTTTCAGCTTCTCTTTTAAACTCATATTTGAATGTACTATAAATATTGCAGAATATGAAGCACCACTTTTGGGTTTAAGGAATGGTTAGAGGTATGGTATGAGGGAAATTATTATTAAGGGAGATTTAGAATTGGTATTCAAGAAAGTTAGGAAATTGTATGCAACCAAAAATCAAAGAATGAAATAGTATAAACATGTAGTTTGGGATTTTGTTGAAATGTTTGATTTTTTCAACATAATTTACCATGATAGAAAGAATGATACTTTGCTTTGTAGATAGGTCGGTGGGATCGGGATCTAGATTTGAAAATTTTACAATGTCTCCTTACTATGAGTATGATATAGAAGTGTTAAAAAGACCATATATCCTGACAATGTCAAACATTGGCAAGTTTTCGAAGATGATGCCCAGTTCGAGTTTTCTACAAAATAAGGGAGAATTCACAAATCGACTATAAATTGAGAACTGATGATTTCTATGTGTTATGGTAAGGAAAATATTTTTTCCTAGAGGTTATTCAATTAAAAACAAATAAAATCCAAGAGGGTTAGTTTCTTTGGAATCAAATTTTGACAATGATGAAAAGGTTGTTCACAGACATGTCCATGTTTTGAGAGATGTATAAGAGCACAACTTGGGTACTAATGATTAACCTAGAAAAATATGGTTGGGAAATAACTTGAGTAAAGAATAAAAAAATCATATGTCCATTTTTTAAAAAGTACGAGCATTACTTGGCATGGTCATATTCAATTGAAGGCATATAAGGATAGTATTTTCCAACGTGAAATACCTTTGGAACCAAATTCCAAGCCATTCAGGAAAAAATAGAGGAAAATTAATCTTCTCTTGTCTTTAAAAATGCAATAAGAACTCAAGAAACTTAGGGATGGAGGTATTATACAACCTACGATATATTATTCTTGGGTGGAAAATTTAGTACTAGTTAGAAAAAGAATGGGGATATAAGACTCTATGTAGATTTTATAAATCTTAATAAAGCCTCAATGAAAGATAATTATCCATTACCTAACATGGATAATATGTTGTAGTTAATCATTGGGTCAGAAACATTTTCTACTTTAGATGGATTCTCGAGATATAACCAAGTGGTCATGAAGCAATTAGAATGAATCGAATATTCTTTCACCACTCCTTGGGGTACTTATGTGTACGTAAGAATTCCATTTTGGTTTGATAAATGTTGGTGCCACCTTTCAAAGAGCTATGGAAGTGGCATTTTTTGGATGTATAAGTGATTTTATAGCTATTTACCAAGGTAATCTGATAGTATTTTAAGAAAAAGGGATGATCATTTGTAGCATTTGGAAAAGATGTTACAGATGTGCAGGGAGTATGGTATCTTGTTAAATCCTACAAAAATTTCATTTTTGAGTTCATAAGGCCAAGTTGCTAGGGCATATCATATCAAAGTAAGGGGTCATGATTGACCCTGAGAGAGTGGAAGCTATTGGGAAATTTCCTATCCCTAAGAACAAGAAGGGTATTCAATCTTTTTTCAGCCAAATCAATTTCATAAGAAGATTCATTTCTAATTTTGTGGAAATGACTATCCCTATCACAAAGATGTTGAGGAAGGATAAAATTATTAAATGGGAGGACGAGGCTATCCAAACTTTCATCGGGATCAAAGAGGCATAAAAAATGCCCCTATCTTAGCGGCCCATGATTATAAGAAGGTTTTTCAAATTTTCTCTTTTACATCTGAAAATACCATTGCATTTGTGTTATTGTAAAAGAATGAGGAACAAAATTGAAGGCCATCTACTTTTTTCAAGAAAGCATTACAGGAGCCGAGTTGAAATAAACCATTATGGAAATTATTTTTTTCCTTGGTTAGAGCAACAAAAGATTTTAGGCCATATATTCTAAGATCAAAGATCATAGCTTATGTTCCTCATACAATGGTCAAAGAAATTTTATCAGAGATGGAGGTTTCCAGCAAAATATGTCGATGGGTAAACAAATTGTGAGAATATGACATGGATATTTAGACTACTAAAATGGTAAGAGGTCTGGGCTTAACAAAGCTGATGGCTGAAAGAAACTTACAAGTGATGGAAGTAAATGAGGTAGAAGGAGGAGATGTGGAGATACATGAGAAATTGATCAATTCTATATGGTACAAAGACATCATATTCTACCTAAGAAACTTGGAATGTCTAGGGCATCTAGATAAAAATAAAAAAGTACACTCAATTTAGAATCCCAAAGATATATCATCACTAATTATGGGTTGGCAGAAAAATATTGAAGGGTTTCTTCTCGGATGTGTAATAGAGAATGAATCCACTCGGTTAATTTCAGACTTTCATGGGGGAGTGTTTCGGGGAAATTTTTCCAGAAGAGTAACTTCCCATAAGATATTGATTGTAGGTTATTGGTGGCCCACACTTTTCAAGGATATAGCCTTGTTGGTAAAAATGTGAAAGTTGTCAGATATTTTTAGGGAAAATGAAGGCTTCTAGTGCTCTCCCTCTATAACTAGTATCAATTGAGGCTCCTTTTAAGAAGTGGGGCATGGAATTTGTAGGGGAACTGTTAGAACCTTCTAGTGCAGGCCACATATGGATATTGGTGGCTACTGATTATTTCACCAAATGGGTTGAAGCTATCCCCACCAAGAAGGTGACTCATCAGGTTGTTATTGATTTCATCCTAAATCATATAATTTATAGGTTTGGTGTACCCAAAAAGATAGTTGTTGACAAACACCATGAGTTTTCGATCCAAACCATTAGTTGTTATGTGTAAAGAATATGGTATAAACTTAACATATGCATCTAATTATAACCCAAAAGGAAATGGACAAGCTGAATCAAGAAAAAAAATTTATAAAGATAATTATAAGGACATTAGAAATCAACAAAAGAAAGTGGGGGATCAAATTGAAGTTTGCTATTTGGGAAGATAACATTACTTCTAAGAGATCCAAAGGGAAAATTCCATTTGAGATAGTTTATGGAGTCCAAGCTCTCCTTCCTTTACACATGAAATTGTCTTCTTATCAGTTCATTCAACAACTTGAATATGAGGATGCTAGCCCTTATAATGAGAGAATAAACCAAATAATTAAGTTTGATGAGGAAAGACGAGAATCCCACCAATCTTCAACATTGGTGACTCCCAGAATCTTCAAAATTGGAGATCTTGTATTGTTATGGGACAATAGACATGAGGATAAGGGAAAAAATGAAAAGTTTGATGCATTATGGATGGTCCCTTATTCCTTTGATATTAGGATTGCGAACATACTTTCTTCTTGAAAGACCTGGATGGAGAGCTTCTCGAGTTATATGTCAATGGTAGGCACCTAAAGCATTTTCTTGATTATATTTTGGAGAAAGGTATGAACCAATGTACAATGTATAGTTTTCCTACTTTGTTTTTGTGTTTTTGTGTGTGTTTTTGTTTCCCTTTTCTCTCCTTGGTCTTCTGTGACCAACTACCTTGGTTTCTTGGTATGTTTTTTTGGATGATGGGTTGTTATCACTTGACCTAGTATGTATGATATTTGACTCCATATCCCAAAGGATTTTTGGCACTTGGTCTGCATTGAATAGCTCTTCGACATCCACAAGGGGTACCCATCCTCGAGTCGGAGCTAGTGTTGGAGCTCAAATAATCTCACCCCTTTTTCTTTGAATTTTTTCCTTCAAATTCCTCGTGTCTAGTTGATATGTTTTAAAAGGTGTATATGTCAAGGGGAAAATTCATGACTCGCATCATGTGCAACCCGTCTTTGTTTTGTGAAAATACCCTTTTATGGTTGAGGATTGTAAAGGTATGCCATCATTGGAAAATCCCTCTAACTCTTTTCCTTTTCAAATGTTACCTCACTTGTCCCAAGTATGAATTACAGTGTAGAAAAATTCCATGAACTTGGTGGATGGTCAAAGACAAAATTTAGAAACCACTAAGAGGACAATCCAGAAGAAAGGAAGGGTGTCTACGTGTCTCCCCGAAGCACATTTTAAAAAGTAACAAGTCACCCCCAAGTTGTGAGCATTCACTATGTCACTTATGTGCAACAAGGAAGTCCCAGTAAGCTAAAAATTCAAAGGGGGAGAGTGCGGATGTTTCCACATGTAACCCCGACGCATTTTAGAAAGGGAAGGGCACACAAAAGGAAAAAAATCCCCGCAAAGCAATAAAGAAGCCCCAAGAAGTTATGTTCAGAGCCTCACAACTCAGGGATAGTTTTGTGAACCAAGAAGAAAGTGCAAGGAGGGTTATGAATCACCATGAGATAGGTTATCTCTTCTCGGATGAGTTGTAGTAGGTTTGAAATAATGTGATACACTAAGAGGATGAGAAAAAGTGCATGATTGCAAACCATTGAAAGCACAATAATGGTTTATTTTCATTACTGATGTCAGTACTAAGCTAAAGAGTCTGTAATACATGAATAAAAATAATTGCATGTCAAAAGGTAAAAATTTAGATGTGACATCATTTGAAAGAAGTCTCATATATAATTCAAAATGGGGATTCTATAGGGGCCCCACCCATGATAAAAGGGTATGTTTCCATAATTGAAAATAAATGCGTAAAAGATAAACATAATGCTCAGAGACCCTTCATTCCTTTGTAAGTTCCCCTTTGTGGAGGCAATTTGTTTAGCATCTTATTCTTCCTTAGTGTGAATTCATCGATCCCTATGTTGTCCTGGATAAGCACAATAGAGCTTGTTAAATCTCGTGACATCCCCATATCCATTAATGAATCAATATTCATTCTTGGTTCATTCATGATTTTCTCTAGTTTAATCTTCTTTTGTTAGGAAGATACCCAATCTAGAAGATCCATGCCACCTATGAAGAATGTCATCTTCTCCTTCCTTTCACGAAGGGTAGACTATTTGATAATATATTGAGAGGGAATGACTAGAGTGGTATAAATACCAAGGACTACATCACAGGGGCTAAGAGGAACAAGAGAATTTGAGCTAGATTCAACTTTCCATCTCCTTGTAAAGGGCGAGATGTTCTCTTAAGGAAGGGATTGGCCGAGGACCTAAGAAGCCATGCCCTGATGAAGGAACATAACACCCTGAGTGAGTGGATAAAAAACTAAAACCTACCCCTATTGTCCCAAGCAGAGGATATTTATTCTCTTGAATGATGAGTAGATATGAATAGCTCATCTTCTTCATCTGAGATAATGATTGGGAGTTGAAATCTTGATTCGCCCCTTCTCTTGCAAAAATATGGTGCTGACATTATACTTGGTTGTGAGGGTACATGTATTATCTACCCCTTCTCTATAGAGGGAATCCTTTTTTCTAATTCATCCACCTTGAGAGAAATGGCAGACATGGTGTTAATGGAAATTTTTTTATATAACACATAAGATTATGTGGGAATCTCCTATAATACAAATTGTTCATCAAATAGGAATTGACACTAAAAGTCAATTTTCCCAGACACTTGAGGCATCCTTTCAATACAAAATTTCTTTAGGTCTTCGAGCCTTAAGATGTTCCCATCAAAAGAGATGAAAATACATGAATTGAAAGAATGTGAAGAAAGGATTGATCCTAATTAGCTTTGTGACAATAACAATCCAGACTTGCTGATAAGTTAAGGGTCCTTTGGTGTCTCCTGCACATTCTATGTCAAACAAGGCCCTAACAAAAGCCTCATCAGGACCACACAGTCGAAGATTTGATTCAAATCTTCTGAAGAAATTTCCTTAAAACTATTTTCCATAGGTACTTTCACCATGTCACTAGTAGAAAGTAAAAAAATTCCACACTTATAGGATAAGAAGAGAAATGCATCCTGGTAATGGTAATGGGATAAAAATGGGTTTTATAATAGAAGCAACATAGATTGATTGAATTGAAAGAAATCATTTACAACGATAACAAAAGATCTTTCTTAACTCGCATGAAAAAAATTAAAGGTTCAAGTGAATCTGGAATAAGCATGATTAATGAATTAACTAGATTTGACAAGAACCACGTGGGATAGTTAAACCAAATAGATGTGAGAAGGAATGCACAACACCCAAGATGTATCTTTAGATAGTATATGAAAGGTGTTTGTCAATTTAGGTCACCTCGAGTGCTCAAAGGATATCAAAGCACCCATCCAATCACCAAGTGGAAGGAATCATGAAAACATTAGTCACAAGCAATGACATGATATTCTAATCCTATATGATAGGAGAAAAATGAAGAAGGCCCATACTCTTTACACCTGACAAGGACAAATAAAATATTGTCACAAAAGTGTCATTGATACACCTGGAATTTTGTAAAAGAATATTATACTCTTGAAATATCCACATTTTGGGGGAATTGAAAAGTAAATAGGAATGTAATTTTATAAAGGAAATACAAATACTATCCCAAAAGGGGGGATAAGATTTACGAGAAATAAAAAGAGAAAAGAGAGAAGAGATCAAGAAATCTGATTTTCCAAAAGACTTGTATAAGAAACCTGTTCATTTCCGAGCCTTCAAAATAAATCATTTTCAAGATGGTTGCAAGTGTATGACCATTGAAAAGCATTGAGACTGTAAATGAAACTTTCCCTTGTTGATGAATTTTATTAGCCCTGAATTAATTGTGTTAATCACGAGCATTGTTGTGTCTACTTTTAATTTGAATATGTTTCAAGTAGTTATTCATGTTCCTATTGCAATCTTATGTTAGAAATTCCTTTGAATCACACAATATCTTATCCTTATGGTAGTATTGTGGCATTTGCAATTATGCCATGAGAAGATCTTTCATTTCACTATGGAGTAAACAATTTAAATTCACTTTACTTCCATTTTGCTGATACAAATTATTTGTTAGTCTATGAGTGTATCTTAGGCGTGATGGACTAGGGATTTTTGATGTTTAGTTGAGTCTTTGACATGAGATTTTATTTTAAATTCTCAAATAATGTGTGAACCCGTGCATCTTTGGGCTTCCATGGGTGTGCATCTTCTGGTTAAAGGTTCATTTTTGACTATTTGAAAGTGTTTTATCATCTTGCTTGGCAGACTTTCCAACTTTTGTTAAAAGTTCCCAGGAATCTAGTATAATAAAATTTATCCTACTTAATTCCCCAAAAAATCCATCTATAAATGATAAATACTACAAGAACTACCCCTGCTTATACTATTTTTCCATAAATTATAAGGATATTTGTTGAATTTACCCATCCTTTACTCAAAATATGGAGGAGAAATCAGGTTATTTTGTTGTCTTTAGTAACTTGAACCTTTTTTAGGAGACATATTCATTCTCTAGGGTGACAAATCCTAAGAGCTAGATTATTTTGCATTGACCATGTCTTCTCAAGGTTTTATTTCAAAGTCATAGAAGCGAGTCAAATGTTGTTGATCTATTTATATTCCTTACAAATACAAGTTACAAAATGGGTCCTCTCACTTTGGTTGAAGGCACAACCTAAAGTAGGAGGGTAGGTCATACCCTCAACATGATGCTATCCAACTTTTCCAAGATTGAGTGAAAAAGAGTCAGTTAAATTTGTCCCCAAGTAAAAATCGATTCAAATTCTGATCTATTTGTCTTTAAGCAACACGCCTACCATTTGATGTTTCTCAACTTCAAAGGGAGAAATTATTTGGGTACCAACAATGATTTGTCACCTCTACCAAAATTTACACCTCCTTTATCCCACATTCACTAGGATGTATGTTTCTCCAAAATTGGAAAGCTATATAAGAGACCTAGTACCCTCCTACCAATTGATTCCTTTATAGTCTTGTACACCTTGTACTCACACTCAAGGGAGCATTTATATTATAAGAAGGCATACTAAAACCCCATTACTTACTAAGTTTAGTAAGATAATATTCAAACATGGGAATTAGACCATTTTAAGGATAATTATTATCTTTAGTAACATATATGATCGTGTGTAGCTTATGTTCAACTTAGAAGGAAATATATACATATCAAAAGTGCATCCAATTTGGAATGGTGGTTTGCATTATTTGTTATTAAGGTTTTGTGAAAGTTTTTAGATTCTTTCCATGCTTTATCTTGATATATTTGATTAGATAATCAAGATAGGATTTACTTAGTGTTAAATATTTTATTATATTATCTTAGCTTCTTTAGCATGAATACATATGGAACACCCGGTGGGACACCCCTTTGTGTCATGCACATTCTTTTTAGTTTAGCTTCATTTACCACTTTCATGCAAGTTCTTTCAATTTGTTGAAAATTTCTATGTTCTTGTAGATGTATGTTGGTATTTGGTACTATTGATTGTTGTTTGTAAGTAGTGAAGAGGAGAAATACTATCAAAATTGGATCTTGCAAAGAAAAATATATCATTTTTGATATTTTTACCTCATTTTATGAGTTTATGTACTTTCAAAGACTGTCCTTGGTTTTTAGTGACATTGCTAGTGTAACCAATAACCTCACTTCATCTATCGCTGACCTCAATCTGTGTATTTTGTGCAAATAGTTTAGTAGTTTTGACTCGATGATCGCGACCTTGATCTGTTTCATTGGTCTTATTAGGAATAACAACGATGTTAACTTTATCAATAACTTCGACACACACAACAATGGACATGCTTTGTTTCAACGTCCTTGATCCATTCAACAATGATCTTTCCCTATTAAAAAGGAACTTCACTTTTTAGAGTTTTAACTATCATTATGGAATTTTTTTGTTGTTTTATCACTATTTTACTGATCTCGAATATAGCCTTTTTCACTATTATTTTTCAAAATGTTTTGATCAAACTATAAATACTTATTTCATGTTTTGTGTTTTAAGATACTATGGTTCAAGAACTTGGTGAGCATGAATTGATTTATTGTTGAGTAGAAAAGTAAAAATCTCATAAAAAAGGTCTTCTGGAGTGAAAAATTGAGGTAAGTGTTATCCAAATAAGCCCTACGTTTATTCAAATCACTTGTTCGATTGTATAATTCTAGATTGGTGGAAAAAGATAGAAGTTAAGTAGTAATGTTTAACACTTTAGCAAGGTAAAAATCCTACCTAATAGGCCACACAACATAAGAAACATTCACACAAGACCAACGCAACAAGGTGCATAGAATTCCATGGAATAAAGAATGAGACCTACGTAATAAGTCACACAAAAGTCTATAGAACACATGATGTCAATATACGCACGTTAGTAAATGAGTAAAATAGTAGACAAATGCGATTCAAATAAATACACACATGTGTGTAACAACAAGAATATTTGCGTGAATTTCTGCATGATAAATAAAATAACCACATTAATCCGTGAAAACAAAGAATGAGGGATACAAGAAATTTAACAAAATAAAAGAATAATGACCTATGAAAAGATGTGAAATGAAGAGGAAATGTGTTAAATTTTGCATGTTAAGCCACACGGTAGAAGAAAAAAATATATTGAAAGCCATAAAGGTAACATAGAAATTGCATGATGAAGCAAAAACCCCTTGTAATGTGCAAAGAGCGGAGTCAAATTCTACATGTAAAAATGTGTGATAGAGATAGAAAAACCCACATGATACATATAGTCCATGTAACAAGGTATATGATAAACGAATCAGTTTAAGAAGTCACGGAGGTAATAAAAGGAAAAATCTGAACGGCAGCTTAGCAAAAATTGCGTGCCACAGAAATAAAACTGTGTGATAAGTGATAGACAAAGAGATTACATGCCAAGATGAGGAACAAATGAGGAAGACCTTTGCGATAGGGACATTGAATGCCATCTATCAAAGGAGATTGAAATCCATGTAACAAAGGTGCACAAATCCATGCAAAGGGGAAAGTAATGCAAATTCGTGAAAAGGCACGTAACAAAGGAACACAGAATACACATGAAAATCTGCAAAACAAAGGGAAATCAAATAAGTGTTTGCATGACCCAAAAAAACATCATGAAATGATTTGTTTTGTTTTTAAAAACACAAAAATATATTTTTAGCACAATTTGTTAAAGGTGATGCATGGTAAGTTAAAAATATATTAAATCATGTAAGGGAAATTTGTTTCATCTAGAAGTTATAATAACAAAGCAAAGCAAAGAGAAAATGTTTTACCAATTTATCATAGCGTAGTTTATATTTTTAGATTATAATTTAGTAAAACAAAAGCATGAAGACCTTTTTAAGAAGAAAAGTAGTATGTGATCCTTTCTTACGTAGAAGATATTTCTAGAGCACAAAATAAGGGAGCACATGATTTTTTCTATTTTCAGAATTCAAATTATATTTACGAGTGTTTTTCCTTCTTCCTCTCTCTCATATTTTCTATAAAAAAACTCCATAACACTTTGTAAAAAATATTTAGCTCTTCATTCATGTTTTTCTAGAGTATTTCAGTTTCTTGTGTGAGAAAACAAGGGTCATGGGTGATTTTTATGATTATTCCACCTATTGTAGTAAGAAACGAGTTGTTTTTACCTTTATATAGTCTATGTTTAGTGCATATTTTGTTTTAAACTAGTTTTATCTTCATGATACCCATTTATCCTTAGTTTAACAATTTAATATTCATGCCTTCATGTGGTTTTGTGTCAATTTGTAGGTCATAGATCGTGTTTAACCAGTTGTATGTACGATTTAATTATGGAGCCATTTGTTTCCCCTTCTTTATCTTGTCACAATTCAGCTCAAACCCTTTTATGAAACAATTTTTCTTTGATATAATCACTTATAGTTAATGTATGGTGTGTGTGTCTTCCATGCTTCATTCATGTGATCCCAATAATAATGAGATCCTCAAAACATTATGGTGTTTGACCTTCCTTTTTTAATTTTCTCTTCTTTCCATCTCTCTTTTCCTCATCAAATTTTGTAAAATAAGGTAGCCTTAGAGATAGAATATAGTTTAGGTGTTGCCCTAGGGAAACCAACCCTCTCTGAGAGACTCACTCCAACATATATCTCACCCAAAACCTAGGACTATTTCCATTTTTTCACTTGAAAGTAGAGTTATCACACCATTATCTAAAGGATGCATTTAAAAGTGACAACAATAATTTCACTAAACAACAACATCGATGATCTTTTTAGCAACATTTCATTATGTATTAGTGGCCTTACTTATTATCATCATCCTCAAATTAAATGGTAGCATCCTTATTGTGGAGACCTCATCTTATGTAGTAGTGACTTTTCTTAGTATTAAAAACCTTGAGCATAGTATCAAAACCTCACCATTTAGAGAACTCACTCAACTAAACAAGAGCCTCACTATCTATGTTAACAACTTGCGACATAGAGATAAGTTGACGTTATCTTAATTTTTCCTCACTTAGATTTCATTTTTAACCTATTTGTGTCTTCAAACTACTAATTCTTGGTGCGTAGGTTGCCATACTCACTTGTCAAAGATAAATTTTTCAAAACAAACAAACTAATTAAACAAAAATACCAAATTGTGTGAACATCATTTTTGTTATCTTACTTCACACTTTACTTACTTTTTGCTTACGAAATTACTTTTCATTCATGATTGGAATATACTATTAGATTAATCATTTTACTAAACACGTAGGTTACTTGATGAAGGTTAAAAATATTGGGTTAATCATTACCTTAACCATTTAGGATTCTTGTCAAAATGATATATATATTGGATTAACCTTGCTTTAACCACTTTACAAGGGTGTTTGTTTCCCTTCAACATCATTCACTTCTTGAATGTACCTCATCCAAACTATGTATACTCTTTTCACCCACCGAAAGGTGATCTTGGAAATCGAAATAGTTTTAACACTTTCTCTATATTTAGGAAGTCATTACCTAATCACTTGGAAAAATCCCATGTGCCAAGACAATATATAAATTTATGGGAAGATTAGTCATTTTTTTAAGATAGGGTTCACTTTTACATGAATCCTATGAAGTTAGGGGTGTATTTTCCTCCAATAAATAGGCCCTCGATTAGATCTCACAAGAAACAACTATCATTTTTTACCAAGATCCACTAAAATTGATAGAGTGAAGGGAAGGGGGATTTGACCCTTCGAACCATGTCTTAGACAACATTTCCTAATTTCATGGACTTGTTCCTCATGTACTAAAATTTATATCAAGTATGCCTTAACAACTTGTTTTTCCTAGCTAGATGGCCAAATATTAGGGAATAGATCATGGTTTCTTTAGTTAAATAAAAAATTGTGTATGTAAATAACTTTAAACTAAAGAGTGGTACTTAGTAAAAATACTTGGTTCACACAAAATCATGAGACAAGACTTTGAAGAGACTACGACCTTATTTTGATAATAAAATGAGGTGATGCTCTATGTGAGTTAGACCAAAGGTATTTTTATAAATTAAACTTTGACTCATCAAAAACTCATGAGGTGAGACTTTGACTAGGCTAAAGAACCTCATTTGGATAAGAAAATGAAATGATTCTCCATCAAAGTTATACCAAGTTTGTTTTTTTCTATATTCATGGACTTAGTCCATATTTTGACTACACATATTTAAACAAAAAACATGTTTCACCGCCAAATTCAAAAATTGTTTGTATACAAAACTTAACAAAGAAAAAATTTGTTCGAGTTAAAACCTTGTTTTAGTGATAAAATAAGGTGAAGCTCTGTCTGAGTTATGCCACATGTTTTTCATCACAACCATATTTATTTCATCCACATTTTGGCTTCATTTATCAAAATTAAAAACCCAAAACTCTGCCAAAATTTCACCAACCATTTTTGACACTCACATTTGAAACTTGTTTTCCAAACTTAGTTGATTGTTAAAATTATGTTGTTATGTTGTTGGTTTTTTCCTAGTTTCCTTAAGAAAAATTTACACATCCAAACTTAGGAAAATCTCTACTTACATCCATTACAATTCCAATTTTTGTAGTTTTCCTTAGAAACATTTACAACATCTAAATCTTGGAAAATACCCATTTGTAACCATTACGCTACCAAAATTTCTTATATTTCATTAGGAATCCTCATCAAACATATTAACCTTGGAAAATTCGTCATTCTACATCCATTACACTACCCATTTCTACTTAGATCCATTTTGAAAATTCACACAACCATACACAATCTTTGTAAAATGTTTGGTTTGTAGTCGTGATGTCCAATTCACTTGAAGTTTCCACATACAATACATAAACATCATTTAAATCTAGTCACTTTGTTGCTAGAACTAGGTTAGAACACGAGAAAGTGTGGACCTAATCCTTTCCTTCGAAATCCTCTACAATAGTCATCTGATGAAGAACATGAACTTTTTGATCACAATATGGGTGAAGAAGAAATACCACATGACATATTTGAACATAACCCCACCCATGTATATAACTTTATGTTTTAAAAACATATCATGTCCTACTACGATTGGTCGAATTAGGTGCAAAAATACCTTATGATTTTGATCTAGCCTTCCTCACTACTATGATTAGAGGGGAGGAACACACAAAGCCTCATCCTTTTAGGATTTTTGAATACATATTAAACTACAGAAATTCCTCTACATTAGTGCAACATGAGGGTCTTAATGATGAATTTGTGGCACCCAAGGCCAAAAACTTGAAACTGTATACCCTTTTTCATAATCAATCATGAAACCAAAATGGATGGTGGAGAACCCCAACCTACACCACATAAAAAATACATGATAGTATAATAATAACTTAAAGAAATTAGTCACCAAATGGAAAATTTAGCTTTACATGTCAATAAGAAAACACATAGATCCACTCATGTAAAAAAACCTAAAGTAACACATGTAAAACATTATATGGAAAACCATGGTGGAAAATCCTCCAAATCAAACCATACTCATATACCCACCATACCATCACGTGGAAAAATATTTGATCAAGAATGACAGATCTATAAAATATGAACTCATTCGCTTATAGGAAAATAAAAAAGGACATAATAAGAAGTATCAATTTGAAGTGTGTCCATACGCATTCGATTGAGAGACGTTGCATATTCCCTTTCCACATAGTTTTGATTTCCCAAAATTGATAAATATTGTGGTAAGGGTTTACATGGTCTATGTGGTATTAGATCATATGTGTTTACAAATATATAGAAAATTTAGAGTAGGTTATATTAACCAAGGAGTCTCAATATTGGAAAATTATCGGACATGTTTAGGAGAACTAGATTAGATATCAAAAAGTTCAATGAGAAATTTTTGAGATATTAAAACTAAAAATGGGAGGTATCTTAATTGACATATATCAATGTGTCATAGTTTCATAAAAAGGAATTGTAGGGTTGAACTAGAGGAATGTTATATATTTGATAGGAAGATAAGAAGTTCTAGTTTATTTTTTCTATTAGATTTAGTTCTATTGAATGTATTTGATGGAAAAATAACAAAATATTTATGGGATGAGTTGGGAAAGTTATATCAAGATAGATTTGTGGGTAAAAATTTATTTCTATAAAGGAATATGTATTCCTTAAGAATGAAGGATGGTGAATCAATTATAAATAATCTGAATTTTGTAAACACTTTGTTGAGTCGAGTTATTGTTGATTGATATTGAGATAGATATATTATAATTCTATGATATTTTGTAGTCTCTTAACATAATCTAGGAGTTACTTTATATAGAACCTAACCCTATACATTATATGGATTGGATTAGATAGGAAAATACCCCCTATATAGTACTATGTAACTATAACCGAATTGACCACCCCATATATAGATAGGCCACCTACATCCATAAGTAATAGATGGGGAATGGTGATCACTAGGACTTCGACCAAGATCAAGATGGATGAGATATTTTTATCCTTATTAATGTAGGAAGTAATGTGAAAATAGGATAATTATCACCAAGGTTATATGTTACTGGTGTGTGGGAGAACAAAAGAAAAAGGTAAGTTGAAGACATAGGAGAAATATGCAAAGTCTAGGGGTAAGTATAAGAGTCCAAATCAAGTAATATGTGAATAAGTATTGGAGCTATGACAAGAAATAACCTTTTAATAGGGACTATAAGGTAAATATGGACATGGGAAAACCACTTGATGGTACATCCTCTAGTGAAAAAATGATTAATTAAGGTGGTGATGCATACTTCGTAGCTTTATGCGTGTATATTAATATAGGGAATCATGGCTAGTTGACTCGTGCATCCTACTACTTGACATCTTATAGATAATGGTTTTTTTAATATAATAAAAATGGTGGTGTAAATGTATTTCTAGGAGATAAATCCAATCAATATATTATGGGATGAGGTATATTTAAACTACGGTTCGGATATGGGAGGATCAAGACTCTCACTAGAGTTATACACATTCCATGTCTTGCGAGGAATTTGGTTTCAATAAACAAGATGTGTGATGTTGGATTTCGTGGTTCGTTCATGAAGGATGGGTATAAAATGGTGCATGGATAAATGGTAATGTATTGAAAATGAGAACCATGCTATATTTTTTTAATTGATTATAAATATTAAGACTTTGAGGCTTTCAATAGAGTTAAACAAGAACTTTTGGGGCCCCCTTGTGTGTGAAACTCATGAAAACAACTTTTCCATATCTAATTTGAACTCATACATGTAAGATGTAAAATATTTCAATGAAAAATAGTCTATATTTTCCTTAAGATGCTTGAAAAATAGCTAACTCCTTTGTTCATGCACCGAATGAAGACATCAAACTTAATAGCTAAAGGATGGGACAAGTGTTGGAAAATTTTCCTTAAACTTTTTGGGGCTCAACCACTTTTCTAGTTTTGAAGTTGCTTTGGTCATGGACTAATAAAAAGTGGTAAGAAAAGATATATGGTGGAGATCAAAATGATAGAAAGTTAATATTACAAATCCAAGACTTTTTGAGTAACCAAGAACATGGGAAACTAAGAACCTAAGAATATGAGAGCCCGATATGAGCATTTAACACATATTATAAGGATTTCAAAGTTACAGTGAAAATTAACAATATTCACAAAGAGGAAAAATTGCCCAAGAACTCTAGATCTTGACAAAAGAATTTATCATGGATGGTGAGGATTTTAGAGTTATGCTAAAAATTAATAGTATTCACAAAGAGTAAAAATAACCTAAAATATTTTATAGTTTCGAGATCCCGGGTTTAAATATTAATACACATATTTTCACCTAAGAGTCTCATGGTCCTTGAATTTTCACAATGTAAAATAAATGGGATGAGGAAGGAACATAAAGATCCCGAAAACATGAAACCAAGATAAAAAACCACATGGACCAATCCATGTGCCCTTGGTTTCTATTATCTAAATAACTCTCCTAGTTATCTAGATAACTTATATTTTCATCCTAACTTTGATGTTTCACATTTTAGGTCGCATGCACTCAAGCTTGTTCTTTTAACCACCTTAGAACAATTAAAATCCCTCTACGTACCATTACGCGCCTTCCCGCTCTCCCCTTTGCTTTCTTCTCTCCTTCCATTTTCCGCCGCACACCTTATTTCTCTCCTATCCCAACATGCACTCCTTGTGCACACTTTTGCGGACTTACCTTCCATTCATCTAAGTCCCCGCATTCCTCTCACACTTACCCAAACTCGCTTCTTTCTGTGTCCTCTTCTCTTTCTTCCTCCACGTGCCTTCCTTTAGTTGAATGCTCATGTATTGTCTTCATATTTTCCTTCTACAAGTATGCCTTCCTCTAACACATGCCCCTCTTTGCCTATTTCCTCCACTTCTCCCTTATGCCTACACTCCATGCGTTCATCTTCTTTCTACCCATCCCAAATACACTTCCAAAGTTAAATCCAAAGGGTAGACCTAAATGAGTGCTAAGCTTCCATGTGTCTAAGAGCCCCAAAGGTTGACCGGCCGTTGAAAAGTCTTCGGCTCAGCGGAGTGTTCCAAGTGTCTCAATGGTGCAATGTCAAAAGGAAAGTCTAGAGGTAGTCCCCAAAGAAGCACAAGCCTTCCACGTGTCCCAAAGTCCAAAAAAGGGACAGAGTCGGGTTGAATAGTCATGCAAAGGTAGGCCATAGGAGGCGTGAAGTTTCGTATGGTGTTATTTCAAGCATAAAATTTGGGGTGGGCTTCCAAACAAGCGCCTAGCCTCCACATGTCTTGGGTCGGATACAGTGCCTCCACCTGCGAGAAAAGACTTAGGAAGAATACAAAGGAAATAGGGAAACCTACGAGACATTGCCACGTGTCACATGGGTGTTATTCCAAGAGCTAAGGAAGAAGTCAAATCTCAAACGAGCATAGGGATACCAAGTGGGGCTGGTACAATAAACTCTTTAAAATATTGTGCACCCATGATTCAAATTTAAAATGGGCATATCTTTCAACTCGGGGCTCAAAATCCAACAAATCTAGCACCATTGGAAATATCTCGGCCTCATCTATGCCTTGGAGATCTGAATATTTATTTTTGGAGAAGTTAGGTGGGGAGGAAATGAAGAAATGTCTATCAGGACATTAAAGTAGAATTATATTTCTTCAACCACCAGATCTGATTCAATTCGATCCACCGTTCCTCCTCCTTCGAGGTTCCAAAAAATTAATTGAAGCAGACATGACAGATTTGGGGTAGATTTTCTAGAGGCATTAAAAATGGTGGTTGAGCTTCGAATTAGTTTTTCCTTCTCTCTCTCTTTCTTCCCTCTGTGTTGAATCTATAAAAGATAGGGTCAAGGCTCATTGTAAAAGGTTGGACACTTTGGATCCTTACGCATGTTGCTAAGGACTCCACATTTTATGTATTTTGAGTTGTATACCTCCATGTTTGGCTCTTGTATGTGGATATCGGCCTCCTCATCATTATAATAGTTTTGTGAATTTTGGAAGTAACAGAACCGTCGTTTTGTGACTATTCTCTATCCTAACATTGTTGCATTCATTCTTCTTTCCTCTTCTCTTGCATTGTGTATTGTTGTGCTACTTCAGGTCCTCTGCAGTTCCATATTTGGTTGTGTTCCATGAGAATGATTTGGTGAATACATGTTTTGTTATGCTACTCATGCCTAGCCACCTCTTACACATTCACTATCATTCTTGCTTAGAAAATATAGTGTTCATCCCTCTTTTTTGGTGATATCACCTTTTAGTGTAGTTTACTTTGTTTTATCCTTCTTTCCCTCATCCCTTGGCATTCTTAGCTTAGTTTCCCTTTCAAAGACTAGTAGTAGTAGTAGTATTAAAAATATATAGAGGAACCGGCCTTCTCCGAGATCGGTGCCAAGCACGCAAGGTCCCACAACTTAGGGATGGTTCCATTGTGGTCTCGGACACAAAGACCCTTTTGAGATCGAGATGTGGATGCACGTTTAAGAAACTAACGAGTTTTGGCACGCTTGGTGGGACCATAATTGGAATTTCAAATTTCATATCTCTAAGTTTTGGTGTGTGAACTTACTGTTTCATCCTTTGGAGGCTCATTTCAAACACATTTGGTGACTCCCAATATTTTAAGATCTTTGTTTCAACAAATCCCGAGTGCCTTTCATGAGAAGATTACACATAAGAAGAAGTGCAGTAGCTGAAGATTATTTTGAATACCTCTAGCTATTGTCAAGAAGAGTTAAATCTAGAGATCCCGCACGTTCATCTCTATATCTAGCGCACCGTGCCCACTCAACTCCTCCTGAAAAAAGAAAACCTGTGTGCCTTGTAATGGCACATTAGCCACCTTCTCAATTAAGAAGCTTTGCAAAATTTGATGGAGGGAGTCCCTTACTCCTAGCCTTGTAGCACAATATCCCAAATGGCATGCTCAAGAGTATTCCTTATTTTATTGGGGAGAATCAAGTCACACCTTAGGAGGATATCTAGGGTGTGGAAAATGTGTGTTCACTCTATCTGATCACACATAATGATATAGTAGTCAGGCTGCTTGTAGCCTCTTTTAAAGGTAAAGCACTTTAGTGGTACAAAGGCTTAAGACTTGGATCTATTAGCACCTAGGAATAGCTCTATGAAGTTATTTTGAAGACAAGACATATCACCTATCTTTGGTGGAGCAATTGACAACAACAAGGAGGGCATCCAAAGAGAAAATGATTGATTTCAACATTAGATTTCAGAAGACTTGGGATAGAATCCCTCTTGTGGTAAGACCTATAGCCCAACATGCTTTCCTTTATTATCTGAAGGTGATCAAAAATGATATTATAGTTATGATCCAATCTATGGGAGGCGGGGACTCTACCAGATTCTTATAACATTGCAGTAAGGGTAGAAAATAGTCTCATTCGGTGGGAAAGTTAGCTCTGACCGCCCATGCCCTTATTCCTAGAGATGTCACAAGCATCCCAACCTTCTGTGGCCCCTATTCCTACTCCTAACCAGAGTGCACAACTGGTTGCTTCAATGTCCTATTCTCCATCATAGCAAAAAGAGGACTAGAACAACTTGGCACAAGAGTCAGAATGGTGCTTCCCTTACAAAATGCCTCATAGTCAGTACCATTTTTCTAATGTTGTGCACACCCAAACCTTCATGATCTAGAATGCTTCATCCTATGACCCCTCAACAAGCACCCATGAAGCAGATAATCTAGAAGGACTATAAGTTCCTCAGGAGTCCCATTTGATGTTGTTTGGCACAGAAGACTTATGTGCAATCAACCAAGCTGCAAAAGATATAAACAGACCACATGCCCAAATTGTGAACAACACAAGATATAAGAAAAGAATATTAGAGTCAGGAATGTAGGTCACAATCCCATAAAAAAAATCATATCTTCAGAAGAAAAAATAATTAGATAGGACCTCTTGCAAAAAAAGTGTTCACATTCCTATGCGGAGGTCCCACGTAAAGCTCCTTATGAAGCAACACACGCCCATCGTTTGGTAGGCCAAGCCTTTGCTCCATATAAGATTCAGGATTTCACACCTAAATAATCAAGAAGGGATGTTTTTCTCCAAATTCACAAAGTGGGGGGGCTTCCGTTGAGCATTGTTGACTAGATGAAGAAAATAAACATAAACGTCACAATGTGGGATGCCCTGACCATTCCATCTCAAAGCGGTTCTATTACATGAAGCTCAGATGAAACTTCGTGCGCTGACTGGTTATGAAAAATCCACGTGCTTCTATAAAAATCTATCAAGAAGAAGATAAATAAGTAAGTAAAGTTTCTAAAACCCCACCCTTCTATATTTCCTTGATTATAGGAAAAAACCTAGTGCACAACCGCTTGATTGACTCAAAGTGCTAGTACTTCTATCATGCCTAAGAAGATAACCGATGTATTAGGTCTGAAATATAGCCCTTTTTCTAATGGATTCCTACAAATTTATTACTCATTTATAACCACCTTAGGATTCATCAAGGATCTTGAGTTAACCCTCCATGCATGTCCAAGCCTGACAATTACTCAAGACGTGTCAATTATTGACCTACCTCCTTTTTTTCCCTATGTCTATCAAGAGAACTCACCGCTAAAATGGGTTCTTACTTGTTTTTTTGATTGGTATCATATGTTACTCAAGACAAGGTATGGTACATGGTTTACCATACAAGCTGAGCCTATATTTTATTATCATGTAGAGCCATTTGTCCCATCCCATCTCCAAGCCAATTATTTTATCCAAGAAGAACATGTTTCAGTTCTTGAAGAGCGGATCTTCCACCCTCTGCTTCCAAACCTAGTACTTGATGAATGGGTAGAGAGGCATAAATTTTTTATCCCTATGTTGAAGAACTAGAACCCTATGAAAGTAGGCTTGGTACTTATTGCATTCTAGAAGAATACGTTATGCTTCCACGTGTACTCATAGGAGACAAAGATCAAACTGGTCTATGGAAGTTATAATTTGATGGATCCAAAAGCAAAAATGGTTTAGGAGTAAGAGTGGTTCTCATTTCCCCTAAGGATGAGAAATTATTCTTCACGCATAGGCTATAGTTTGCATGTTCTAACAATGTGGTAAAATATGAAGTGTTGGTGTATGGCTTGCTTATTGTTGAAAAGAAGAAAATTAAAGTGCTGAAACTCTTTGGGGACACATAATTGATCATCCACCAAGTCACCAAAAAATCCAGACAAATAATAAGCTTCTTAAAGCTTATAAACATAGATTTTGGGACCTACTTGAGATCTTTAATGCCCATAATCTGTAGGTAGTCCTACACAAAATGAACAAAGAAGCAGACCAAATGTCCGCGCCGGTTCACAATTTTCTCTTGCTGAGGAATTTTTCAAAGGAAACACTCAACACATTAATATGGTAATCAGACCATCCATTCTAGATAATAACACCAACTGGCAAGTGTTTAACAGTGACATGCAGATCGTCCAGTTTATCTAGAATGAAGCTGAATTTTCATCAAGTATGCAAGCTGACTTGTATGACAACTATGATGACGAAGTAATATAGGTCAAGACATATAAGTTTCCTAAATTTCTGGTCATCTTAGAGAAAATGTTCCACCCTAATGATGAGTTCAAGGGTGAGGAGAAATATATGTGTGCCGCATAATAGGATTGCTCTCCCATTACTTTTGTGTGAAAAGGAGTTACTTCTTAGCAAAACTTGTGCACATGAAGAGAAATAGGCCTTCATCTCTCTCTGTCAAAAATATAGAGACATTTTCTCATGGGAGTATGAAGACCTCAAAGGTTTTGATCCAAGTTTTTCTAAACACTCCATTGACCTTGATCTTGGTATAAATACCATCAGACAAAAACAACAGTCATTCAATCCAAAGATAAAGCCCCTTATAAGAAAGGAACTATCAAAATTGATTGAGGAAAAAATTATATTTCCTATCAAATACTCTACCTAGGTTGCAAATCTGGTTCTAGTATGCAAGAAGAATGGTGAAATCATACTTTTTTGATTTCAGATATTTGAATAAGGCATCTCTAAAGGATCGTTATCCTTTTCCTTCAATGGCACAGATTCTATAGACTGTGGCTAACACACAAAGGTTCTCCATGCTAGATGGGTATTCGGGTTTCAACCAGATCCTGATCAAGGAAGAGGATCAATTCAAAACAACATTTACAACCAAGTGGGGAACATATGCATACTAGAAAATACCCTTTGGTCTATCAAATGTGTGTGCAACATTTCAACATGCCATGGATATTACCTTCAAAGGTTACATCAATGAGTTCATCTTGGTTTACCTTGATGATATAATTATCTTCTCAAAGTAGAGCGCAGATCACATGGTGCACCTGGAAAAGGTATTTGAGAGATGCAGAGAATTTGGGGTATCTCTTAACCCCAAGAAGTGTAATTTTGTGATGGATTAGGGTAGGCTCTTGTGCCATGTGGTTTTAAAGGATGGCATTACTATTGATCCTAAGTGCATTTCATCCATCCTAGCCCTTTCCCTTCTAGCACAGAAAAGGGCCTTACACTCCTTCCTCATAAAGATCAACTTTTTTAGGTGCTTTATCCCTAACTTTGCGGGATTGGTTTGGCCCATCACCCTTATGCTCAAGAAGGACATAACCTTCAAATGGATAACATAAGGAAGATAAATCTTCAACAAGATCAAGAAAGAGATTTATTTTGTGCCAAAACTCCTCAATCTAGATTACTCAAAGGATTTCATCCTTTATGCTTATGGTGTTGATGCAAGCATTACCGTTGTCCTAACACATGAAAATGAACAAGGGCTAGAACAACTAGTGGCCTTCTTCATCCAGATGCTAAAGGATTATGAATTGAAATTCAGTCACATGGAGAATCGGTCTTCACCATCATGCACACACTCAATAAATTCAAGAGCATGCTCACCACAAATCATATCAAGGTGTTAGTCTCCCACTCATCTATCAAATACTTCATCATGGGAGCAAAAATTAGTGAGAAGAGAGTGTGATGGGTGACAAAAATCATGGAATATGATGTGACTATTAAGGCCACAAAGTTGGTAAGAGGCAGTGCACTTTGCAAACAAATTGTTGAGGATGTGCAGAGTGAACCTAAGGCTTCATTATTTCTAGATGAAGACCTCCCATGTGTAGAACATGAACAAAATATAGACCATTGTGGGCGTGACTGGATGAAGAACATGATCACATTCCTTTTTGAGGGTGCGTACCCTCCCGGTTTGAATAAAGCAAAGAGAAGGCATCTGATGTTGCAATCTATTCCTTATGTTTTGATTGATGTACTTCTCTTCAAAAGAAATCTAGATGACATGATGTTAAGATGTATCAATAGTGCATAGACTAAAAAATTGTTAACATAATTTCATGATGGATTCTCTAGTGGACACTTTTCTACCAAAACTATAGCAATGAAGATCTTAATGGCAGGTATCTTTTTTCCTACCCTGTTTGTAGATGCACATAGGTGGGTCACAAAATGTAAAGAATGCACTTTATTTTCAGGAAAGAAAATATTAGAAGCACTTCCCTCTTTCTAATTCAAACAGATCAGCCCTTTTTGCATAATGGGGTCTCGAATTCACAAGAATGATCAATCCGCCTTCAAGACCTAGACATAAATTGGTGCTGATAGCTACAGATTACTTCACCAGATGGACAGAGGTTGTCACGCTTAAGGAATCAACTGAGGTAGTCATCCTTGACTTTCTCGAAGGTTTAGTCACAAGGTTTGGCGTTCCTCAAACCATTATCTCTGATAATTCAAAGGCCTTCCTTGGTACTAAAATCACTGATTGGGATATAAGTATGGCAATTTACCTGAAAACCTCTTCCAACTATTACCCTAAGGGAAATGGTCAAGTAGAATCAACAAACAAGAACCTGATCAGAATCATGAAGTGCACAATGAACATCAGCCAATGACAGTGGCATACAAAGGTCTTGCATGTGCTCTAGGAAGATATAATCATAGTCATAAAGGAAATAAGACATTCACCTTACAATATTGTCCATGAAAAGTAGGTTTCCCTTCCTTTGACGCTAGAATTAAATTCATTAGCACTTTCCCAACAACTAGAATTTGAGGATGTGGATTAAAGAGAAATTAGGATGATAGAGCTTGTTCATCATGAAGAGATCGGAAACTTTGTCATGATCGTTAGAACAACATCAACAAACAACAATGAAATGGTTTGATAGAAAGGCTAGGCCTCAAGCTTTCAAAGTTGGGGACCTAGTTCTAAAATGGGATGGTGACAAAGCTAAACCAGGGCTTCATTCAAAGTTTGATGCACTTGGAGCAGACCATACATCATCAAGTCTTGCAAAGAATCCAACTCTTTCAAGTTAACTCATTTGGATGGAAGCACGCTACAAATCCCGATGAAACGGATCTATCTCAAACCCTTTTATTAGGTTTTCTGCATCATGTTGTATATATTACGGTAGCTTCAATTCCTCTAAGTGTGATCCATGCACATTATTTGTTTGTACATAGTTCTTTCCCCTTGTGTGCTTCTTGTGTGTGCTCTTTTGTTACTTCCAGCAGCGAGCTTCTCTCCACAGATGTGAGAATCGTAACAAAGTTCGATATGATTTTCAAGTGATTACAGGGGAATTTTCATGATCAAACAAACTAAATCCATGCACAATGGAATTCTAAGGCTATTGATCCCTTCATTTGGCAGGTAGATGGCCCTCAAAATTCACCAAAATCATATCAAAATAACTCTCCTAGTTATCTGGATAATTTATATTTTCATCCTAACTCTGATGTTTCAAATTTTAGGTCGTGTGCACTCAAGATTGTTCTTTTAAACACCTTGGCACAAATTGTAGTCCCTCTCTGCGGACCTTCCTACTCTCCTTTCCATTCTTCTCTCATTCCATTTCCCCTGTGCACCTTCTTTCTCTCCTATCCTTTCATGCACTCCTTACACGCACCTCTGTAGACTTACCTTCCATTCAGCTAAGTCCCTGGCATTCCTTTGCACGCTTACCTAGACTTAGTTCTTTCACGCATCCTCTTCTCTTTCTTCCTCTACACACCTTCCTTTAGTTGAATGCCCATGTCTTGTCTTCATATTTTCCTTCTGCAAGTATGCCTTCCTCTAGTGCGTGCCCCTCTTCACCTCTTTCTTCCACTTCTCCCTTGTGCCCACACTCGTGCATTCACCTTCTTTCTAGCCAGCTTGGCGCACTTCCAAATTTAAATCCAAAGGGGCAGACCCAAATGAGCACCAAGCTTCCATGCATCCAAGAGCCCTAAAGGTTTCACTAGCCTTTGAAAATTCTTTGGCTCAAGATGGTGTCAAGTGTCTCAACAACACAATGTCAAAAGGAAAGTCTGGAGGTAGGGCCAAAAGAAGTGCAGGACTTCCACATGTCCCAAAGTCCAAAAAAGGGACAAAGTCGGGTTAAATATTCATACAAAGGTAGGCTAGCAGAGGATACCAAGTGTTAGCATAGTGCTATTTCAAGGATCAAATTTGGGGTGGGATTCTAAGAAAGCACCTATCCTCCATGTGTCTTGGGTCAGATACAGTGCCTCCTCCCATGGAAAATACATAGGAAGAATACAAAGGAAATAGGGAAACCCATGGATGCCTCCATGTGTCTTATGGGTGTTATTCTAAGAGTGAAGGAAGGAGTCAAATAAAAATGAGCATAGGGGCGAGCACGTGGACTTGGTACGAAAAAATCTTTAAAATATTGCATGCCCATGATTCAAATTTATAATGGGAATATCTTTTGACTCAGGGATCGAAATCTAACAAATATAGTACCGTTGGAAATATCTTGGCCTCATCTACGCCTTGGAGATCTGAATATTTTTTTGGAGAAGTTAGGTGGGGAGGAAATGTAGAAACATATATCAGGCCATTAAAGTATAATAAAATTTCTTAAACCACTAGATCTGATTCAATTCGATCTGTCGTTCCTCCTCCTTCGAGGCACCGAACAAGTAAATGATGCAGACATGACAGATTTGGGGTGTATTTTCTGGAGGCATTAACGATGGTGGTTGAGCTTAGAATTAGTTTTTCCCGCTTCTCTCTCTCTTTCTTCCCTTTGTATTGAATCTATAAAAGACAGGGTCATGGATCATTGTAAATGGTTGGACACTCTGGATCCTTACGCATGTCGCTAAGGACTCCACATTTTCTATATTTTGAGTTGTATACCTCCATGTTTGGCTCTTACATGTGGATATTGTCCTCCTCATCATTAGAATGCTTTGTGCATTTTGGAATTAATAGAAGCATCATTTTGTGACTATTCTCTATCCTAACGTGTTTGCATTCCTTCTTCTTGCCTCTTCTCTTTATTGTGTATTGTTGTGCTACTTCAGTGTCCTTTGCGCTTCATATTTGGTTGTGTTCCATGAGAATGATTTGGTGAATGCATGTTTTGTTTTGCTACTCATGCCTAGCCTCTTCTCACACATTCCCTATCATTATTTCTTAGAAAAGATAGTGTTCATCCCTCTTTTCTGGTGCTATCGACTTTTAGTGTAGTTTACTTCATGTTATCCTTCTTTACATGGTCCCTTGGCATTCTTAGCTTTGTTTCCTTTCAACACTAGCAGAGAGCGAGCAGCAGAGAAATAGATAGAGGAACCGACCTTCTCTCGAAGATCCTTTCAAGCGTGCAATGTCCCACAACTTGGGGATGGTTCCATTGTGGTCTCAAACACCTCGGCCCTTTTGAGATCTCGAGATGCGGGTGCACGTTTGATCAATCAACAGCTTTCCAAAGGCATAAATTTATAGAAGGTACTTCAAATAAACAAAACACGAGATTTCCAAATTTAGAGATGTTAACACATGGAATTATCTTTATTAAATTTGAGTCATCCAGATGTTAAATATCAAGGAAGCTATGGAAATTAAGTGAGTAGATGAATGAAAAATTTACATATGTACACATAGTATAAATCTATAAACCATAATATACATCATAGTGTACTACTCACAAGCTTAAATTTGAAAATTTATGCTAGTGTAAAAGTGACCTTGGGGATGTCACTTGGTGGTATGATGTAGGTTTGGTTTTTTTGTCATATATTTTGACTAAAATATTTGTTCCAACTACATCTTCTACCATTGGAAAGGTATTTTATAGGGCCATACTTTGAGCTTAACAACAATGAAATGGTTGTGAGACCCGAGAGAGATTTGTGACATAGTTTTAGGTTACCATTTGGTAAAATATAGATATAGAAATTACCCAAATCACTTTTGATGCTCTTAATTTGTTCAATATGCCATTTTAACTATATATTCTCTTCATAATTTTCACCAAATATGAATTAAGGAGTTAAACAAACTTGAGATCAAAAATATAAACTATTACATGATTCAAAAGGTGAAATAATATTTTTTGAGAAAATGGTAGCTTTATCTCCAACCATATTCATGATCATATGGGCTCTAACCTAGATGTTTTCATTTTTTATGCCTTTCGTTAAGTATAATAGGAAAATATCTTCTCATTCATTATAAATGAAGGCGTGTTTTAGACATGAATCAAATTAGTGTCTATACCATGAAGGTTTCTATTATATTTTGTTGTAAAGTACCCTACATAATATAATCCATGGTTATGGGTCACTATTATCACGTGTAGGGATTATGAGAATATGCTTGAGAATGGTTTTGGTGGATGATTTTAGTTATTCACATGGGAATCCTTTTAGGAGTTAGTCTTGAAGAAATAAGGATATAAAACAGATATTATTTGTAATCTTCTTCATCCTCTCGTTTGATCATCTAATCTCTCTTCCCTTATATAACCGTAATTATTTTCAATTATAAAACTATAATTACTTGAATACAACGTGACTCTTCAAACGAGATACTCCTCTCGTTTGATATCTAACTCTGACTCTTCCCATCTTCCCATCCGTATTCTTAAACATTTTAAATTCTAGGCCTTTGATTGTGGCTTTCTAGATGTTTAAACACCTTAAATATTTTCATGAAGTACTATATATATCTTAACATCTAATATAATTATGATTATGACTCATATATGTCATTTCTTTTGTGTTAGTGGCCTCTTACCTCTCTTTCATGATCATTTATTTCTTAATATGCTACAGTTCTACCTAATTTCTCTTGATATGATGTTGATTTTGGTTAGATACCGCTTCATCATACCCCATGAAAAAGAATGAAGGTATACCTATGTTCTCTTAGATATGATATTGATTTTGGTTATATTGATTCATCATACCCCATGGAATAAATAGTTAAGAATTCTATTGTAGTGTAATCTTGGAGAAATTTGTATATTCCATGGTAATAAAGTGTGATACAACCTTATGGGATCAGTTGAGTTCTTGTATAAAGAAGATATCAGTCTTTCTAATGATAGTGAATATGTTTTAGCATTACAAAAGACATGGAATAGGTAGATAGAGATCTTCCAAATAAGGAAAAGGAAGTAGTAAATCTTGAAGTTGAACTTTTAGTGCCCTAAAAACATACAACTCTCGGGAAGGAGAACAAAAAAATGATGGAAAATTTTAAGGAGCATGAAGTCAAATAAAATAATGTAGTCTTTTGAAAACTCGTTGTTATGCTCAATGTTAGTCTCAAGTCTAAGAATGATGAGTGCATCAAGTTCAAAGGGCTAGAATGCATAAAGGTAGACCTAGTGTAATCTAGTAATAAGATGAAGACCTATGAAAATATTGAGAAAATTACTACTAAAATTGATGAATTTTTGAAAATCAAAGGCCTCCTAGTGTCAAGTCTCATTTGGGATTCAAGGAAGAATCTAAGAAGGAAGAAATTCATGTTGAGCCTAGTCAAGGACCTGTTAAAACCATAGAGGATGTTGAATATCACAAGAAAGTCATTAGACAACCCAATGAAAATCCTATCCATGGAACAATGGAAGATGTGATCATTCATATCAATCAAAGGAAAAGATCTCGTTATAACTACCACAAGAAAGGTCATATTTCTAAACAATCTCATAATGTGCCACCTAGAAAGAGTTTGAAAGATAAAGCCTCTATAGGTAAGATTACTATTATTTGCTTCAAATGTAATAATATTGGGCATATTGAAAGATACAATAAATGGATAAAAGAAAACTATAAGAGGAAGGCAGATGTCGTGTCCGATCATGTTGAGACAAAGAAATAATAACTTAATTCTACCCCTATAGAGAATCCTAAAGTTGATTTATCTATCGATGATGAGCCTAATGTTAATAGAATCATTTTTGTTGTTGGATAACCCTAAGAATGTTTTTTGTCTACTCAAGAATACTATCAGGTGGATGATAGAGAAACAAAGGTACAATAACTAAGGAATTAAAAGCTCAAGTGTGGTGACCTATCCCATGAAGAAAAGGGTGTTCTACATTGCTAGATATAACCAAGTGTATGGAAATCCTCCATTAGGATTCATGGAGATATCTCCCTTCAATTTGAAGCATGTATTTGTAAAGGTCTAGATGTGACAAGTGAAATGAGTTTATCATGCACTATTAAAGGAGTCATCTGATCTAAAGAAGGACATCAAAGTAGTAAGATATGTTATTGGTGTGTAAAGTGTTCTAAAGGTTGCATTGAAGCTGTGATTATGATTTTAATGTGTTGATAGTTAATTATGTGCATCATTAGAGAAACTTGTAGTCTATATGTTGTAAGTCAAGATAGAGATATGTTTTTATATCATAGATATAATTTTTTCATAATCCAAATATTGGTGTCATATGTTGTGGATTTTTGGTCAAGATAATCAAGGTTAAAACCTACATATTAGATTTATGCCAACAACATCAAAGAGCATGAATATTTTTATGAAATAGGTGGTAACCCTATTGAGGTATGTTTGTACTTGACTAGTTCTAAGCAAAGGTACTCTAATTTTAAAATCATGGTGCAATTGTGAAAGAATGAGTTTGTACTCTGAATTAAGTAATATAAGATTATTGGGTATGTTTCTACTTTGATCCATAAGTGTGATTCTAAGACATTGTTTAAACTATATTAGTATGAAAATTGAGGTATGTGATCATGAATAGACTAGTTTATTTTCATAAGGAGATGTAAATGATAAATATGTTATAGAAATAGTTTGAAGATATAAGAACATGTGAATCAAAAGGATTTAGTTATATTTTGTTGACAAAGTTGTGTGTGTAACAAGAAGGTTGTTGTGTTGGCATTATGAAGACTTATTCAAAACCGTATATGTGTGTCCTTGAGAGAATAACAAGACATTATAGGTGGAAGTACATGTGAAATAAGGTCTTGAAATATGTATAATATTTCTCAAAAAGGTTATTGAGTTTACTGACTCATTAAAGGTATGTCCGCTCTTGTATTTCTCTACATCATTTATGAAAAGTCATGATTTAGTTATTTGGTATAATGCCCTAGTGAGTTGATTGTCCCAGTTTGTTTGAAGAAGTCTATATTCTTGTTTAGGCTAAATTAATGCTACAATTAAGGTTAAGAATAATGGTTATCTCTTATTTCAACTAGTTTCTTGAATTTTGTGCTATCTAATATAATGTGTTGTTGTAAGGGCACAATAACTATTGAAACATGAAAAATTAACCCTAGTGTCAAAAAAGTTTCTTGAAAAATCTCCCCACACCAATATGCCCTATGCATTTTCTATCCTATCATTGAAATCCTTTATATGTGTTTTCCATACCTTCCTGTGTTCGAAATGTTGAAACCAGTAGCTCATTTCATTTAGTGAAATACTTCTTAAGGTGGATTCTTTAGTAGGCCTAAAAATACTATTTTTTTCCTTCCCAGACAAGTGCACACCATCCGAGAGTGGTTTCAAGGAGTTAAGAATGAAATTCAACTAGTTTAAGAATATTTAGGAAGGTTTAGGAGGTTTAGGAACAAGAACAATGAAAGTGGGTTTTTGAAGGTGAAGGAGTTTACAATCTAAAATGGTACCTGATGTTTGAGAGATGATTCTAAGAGTTCAGAAAGAGTTAGGAGGAAAAAATTACTCATTGGAAATATTGAATCATTCTCTACATGATGGAACTTTCACATTTTTCACAAGACTCAGAACTTCTCAACACAACTCATTCTCGTGAGACACACCCAACTCTCCCGAGAAAGAAGGTGATTATTTAGTGGATTACAAGAAAATTTTTATCTTTTAACCATACCATTGTCTTTAAAATGATATTTTGAGTAAAAATCATATATGATTTCATCAAAATGACCTCTTAGACCTCCAAAACTTCACCGATAACTCTCTCTCTCTCTTGTGAGGTATGTTCTTCATACTTAGTCAATTTTTCACCTCAAAGTGCATGGCTCATTTTACATTACCTCCTATCCCTATACCTTGGGGATAGAGGGTAAAAGAAAATGTGCCCAAGCCTAGTTATGCCCTATGGTTCATCATATGACTTTGTTGAATCTTTGCATGGCCTTTTCACCTCACTATAGCCCTTCCTATTAACCAATGCAGATGTACCACTCACAAAAACTAGGTTAGGGTGCATTATTCTATCCCTCATGTCCATGTCCCTTAGGGATAGAGAGTAAAATAAAATTTTATCCTCTCCTCCTCTTGTGTGATTTTGTATATGACCCAGCTTCTATTTCCCTTATGCTTAAATGCTAGTTTTTCCTCTTTCCCCATCATCCAATAAAACCCTGCCACTTATCAAGCCCATATGAGGGAAAAATTTATACCCTCTCCTGTCCCTATCCCTTAGGGATAGAGGGGACAAGAAATTTTTTCACATTCTTGGAATTTTGAAAACTAAAAACAAACTAAGAGTTTTTTCTTACTTCTTCTCACTTCTACCTCTCCCATGAAGCAAGAACATTGTCGTAAAGTTTTAAAACAAAAATAAACTTTTCTCGACCTCATTTTTTAACAAAACATCCATTTTTATAGCCCCAATAATTCTAAAAACTTGTAAGTTTTCCAAAAACCATGCCCAAATTTCTCTAGAGTGACCATATGCTTCAAAACATAAAATATTCATATCTTGTAAATCGGTGAACGAATCTGAACGAGATTTTCATAGTTGCTCCTCATCCTAGGGGTAAAAAATAATAAAGTAAAAAAAAATCATATGAATTCCTCATTAATTAATGGTATAAAACCCTAGTTTTATGCCCTATATATTCATTTCCCAGTTTCCAAGCATTCCTACTGACGAATTAAGGTGAAATTTGGAGCACGAGGTCTCGGAAGTGAGCCTAATCCAAAGTGATGCAAGTTTCATTACAATAAGAGATGGATAATTTATGTTTCTAAAAGTAGAAATTACTTGGTGTCCTCTCTTACTAAAAATATTAACTTACTAAAAATATCAAGTCCTCTTAGAATAATGCACTTAGTGAACAATGAAAATGATAAACTAGGCAATTTTGACCAAAACAGGAAAAAAGTAGAAAAAAATCAAAAGGAAAATTATAAAAATAGAAAGTGTCTAAAAATGGAAAAATATAATCAATATATTTTATTTGAATATGTTATAGGGTCAATAAATTCAAATTTGAGTAAAACAGGAAAAACAACCCAAAATAGTAGGTCCTAGTTCAACCTACCAAAAATAGAAAAATTTCATTTTGGGTATAGAAAGTTGTATTTGGATCTATTTTGAGTCATATATCTAATTTTTTACATCTCCAAAAGGTTTTGATATATTTTCATATATCAAAAAATTAAATTCACTCTTCATAGGGGTCCCAATGCATCACTCGGTCCCAAATTGAGTACAAGAGTAAGACAGAACACCGTAGGGAACAATAGATGAAGTCCAGGGGCATTGTGTAATCAAAGGATATTTTAAAAGAGTCAAGATATTAGTTTAATTTCAATATAAGTGGGTCATCATAAATCATTAATCATGTTTGAGCCATCCACACCTCCTCATAAATTTGTTTGATTTGAGCTCGGTGATATGGGTGTTTCGCTCGGAATGTTTCGGCTTCTGGGAATAGAGTTGCTTCTATCCTTTCATTCCTTTTAGAAACAGATGAGGTTAGGGTTAGGAGGAATACCTGTTGAATGTCGAGATGGTGTGCGCGTACCGTAGAGAAAGATCAGGCTGACTGCGGAGAACTCCTTTTTGTCTTGGAAGGACTACCTGCAAATAAGAACACAAGACCACAAGATTTTGATTAAACAATAAATGAGGAAACTGCCTTGGGCCCAGGAAATATAAAACTTCCCTTCGAAGGTGGTCAGTTCCCCTGCTAATATGAATTAACACAAAAGACTGCAAAATATCAATTAAATTATTTTGTTAAACTGGGTAGGGGGAAAGGCTGGTTTTCTGGTTTTGATCAGAGGAACCGATGGCGGTTATTGATGACCGATGCCGGTTACTGATAACCGATACCGGTGGGTTATAGGATCTTCTTGGTACATATGGTGTTTGTAATAGCTGGCTTTTTTGGATGGTATTAGGAAATGGGATGATTAGGAGTGAAAGAATGACAGTTAGATGCAATGGCACGTTGGGTAGTGGATTCAGAAACGGATTTAGGAGGACTGAGATTCAAGAAACATAAGAAATGTTATGACAAAAGGACATGTAAGATCTGACTTACTGGTTTTGACCGAGATGCAAGTTGATCTCCTTGGTTGCAAACACTTCTGGTTTCTTTACTCGTCTCTGCTCTGTCAAGTGAAGATCTGGACTCTGTTCCTCGCTCGCAATGCTCTCTGTTGATCCAGAAATCCTTTGACTGATCTCTAAAATGAAATTCCGATCCGTTGTTTTGGTTTGGGGAGCCCATTTACAGGGAACCGATGGCGGTTGCGTAACCGACGGCGGTCGAGTAGGAACCGGCATCGGTAAGGAAAAAGTAGGCTATTTTTAGTAAAATAGCCCACCTTCCCTGCTTTTCTCCCGAGAGATCAGTTGCGGGCTTGGTCAAGTGGCTAGAAGGTCGGCTTTTGGTGCGAGTAAGGAGGCATTAGTTATGGATGTGAGTCTAGACCAAGTCATGGGTCTTAATTAGGTTAGTTTAGGGTTAGGGCTAGGTCATGATGAGGTGGCAAAGTGAGGTGGCGGGTAAGGTGATGTGGATTTATCAATTACAAGGTAATTAATAAATAATTGTGTAAAGTTTAGGTAATGAGGTTAGGTTGCGAAATGGGATGCGGGTCACAAGGGGTCGTGAGACATGAATTTGGTGTCTACATTAGCCCCTTATTGTCGTGTAGCTTGTTCGTAAAAGTCACGCGACAATAATATGAAGTGGTTTCTCATGTTAAGGATATAGGTAATCCCCTCAAATCTATCACGATTGAGTGAACGGGAAATCGGGGATAGGGTTGATAAAGGGTATATGGTTGGTATGGTGGGGTAGGTCCAAGGGTATAAATGCAATAGTGGTACATGATTTGACTAGCAAACCAGCAATGCATAGGCAAAGGTCGATAGTTTATCCAAACAAGGGTGATATAATCCCGGTATCCAAGGCATAGGAAGTAGCTCCGTGGTATATAACGTGAGGTGAGGTACGACGTTTAGGCATGTTTGGCAAGTGCCAAGTGGTTGGTTTGGTTGGGATAAACGTCACGGTCGAGGTCTAGGAAAAGTTGGTCGACAGATCAAGTCAAGGACCCTAATCATGCTAAAACACGAACAGGTGAGCTCGATTGAACACAAGGTACATGATGGATGTATAAAATAAAACGTTGATTATGGGTATGGTATGGAAGTGATACGGCCTTTGGTCAGGCCAAGTGGTTGGGCGGTGGCCCTGGGTCAGGTTAGGTGGGTAGGTTGAGGCCTTGGGTCAAATTGTTAGGGCGAGGCCTTGGGTCGGGCCAAATAGGTAGGTTGAGGCCTTGGGTCGGGCCAATAGGTAGGGCGAGGCCTTGGGTCGGGCCAAATAGGTTAGGGTGAGGCCTTAGGTCGGGCCGAATGGTAGGTTGAGGCCTTGGGTTGGGCCAAATAGGTAGGTTGAGGCCTTGGGTCGGGCCAAATAGGTAGGGCGAGGCCTTGGGTCCTGGCCCAAATAGGTTAGGTGAGGCCTTAGGTCGGGCCGAATGGTAGGTTGAGAGGCCTTGGGTCGGGCCAAATAGGTAGGTTAAGGCCTTGGGTCGGGCCAACAGGTAGGTTGAGGCCTTGGGTCGGGCCAAATAGGTAGGTTGAGGCCTTGGGTCGGGCCAGATAGGTAGGGCGAGGCTTTGGGTCGGGCCAAATAGGTTAGGTGAGGCCTTAGGTCGGGCCGAATGGGCCGTGGGAGGCCTTAGGTTGAGGCCGAGGTCAGGCCGTAGGTCAGCCGACAAGTGAACAAATGTTGTGCAGCAAAGGTGGACAGAGGCGATATTGGTGAAAAAGAGGCAAGGAGTAAATAAGGGCAAAGAATGGGGTGAAAGTTGGGTAGCGAACCGATGTCGATTCTGCATGACCGATATCGGTTAAGGGACCGATACCGGTTTCTTAGGGCAAAATGAAACCGACATCGGTTAAGGTCGAAAAACCTATAAAAAGAAAAATACGGCCTGTCATTGTCACTTTTGTTATTTGCAATCCAAATTGACTTGTCTGACGTGGAGAGTTGATTTGGAGGGTTATTGAGTGAGGTGGAGCTATTTGATTGGCGGAGAGAGTTGATAGTGGGCCCGATTGAGGAGGAGGCAGCAGGTGATTGGCCAGGGACCCAATAGATCAGGATTGGAGCCATGGCACAGGCAGGAGGAGCTGGAGGGGCTGGACCAGCTGGACCGCCACCACCCATCCCACCACGACGACGTGTCGTCGTACCGGTAGGTTCTAAACTCGTGATTTATGCATTGAAATGGTTATTAGGCTAAATGGGGGGTTTGGGTAGGAATTTGTATTTTGTAGGAAATAAGGAGTAAATGGAGGTAATTTGAAAAACGGAGAGGGTAGAGAGGTAAAATAGGGTAATGCGGCTAGGTGAGTAAAATTGGAGGGTTTTTGGGCGGGTAAATGGGTAGAAATAGGAAAAAATGGGTTTTGGGGGCGCATGGGGTTCGGCCCGAGGAGGATGCGAAGGACCGATGTCGGTCACTAAGCGACCGGCATCGGTCACGCAATTTTAGGGGAAGGGAGGTTTGTTGGTGACCGGCGTCGGTCATGTATCGGCCGGCGTCGGTTGGGGGTTGGGTTGATTGTTTTTTGGGGTGTTGGGTTGGGTTGTGGGTGGGAGTGATTGTTTTTTTTTTTTTTATTTTTTTTTTTTGGGTCAATGGAGTGGGAGTGGGGGTTGGGTTAGGGGTGGAGAAGGGGTAGGTGTGGGAGTGGTGGTTGGGTTAGGGTTTTTTGGGTTGGGTTGCGGGTCGGTGTGGGGGTTGGTTTAGGGGTGGAGAAGGGTTAGGTGTGGGGTTAGGTTTTGGGTGTTACAAAAGGGGGTTTAGATGGTAAAGTAGATGTTATAATAAAGAGTAGGTCTAAGAATGTGGGTTGGTTTTGCAGCACGCGGCCAGCTTGACGATGCGTGATAGGATGCCTCCACTATTGAGTCGGATGAGGCCACACGTATCTGCGGCACATTGGGCCATCATGCGCGAGGTGGGACTCGGCGGGGTCCAGAGGTACAGAGCGATAGAGAGGGATCACAGCCTGATGGTCGCCCTCATCGAGAGATGGGATCCGGCGGCCAATGTGTTCCATCTGCCGACCGGGAGATGATCACACATTAGAGGATGTGTATCGCATCCCGTGGCTACCGATCGAGGGAGAGGCAGTCTTCCGTAGATTCGAGACTCACGATGGACAAAGATACTACGCTTTTTGGGGATGCAGCCACGCTACTGACCTACCATAGCGCGAGTATCGGGTACGGTGACATGTACCGTGCGCATCGTCACGAGACACGACTGGCGGTGTTGATGATGGTTGGGATCACCTGCTTCGCCCTCCCGGACTCAGAGGGAGGCCGCTTCCCACGAGCATTGATGGGGGTACTGCTGGAGATGGTGGAGGAGCACACCTGTTATGCCTGGGCACCAGTATATCTGGTGCAATTATACAGGGAGTTATGGGGCTATCGCCGGAGGAGGTGATTTGGTATTTGTTCTACATTTTTGTTGCACTGTTGGGCATACGAGCACATCGTATGCATCAGGCCAGTAGGGCTACCTCAGCAGGCAGGGCCACAGGTCGTATACCGATATGGCTTTCAGAGGTGGTTGGGGGTCGTGGGCCAGCCACGAGCAGTTGTTGCAGGTCGATGTGGTCTATTATGACACTTCACTGAGGGCCTTACAGCAGAGAGACATTGTATGGAGACCCTACAGAGGTCACCAGCCTGGCAGAGGAGCCCGCGTACAGCTGCGCCTGATCCAGTATACATTCTGGATAGCAGGACGGAGGCCGGGAGAGTACGAGCGGATACCCCTAGAGAGGGTACGCAGCAGATGGGGCTACGACAGACGAGCCACCTCCCTCCCCGACAGAGGGATGATGTAGAGGCCCCACCGCCAAAGCCACAGCCTTTGATCCAGACCGGGTAGCGAGAGACCAAAGCAGTGAGTGTGTGGATGATGCCGGGTGCACGGGAGCATACAGGGTGTGGTGGGTGGGGCAAGAGAGTAGCGAGGATAGTACTCACCGCACACCTGCACTTGGGCTGCAGCTTATAGAGAGAGGGATCAGCCTGAGGTCGTGCAACTCTTACAGGCAGCTTTAATTAAGGCCGCACAAGCAGCACGATAGGGGCCTTACAGGGCAAATGAAATAGCCCAGTGCTCAAGCACAGTACACAGTAAAGACCACCACCAAAGACCACACCCACAAAAGTGCGTGTATAGCACAAAGTGCAAAGACCACCACCAAAGACCACAAACCCACAAAGTGCAGTATTAGTACGAGCACAGTAAGACCACCACCAAGACCACACCCACAAAGCAGTGTATAGTGCAAAGAAGACAAAAAGCACCACAAAGCGGGCCACAGGTGCAGGTACAGGCTCAGGGGGTATTGGTGTTGGGTGCCAGGGGACCAGCCCCACTCCTTCAAAGGGCGCGAGATCGCTATATGGAGGTTAGAGTAGAGGCCCGATATTATCAGGATATTCTTGATAGTACCGGAGTCGAGTATCAGGCGTATGCAGCGCATAGGGCAGAGACCTCGCACAGCCAGAGATCTCAGGGAGGGGCAGCCACAGCTGGCATGTCCGTGACGGGCAGGAGGCGAGAGGCACCACAGGGACCAGTGGGGAGAGGTGCCGAGGGCGGTGGGGAGAGCTGATAGATCCCCGACATGGTTTTGTATAGGGACACGGGCACCGGTCTGCGAACCGGTTGTATTGATAGAGGCCTGCGTGCCGACACTTATTCATTGCATTGATTCATTTATTTATTATATACCGCTCATGAGCCGAGTACAAAGTCAGTACATTTGATACCGGCCATGCGAGCCGAGTATATTTTTGATATGAGAGACCGGCTCGCGAGCCGAGCCGAGATTTTTGGTAGGTATTGCGCCTCGCGTGCCGCTTTGGTATATTATGAGATCACAGAGGCCCCGATGTAGGGCACATTGTATTTTTGAAAACTGGTATATATATAGAGAGACGATGTTTTGATCCTCGTGCAGTATTCAAAATGTGTTTAAATATTTTGTTAATGGTTGGTAATATGTAATGTATGATAAGTTTTAGTTGATATGTTGATAGATGGATGATGTTGATGTTTTTGTTTTTGTTGTACGTATGTATGAATGATATGTGATGTGATGAATTGTTAGTTTTGTGACATTGTGATATATGTAACTGATGAATGGGATCCAAATGATGTAGAGATTGATAGTTTCCTGATATTCGTAGTTGATGGTTGTGTATTTGTATAAATGATGTTTAATGAAATTATAATGCTATGTGTGGTGGATGAACAAATGTGGTAAATTCTGTTGTTTATGCAGGCAAAGAGGCGGGCGCGACAAAAATTTAGATGAGAAATGAAGAAAAGAACCCTGTTTCAAAAAGGCAGGTGTGTAACCGGTATCGGTTAGGTAACCGATGTCGGTAGTTATATGACCGATATCGGTTATATGACCGATACCGGTTATTTAGGTATGAGCTTTTCTAAAAATAGAAAAGCTAGGGTGGCAACTTCAGTTTTAATTTTAGAGCCATGCAAGAGGTTAAATACGCGAACGCGACGCTTTTTGACGACTGAGACAGGTATTTGCATGAGAGATTTGGGTGAGAAGGAGGAAAGAGACAAGGAAAGTGAATGTGATCCGAGATTTAGAAGGCAGAAAGACAAAGTTAAAAAGGGTGGTGATCATGGCAGAACGAGGAGAAGCATCCAAGTAAGGACAGACAGAGGGCGACAAGGGCCACCTCAAGTCACGCAACCCAAGAGGTATCATTTTGTTTGTGATTTAACTACTACATGTTTTGTGAATAAGATGGGGAGAGTAGGTGGGTAGATATGAGAAAGAAAACATGATAACAAGGGTCAGCAGTGAGGTAAGTGTTACAGGTGGTAGGCAATCGGGGTCATGGTATGTTTGTATGTATAAAAAGGAATAAACGAGAAAATTATTATCGTAGGTGGTTGTTTTTAGGAAGGTGTATATAATCGATAAAGGACCGGTAGCGGTTAGGGAGAACCGTATCGCTTATTCAACCGATATCGGTTATGTATAACCGTACCGATTATCGGAGGAATTTCCGCAATGTTTGAAAAAATCGATGACGATTGAATGGTTGTTTGTGGTTTTGGTGTATGCAGCAGAGGCGTGGTTGAGGATGAATGATAGTGTACCGCGCCGCCGTCACGAATCCGAGCGGATGTAACACCAAATGAATGGACATTGATAAATCATTTGGGGTTAAGTGGAATCCGTATTATTCATTCACGAATCGCCCGTAACCATGGTATGTTACAGCGTTGATTGAGAGATGGAATCCCGAGACAAATACCTTCTATCTCGCCAACAGTGAAATGACAAGAATATCGAAGATGTGTTTTGGATTTTGAGACTCCCTATTACAGAGAACCAAGATATCGTGCACTACCTAGCGCGCACGGGGGAGCGATAACAAAGAGATTTGGTCCATACGCACGAGATTTGACACAATGAGGTTTATCGCTTACATATGGGGTAATGTATGCAAAGACACCCCGAGGAGACAAGGTTAGCAGTGATATTAATGATAGCAAGAGGGGTATTATGCATTACCGAGGGCTTTAAGGGGGAAGATTTCCAAAGGCATTGATGTGTGTTATCTGGGAGATGGTAGAAAGGAACGTTACGTTTGCATGGGCACCTGCATATTTGGCGGAGCTATACAGGGGTTTATGGGCTTGTAGGTGAAATCACAGGACGACACTGGATAGTTCATACTTATTACACTGTTGGGCCTATGAGCACATTGTTTGTGTGCGACCAATAGGCCGATCCATCCAGGCAGGAGAGACCGGAGTACAGAGGTTGGGATTCAGACGATGGGTCCAAACAGAACAAGAGGCCAGATCCCAGCCTGTGATGGGTGATATTGAGTATTACAGGCAGGTATGGGAGAGAGTGACGGTTGCGGATATCTGTTGGAGGCCATACGGAAACTATATGGTAACAGAGAACATAGCTGAGGAGTTGAGGGGTGTAGAGCGATTGAGGTGGATCGCAGGGCACAGGCCGGGTGAGTATGAGAGGATTCCTATAGATCGCGTGCGCGAAAATTTGGATTTGTGTAGATATACCCCGGCTTATAGACCATATATGAGGATCGACGCCGAGGCAAAGATTCTCACCTCCCCGGCCAACACCTCCGTAAGGGCTCAAGAGGTAGCAGCCGATCACAGGGTAATGGATGCGGGAACGACAGAGGCCTATAGATTATGGTGGGTAGCAGAACCTGCGAGGTGTGCATGAGCGCCCGACATAGCGGTGATTACAGCAGAGAGGATCCTCTGCAGCCTTTGGTTCAAGGCAGCTCCAAAGCCAGTGAATGAGACAAGAGGATTGTTAGTGGTCATGAGTCACGGGCGGGAGACTAGAGGTCAAGTCCTCCATGCGAGAGGGCGTATTCATATGTTACAGGAGAGATTGGCAGATCAGTGGCGGTACCAATAGCCGTGGTACCTTTGAGGACAGAGAGGCCCGGTGAGAGGGGTCGACGATCACGATCATCACCTAGTTCGGGATGAGGCGTGATGGTCTGAGTACATGTTAGCAAGGTATAAGAATAAATAAGGATGCCGACTCTGCGTGTCGATAATAGAGAAGATGTATTTGTTTAACATCTAAATAAAACTCGAATATGTATGTTGATTTGAGTTACGATAATAATAAGATTGTTTGTGTTTTGATTTTCTGTTTTGAAAAAGGATAAAGAGGATCGTGATTAAATAGAAATACACAAAAATATTTATATTCACCACACAGATAGGTTATGGTAGGGGATGGTCGAGCTAACCTTGGGAGACCCCATGTCTCCGAAGTGCTGCCTACATAGCCCATCACACAAAGCAAGGAGGGGCCTCGCATCGATGTAGTTCTCCTTAGGACCAGTGGAAAGGTGAATTCAGGCAATTTGGGTATGGTTAGGCAGTTTGTTGGTTGATAAGATTTTGATGTTGATAGGGTAATGTTGTTGGTGTTGGTAAGGTATGGGCGATGTTGATGTAGGTATAGGTAAAGCGAAAGTTAGCTTACCCAAAGAGAAGGGAACCATGTCCTGATTAAGATCAACACACAATCCTAGATGCGAGGCAAAGAGGAAAGAGTGTCCCGTAGTTGAGAAGAGCTAAACAAACCACATATTAACATAGGATGAGCTTGAATCCCTAGGTACCTTGCATAGGCGAGAAGTCGATAGGTGAAAAGAGTTGTATAATCACAATATATCGGATATACGTCACATCCCTTGAGTTGAAACAAGTGGTGAGGTGAGGTGGATGATATAACTGAGGTACGCAGAACTTATTACAAAGTGAGTGCTCTGACGAAAGAGAACCTACCCTAAATAGACAAGTCCATGACTCAAAAGTCCTTTTGAATGAGGCTTTTCTTTTATTGAATGTAGACTGATCGATGCGGGAAGTCTACAGGGGATATTGATTGTATTATTCTTGAGGTCTTCACGGCTGATCAATGCGAGAAGCTTCTGATAAAGGCTGACTGTGTATAGCTGTCCTTCGAGGAGCAACTATTTATAGTAGCAGATATGATTGTAATGCATAGCTGTCCTTCGGGGGAGCAAACTATATATAATAAAGCAAAGCAATAGTTCGGCATATAGCTGTCCTTCGAGGGAGCAGTCTATATTTAATTTAAATGACTAGATGTTCATTTGGCGTGAAGCATCTAGTTAGTAGGAAGTTTGACTCAAGAAAATCCCATAAGAATACGGCTTATTTTAATACTTTGAAGTCATGGACTAGACTAAAAAGGGGAAGGCATCATCAAGGGGAGGTGAGGATCAAACTATGTGAGCCTGATTGTTATTATGAAGTGTAGGAAACAGAGTGTATGTAGTGGTAAGTGAGCTCAAGGGACGAGCGACAGGTAGATAAGAAGTGATATAATACTAATTTCAACAGTAGAATGGTCAAAGATGCAAGGCATTAAGGGGTTCAGGCTCAGTTTACCATTGCTTAAGCTAAACGATAAGTACCAGATCCATAGGTATGAGTGATTATATAAGGCCCAATCCAATTGGGAGCAAATTTTCCACGTTTGCTCTTTTCTAGTTTGGTTACATGTTGATTCTCTTTGAGAACAAGATCACCAACCTTAAAGGTACGCTCATGAAGTCGCTTATCATAAGCACGTTTAATGCATTTTTGATAGATTTGAAGGTGATCAAGAGCTGTAAGACGGCGTTCGTCAAGAAGCTCCAATTGGGCTAACCGCTCTTGGTGGAAATCATCATGGTGAGAATATCCCGAAGAGATATTCTAAGGGAGGGTATTTGTATTTCGAGAGGCAAAACAGCCTCGGTACCGTATACCAAAGAAAAAGGTGTGGCATTAGTAGAGGTACGAATGCTAGTACGATAAGCCCAAAGGGCAAAGGGAATGTGATCGTGCCAATTTCTTCCGGATTCATTGACAACTTTCATGAGGATTTTGGTTAGTGTTTTATTAGAGGACTCGGCTTGCCCATTGGCTTGTGGATAGTAAGGTGATGAGAAACTAAGTTTGATACCAAAGTTGTCACAAAGGTCTTGCAACAACTTGTTTTTGAAAGATTTTCCATTATCTGTTATCAGGCGATGAGGAACACCAAAACGACAGATAATGTGGTGGTTAATGAACTCGACAATTTTTTCTTTTTTGATTGAAATGAGTGGAATAGCCTCCACCCATTTTGTGTAATATTCGGTCGCTGTGATTATCCAACGGTGACGTTGTGAAGAGGTTGGGTGAATCTCACCAATAAGGTCTAAACCCCATTGTGAGAAGGGCCAAAGATCTCGAGCGATCCGGAGCGGGTGGCTAGGAGTATGTTGAAGGTTGGCATGTTGCGACACATAACACAACGCTTAACATATTCGTAGCAATGTATCGAGAGTAGGCCAATAATAACCAAGGCGAAGGATTCTGCTTGGCCACGGCAAGGTCGCTAAAATGTCCACCACAAATACCGCATGGACCTCGCTGGATGGTATGAGTGGCCTCCGCGCCGCTTAGACAAACAAGGAGGATACCATCAAAGCCACGTTTATAGAGGAGTCCCCCATGACAACATAACGCGAAACACTTTTAAGAAAAGCACGCTTTGCGCCGTTACTAGTAAGGTCAGTGGGAGGACAGAGATTGTAAGGTAGTCATGGAATTGGTGGTACCTGTATCCCGTGAATTAGTGGACACAAAAGATTTATCATACAAACTACCGGGGTTGAATAGATGGGGCAAAAAGTTGTTGGACCACGATGAATAATTCGAGTCAACATGCGCGGTGGAATTTGCGAGGCTAAGCAAGCCATAGTATCCGCAAATTTGTTAGTGGAGCGGGGAATGGTTTGTATAGAATAGTGGGTAAATAAAGCTAGAAGTGAATCCACGTAGTGTTTGTATTTTTGAAGTTCCTCATTTTTGCATTGGTAGACGCCCATAACTTGATTGACTACCAATTGAGAGTCACCAAAAATGTTGATAGATTTGATACCTAAGTGTAACGCAACTTGGAGACCCAGAACAAGGGCCTCGTATTCCGCTGTATTATTAGTGCAAGGGAAATCAAGTCGGAATGAAAGAGGCATAGGTTCAGCGTTGAGAGGAATGAGAACAACGCCGGCTCCTCCGCCGCGCTGGCATTTAGATCCATCGAAGAAGAGGGTCATTGGGTACGACTCCTCCGTGAGGGAAAGAGTAGCGATGAGTTCATCGGAAATGTGAAATTGGTAAAATTGTTCCCTAGAAAGGAGCGTCCGCAAGTTGGTCTCGCGATGGTTTGTCCTTTGATTGATTTCTCGTGGATAAACTCAAGGTCGAGGTCGGCGAGAAGCATGAGCCATCTAGCAATGCGTTGGTTCGATGAGAGGTTGGCGTACATGTAATGGATGGGGTCTCAGATTGGTGATGACGAAAGTCTTGTGATTTAGAAGGTAGTGTCGGAGTTTGGTGGCCACGAATGATAGGGCAAGGCACAATTTTTCTACATGTGTGTACCTAGTCTCATAGTCCACCAAAGTACGACTTATATAATAAACGGCTTGTTCGTGATTCTCGTGAGTCACGATGTGCAAGCATGGCTCCTACAAAGATGGTCGGTGGAAAGGTAAAGGTAGAAAGGGCGGTTGTCTTGGGGTGGGATAAGCATGGGTGGCTGCAAGAGATAGGATTTGAGAGCTTCAAGGCTTGGTGACATTCTTCGCCCATCGGAATGCAATATCCTTTTTAAGGAGGTGATGGAAAGGTTGACACCGATCCGAGAGTCGGGAGATGAAACGCCGGATAGATTGAGCTTACCTTGTAAACTACGCAATTGTTTGAGATTTTTGGGTGGGGGCATTTCTAGGATAGCTTTGACTTTAGATGGATCGACCTCAATGCCACGCAAAGAGACGATAAAGCCAAGAAGTTTTCCTAAAGAACACCAAAGACACATTTCTTCTGGGTCAAGGCGACGAATATTGTAACAAAGCGATCAAAATAATGGTTAAAACATCGAGATGTTCACTACGATGTTTAGACTTGCCGAGAAGATCGTCGACATAGTCTTCAAGGATAGTGTGCATAATGTCATGAAAATGTAGGTCATAGCCCGCCGATAGGTAGCACCAAAGATTCTTAAGGCCAAATGGCATGACACGATGAATGTAAGGTTCCCAAGGAGTTATGAAGGCGCTTTGTGTTGATCGGCAGGGCAACCAAAATTTGGTCAGATCCTCAAAAGCCATCCATGAGAGAAAGCATTTCATGGCCCGCAGTGAGATCAACAAGTTGATCAATACTTGGGAGGGGGAAGTCATCCTTGGGGCAAGCGAGGTTAAGATCCCGGAAATCTGTGCATATCCGAAGTCCCCCTGTCGCTTTAGTGACAGGTACGATGTTAGAAATCCATTGAGGATAGTCAATAGGCAAGATGAAGGAAACAGAAAGGAGTCGTTGGAGCTCCTCTTTGACCAAGAGAGCAATGCGTGGATGCATTTTTCTCAATTTCTGTTTGACTGGTTTGGAATCGGGGTTTAGGGTGATGTTATGGACGGCGATAGTAGGATCAATTCCTGGCATGTCAGCGTAAGACCATGCGAAAGCTTGGTTACGAGCACGGAGAAAGGTAGTAAAGGCGGCTTGTTCTGATGTGTTAAGGGATTGTCCAATCTTCACAATGTGAGGATCCTCCTCCGTGTGGATATTGATTTCTATGGTAGATCTGCTCAAAGATAGTTTGGGTTTCAGATGGTAAGGCTCGTTGAATATAAGAATCATCCGCGCCAAGGTAAGTGAGGATGGAGTCGTCATCCTGGCATTCAACAACATTAATCAAAGGCGAATCCTCTTCGATCATGTCTGGATACAGAAGGGGAAGAGAAGATGGGTCCTCATTATCGCGTTGATAAGTGAGAGGACCTATGAAGATAGCATTTATGAAAAAAAAAAGTTAGGGGGGATGGATTCAGGGTCTATAGATTCTGTGGGTGATGATGGCAAAGTGGGTGATGATGGTTTGGTAGGGGCGATGTCTTCTTCTTCCAGGATACAGCTGACAGGAGGTGTCTCCTGTGTAGGTGTTTCGGGAAAACCGAGACCACTGCGATCGTTATGTTTACGGGTAGTCACGGGAATGAGTGTATGTCGGCCTTGTTCGTAAAGGCCAAAACCAAAGCCTTCCACGCACAAATGAGTCAAGAAGGTGAGGGTAAAACGACGATTTGTCAAGTATTGAAAATCGGATTGGAAAGGAACCACACCAAGAGGAGGTTCAGGGGTAATGGAGGATGCGTCAACACCCCCATACGTTAGGTTAGTGCGGCAATAGGGTGGTCCGTAAGAGATTATCTCCCCCACGCGACGGTCGTAGGTGGGATGTGCATGTAATTGTCCGTACTCTCGCGGGTAGGGAAAGAACTAACGTTATATAGGCGGTACTCCCAAACAGAAGGCGCCGAAAACATCTACTAAGGGGTCGAGGTTGGAATGTTAGTCATGGGGAAGGGAAGTGGTTTTTGCGATGGTGGTTTCATCAATCAAGGCGTAGACGCGGTTGGGGTGGATGGTTGAGATACATTTGAGGAGGACGGTTGAGTTGAATGTATGGGTGTCTTGATTGGTATAAGCACATCGTTAGGGCGGTATAACATATCACAGGTTTTAAAGGGGGAGGGTCAGCTTTTACGGTGTAAGACTTCCCTCGTACTCAAATTTTATGCATCTATGTAATGTTGAGGAACGCATCCCATGGCTCGGATCCAAGGATGACCCAAAGAATATATTATATCGAACTCTCCCTCAAGGACATAGAAGAGTTCGGGTAAAGTACGTGGTCCTACGCGAATGTTGAGGATCACGGTGCCTAAGGTAGAAGTAATAGCGCATTGAATGACCGCAACATGATGGGGTCGGGCACACATACAACTAGAAGGGATGTTCATCTGTTGGAAGGCTTTTGAAGAGATGATGTTTAGGCTAGTGCCCCGGCCAATCATAACCCGATGTACTCGAATGTCCCGACGTAAGCGAGATGAAAAGGGCAGGGTTGGGATCTTCTCGTACCAAAGTCGACAATTTCATCTTCGAGAAACCGATCAGCAGCAGCCTTGTTGTACAGAGACGTATGGTCAGGGCAAAGGGGTTGTTTGGTGAGAGAAGCAACGTGATTGGGTGTTAGAATGGAGGTAACAGGTAGGGTTTCATTAGGCAAAACCTCTATCCTCAAGGATCTCAACGAGAGCTTGTCGATGAGATTCAGAAGTCCGAATGAGATCATACAAAGGTCATTTTTACTGGGATCGGTGAAGCTGTTTAATCATATTTTGGTGGCAATGCCATTAGAGACGGATAGGCGGGTCCGCGAATGACCACTTTAGGTGGTGGTGCAATCGGGATGCTTGATGGAGAAAGAGATGCCGCAGTGTGTTTTCTTTTGCTTTCCCATTGTTTTTCTGCCCTCGAGTAGCGACACTAATCATATTAATCTCGTAGACCTGAGATGAGGAAGATGGTGGGGATAACTCATGGTCTTCAAGAGGTGGGGTTGTAATAATGATAGATCTTGGTGAGGCGGGGACAGATGGTATAGGAGAGGGAATGGAAACTAAAGGTCTCTCCCTTCGTAAGTTGTCTTTCTTAATCTTTCTATCCGGGAGAGGTGACTGGCGAAGGATGGTTTTTAGAGCTTTGCATCCCTCCACATCATGTCCTGGTGTGCGGTGATAAGCGCAGATTTTAGACTCATCGTAATCCATAGGTCGGGGCTTAGACGGGTCATAAGGTCTAAGTGGAGGTAGGGAAATGGTCGCATTCTCCACCAACATAGCAAGGATTTTGGCGTAAGATCCTTTGAGTGGGTCAAAATCGGAAGAGGATGAGGGTATTGATTGTGTGGGTTTTGGTAATGTTTGGGCGTGGTTAGTTCGTATGGGTGGCGGTTTAGCCGAGGGGTGTTGATACATGGTTTTTACTAAACGTGATTTCTTTGGCGCAGAAGCTATGTTGGATGATGAGGCCGCAGATGACGTGGTATCAGAAAACAACCATGGGGAAATAGGAGTAACTGAAAACAAATCTTTTGATGATGGTATTTGTTTAGGGTTGATAGGTGGACAGGATACGCGGAGTGACGGTGTTGCTATACCCTGGAATTTCTGTATAGGTGCGGAAGGCGTAAGTTGTTCTGAAGAAAACGCAGGAGGTATGATATATTGATGTAAGGTAGAGGGATGGGGTCCCAATATGGAAGGTAGGTATGACGATGATGGTTTTGATTGTGATAGGGGTAGGGATTGAGTTTGTCTCCTAGGCGGCGGAGCGGATTTATTTTTGGATAGATCGAGTCGCTTAGGCGGGTGCGTTAGACTGGGCATTGGTGAGGTCCCAAGCGTATGGGAAGATCTGGCTAAGTTGATAGAAGTGGACGGGGCATTTGGTAGAGGTGAGGGGGGTGAAGGCGAGAACAGGGGCATTTTAAGCTTCTGTAAGCACTTCGGGTATATGGTGGAGACATCAGATCACCATTTGCATTTGAGTAGAAAAAGGGGTACTCAAACGCTCCCATAGGGCCTCGTCTCATCTTCCGTGGAATGACAAATCTCCAGTGTGATTTGTAATTTTGGTACGAAGAAAGGTGGGTTGTAATTCCACCCATCATGCGGTGTGACATAGAGGTAGATGAGGCACCGTATCAATAGATGTTAAGAGGTCAACCGGTCATTGAAAAGATTTAGGCGATGAGGGACTAATAGGTAGGAGGGCGTGTTCGAGGGATCTGTCACACGTTTAAAGAATGTGGTGATGTTAGTGTAAGAGATTTCTGCCTAAGGATGTCAAAAGGAGTGGTGAGCCTTCCTCTTGTGTAGCAAGAGTGGTAGAAGGGGACGTTTGGGAAATAGATAAATTAGATAACATCCGCCACGCCTCTGTAGGGATGTGGTGTAAGAAGACTCGTTGATGAGAAGAGAAGTCCGGCAGCTTAACTCTTCTATGGGTAAAGGAATGATTTCACTTTGGCTTGATGGTGGTGAAGGAGGTTCAAACTCCTGTGTTGGTGGAGAGGCTTGATTTAAAATTTTTTCAATAGAGGCTTTTGGCTGAGAATCGAAGACTGCATGGATCTCATGAACACTCTCCTCGGCTAAGATATCTTGGTTCACGTTACTATTGGACGAGTGATTCGGGAATGGCTTGTTGAAAATTTTCAGATTTCGGTAGCAGGGGCGTTAGGATTATCGAGGGTTATATCCCCTCACAAACCATTTCCTGCACTATGTTTTTCAACATCTTGCAGTTTTCATGACTATGTCCTTTTACGCGGTGAAAGTTACAAAAGTCATTTTCTTTGTACCAGGAAGGTATTGCGCGGGTGGAGTCAAACCCAGAGTGAGGTTTAACAGGGGGCAAGGTGATAGCCCCAGCTTTGAGCAATTTCTCCAGGATGACGCCATAAGTTTCTCCCAAGGGAGTGTAATTGGTGGGCTCGGCTTTGTACTTATAAGTGGTTTTCATGAGTATCGACGGTGTTTGAGATTTGACCATTACCGCGTGGACAGCTCCTTTTGATTTAGAAGAAGTGGACGCGTGAGGAGTGGTGGTGTTTGGCTTGTTGGTAGAATCAGAGTTCGAAATTGGGGTTTTGTTACGCAACCGCAATTTCTCTTCTTCTAAGGCTCGACTTCTAGCTTCCGAGCCATGGTAAAGGCCTCGTCGAATGTGCGGAAAGTTTGAATTTGGAGGGTAGGGGAGATGTGCTTAGCGCAGGCCCGCGTAAATAGTTCGATGAGTTCGGTTTGAGGCAAGGCATACGTAAGTTGGTTGATAAGGCCCCGCCATCGTCCAACAAAATCTGCGATAGATTCGTCTTCAAATTGTCGGATGGCATAGAGGTCAGTGATAGATACTTTCTTGGCAATGTTAATGGAGAAATGATCCAAGAAAGATTGGGCTAGTTGGTTAAAAGAGAAGATTGAGTGCTGGGTTAAAGCACTGTACCACTCCAAGGCAGTCCTGATAAGGACATGGGAAAGGTGCGGAGTAACAAGGCATCATCATGGGCAATCAAATAACAAGCATGTCTAAATGATCGCAAGTGTTGTTGAGGATCCTCTTTACTGTTAAAACGAGTAAACTTTGGCAACTCCCATTGAGGAGGATATGAATGAAGGGGGACAGAAGGGTGAATGGGCTCCCGACAAACTTGCTCGTATGTCAAGGCGCTACGACTTCCTGAAACGGAAGCCTCCAGGTTTTGCATTTTGTCCATCATTTGTTTGATGAAATCAGGTCGGATGAGGTGATGGTGCCACAGAATAGGGATGTCCCATATAAGGTGTTGAGGTTACTGGATACGTGTATGGGAATGAAAAGGTAGGCGGAGCTTGAGAAAGAAAGCTCGTTTGAATAGGTGGCAGAGAGTAAGTCATGAATGGAGTGGTCTGAAAGAGAGATGAGATAGGGGCAGGGTGGTAACGATACGTGAGGTCCAAGGTTAACCAAAGGAAAGCTAATCGGGTCGTATGAACCTCCGGTCAGCCGATTGGGAGATGGGGCTAGTGATGCAGAAGTAAGGTATTGTTATCGAGGAGGAGTGGGAGCTAAATGAGCAGCTATACTAATAGGCATGCCAATAAGGAGCCGACCATCGTGCGTACGGTCGTGGGTATGAGACAAATAGTATTATACAAATACCGGGATTAGCATCCGTAAATTTGGCAAAGTCCTTGTCTCCTACAGAATTTGGGGATCTCACCGTGTCCGTAGGGTTCCCTATAGAATGTGAAGGGGGTGATTCAGTGCAAAGACACGAGCGTGCATGTGAAACCATGGCGGCGGCTTGCTTCCGAGTGATGACAACCATAGACCAGAACACACAGGAAAGTTTCAATCTATCAAGAACAAAAACAACCTCAGAATGGTGAATTTGGCAAGTTGCTGGTTTGTCAGGGGCTGATGAAGACAGTAACCGATATCGGTTTAGTAACCGGTGTCGGTCACAGATCAAACGACGTCGGTTTCTTAACCGATGCCGGTGTCAAAAGTCTAGGATAAGAAGATATGAAAGGCTGCTAATTTGATTTTAGCAGCATTGAGTATATTTATCAACTTATTGATCACAGAAGACAAAGTATGACAGAGAAAACAGGATTTGAAAACAAGCAAGAGGCACACGCAAACCTAGAGACTAACCCTAGGGCTAATTTTAGTTATCGTGGGCTTATGCCTTTAGACGTAAGATGATGTCGTAATCCTAAACAACAAGACCTAGGGAAATGTCAAGTTTGTTTTGGCTTATAAGGCTACCTCAATCGGGCGAAGGAATACCACGGAAAAGGGGGATGTTTGAGTCATTGTGTTAATTGTGAAGTGATTCGGTATGTGTTGTGCAAAGTGAAACTAAGGTTAATTTCCACAATCAATACGTGATATCACCCCCACGTGTACGACCTATTACTTAATCTATGTTCACTAGAATTGAGAACAACAAGCAGAATGCAATGCACGTGTTTTAAACCCAAATCGAAAATTATATTCGATGAAGCAAGAGAGATGACTTTCACTAATGCGAAACCAGAAAGCAAGACAAATTCTTTACTAAATATATAACAAAAACAAGAACAAAGAAATATGCTTCCTAAAATGAAAATAAGCAAGAGAAAGAAACCCAAAATGGGTCCCACTTGCGTGCCAAAATGTTTCGCTTCTAATGTTTGGCTTCGGGAATAGAGTTGTTTCTATCCTTTCATTCCTTTTAGAAACAGATGAGGTTAGGGTTAGGAGGAATACCTTTGAATGTCGAGATGGTGTGCGCGTACATCGTAGAGAAAGATCAGCCGATCATGGAGAACTCCTTTTTGTCTTGGAAGGACTACCCGCAATAAGAACACAAGACCACAAGATTTTGATTAAACAATAAATGAGGAAACTCGCCTTGGGCCTGTGAAATATAAAACTTCCTTCGAAGGTGGTCACCTCCGCTAATATGAATTAACACAAAAGACTGCAAAATATCAATTAAATTATTTTGTTAAACTGGGTAGGGGGAAAGGCTGGTTTTCTGGTTTTGATCAGAGGAACCGATGGCGGTTATTGATGACCGATGCGATGACCGATGCCGTTATCGATAACCGATACCAGTGGGTTATAGGATCTTCTTGGTACATATGGTGTTTGTAATAGCTGGCTTTTTTGGATGGTATTAGGAAATGGGATGATTAGGAGTGAAAGAATGACAGTTAGATGCAATGGCACGTTGGGTAGTGGATTCAGAAACGGATTTAGGAGGACTGAGATTCAAGAAACATAAGAAATGTTATGACAAAAGGACATGTAAGATCTGACTTACTGGTTTTGACCGAGATGCAAGTTGATCTCCTTGGTTGCAAACACTTCTCTTTCTTTACTCGCCTCTCGCTCTATCAAGTGAAGATCCGACTCGCTCCTCGCTCGTAATGCTCTCTCGCTGATCCGTAAATCCTTTGACCGATCTCTAAAATGAAATTCTGATCCGTTGTTTTGGTTTGGGGAGCCCATTTACAGGGAACCGATGGCGGTTGCGTAACCGACGGTGGTCGAGTAGGAACCGGCATCGGTAAGGAAAAAGTAGGCTATTTTTAGTAAAATAGCCCACCTTCCCTGCTTTTCTCCCGAGAGATCAATTGCGGGCTTGGTCAAGTGGCTAGAAGGTCAGCTTTTGGTGCGAGTAAGGAGGCATTAGTTATGGATGTGAGTCTAGACCAAGTCATGGGTCTTAATTAGGTTAGTTTAGGGTTAGGGCTAGGTCATGATGAGGTGGCAAAGTGAGGTGGCGGGTAAGGTGATGTGGATTTATCAATTACAAGGTAATTAATAAATAATTGTGTAAATTTTAGTTAATGAGGTTAGGATGCGAAATGGGATGCGGGTCACAAGGGGTCGTGAGACACGAATTTGGTGTCTACAATGGGAGAGTTGACCCAAGTCATTTGAGCCGATTGAGTGAGCTCAAGTGAGTTTTTCAGGGTGAGCTTGTTGAGGTAAAGCCTTGAAAGAAGGATTTATCAATCAAGATTTATTAATTCCACAAACTTTATCTTCAAGGGAATCTAGGTATGTATTCCCATGATGATCAAGAGTTAGTTCCAAAACAAGCTCTTGAAAGTGCTTCACTGATCGATATTGTGTCAACTCCCGAAGAGCCATTTCCATGGACTCAATAAATGATAAAAATTGCACAAGGATAATACAACTTGTTATCATGCCTATTCTCAAAGAAATATAAGGAAAAATGAAGTCCAAGCAAATAAATAAGGCCCAAATAACATCCCACTTCTTCAGTGGTACTTCATGTAGTTAGTATGTTGAAATTACTAGACCGAAGAATAAAAATCCCATTGAGGACATGAATCATTAAACTATGAGTTGACCTACATCTCATTAGGTCAAGATTCACATGAGGGTGACTCTCATATGTTCAAGTAATATGTTTCTCTCCTCCTTTCTCAAAACGAAGAATACAAAAAAATAATTATACAGTTTGAGGAATAGATAAAAGTACTCAATGCTCACATTTAGTATTTCTTGGAGCCTTATCCAACAAATTATCTTCCTATAGAATACATTCCTCTGATCACTAGTGTTGATACTAAGGAAATAAATAAATTAGAATGATACATGATTTAGGGGAATGCCAATAAGAAGTGGATTGATAAAATCAATGAACAAGGCAAGGCCTTGTTTCTAGATGTCATTTCTCTCATCAAGTACATTCAATGAAAGAGGGATTCGTGAGAACCGATGTCAAAATCAATGCACCATAATGAAGTTACACTCCGATGGTAACATCAAGCCAACGCAATATGCAAGATTCGAAACAATGGAAAGAAGATTGCAAGTAAGAAGAATGGGTCTGCTCATGCTCATAGATCGAAAAATAGGAAGTACAAATAGGGGTGCTGTGTAACCCCCATGCCTAAACATGGAAAGAACTCAATGGTGCCACTGATGCATATGACATTGATTGATGCATATGACGCCACTAGAAGAGGAGTTACAATTCCAAATAAGGAATGTAACTCCTATGACGCATTGATGCAATGACAATGTCGATTCTATGATTGAATCGACACTTGTCATTTGACTTCCTAAGACCTATGACTCTCGCAAGGCGAGATGACTCACCTAGGTGATGTGGATGATGATTGGACAGTCACACACACCAACACCCCCTTCATCAAAGCCAAGGAAGAGGTCAAGGTAAGCTAGAATAGAAAAGAAGACTCCCCTAGACAACTAAGAAAGATGTGTCAATGGCCCCGACAACTAAAGGCCTGATAAGGTGCCCATGTACAAACAACATATTTCTGGAAAGAAGAAGAGGAGAAGGAGGACTATATAGCCCGAAGAAGATGGGCGGCTGCAACAGACCTCACCCCAAGAAGAGACCGCAAGTGAAGAAACTTCACCTCAGTGAAGGGCTTGGTGAAAATGTCTGCAACCTGATCAGCTGTCTGAACATACTGTATGTCGATGATGTTTTCATGTATCAGCTCCCGTATGAAGTGCATATGAATCTCAATGTGCTTCATCCACTGATGCTAAACTGATTTCTACAAATCGAGATAGTGCTCATGTTGTCATAGTAGATAATGGTAGGCCACTAAAAGTGGATGCCAAACTCTGTCATAATACCCTATAACCAAACAGCTTCTGTGGCAGTGTTAACTGCTTCCTCTGTATTTTACTTCTGTTGATGATATGGCAATGGCGTTCTATTTCTTGCTGGACCAACTGATAGGACCTGAACCAAGAGTGAAACTATAGCCTGAGGTAGACTTCCGATGATCTAGATCACCGGCCCAATCTGAGTCTGTAAATCCAACCAAGTCAATCTTAGTCCCTCCTAAGTAATGAATACCATCTGTGTGAGTGCCACGAACATAGTGAAGGATCCTCTTTGCTACTTTTAAGTGTAGCTCATGAGTCTCCTGCATAATCTAGACATGATCCTGACGGCATACGATAGATCTGGCCAAGTGTGAGTAAGGTAGATCAAGCTTCCCACCAACTGTCGATAAAGGGTACCATCAACTAAGGGGGAAGAGCAATCACAAACCAACTTAATCCTAGAAAGAAAAGGAGTAGGTGAGGACTTGAAGTCAAACATGTGAAACCGACCAAGAAAATCAAGAGAGTACTTAGGCTGCGAGATCATAATTCTTGAGTCAGATTGTGAAATCTGGATCCCAAGAAAGTAATGAAGCAATCCTAAGTTAGACATGGAGAACTTGTTGGCCAAGGAGATCTTCACAGAATCAATGATAGAGGAAGAGCTACCTGTGATCAACAAGTCATCAACATAGAGAACAAGAATAAGCATGGAGTCATCCTGTCACAGAATATACACATTTGGGTCAGAGTGACACCGAGTGAACCCTAATGCAAGTAAAAAGGAGTCCATCTTGGCATACCAAGCCCGAGGGGCTTGTTTAAGGCCATAGAGAGACTTCTTTAATTTGTAAATGAGGGATGGATCATGGACATAACCCGGAGGTTGTTCCATATAGATCTCCTCCTCTAGGTCCCCATGAAGGAAGGCACTCTTAACGTCCATCTGGTGGACTTCCCATCTGTTAGTGGTAGTGATGGCAAGGGTCAGTCGAATGGAAGTCATCTTCACAACCGGAGCAAAGGTTTCTGAGTAATCAACCCCAGCTACCTGGGAGAAACCCTTAGCTACAAGTCATGCTTTATACTTCTCAACTTTTCCATCAGCTCCATACTTTGTTCGATATACCCACCTACACCAAACAATTTTTCTTCCTTTTGGAAGAAGGGTAAGATCCCAAGTGTCATTATTTATGAGTGAGGAATACTCCTTATCCATGGCAGAACCCCACTCAGGAATCCCAGAAGCTTTGTGGAAAGATGGTGGATCAAAAGCAGAGGCGAAGGAGTGAGGTCCAGTGAAGTTTGAGCAAGTACGTCTCTCATCCAAAGGATCTCCAACTAAATCTCTAGCACTCTGTAAAGTTTTTCTAGCCCAAAGAGGTCCCGACGGCTTAGGCTCCGAGTCGGAAGATTCTTCACTTGAGTGAGAAGGGACATAGTCCTCATCATCACTACTTTGTCGAATCGAAGACACGTGGTTTGAGGATTGGGAGGAGCAGGAGAGGTGGAACTCGCTCAACAACATCATCATCTGAAGAGTCAGAATCTGAATCAGTGGGCAAAAGGACCTCAGTGGAAGTTGAAGTCAAGGATGACTCATCAAACTTCACACTCCTCTCAATATAAAGCTCATGGGTGGTAGGGTTTAACAATCAATATCCCTTCACGCCATCAGGATACCCGACAAAGATACAAGGTTTGGATTGTGGATCCAATGCCTTGCGTTTATTTTTGGGAATCCGAGCCATAGCCTTGGATCTGAAGACTCGAAAGTGCTCAACATCAGGCTTGTGTCCAAAATAGGCTTCAAAGGGTGTCATCCCTTTTACTGCCTTATGTGGGACATGGTTCTGAATATAACAAGCACAATTCACTGCTTCAGCCCAATACTGTGGAGGAAGAGATTTCAAGTGAACCATACAAGTAGCCATCTCCTTTAAAGTTCAGTTCTTTCTTTCTGCAACTCCATTTTTGGAAGGGCTGTAAGAAACTGTACGCTACAAAGCAATCCCCTCAGAAGTGCAGAAATCCTCAAACTTGTTTCTCACATACTCACCTCCATTGTTGGTTCAAAGAACCTTGATAGACCGTTCCGCTTGTTTCTCAGCAAGAGCCTTAAAGTTTTGAAAATGCTCAAAACTTTAGACTTAAGCTTAAGAAAATATACCCAAGTATAACGTGAAAAGTCATCAATGAAGGTTAGTATATATAGAGCTCTAGTAAAAGAAGGAGATGGAAAAGGTCCAGAAACGTCACTATGAACAAGATCCAAGGGACGAGTAGCTCTCCAATATTTTCCCTTGTCAAAGCTTTTTTCAAGGTGCTTTCCAAGGGTACAACCCTCACAAAGACCCTTAGAAAACTTAACTCGGGTAGCCCATTGACCATTTTGTTTTGGCTCAATTGTTCAAGGTAATGATAATTTAGATGCCCAAAATGCTCATGCCATAACTTGCTAACCTCATTTGCATGAGTGAGCAAGGCATTGGGTGTCGAATCAGAAGAGAAGTGGGAAAAGGTATACAACCGTGAATGGTGATCCGCCTTTCCCTCAGCCATAGTGCAGTCAGAGTTAAGCTCATGAATAATCATGAGTTAGGACCAAATTCCACTCGCATTCCTTCACTAAGGTGGGTGATTTGGTAAACTGATAGGAGATTGGTAGAGATATTGGGAACACTCAACACTTGGTTAAATGTTCCACCTTCTATCTCTACTGATCCACTACCGAAACCGACACATGAGTGTCATCACCCAACGTGATTTGGGACATGCCACATGGTTCAATGCTAGAGAATTTAACCTCTGAAGAATCCATGTGGTGCGAGGCACCAGAATCGATAATCCAAGTTGATGATGGAGCTGATCTAGCTACAAGTGCCTTACCTTTCTTCTTTTCATTTTTAGTCTCCTTTGCATTAGAGGACTCACCTTTCTGAGAATTTTGTTTAACGGATTCAGGAACACTTATTTTATTCTTCTCAAGTAAATGAGTTAAGTGATCAATTTTTTTTCGAAAACAATGTTTCTCGTCATGGCCAAAATTCTTACAATAGGAGCATTTATACTTTTCCTTCTTTGCTTTAGGCTCAAAAGTTGAAGTATGAGTGATGGGCTTAATCGGGGTTGGTTGGTCTTGGTTTCCTTCTTAGGTTGGTCCTTAGTTTCTTTCTTCTTTTCATTTTACTTGCCCTTATTCACCACAAGGGCATGTGACTTGGATTTTAGAGTCCCCATTTGAATGAGTTTGTCCTGTTCTCGAATGAGTTGGGACGAAAAACTGTCAAAGGAGGGCATAGTCCAAGTACTACCCAAGGTGGCTTTCATGGTGTGAAAAGTTGAAACGAAAATAGAGTATTCAGGACCTAACTTAGAAAGAATTGACAAGATCAATTGAGAGTCTTTCTTATCCACTTTACATTCCTTTAGAAGCATTCTAGTGCAGAAAAATTTTTGAGAAGAAGGCCTGTAGGTTTTCAAAGTCACTAGGGTTCAACCCTAGTAGTTCGCTTCTCCAACTCATGCGCTCTCATGTTATCTTGCTTTGCAAACATATCATCAAGTTTTTCCACGCTTGATTGGGTGTTGAGGAAGTTTCAATGTGGAAGAGCAAGTCAGAGAGACGAACATATAGATAAGACCTAAGGCTTCATCACAATGGTTGAACCATTTAGATTTTTCAAGTTCATCAGTAGGTTCGGTCTCTAACCCCATGGTAACTCGGTATAACCCTTTACTTCACAAAACCAATATAATTTTAGATTTCCATTTGAAGAAATTAAAAGGTGTGAGCACTGGTACTTTAGAGATATCCATAATGAAGAGATAGAACCAAGGAATGCAGAAGGAAGGAGAGAGAAAGGAAACAACCACCCCAGAACAAAATTACACCCCCGAGTTTGGCACTTTATAATTCAGTGCGTTGATTACAACTAGATGCGACTATGTTCCGAGAACTAGTTTGTCACTCACCTTGCAATTAGCGTAATAACGCGCAATGGTGGAGACAACAATCAAGGTTCGTAGGGCACAACAGATCGACACTGCAAGTAAGCACAAAAAGAGAGAAACAAGAGGGGGAAGAAAGAGCTTTGTGAGAAACAACATCTCACGTTGCACAAAAAAATCCCTTTGTTGTAAGACCGTGGCGGACGAGCTCACAAGTCCACAAAAAAGGAATAAACAAAGCTAAAAAAAAATGAGCCGAATTAAGCAATACAAGACACCGCCCTGCATGCGGCACTTTATAAAATTAGTGCATTTATAAAACTAATGATCCCATCATCTAGAGTGCGAAAAATATGCAACTTTGACTAAAGAAGTTATCAAACCGAGCAACGAGTCAAAAGTTATAGCAAAAACCAATTCCCGCAACTGATGAGGAAAAAGCCAATAAGCTTGCAAACGGATTAAAAAAGTGCCCTAAATGCATGCAAAAGGTGTCATATGTATTCTCATTGGAAATGGCACAAAATTTGAGATAGGGTTTGTTTGTATTGCGAGGGGGGATTAGCCACCTGCCAATCCCAGACCTCACCCTTCATCTTCGACACTCGACGGAAGGTTAATAAAACAAGCCAAAAAACTTACAATGCCAATAAAATGTAATGTTTTTACCTTATACCTTTTAAAAATAATGAAACAACACGTTTTTTTAGAAGAGTGATAAGATAAAAGGAATGCAACCATGTTTTTTAAAGAAAAGTGAATAAAAAAATGTATTTTTAGAGAGATATTACTGGCAGTGGACGAGAAGGCCACGTGGGGATGAAGGGCAGGTAAAAATAAGTAACTGAGTGACTGTCCACTGTAGGAAAAATGCCAACAGTACGTAAAAACGCAGAACATGCAAAAACACCTCGACAAAATTTCAAAAAAACACCTTAATAAATTAATAAAGCTAGTACAATGTAAAAATGTAGCAAAGGCTAAAGAAAACACCTGAGGATAGGGAAAAACGGCCAGAGAAGCTGGGAAAATGTAGGAAAGGAGAGAAAAATAACTGAGGACAGTGCAAAAATGCCTGGACAGTTGAAAAAACAGCCAGAGGATAGAAAAATGCCTGGAACAGGTTAAAAACGCCTGGACAGTTGAAAAAATAGCCAGAGGATAGAAAAAATGCCTGAAGTCATAGAAGGTTGAATGTTGAAGCTGGGGAATGCAGCAAGGGTCAAAAACGTGAGTAGACTCCCAAAAACGTGAGAGATCAGCAAAAACGTGAGAGGTTTTGCAAAAAAATGTGAGAGGTTTGCAAAAAATGTTTTGAGACAGCAAGGAACCACAACGATGAGGAAGAAGCTCGGAATAGTCTAAGTATACACCAGTGAAGAAAAAACAACGATCCCAACCAGTAATCATAGGTCCACTCCAAAAAATGAGCTCTTCTTTTACCCTGCAGCTGAATCTGAACACAATCAGCAAGAAACACACAAACAACCCAGAAACGACAACCACAAAGATCTAGAAATATCCAAAAGAACTCAGCTGATACACAAACCAACCAAATACCTTAACTTGCAACTGCTGAAACCTCAATACGAGGTGAGCAATAATTCCAAAATGATAATCAAAAAAACTTACACACGAGGAAATGAGAAGAAACTAGAAGTAATAAACAACTGAGAAACGAAGAGTGCACGTTTACCAAAACCAACTCTGATACCATGAAAGAGGGATTCGCGAGAACTAATGTTGAAAAGCAATGCACCACAATGAAGTTGCACTCCGATGGTAACATCAAGCCAATGCAATACGCAAGATTCAAATCAATGGAAAGAAGATTGCAAGTAAGAAGAATGGGTCTGCTCATGCTCATAGATTGAAAAATAGGAAGTACAAATAGGGGTGCTATGTAACCCCCATGCCTAAACATGGAAAGAACTCAATGATGCCACTGACGCATATGACGCCACTAGAAGAGGAGTTACAATTCCAAATAAGGAATGTAACTCCTATGACGCATTGACGCAAATGACAATGTCAGATTCTATGATAGAATCTGACACTTGTCATTTGACTTCCTAAGACCTATGACTCTCGCAAGGCGAGATGAATCACCTAGGTGATGTGGACGATGACTGGAAAGTCACACACACCAACATGTAAATTACTAGACAAGAATAAAAACCCCATTGAGGACATGACTGTCAGATCATGAGTTGACCTACATCTCATTAGGTCAAGATTCACATGAGGGTGACTCTCATATGTTCAAGTAATATGTTTCTCTCCTCCTTTCTCAAAATGAAGAATATAGGAAAACAATTATATAGTTTGAGGAATAGATAAAAGTACTCAATGCTCACATTTAATATTTCTTGAGCCTTATCTAACAAATTATCTTCCTATAGAATACATTCCTCCGATCACTAGTGCTGATCCTAAGGAAATAAATAAATTAGAATGATACATGATGTAGGGAATGCCAATAAGAAGTGGATTGATAAAATCAATGAACAAGGAAAGGCCTTGTTTCTAGATGTCATTTCTCTCATCAAGTACATTCTTAAAACTTTACCGTATATATAAAGAAAATGATGAGGTTTTAAATAAGGTAAATCACTTAGATTAGGTGTTACCACTTGTATGTGAGATAAGTTCCATTAAATCTCAAACCCTCATAATTAATAACGTGTTTGTATCAGCTGCAGAGAACTTGTCCCAAGTTTGATCCACATCACGGATGCGAGATATGGAATACTCAATAATTCAATCTCGAGTTGGACTATTTTGGACAACATGCTTTCAAAATATTTAACGATCTCTATAATTGTGTTTAGAAACTTAAGTTCCCTCCTCTCACCGAGGAATCATCATCGAAGAACTCATTTTTCTTTCCAAGAGATAGTCAAAAAGAGGCAAGTGACTCTCTTTCCTTCAATGACTATAATTTAGAGTCCTAGACAACATCAAGAGTTGCAGTTCTAAAATTTCAAATGATCATGAAGGATGTATTAGTTAATATAAGAGGATCATTAATGTTTCGGGTATGGACCAAGGTGTTGGGGTTCATTTTCATTCCAGAGGAAGATAAATTGGCACTTATAGTTGCTCAATTTAGCAAGGAATAAGAAGGAATAGGAGCTCGTTATAGAAACTTCACATCAGAAGCATGAATCAAGAAAGTTCTTCATCACAAGTAGTTTTTAATAAGACATGGAAACTTCTTCCCTTTCCTCTCTTTCTCCCTTTTATCCTCTCCCCTTTCTTATTCTTCTTCAGTGCGTAATCATGATATTTTTTCTCATTCACTTAAGTGACTTTCTAAAGTTGAATTGTACAAGTCCCTTTAATTTATAAAAAGGGAACTTATTTCTCATTTCCTAGGAAGATGTAAAGTCACAATTTGAATGAGATCATGAAGATTCATGTAGGGGTTAGATGAATGGCCAATTCACATTTCTATAAATTGGGATGACTTCCTAATTCCAAAGGATCCGAAATTTTGAAATTTTAGTTCTTAGTAGAAATTGTGGATTGTGGTTTGGGTGTTGAGATTTGTATCACCAAAACAAGAAATAAAAGCTATATTTTTTCCTTTCCTCTTTTCATGTGTTCCTCTATTTTATCTCTTTTATGCACTTTGTAATCTTAGTGATCAATAAAGAGCTTTGTATCTTTGATGGATGAATATAAGAACTATATGTCTAGGTTTGTTGGTCTCATTAATGGACTCATTTTTGCTTTCCTATAATTGAATGTTGAACTAATCCAATTATTGAGTGTGAAATCTATGATTTCCCACTCACAACAATAAACTTCCCTTTCCTAACTTCTCTCCTTCATTTCTTGTCACTACAATTTCTTCCCTTGAACTCTGTACAATCACTCTACCATAGGTTTAGTGAAGTGTGCCTATGTGATCCCCAACCTACTTTTTCACCCCAAAACAATATATAGGATTATAATAGTTGAAATTAAATAATTGGAGCCTTATCATACATAATAAGGAGGAGAGTAACCCCGTGAGAATTGATGGAAATCTACTAATTTTCCATATGAAAAAATTATTTCACCAACAATTTTTGGCAACTCCATTTAGTAGATATTTTCTTACACACACTTGCAAAGATCTCTACAAAATATTACATATTTAATAAGAAAACACCTTTCAAAGAAAAATCAATTTTTGAAGGCAACTCCATCAAGGAGAAAATTTGTGTCATGTTTTTTTCTCACAACACAATGTTAAAGTTTGAAGATTGGAGTTAGGTACCAATGAGTGACAGTGAAGAAGAATATGATGACTTCCAAGAAATGCAAATGTCTGATCAACCATCATTTTCTCTATCAGTTCTTATGAGGATGAAAATTCAACAACAACAAAAATATCTCTTGCTTCAAGCAAAATAATTTAATTAGACAAGGGAAATAAGGCTAGTGGCATGTCTCCAAAAATCAAGGAAAGACTATGTAGAATGAAGAAAATTGTTGTTTGTGAAGAACCTATCATCAAATCCTGGTGGCTTCAATTCAAGTGGATTACTACTAAAGGAAAGAAAATGGGACTTTCTGATGAGGAAGAAGGTAATAACCTGATGAAAAAGATGTAAAATAAGTATAAGATGTCAGTATAAATTCAATGAAGAAGAAGAATCTCTTTATGGTAGTTTTTTCAATCTTACACAACTGAATAAGAAACTTGAAGCCATGTCTTTTATCTCTCTTCCTTGGGATGATTTCCTTGCACATGAAAATAAATAAATGGAGGCCTTGAAAATCAAGTACGTACAAAGAACTTGAAGCATTACACAAGGAAATTTAGATCCCCAAGTCTACCTTGAAATTATGAATTATGCTAAATCCATGAAATAAAGCTATAAACAACTTTAAAAACTTCATAGCAAGGAGGAAGAAGATGATATTTCTCATTTGGAGTAATATCCCGATGATTTTCTACACTATTAGGTGTTTATCCCTGAAGATTCTTGTCCACTTCTGATAACTTCTCTATCCTTGAACCTCCCAATGAGAACCAAATCAGCACCTTGGAGGTTGATGAAGAAGACATGATAGTTAAATATCCATTCATCAATTAATTTTGGCTCGATGCATAACCCATTAGAGAAACAAGGGACTCAAGAGAGGAAGATTATTGTTGCATGAAAAATGATCTAGCACTTTCTCGATAACTCCACCAAAAATAAAGAAGTAGGAAAAAGCAATCCTTCACCCTAAACTCAAGATAATGATTTTGAGGTAAGCATGGATAATATCTTGGCCAATTTTTATTCTTTAATTGATGATAAAATATTGAATGATGAAATGAAGATAGTTGGAGAATCAAATTCCTTTGTTGCTCCAATTATGGATATACAAATAAATATTTAAATTTATTTCTTGAAATCAACGTGGATAAGCAAGTTTAACAGACCTCTCTCAAGAGTTGATTCCATCATCCTCACCAAGGAGTGTAATGATGATGATCATAACAATAATATAATATCCCCTTTTCCTTATGAGAAATAATATACTACAAGACATTAGTGAAATGGAGTTGGAAATTCTTCTCATATTGCTGCCCCATTACAGTTCTTTACTCCCCATCATGAATAAAATTAAATAGATATTGATCTCAAAGGTGTGCCCTTCCTACCTAGCATGAATCTCTTCTCCTTGTTAGATAATGTTGAAAATAAAGTATGCCAATTCTTACAAGAAGGTGATCCTTGGATGAAAAAAATGTAGAGTAGGAGAGAGGATGTTTCGAGACAAAGTTTGGCTATGTATGGATCATATTTTCAATCTTCTCGTTGAGGAAAAATGCAATGAATTTTTTAATGAAGATGAAAATGAGAATATTATAGATTTGAAAGAGGAATCCATACAATATATCTTGAGTACATCGGAAGAAACTCAATACCCTCAATTCAGTCCTCAAGATTCCGACTCGGGCCATAGAAATGTAAGATATGTATGATGTAAGTTGTTTTTCTCCTTTCCATGCACCAATGTTTGATGATGGTATGGAAAAAACTAATGAGCTTAATTTATTCCTCAATGCATGGGTGGATGATATCAAACATTAAGGAAAGTCTTCCTTTTTATTATTTTGTGAAAAATATCATAAATGCAAAGTAAATGAGATTCTTGAATCTACTATGAATATTCTTAATCTTGAAGACAATATTTCTACCATAGAGAATGATAGTAAAGAAAATGTTGAGCTAGTTTGAATTGACAATAATTGTTCCAAAAAAAGTTAGAATGTACAAGAATCTTGTGAGTAGTTTCTAAGTCGATTGTACTTGACTCGCTTCAAATACCTTTCCAATCTTGAACATGTTTCCATGCTATAAATTTTTTTCAAAGATGATGAAGACCTCCATGCCAATGATGTGTACCCTATTTTTAAAATCACTTACTTAGAAAAAAAGTGAAATTTTCAAGAATTTGTTAATAAAGAAGTGAATCATCTTTTTATCAACTCCTCTAACTCGCCTCAATGATTCAAGAGATGATTTTATGTTACATTTCAAATATGATTAATGTTTCTAGGATAAATGAAATGTTTCCACTTTCAAGAATATGGAGGAATGGTTTCCATGATCACATAACATCAAGTAGAAGTAGTAAGATATGAGAATTTCAAACAGGTAAAAAAAAATTTCATTTGATGCAAGAATGTTTTTAGTGTAACGTAAGTATGAGTATGGAATTTTGGTTTATCTCCTTCTCAAACCATGAAAATCCATCACATGATCATGGTATGATCAAATAGTGATATTTTTTTTTTCTTCAGAGGTTGAATTCATCCCATTTTTCCATGATGGTATGTAATTTTCCCAACCTATTTCTGAGTATGTGTATATTATTTCCCCACCTCTATAAATATCCCTACCTTGTAATATAGTCAGCCTTCTCTTTCATGTGTTATTTTGCACTTTTGGTTTGTTTCATTTTGTATGTTTGTTCATGTGTGTGTGTGTTTGGAAGAAATGACACCATAAGCCCAATAGATAAGGCACTAGTCCATGAAGTGACTTTATATTCTAGGATTTTTGCTTTCCCTATCCTCATTATGCTTTGATACAGATGACAAGTCCCCAAGCTAGAGCTATTTATTGTCATGTTTTTTTACAATGGAAAAATCAATGTTGAAACATGACAACTTAACTCTAGTGTCAATTTTTGTTCTTGAAAACCTCCCTAGATAAGTATGCCCTCTCTATGGTGTCGATCTTATCCTTACAATCCTTTATACATGTTTTCCATACCTCATTCCATTCAAAGGTAATGATTTTTAAGGTGGATTCTTTTAGCAAGAGCCTAGAAAGGATATTTTAGCCTTTCCAGACATTTCGCGCATCCTCCGGGATAGATGTGATATCCCTAAACCATCCAAAAGAAGTGGTTTCAAGGAGTTAATAATTCAATATAAGCGGCTTAGGAATATTTAGGAAGGTTTTGGAAGTTTAGGAACAAGAAAAGTTAAAGCTTTTTTTTTAGGATGAGGAGTTTGTACTCTTAAATGTTACCTGATTTTCAAGAGATGATTCCAAGAAATTCATAAGAAGTTAGGATGAAAAAATTACTAGTTGGAAATATTCAAGCATGATCTACATGATGGAACTTTCGTATTTTTGATAAGACTCGGTACTTTCTCCGCACAACTCATTTTCAACAGACATGCCTAGTTTTCCCAAGAAAGAAGGATATTTTTTAGGTTTTTTTACAAATAATTGAATCTTAAGAACCATCCCATTGTATTAATAAGTATATTTGGTGTCAAAATAATATATGGGTTCATAAAAATGACCTCCTAGAGCTCTTAAAACCTCACTAACAACTCTCTATCTCTTATGAGGTATGTTTTTCATACTTAGTAAATTTTCACCTCCAATTGGATAGAGGGGAAAAATAAAATTTTCTCCTCTCTTTACCCTTGTGTGATTTTCTAGATGACCCAGTTCTAGCTCTTTGGTGCTTAAATGCTAGTTTTCCCTCTTTCCCCCATCATCCAATCAAACCCCGCCACTTATCAAGCACATATGAGGGCACATATTTTTACCCCTCCTATCCCTATCCATTGGGGATAAAGGGAACAAGAAAATGTTCCACATGCTTTGAAGTTTTAAAACTAAAAATAAACTAACTATTTTTTCCTACTTCTTTTCACTTCTACCTCTCCCATGAAGAAAAAACATTGTCATAAAGTTTTAAAAAACAAAACAAATTCTAGTTGCCTCATTTTTCAAAAAATAATCCTTTATTTCTATCTCAAGAATTCAAAAGCCTAAAATTTTCTAGAAACCATTCCCAAATTTCTTCAGAGTGACCATATGCTCCAAAACATAAAAAATTCATATCTTGTAAACTAGTGAATGAATCAACATGATTTTCATATTTTTTCATCATCAAAAGTGCCTACAATAATAAAGTAACAAAAATAATACTATGCACTTTTTTTATTAATGGTAGAAAACCCTAATTTAATTTCCTAGATAATGCTTTCTCGGTTTCCTAAGAATTTCAAAGTGGATCGAGGTGAAATTTTGAGCGTAAGGTCCTAGAAGAGAGCCTAATCCAATGATGTAATTTTTATTACAATCCAAGGTGGAAATTTTTTTTTCAAAAATAGTAACTTACTAAAAGTAACAATTCTTCTCGTAGAAATTGCACTCAGAATGAACATTGAAAATGATAAACTAGGAAATTACCAAAAAGGAAAAAACACATCAAACATAAAAAGGTAATTACTAAAAATAGAAAGTTTATAAAAATTGAAAATCATCATCAATATAGTTGATATGAATATTTAATAGGGTTGAGAATTTATAATTTGATAAAAAACATGCAAAACATCCCAAAATAGCAAGTCCTAGTTTAACCTGCTAAAAATTGAAAGTTTTCATTATAGCGACATAAAGTTGTAGTTGGATCCATTTTCAGTCATCGCTATAGTTTTTTACATCTCCATATGGTTGTGAGATAGTTTCATAGCATAAAAATTTCAACTCACTCTTCATAGGGATCCCAAGGCATCACTCAAGTCACAATTGTGTATGGGAGTAGGACGAAACACCACAGGCACAATAGCTTAAGTCTATGGGCATTGTGTAGTCATAGGATATTTTAAAAAGAGTCAAGATATTAGTTTAAATTCATACTAAGTGATTCATCATAACTCATCAATCAAGTTTGAGCCATTCACACGTCCTTAGCAAGCTAGTTGAGTCGCACTCGATGAGTCTGGGGAGTTGGACCCAAGTGAGTTGGGGTATTTGAGTGAGCTAAATGAGTTGTTCAAGGTGATGTTTTTGAGGTAAATAATTATAGGAAGGAGTTATAAAGAAAGAGTGATTTATTGCAGAACATTTCTCTTCAAGGGCATCCAAGTGTTTCTTCTCCTAATTAAAATATTCCCTATATGATCAAGAGTCGGTTCAACAACAAGCTCTAAAAATCATGCTGAGGTGAATGATATTGTGTCAACTCATGAAGAGCCATTTATAATGATTTAAGAAATGATAAAAATGAGCCAAATAAAATGTAGATTTATATAATGCCTAGTCTCAAAGTAATCTTAGAAAATTTAAGTCCAAGTGAAAAAGAAGGCCAAGATAACATCCCACTTCTTCGAGGAATTTTAGGTAATCAAAATGTTGAAATTGTTAGACATAAGAATGAAAATCCCATTGAGGACATGAATCATTCAAACTATGAGTTAAATCACATATCATTGAATCAATATTCACATGAGGGTGACTCTCATTTATCAAGGAATATGTTTCCTGCCTCTCGCTTCTAAAAAGGAATACAAGTAAACAATTATATAGTTGAAGGAACATGTAAAATCCCCTAATGCTCACATTCCATATTTCTTGGAGCATGATCCAATATATTCTCTTTCTATAGAAGGAATTCCTTTGATCAGGTAGTGTTGATTCCGAGGTGGTTTAGAAATAACAAGGATACATGATGCAGTGAAGGCCAATAAGAAGTGGATTTAGAAAATAATTGAGTAAGGAAAGGCAAGGAATTTTTTCCATATGTCATTTCTCTCATAAAGTATGTTATTACAACTTTATTAGAAGTAAAGAAAGAAAAGGATGAGTTTATAAATGAGGTTTTCCCACTAGTATCTAATATGTATTCCTTTGAATCTATACATTCTCATGATTACTAACATGTTTGTATTACGATTACAGAGAACTTGTACTAAGTTTGATCCACATCATGGATGTGAGATATGAAATTCTCAAAAATTAATCTTTGAGTTAGACTCTTGTGGACAACATGCTTTCAAAATATTGAATGATGTCTATAATTGTGTTCCAAAACTTAATTTCCTCTTCTCACTGAGGAATCATCATTAGAAGAACTCATTGTTTCTTTCCAAGAGTTGGTCAAGAAAGAGGCATGTGACTCTCTTTCCTTTAATGAAGATAACTTAGAGTCCCCCTGCCAACATCGAGAGTTGTATGTATAAAATTTCAAAGGATCATGAGGGATGGCTCGGTCAATGCAAAAGGATCAATGATGTTCTCAAGGCATGGAATAAGGTGTTGGGATTCATTTTTATTCTAGAGGTAGGTAATTTGGCACTTTCAATAGCTCAATTCAACAAGGAATTCAAGGAATATGATCCCATTCAAAAAAAGTCTCATCACAAAGCATGAATCAGAAAATTATTCATCGTAGGAGTTTATTCATTAGATATGGACACTTATTCCCTCTCCCTCTCTTTCTCCCTTTTGTCCTATCCCCTTTCTAATTCTTCATCATGTGTATAATCGTGATATTTAGACTCATTCACTTAAGTGAATTTCTACAATGATGAATTGTAAAGTTACATTTTATTTATAAAAAGGGCACTCATTTCTCATTTACTAGGAAAATTTAAAGTCACAAGTTGAATGAGGTCATTAATAGTCATTTGGGGGGTAGATGAAAGGTCAATTCACATTGCTATAAATTGGGATGGCTTCTCCATTCCAAAGGATCTTGAAATTTTCAAAATTTAGTTCTTGGTAGTAATTGTGGATTATGGTTTTAGGTGTTGAGTTTTTTTATCACCAACACAAGTAATAAAATCTACATTTCTTCCATTTATATTTTCATGGGTTCCTTTATTTTTCTCACGTTTATGGACTTTGAATCATAGTGATCAAGAAAGAGATTTGTATATTTGATGGATGATTCTAAGAACTGCGTGTCTAGGTTTATTAGTCTCACTAATGGATTCATTTTTACTTTCCTCTAGTTTAATATTGAACTACTTTGGTTATTGATGATGAACTATGTGATTTCCCTACTCACAATAATAACCTCCCCTTTCTTAATTTCTCTCCTTTAACTCCCATTGCAGTAATTTCCTCCATTATACCCTTCTATACAAGCACTCTACCACAGGTTTAGTTAAGTGTTCATATGTGATCCATGGCATATTTTTCCACCCCAGAGCAATAGATAAGATTAGAATATTCTCACATTCAATAATGGGAGTCTCCCCATACATAAGAATTAGGGGCATAACCCCATGAGTGTTAGTGGAAATAAAATACTTTTCCATATGAAAAATATTTCACCAAAACCATCTTATATGATATATGTGCAATTGAAAGTTGTCAAGTATTTATTTTAGCTAGAGAAGAATGCTTCATTTTATAGGAGATGGTTTCAATATTAGCATAGTGTTTAAAATACCACACTCGGGCTTTCAATGTCACTGTTAACAATAAGGGAAAGGTACAAATGAAGAAATGAAAAATAATTAAAAGATCTCTATAGACTTGATCATAATACTTAATACTTGTGAAATGTGTGAAGTAGCTATGTGACTATGTTCTTAAGCTTTTCTCTCTCCTACAATAAGTAATGTATGCACTCCAATATGCTTCTTATCAAATTGATTAATTATTTTTGGTTGGTTACAATGTAATCTCAATGCAAGGAGGATATAGTTGGATCTAATAAGACTTAATAATATTTGAAGGCTTCTAAAAAATAGAGGTAGAGGATCTTAGTAGGTTTGTGACAATTAAATCAGTGGTTAAAATCATTATAATGACTTGAAATGGTTGAAGAATTTGTTGTATAAAAGGATAGAACGTTTATCATCATAAGGGGAGCCAATATTTGTATTATGGAAAGTTTTCAAGGGTTATAAATGACTCAAGTATCTTATGAGTAGGCTATGTATGCAATAAGTTCTAAGAATAAGGTAAGAAGGAACAAGTTTTGATAAGACCATTAGGTGCATGAGAACCTTTGCAAGGATAAGTATTTTCTAAATTATTACATGATTATTTGAGGCATGACATTAGTACAGGTCTCCATAAATAAGGTTTGAGTTGATTAAATATGAAGAGAAGAAGGTATAGGCCCTGAGTGTGAGGAATTTTTGGTTAAATAAGATAGGTTAGCATGTTTGTATGAAGATAAAAGTGGTATGAATGTGTTCAAAGGGAGCTATGTAATTTTTTAAAGATTAAAATTTAAGGACACAATTTGATGAAGTAACAAAAAATAAGAGGAAAAGTGTATCATATCAAGGGTTCATGCATTTTCTCATCAGGTCCATGGATCATATGTTGTCAAGGTGTGAGTGCAAAAACCAATGAGATTACAAGAAAGTAAGTTTATGTCTAAATTTTTT